>CANTUS010000010.1:40099583-40774166 GCA_947683365.1 Euphorbia pulcherrima | reverse complement strand
AGAGATAATTGAAACCACACTATGATCGGTGTGGTGCATCGAGCTCACCGACGTTAAACAAATCGCTCTTGGGAGGCAGCCCAAGCAATTCTAACTATTTATCTCTCTATGAGCATGGGCTTTTCGGTGACCCTCAGCACGATGATGACCTTTTGCTCTAACCTTTTACGGTCTAGTTGTTCCATTATTTTGGAATCGAATCACATTTGGTAAGTTCTTTGTTAACGATTATAAGATCTTTGACCCCGATTAATTAAATAATTGGACCACTTTTAATTTATTAACTGCTTCCTTTCCCCTTGCTTGTAGTAAATTGTTTCGCAATTTTTTCCTTAAATATTCGGACAATTTCAATGAGTCTCGTTTGCATCGTTGGATTCTTGGTTCCCCGAGCTTTCCAAAATGTTAAGTATTGCCCAGTTCGGATGCCCGTAGTATAGTTTCTTTGCATTTCGGGCCCAGCTCGCTAGGAGGCTAGGCCGTGTGGTTCATGCACTAGGTCGCATGGACCACATGGGAGGCCGCGTGAGCCATACGGTGGGCTGCATGGCTCACGCGGCCTTCTAGGCTCTGTCGCATGATGCGGCCTAGATCTGGCCGCGTCATGTGATGCGGCATGGGCTGGGCTGCATCATGTGATGCAGCCTACCGCATCACGTGACGCGGCCTCGGCTCAGCCGCGTTAGTAACACGACCTTTGCGCGGGGTTTCTTTGTCTGCAGTTTTTCTGGGTTTTCCTTTGCCAGCAAGTCATGTTTTAGGATTTTTCCATCAAATATTGACATTTGGAGGATTAATTTGGGTATTTTACGCTTGTGAAGTCTATAAATAACCCTCAAAATCATATTAGAGGAGGACTTTTTTTTCTTTGGCTGATTTTAGAGAGAAAATTCAAGAACAAGAGGGAGAAAGGGAAGTACTAGAGAGAGAAACCTCAAGTAAAGCTAGAATCCGGGATTAATTCTCTCTAATCCTGATTCTTAGTTGTTCTTAGGCTTAATATTGTGGCTTAAACACTAAAATCTATTAGAAATCTTAGGTAAAAATTGGTTTAAATAGGATTTAGGGACTTTTTCCTCATAAATCACTAAATCCCTTGCTAAATCGGTTGTTTCGTCGGGTTTTCATCTCAAATCCATCACAAAGCTTGCCAAGCATCCGGTTCGAGTCTCAAGAGTGGATTCACGGCCTTCAGGTAACTTTTTGAGTTCCAATCAATTTCTTCTATTATTTATTTCTGCTGTTGTGTTTTTGGTTATTTTTGGAGGCATTTGGCACCTTTATTCGTCCTGTTTGTGATTTTCTGTCAAAAATTTGGCTGACTGTTCTGGTGAACATCAGGCCGAGTAAACGTCGCCTAGGTCGCCTCACTGAGTCGGCCTACCGCTTTGTCCAATCGGCCTACGGATCGCTCAAGCGGCCAACCGTTGTTTTGTTAGATTTTCTGGGTTCTTTTCCCCCCTAAGCTGCAAAACCAAAGTTATTTAAGCATTTTAAGACCGAATCTACTGTAATAGGTAGGAAACGACTTGAAATTTTAGTAATCTTCGGTTTTCAGAAACAAAAAGGTCGGTTTCAGCTAGTTTAGACTCTTTTTCTGGCATGCCACTTTAGTGTGACGAAGGCCGGCTGAGTGTCATCTAGGCCACCTTGTTGAGTCAGCCTACCATGCCGCTGAGCCGGCCTACCACCTCCCTAAGTCTTCCTACTAATAAAAATGTCCAAATGATCCCAGTTTGCTTTATTATGTTGTTTTTGCCCCCATTTTGTCCTTTTTGACCCGATTTTGGTCATTTTAACGTGTTTTAGCCCCAATTTCAACCCAAAAAATTTTTAAAAATTCACAAATAATTTGAAACTATTTTTATTATTTTATTCCAATTTTAGATTTTATTTTTATTTTTATTTGATTTAATATGCATTTTAATTGCTTAAAAAATAGCATTTTTAACTAAATAAATCTAAATAAATCATTTTCTACCAACTAAAAATTTCAAAAATATTCTGAATATGCTAAATCTGATTTTAGAATATTTAGTTAATTTATTTCACCCTTCTTAGGTTGTTAAATAATTAATTAACGCCCGAAAATTATGTTTTTGTCCCAAAAAATCTGAAAATATCGTGTTCCTCATGCTTTGTGTTTATTTTCCACATTTATTTATCCATGCTTTATTTGTGATTATTCTTATATATCTAAGACCTCGTTTGGAGCCGGGTCCGAGTCGGTAATCTCGATTAAGACCCGGTTTCACCCATTTATTTATTTATCGCTTTATTTATTTTCTTGCATTAGAAAAATGTATAGGTATTCGAAAAGCCTTGTAATAATTTTATTTTCTTGCTTTGTTTATTTATTGCTTTCCATGTGATGTATGGCATATAAACCGAAAACACCAAACAATAATCGGATTAAATCGCATAAGAACTAAGTTCACGTTTATTAAAATATAATCGGCTTGATTTAAAAATTGAAAAGTAAGCAACATCAACCGAACCTGGAATCTCTGTTTTAAGGTATGGTCCAACCACCCGGTGGGAATATCGTACCCAATTTCTCGGTGGAGCTTAACTGGGTGGCGACTCTATTTTAAAATACTGGATTCTAAGTCTCGTATCCCTTAACCGATTAATCGGACTAAACTTCAACTTCAACATCGCTTCCATTATCCATTTTCATCACGCTAAAATAAGGATCATCCCTTAGCACACTTCACAGTGCTCGTTGTTTCTCCGCCCTACACCGAAGAGCATTAAAGCTTACCATGCGGGCAGGGGGATCGGGGGTCGTCGACTCACAGTGGTGACTCTGCTGGGGATTTTCCTTTAACTTAAAATCTAAAAACCGCTTTCATTTTTAAACCTTGGTTAAAGGATTTTGATGATATGCCTAAATCATTTTTAAATCAATGCTTAATTTCTTATGACTTTAAATCCACTGCTTTAGTAAGATTCTAAGTCTTACAGTGCCATTTTATCACCCCCATAAAGCTCACTTATATACCTCATGCCCACTAGGAATTGGGGATATTTGTGGATGGAACACTCATTTCAACCAACGTGTAATTCCTGCGGTGGCGCTCATTTCAGGAGTGGTTGAGTTATATGGAATCAAGGTAAATGAGACCCTTCTACAGTGTCATTCCACGACACCAGCAGTTTAAGACTATGAACCACGATAAAACTAGCCATAGTAACTTCCCTTTAGGCTCACCGAAACAATATAGATTTACGTCGCATACAAATTAGCGATACGCTGGAGTCATAAGGTTGGAAGAGTTTTATTTACTTTCGTATGCTACTTGTGTTATGCTCATTCATGCAAAGCTCATGCATAAGCCACATGTGGCTGACCTTTATTTTTGGTTTTCGCTTTCCTCTACTCTCCCCTCGTTTAAAAGGGGGAATTTCACAAAATGCCTGAGATCATTTGAGTTTCGATGACCTGTACCTAGCTCGCTAGGCATAGCGAGGAGTTCGTAAGTCACACATATTTTAGGGATAAGCTTTGCATCATAAACTCTTCTACTCCCTACCTCTCTAAACCACCCGTATGTATAACATTCATCACTTGAATATTTATGTTATCATCCATCTCATTCATGGTTTGATTCGGGCTGATCATCTTCCGATTTAATTAGTTAGGTCAAGGCATACTCGCCGCCGAAGTCCTCTTTAGTTGCGGCTCGATCGCCCTTTAGTTCGCCGTTCGGTGTCAGAAGTAGTTATTCCTACTATGTTTGATATTCCTCTATCTAGCGGGTTTTCAGCTGAGGGCACTCCTCCGCCTGTCTCTTCTCCGCCGGTTGATCAGGGGCAATCTCAGTTGGGTTTAGAGTTGGATAATGCTATGGCTATATTCCTCTAGTCAGATATGTTTCAGGCCACTATTCAAGAGCAAGTTAGATTCGCTCTCAGGGAGGAAATGGAGTCTCAGAGGGCAGTAAGGCCTATTTTTCAAGCTCTAAGAGAGATAATTCAGTCTCTTCAAATCCAGAATTAATTTTGGGTACCCCCACTCCCCCTATTCTTCCTATCTAGCAAAGCTAATTTCAGTTTGGACGGAGCTCTTCTCAGCTACCTTTATCATCTGCTCCACTAATCTTCGATTTTTATCCCCTGACTCACTTGAAGCCTGTTCCCTAATCTCCTATTCTCCCCACTTTCTCAGGGGTAATTACCCCTCAAATGATAGTCCCCTCGAGTGGCTTTATCGTTCCTCCACTACAGCTGGCTGTTTTCACAACCTCTCCCCCTAGCTTTTGTGGTCCCTCCTTGTGAGGCCACTTACCCTTAAAATCCTTTTTCTCACCCCCAGATTGAAACCTCGGCTCCTCTGCCCTTTCAGTTTGGGTCATCTTCATGCGACTAAGTCACGCAGCCTCTAGGCATGATGCCCGAAATGGCGGCTTTCTTCAGGTAATTTCTGAACGGGAGCGAGGATAGGGAAGAAGTAAGAGATGATGACTGGGTGCCTAAGAACTTTTCAATGCCCCGAATGGAGGCTTATTCAGGCGAAGGACCACCCAAGTCCTATATAGTAATGTATGAACAAATCATGCACGTCCAAAAGATTGTGGATAAGGTGTTGGCTAAGTTATTCCTGTGTACCTTTTTAGGCCCTGCTCTCGAGTGGTACAATACTCTTCTGGAGTCCATAATCCTAGATTGGAAACTCCTATCTGAAGCTTTGGTTGCCCACTATGGATTTAATTCCACAATGGAGACTACCATCCAGCATCTTGAGGTAGTCAAGCAAAGGCTAGGTGAATCCTTTAAGTCATATTTCAATAGATGGATTGCCACTCAGGTTCTCTTAAAGCATAAGCTTGGCCTGAAAGAAATGATCCCAAAGTTGCTTGACGGGGCTCTCATGATGCTCTGAAAGGAAATGGAGATTGACTCTTTCGAGTCCTATTAGAAACCTTTTAAAAAAGCTGAAAAAATTAAGCGTTAGGAGGAGAAAGACCGGGCTAATAAGATGAGTGAGAATCAGCCATGGTTCAAAAAGAACAAATCAAGTGAAATTGCGCCAGATACTGCTAAGGGTAAGTCACCTGTAGTGCAAACTGTGGCTCAAGAACATGTATTAGTAGTTCAAGTTTCTCCCCCTACTTAGCAACCATTTTTGTTCCTATGGAAGTTATCCCTCGGTGTCATTTTAGCGAAGATGTATGAAGCGGGCCAGTTAAAGCCCCTTTGCAATGTCCGGGTTCCTCGACCAGATGAAAAGGGGAACTTTTGCAAGTTTTATATGCAAAAGGGGCACCAAATTGATCAATGTAATGCTCTAGCTTCCACTATTACTCGTATAGTCAAAGAAGGAAAAATGGCTGAGCCGGCCAGAAAGCTGAGCACTATAGAAAACCCTTTGCCTAACTTTAGTAGCAAGGTCTCTATGATCAGTTTGGGCATTAAGGAAGAGTATATTCTGGGAGCGATATCTGAGGAATTCGTAATGGTTATCAGCTTTGGTCTCCCTTCAGGCTTTATATTTGATATGATCTTACAGTCTAATCCTGTGGTAAGCTCCATGGAAATTGAAGAAATGGGGCAAGAAGAGGGGACCAAAGCCAAAGATGTGGAAACGGTCAAACTGGCACTATTTAGTGTTGATGATTATGTTATAAAAGGGGAGTATTCTGATGAAGAGTTTCAACCCTTCAATATGGATGAGTATGAGCCTCAGGATTCATTATTGGTGTATAAGGAACCGCCATATCCGTTTGAAACCCCTGCCATAAAAAGCATATCGATTAATGGAATTCTACATGTCACCCGTAGCGGTCGAGTGTACCAACCTAAGGACAACCGTCTCCACATTGAGAATGATCCAATCCCAAACCCCGACAAGAATACAGCTAAGCCATTGGCAACGCCTCCTTAGGTTAAAGCAAGTCCTGATATTGATCCTCTCATTACTCAGTTGAAGATGACCCAAGCCCATTTCAGCATTTTGGCAATTAGTTCTTGGTTCTGATGATTACCGTCGAGCTCTGATTAAGAGGCTTCTGGAGCTTGAAGCAAAGCCTACTACTTTTATTGTTGAGATGTGCAACATGGTAGGGAAAGGAATACCGCTCTAGAGAGGGGATGATCCAATAATGTTCTCTAATCAGGACCTTCCACCTGAGGGGTGCTCTCATAATTGAGCCTTGTTCGTCCGTGCCCAGGTCCTCGATAGAATTATCCCATGCATCATGGTTGATGGTGGTTCTTCTCTGAATCTATGTCCTTTGAAAGCTCTTTCGCATCTAGGTTTGTCTGGGGAAATGCTCGAGAAATCTAACACTGTCATCAATGCTTATGATGATTCGAAGAGAGATGTGATTAGGGTTTTCGAAGCCAAAGTAACTACGGGGGAAATTTCTGCTAAGGTTCAGTTTACTATCATTAATATTCCCGTCACCTATTCCTTGCTCTTAGGCTGACCCTGGCTTCACTTTATAGGAGCAGTCTCGTCGACACTCCATCAAAAGATTAAAGCCGTGGGGAAATACGGAAAGATTAAGGTAATTAAAGCTAATCATGCCTCTTTCACGACCATTATGAACGCTGAGGAGGAGTCCAGATTTCAAATGCCCGTTATCAGTAATGAGAAGCTTAAGACCTCTTGCTATGAATGTTACTCACCTGTAGCAAGGAAATTGATGAAGAAGCATGGCCATCAGCTGGGTCACTATTTAAGGAAGCACCTTGGGGGAATTGTCAATCCCCTTTCAATCAAGAAGTATCCCAAGCGAGCTAGTTTCAGGTATACTCCAAAGAAGGTTTACAAGCATGTTCATCCATTCTACTGCAACATGGTGACTTTTTGTGAGGTTGAAGGTAAGGGTGTCTACAAAGGAGAATCCAAGCCTGTTGAGCATGATGGTCAAGTCTGGCCAGGCTTTAAGATTTTCAAGGGTGTGTATGATTTTGAGAAGAATTGCTTTATTGAAAAGGAGGAGAGCCCGATTAAGCCAATGTCTGCTGATGCATCCGAGAAGGATAAGGGAAAGCTAGTTTCTGATTTAGATGATGAAAAGCCAATTGACCCAGAAATTGAAGTTGCAGTTGCTACTATTTCTAGGGCCATGTCCGTTCTACTTAGGAAGAAGTGGAGGAAGAATGATGAAGCTAATCCTCTGGCTGAAGCCGTAAAGAAGCTTGCCCGATCTCTTGCTACTGAAGAAGGTATGCTATCTGTCGATCAAGTGAAAGCCTTGGATCACGATCTGGATGACCTGCTTATGGAACCTACCAAGGGTGTCACCTCTGCTAATGTCGTTGTTCAAGACCCTCCGCCTGTGGAGGATGACTTTATCTATGATGATGTAACTTTTAATACTTCCAATGTTTTTTATGGGAACAATGTAGCCTATAAGGCCTTTAATTCAATGAAAGATTCTGATTTCGCTTATTTGCTTGATGTTTCGCCCGACGGACCCATGCATTCATTTAATCATAAGCATAATGTATTTAGTATTCATGATGTTTCTCTAACTAAAATAAACTTGAGTACAGATGATGACCCTAAAATGGTAATCCTTTCTAACTACTTAATACCTGAGATAAAAAAGTGAGATAATTAAAGTGCTGAAAGATCATGTTAACACTTTTGCTTGGTCACATATGGACATGTCGGGTGTCGATCGCCATATCGCCGAACATCATATTCCAACTGATCCTAGATTCCATCATGTCAAGCAGAAGTTCCAAAGGATGAGACCAGAGTAGGCCGACAAGGTCAGAACAGAGGTCGCTAACATGATTGAGGCTAAGCATGTCAAAGTCATCGAATATCCAACCTGGTTATCCAACATTGTCCCCATTCCGAAGAAGGATGGAAGGGTAAGGGTTTGTGTGGATTACCCAGATCTGAACAAAGCTTTGCCAAAGGATGACTTTCCTCTACCTCACATCAATATGCTAATCGATAGTGCTGCTAAGGCTGTAATGTACTCATTCATGGATGGGTTTTTAGGGTATAATCAGATTCTGTTGGACATAATTAATAAGGTTAAGATAGCTTTCATCACAAAATGGGGAGTATTCTACTATCGTGTTATGCCATTTGGTCTGAAGAACACCAGAGTAACCTATCAGCGTGCTATCACCACTCTTTTGCATGACATGATCCATAAGGAAGCAGAGGTCTACGTGGATGACATGTCAGTTAAGTCTGCTAATAGAGAAGAGCACCCTGCGGTTTTGGATAAGTTTATGACTCGCATTGAGAAATATAACTTATGCCTTAATCTAAAGAAGTCTATATTTGGGGTTACATTGGGAAAGCTTTTAGGCTATGTGGTTAGTCAAAGGGGGATTAAAATGGATCCAGATAAGATTAAGGCGATCAGGGATATGCCCGCTCTGAAGACAGAAAAAGAAGTTCGGTCCTTCCTTGGTTCCATCCAATATGTCAGTAGGTTCATTTCTTGCCTCACCACCATTTATGAGCCCATATTTAAGCTATTAAGGAGGCGTCAGCTGATTGTGTTGGATGAGCATTGCTTGATCGCCTTTGACAAAATCAAGGCCTACCTTCTTTGCCCACCCGTCCTTCATCCGCCCACCCTACGCATGCCATTGATCTTGAACTTTGCAATCGATGACTCCGCCATAGGGGCAATGTTGGTCCAAGAAGATAATAGTAGGAAGGAGCATGCCGTGTACTACTTAAGTAAGAAGCTGTTGGATTATGATACTCGTTACTCAATTGTCAAAAAGACATGTACTGCCATAGTTTGGTTAACTAAGAAGTTGCGCCACTACTTCCAGTCATGCAAAGTTCAGGCCATTGCTAAGGTTGACCTAATGAAATATCTTTATCAGTTGCCCACCTTATCTAGCAAGTTATCCAGATGGTTACTATTGCTTTTCGAATTCGCTATTGAGTATGTCACAATGAAGGTTATCAAAGGAAGAGCAGTTGCAGAATTTTTGGCAAACCAAGCTCTCGACTCTGATTTTGTCAAGAACTTGGACTTTCCTGACGAGCAATTAGCTATGACCGAAGTCACCAACCCCATGTGGACTATGTATTTTGATGGTGTTGTGAATAGATTTAGGGCAAGCCTGGGAGTTATCTTATTCACACCTGACAATAAAGTTATACCTCTATCTAAGCGATTGGAGTTTCCCATTACTAATAATGGAGCCGAGTACGAAGCTTGTCTATTTGGTCTTGAAACCCTTTTTCTTACAGGGGCAAAGCATGCTTTTGTGATTGGTGATTTAGCCCTGGTTATTTGTCAAGTCGTGGGAGGTTGGGAAATCAAAGAAGAGTCTCTCCGTCCTTATGTCCATGCCATTTGGGATTTCTCAGCTTAATTTGCAATGTGTCTCTATCAACATGTCCCCCGAGATAAAAATCAGATGGCTGATTCATTAGCTACACTGGCTTTGATATGGGAAGGTCCCCAGCGCCAACCCATCTGCCGTCTGATCTTAGTTTCGGCAAAGGTTCCCTACCATTCGCATAAATTTACCCATATTATCACCATTAGTGACGAGCCCTGCCGGTACTCAAACATTGTGCAATTTCTCTAGAGCAGTCAGTATCCCAATGGCGCTACGGACTCCGATCATGCTACACTCCAAAAGTTGGCCTTTCAGTTTAGGATTGTGGAAAATGATCTCTTTATATGCACTTATGATGGGTTGTTACTCCGGTGTCTGACTGAATCAAAAGCTCTTCAGGTTGTGGGAGAGGTTCATGTGTGTGATTGTGGACCTCATGTAAATGGCCTGGCCTTAGCCAAGAAAATTCAATGGATGGGGTACTTTTGGCTAACTCTGATTGCCAACTGTGTCTCCAAAGTTAAGCAATGTCACTAATGTCAGATTTATGGAGATATTCAGCATCTTCCACCCACTAAACTTTATAATTTATCTACTCCTTAGCCATTCTCAGTGTGGGGGATAGATATAATTGGCGATATTCAACCATCATCAACTAATGGTCATCGCTTTATCATCGTGGCAGTGGATTATTTCTTTGAATGGGTAGAAGCCGAGTCGTACACCAGTATTACTGCCAAGAAGATGGCCAAGTTCATCGAGAAGCACATTTTTGCTCGGTATGGTCTACCTCATCATATTGTCTCAGATAATGGGGTTCAATTCCAAGGGGCAACCACGGAGTTGATTGAGAAGTATAGTATAGAGCATCATAGATCTTCGCCCTACTGTCCTTAGGCCAATGGTGCAGTGGAGGCAGCCAACAAGTTCGTTAAGAAAATCCTTTCTAAGACCATAGCTGGTTACCGAGATTGGGCTGATAAGTTACCTTTCGCTCTTTAGGGTACGGAACAAGCATCAAGACTCCCACAAGTTAAAACCCCTTTTTCCTTTATTTACGGTATCGAAGCCATTTTACCTATTAAAATTGAGATGAAGTCTTTGCTAGTGGCACTCGAATCTAAACTCAAAGAGACTGAATAGGCAAAAGAAAAGTTTGAATAGCTAAATACTCTAGACAAGCAACGCCTAAAAGCCTTGGATAGCCTTCAAATGTATCATCAGCGTATGGCAAGAGCCTACAATAGCTGGGTCAAGCACCATAAGTACCCATTTAAAGCTGGTGACTTGGTCCTAAAGTAAGTAAAACATTCCACCACCGATCCAAGGGGGAAGTTTCGGCTAAATTGGGAAGGACCTTATGTGATTAAGAAGGTTCTCGGTAAGGGCAAAATGAAGATTATGGATATGGATGGTAATGAGTTCATGAACCCTATTAATTAGGATCGGTTAAAGCGTTATCATATCTAAATCAAAAGAATTAAATCCAAAAAAGCGGTACCCATAAAAACCAAATAAACTCAAATCACCCGGCGAGTGGTCCTTTACTGCTCGAGCAAAAATTAGGGTGTATCCTGCTGATTGGTATTTCGCAAACCGATCAGGCAAAATTTAGGGTGCAACAACGACCCCCTGGGCTAAAAACCCAAAAAGGGCGGCCTATGCAAAAGTTAGGGTATAGTGAGGCATGAGAGTTTGTTGGCTAGAGAACCTACTTAGGCTAGTTAACGCCAGGATTTGGGTCAGCAGAAACGGTTATCATCATTATGTACTCAAGCTTACTTCAATAATTGGAAATGTCATTCTTACTAAGCTCTTATGTTTGTGTGCAAATGAATATACTGGGCCCTAAAGGCAAAATGTTATAGATTAGTCGAGTTTGGGATGTCGCTTAACTCAAATTCTTGCGCGCCAAATAAAATGGAAATCTTAAGAAATAAAAAGAGGCATAAATTCTGATAGGCTGAAAGCATCTAGGCCTATGCAAAAGTCAGAAAGTCCACTGAATTGAAAACCCAAAAAGGGAGGTCCGGGTAAAAGTTAGGACATAAAAGCAGCAAATAAAAGTCTGATGGGCCTAACACAATGTTCAGGCCTATGTAAAACTAAAGACAAACAAAAGTAAGGATAGCACAATCGTTAATCACCCAAAAGGCCCCGCACCCTCATCATCATCATCATCATCATCATAATCAGAGTCGAAGGCATGAATCGGCTTCTCCTCCACTGATAAAGGATTGAGTCCCGCCAGCCTGTCACTCCACTCAAGCCACGAATGCAAGCACTTCTTCTAACACCATAATCTTCCAACCTGTCGAAGCCACCCTCAGTAGAATCCATTAGTAGCAGTGGCATCCAGTGGATTGTAGTCTAAGGTCTCATAACTTGCTCAATGGGCCTATACCTCTCTGGCGTGGACAAGAAGATGGGCTGTGAATGACCCAACCTCAAAATCTCCTAAGTGCAGTAGGACCCTCTGTCATCGCCCCCACTGTTGACATAAGCTATAAGGCGAGTAGTGCTCAAAGTGAAGTAGCCCTACAAGCTGAACCTTGCCTTTATTGGTGTCCACCAGATGATCAGAAATCTCCTACCAACGGCAGCCCCAGTGAATATCTGCATCAGATAGGCCCTCCCTGATCGCTATCCAATCATCGGTCTTCAAGGTATCATGGCCAGCAGTGACATAGTCCCTACCATGATAATTCCTAGGCCCATATCGTCTCGAATTTCCTCGAGGGTCTTGGAGCAAAGCTAGCTTCTCTAAGAGCTAAACCTGCAGATTCAGATTCAGATTCAGATTTAGTTTCAGTTTCAGATTCAAGTTTAGTTTCAGTTTCAATCTTAGCTTCAGATTCAGTATCGATTTCGGGTTTAGAGTCAGTTAAATGGAATACCTGTAGTATAGAGAAGTGGTCTCCAATGCAACCGGGATCACTGACAGCTCTATCCTAGTGGAATAAGATATCGGCTAACCTTAGAAATAATGGAGATATGCCCATTAAGGCCTGCCCAATGATCAAAACTAGCTGGAATGGGGCAACGGTGCCAACCCCACAAATAAACTCAGCCATGAACAATAGAGCCACCATAAAAGAATAAGAAATATGTGACCTGGGAGTGGCTATGCACCAGTCGAGTACCCAGCTGAGATCAAATCCCGATGATCCAGGAATCCGAGAAAGGAAAGTATTAGGGGCATTCAGGTTCTACAACCCGGTTAGCTGATCCTCAGCCCAAAATGCACCTCTGGCATAGCAAAACGCATCCCATGAGTACATATCATACCGAGAATAGCGTGATACTCCTCCAGTAATAGGCAAAGCTCAAAGCTTGAGAAGCGGAATACATGGTCCATCAGGTCCTAATGGAAGAATGCCGCATGGAGGAAAGCCACGTTTGCCAGCCTGCTAGCAATGTATTGAAGCCCCGCTAATCCAAAAACCTCTACTCTCTCCCAGTTAGAGCTCGCTAAAGTGCACAAGAACTGCCTCAGCCTAGCATTGTATGTCTCCATCCGTGATCTCTATCTGCTAGTTTCCTGTCAAATAAGGTTGCATTTGTTAATTCGGATGATTGTAAGCATTAATTAGTTTGTTCCTAGTTAAGCATCTATCGCACCTAGCCTTCATCTAGTAAACAAGTAATGCAATCAATTAGACTAACAAGTCAAGCATCGCACAATGAAATCATCCATCAAAGTCGCCAGTACATCAGAAAAATAAAGATGTATAAGAGTAAGAGCTCATCAAAGGCGACCCCCGGACCTCCTCTCTGAGATACCAGGCCTCAAAGCTCCATCCATGCTAAATCTAGGAGGAAAAGTAGAACCTATAGGCTGCATCCCCGGAAAGCCCATCATCTCTAGGGTGGCCTAAAAGTGCACGGACTAGATGGTATCGATAATAGTTACCTCAGTCTCGTATCCTCCATCGCTATGGCTACCCCTATGAACCTCAGCCCCCCCTCTAATTGATCTCGCCGCTCCTCCACACTCTCAACATAACTCTATAGCATCTTCATCTCTCAGGTGTACTGCTCCCTCTGCTCAGCCAGTTACCTCTCACAGTCTACTAGTTGACACTCGTAATCTGTCCTCTCGCGAGCTAGTTGACCCTCGTGATCTATCCTCTCTCGATCTAGCTGACTCCAGTAATATGCACACTCACGCTTGATCGAAATCCACTCCTATTTCTCACTCCTATACTTGTCTTACTTCATCCCGACCAAGAGCTATAAATATTAGTGATCAGCCTGACAATTCACGCATTCATAACATTCATTCATAAACTAACAAATATCCTATATACTTTTCCCATTTTAAATCTTAACAGGTTGTAGGATAGATTCTCACCTAGGCTGTGGAATCTTATGCAATGACCAAGTCTCTCATGCTAAAGCAACCTCGGGCTAAGCACTTAGCCTCCAAGATAGGTACCTGCACGATCAAAAGCAGAACCAACCAATCACCATGGTTAGGTGACATCAGACTATAAGAACTGATAAAGTAAAGCATGAGTTAGATTCTTACATGTGTGGTCTCCGACGGAGCAAAGGTCAAAGGCGTTGTATACTCCTCAATGTGTCTATACTCTCAAACTCCCAAACGGGTCATCAGGCATAAAGAGGTATCCAACTAGTTTACCAAAACTCCCTCAATGAATCCCGGTGGGAATAGTCTCTGAGTAGAAGGAGCCAGCCCAGCGAAAGCAATCTCTATATCAGTTGTATTCTGGTGCGAAGGCCCTGCGTGCGCTCCTATATTGAACACGGGGGCTCCTCTCCTATCTCTCCAGGCCCCCTGAAATTAAAAGAAAAATAGATTGATCAGTTAAGGTAGAATTAGAGTAATTTAATAATTCAAGCATATATGGAGGAAATTTGTTAGAAGTTTGAGTGTCGTACCCCTCGGTGCCCCCGCCTAGGGGCAGGTGGCTCAATGCCCGACCTGGCATGGCCAAAAAGCATCTCGCCCAGGTCCATATAAGCCATCTTGTCATCAGCCTTAGAAGGGACATCGTCGGCATCATCATCCACCCCTTCGAGTCCAGTGCTGCCATTTGTCTGAACGCCACCATCGCCGAACTCAAAGTTTCGCACCACATCATCCCGGGCCCTCTTGGGGCAAGAAGGAATAAATTACCTCAAATGAGCATTATAATCTCCACCAATCAAGGCCACCTAGACCTGATCTCCTCCACTAAACTGAGCCTGGTCGTCCGACGATATAAGGGGAGGCCAAAAGATACCGACAGGTATGTCAGGGGGGAATCTCCTCTGAGTAGTGGTGCTGGAGCTCCATCAGTGAACCCACTCGCCAAAGTACCACTCCATGCTGAATGGGCATTCCAATATAAATTGGTAACCATCTATGGTCCCCCGAACTTCCTTCACGTGCTAATAATTAACCAACTTCTTTCAAGGGTTAGAAATGATCAGCCAAATAAGAACAAAGAAAACCGCAGCATTTATCAACGTAGTATTCTTACTCTCTTATAAATACGGTTTCAAACTAATGTTTAAACTAAATGCGTAGAAAGTGAGGTTACCTGGTGATGGCACAGCTGCCTCAAATACTCTCGGTACCAGCACGGAATGCCCGTTCGGTCAACATTTGACCAGCTAACCATCCACCGGGCAATGGCATGTGACCCGGGTGGTGGCTGATGCTCTATCTCTAGGGATAGATAATCTGATACTCAAAGGCCCACATCTACAAATGCAATAATTAAAAAAGCTTAGAAAGCATCCAAAAGCAGAAGTGTATGTTAATGATTTTAGTCAAAGGGGATTCATTACCAAGACCCATAGCTGCCCGGCCTTGAACTCGGTGACCTTTCCTCATACCAAGTAGTCAAGAGCATAATAAATCTGGCCAAGAATGGCCCTCAGCCATTTCCACATAGTAAAGCTGCCCAAATCCTCGAGGGCGCATAGTAACCCGAACGAGGCCCTACTCGAGGAGCAAGGAAAGAATAGGTATGTCAGTATGGTAAGGAGGAATGATTGGAGGTACTGGATAAAGTGTTCCCCAATAAGGTTGGTCACTGCGACCCAATGCTCATGTAGATCTGTGTATCTCAGCTTGCCGTCAACCGACATCGGAACCCCCAAAAGTACCGCAACCCAGGTGCGGGCCTCTGGCTCATGGTGAAAGTGATCGGGATAGACATCGAATACCATTAGAAAGCCCTCCCATTGCATCTCGGTCATAGCACAGATTTCAAAAGGGGTGATCGTCATCTCACCAACCGAAAGATGGAAGGTGTCGTAACCTCGCTCCATCGCTCCACTAAACATCCTAGTATATCTAGGTTCATCGGACGGCATGATATGGTTAGAGAATCTAGCATCCGCTCGAGCCCCAAACCCCAAATGGCCATGACCAATGAGTTGTCGGCCCAACCTTTAATCTGATTCCACCACTTAGCACACCTCTGTAATGACCCCTGTTAGCCGATGACCCCCGATCTCCTACCTGCACGGTAAGCTTTAATGCTCTTCGACGTGTGGCGGTGAAAAGACGAGCACTGTGAGGCATGCTTAAGGGATGATCCTTATTTTAGCACGATGGAAATGAATAATAAAAGCGATGTTGAAGTTGAAATTTAGTCTGATTTACGCGTTAAGGGATACGAGATTTAAAATCCCATATTTTGAGATTGAGTCGCCACCCGGTTAAGCTCCGCCGGGAATTTGGGTATGATATTCCCACCGAGTGGTTGGACCGTACCTTAAGATAGAGATTCTAAGTCCGGATGATGTTGCTTACTTTTCAGTTTTTAAATCAAGCCGGTTATATTTTAATAAACGTGACCTTAGTTCTTATGCGATTTAATCTGATTATTGTTTGGCATTTTCGATTTATTATGCCATACATCACACGGAAGGCGATAAATAAATAAAGCAAGAAAATAAAATTATTACAAGGCTTTACTAATACCCATACATTTTTCTAATGCGAGGAAATAAATAAAGCGATAAAGAAATAAATGGACGAAACGAGTTTTTGGATTTTTAGGGACAAAAGTGTAATTTTCGGGCATTTATTAATTATTTAACAACCCAAAAAAGGTAAAATAAATTAACTTAATATCCCAAAATCAGATTCGATATGTTCAGAATATTTTTGGGATTTTTAGTTGGTGGGAAACAATTTATTTAGATTTATCTAGCAAAAAGGCTATTTTTAAGCCATTTAAACGCATATTAAATTAAATAAAAATAAAAATAAAATTTAAAAATAGAATAAAATGAATAAATAGAGCTTCAGATTATTTGTGAATTTTTAGAAATTTTTTGGGTTGAAATCGGGGTCAAAAACGCAAGAAAAAGGCAAAAAAAGGGCTAAAAACGGTTTTTGGCATCAAAAGGCTTTGGCGACAACCTTAACCGCCGCTGCTATAGCCTTGACCGCTATAGTGGCAGCGGTGAAGGCTATAGCGGCGGCGGTGAAGGCTGTCGCTATAGCCTTTGCCCCGCCAAGCCATTTTTAAAGGGGAAAATCGGTGTTTTTGCATCCATAACTCAAAATCATTGAAGTTTTAAGTCGTAATCAACTATATTTCAATAGATCTAGACTTAAAACACTCAAAAAATATTGATTTTATGGATTTAGGTAAGAAAATACCCAAAAATCGTAAAAATTAATGAAACCTCTATAGTGGTGGAGTTCACCTCCATAGCTATACCCTTCACCGCTATATCAGTAGCGGCAAAGGCTATAGGGGTAGAGGTGAACGCTATCCCTATAGAGGTCGGACTATTTTTCGACGGTTTTCCAAAAACACCAAGGAAAAACCAAGAAATAACACCAAAAGCAGCAAGAATAGCAACAATAGACAATAAAATGAAATAAAAGATTAAGGGAACTCAGTTTTGTTACCTCTAGGCCGTGAATCTAACTTGGGAGACTCGAATTGGATGTAGGGCAAGCTTTTGATGATTTTCCAACGGAAACAGCGATGAAAATAGCGACGAAAATAGTGACAAATTATTTTGGGTAGTATTTGAGAAAAAGTCCCTAAAACCTTATTTAATCCGTTTTAACCTATGGTTTCTAACTGATTTTAGCGTTTAAGCTACGAGATCAAGCCTAAGAACAACTGAGAATCAAGATTAGAAAGGATTGAACCCGGATTCTAGCTTTTCTTAAGCTTTCTCTCTTTAGTTCTTCATTTTCTCTCTCTTATTCTTGATTTTTTTTCTCTAAAAACACTTCTCCCTTCTAAAAACTAAAAAAAGTCATGTCTCTCTAAAATAGATTTAAATACCCCCACACATAAAAGTCCACCGACTTAAGTAAATTTTCGGGAAAAACACGTGACCCAATCACAAGAGGAGAGAGAAAAAAGAAAGTGGGTCATGCCAAGCCAACAGCCAGTGTCACGGCGGTGTCCGCCATTGGAGTAGCGATCACTGCCATGACTGCAGCGACCACCGTTGTAATGGTGGTGGTAGCTGCTGCCACGGGCAGCGGGGTGGTCACAACGGGGGTGGCCACCCCGGTAGTGTTCACCGCTACAAAGGGCAGCGGTGAATGCTGCCATAGTGATGGTGACCGCCACAAGAGTGGCGGCCACCGTCCTAGAGGGCAGGCTACCACTGACGTCGCCGCCGGCGGTGGTGGTAGCAATAAGGGCTGTTAGGGGTTTTTTTGGGTAATTAGGGTAAGGTTTAGGGTAGATTTAGGGTTTTGGCTTCCAATGCCTATATCTTTCGCTACGATTATCCGATTAAGGTGATTCTTGACATTCCGGAAAGCTCAGAGAGTCAAGAATCCAACAGTATAAACAAGACTCGCTAAAAATGTTCAAATATTATAGAAAATTGCAAAACAAATTACTACACATAAGCGAAAGGAAACAGCTAATCCTAAATGCATGCAAATGATATTTAAGCACCGCTAAAGGTCCGAAATCATCAAAAAAGTACTTACCAAATGTGATTCGACCTTCATAGAGTAGAACAACTAGACCATACAAGGTCAGAGCAACAATTCATCATCATTCCAAGGGTCACTGAAAAGCCCGTGCTCACAGGCTGCCCCTCGAGAGATTACCACTTGGTGAGCCAAGTGTGATCTCACAAAAGAGTAAGGGATTGAGGGTCATACCTGACACGCGGATTCTTGAACTAGTTATCTTCTAGGATCACCATAAATAGACCTATCAAGAATAAAATTAACTTAGAGATTGATTAGGTATTACCTTTGTTGCCCCAAACGGTTCTGGGATAGATTGCTGGTTGCTTCAGGAAAAAAGAGGAATAGGAATTGGTTGTCTACCGATGGTCTAGGAATGCACCATCAATCGACCTATCAAGGATTAGAGATTGAATTGGTTGTCTACTGGTGGTTTGGGGACACACCATCAACGGACCTATCGAGGATTTGATATTGTGATTAGTTATCTACTGGTGGTTTAGGAATGCACCATCAATGGACCTATCAAAGGTGAGGTTGAATCAGTTATCCACTGGTGGTTTGGGAACACACCATTAGTGGACCTATCGGGAATTAAAGATTGAATTGGTTGTCTACTGGTGGTTTGGAAACGCACCATCAACGGACCTATCGAGGATTAGAGATTGAATTGGTTGTCTGCTGGTGGTTTGGGAACGCACCATCACCGGACCTATTAAGGAGGTGGAAGCTGAATCGGGCATATCAGAGATAAAGGGGAATGCCAAGAATGCCGAGGGCTTCACTGAGACATGCCGAGAACTCTTAATGATGATGGGCTGGGATTTATTGCAAAGTGCCTGAAGAGACTGTTGGACTAGATGTATTGTGCCTGACAAGCAGATTCTTGAAACGGTTGTCTTCTGGGATTGCCATAGACAGACCTATCAAGAACAAAACTGACTTGGATTCGGTCTACCTGTTAAGAGAGACCTGAGGTTTGCCAAGCGCGGGCTTGGGCTTTTAAGGCTTTGCCAAGCACGAGTTTGGGCTTTTGGGGGTTTTGTCAAGAACGAGCTTAGGCTTTTGAGGTTTACCAAGAATGAACTTGGGCCTTTGAGGGTTTTGCTAAGCATGGGCTTAGGCTTTTGAGTGTTTTGCCAAGCATGGGCTTGGGCTTTTGAGGGATTGCCAAGAACGGGCTTGGGCTTTTGAAGGATTGCCAAGCACGGGCTTGGGCTTTTGACGGATTGCCAAGAACGGGCTTGGGCTTTTGACGGATTGCCAAGCATGGGCTTGGGCTTTTAGGGGTTTTGCCAAGAACGAGCTTGGGCTTTTGACGGATTGCCAAGAACGGGCTTGGGCTTTTGACAGATTGCCAAGCATAGGCATGGGCTTTTAAGGGTTTTGCCAAGCATGGGCCTGGGCTTTTGAGGGTTTTTTCAAGCATGGGCTTGGGTTTTTGACGGATTGCCAAGCAGGAGCCTGGGCTTTTAAGGGTTTTGCCAAGCATGGGCTTAGGCTTTTGACGGATTGCCAAGCATGAGCCTGGGCTTTTAAGGGTTTTGCCAAGCATAGGCTTGGGCTTTTGAGGGTTTTGCCAAGCATGGGCTTGGGCTTTTAAGGTTTTGAATTCTCTGATCGGTAGGTTGCATCGAGGTGCCCCTGGAGATTCAAGAGGTTACGGTGAAATGCCCCGAAAGGATCGCCGTACAGTGTACCTCTCAGGGTAGTGTTGAAGCATTAGTAAGCCATATAAATTACATTTTTATTGCTTAATTGATTTTGTGGAATAAAAAATTTTGCCCTTTCAATTAAGCAATAAAAATGGAAGAATGAAATATAAATTGAGTTTAGGGATATCCAGGGCTCAGAAAGAAATAACAAATCGGAGAGCTATGCCCCTTGCGAGAAGGAATATTCTAGAGAATATTCCATGCAATAAAAGATAAAAAGGAATATATTCCTTTTATTTCTTTCACTTCTTTCTTTTTCCTTTTTCTTTTCCTTCCATGTCTTTCTCTTATTCGCATTCTTTAACTCCCATTCCATAAAACCATGAATGGGCTCGGTTTTTTTGAGTTATTGAGTCAAAATGATCAAGAAGGGATCCGGTAGGATTGATCATAGCTCCTTGCGCGTGACAAGCCACGGATTGCGCGCTCTTTCGGTCGCCCAAGCGTATGGGCTTTGCCGAGAAGATAAGTACTTGGGTTATACTCCTTTCTCGCAACCCCAGATGTAGACGGATTTGAGTGGGCATGCCTCGACTCTTCTAGTAATACCCCAAAACCCTAACAAAATTTCAGATTTGCACTTTATGCTCATGGCCTAACTTTGAAATCTTAGGCTTTTAGGCTTGGATTTTTGATGAAATTGTTGATAAAAAGGGTTTAAAACTACTTTAGGATTGTTTAGGGACTGATTTAGCTTGATTTAGATCGAGATTCGGGTGAAATTTTAGATTTTAGGGAGAAGGTACACCGGGGGACGGCTTGAGGCCGCCGTCGCCGCCACCGCTATAGGGGCAGCGGTCACCGTTGCTGCTATAGCGGTGGACGCATTATGGCAGCGGTAAATGCTGCCATGAGAGCGGTGGATGCATTATGGCAGCGATAAACATTGCCACGATAGCGGTGAGACGAGGAGCCGCCCCCACTATAAGGGCAGCGGTTACCGCTGCCGCTATAGCGGTGAACGCCGCTACTACGGCGGCGGCAACAGCAGCGGCGGCGGCGACGGACAGTCACCGGTGAGTCCTAAAAAATAAAGGGCGGGGGCTACCTAGGTTGATTTTTCGTTCTAAATCTGATTTTCATGTTGAAATTCAGTTCCGAGGAGGTCTAGAGGCTGAAAATTAGCTTTCTTTGCTCAATTTGCATAATAAACTTCCGTTGTCTTTTTCTTTTTTTGTTTGTTTATGCTAATTCTTGTCATTTAAAATTTTGCAGACTTATCACTACAAGACGATGGGGTCTATGAGCCAGTGCGGCAAGTGGTGGGTTAAGATAAAAGCTAAGGCGCGAGCAACCCAAGACTTTTTGTTGGTCGAGGCTATTTCGGACATAGGTTTGGTGCCATTACTTGAGGCTTTGCCTATGGGGCATAAGCCCATGAGCCAGACCGTCATGGAATGCTTGGTTGAGAGGTGGAGCGAGATCACCCATACATTTCATTTAATGGTCAGGGAGTTGACCATCACCCTTTCCGATGTAGTAGCGATGACAGGGTTTCGATGGGGAGGCCGAGTTATTCATTTCGACTTGTATCTCGATCGCTTCTATGACTAGCCAGCTTCTCGGGCTTGAGTAGAGGCGCTCCTTGGGGTTTCTCCCCTAATGAAAGAGAGGGTCAAGTATGCCACACTTGAGGCATATTAGACCCAGGAGACCGATATTAGTGGCAACCGGCTGACACAGTATTTGCGATCCTTTGTCATCACCTTGCTCACCACCCTATTATTTCCCACTTCTTCGAGCATGGTTACCATGGGCTTACTCAGTACTCTTGAGGACATGACCACTTTTCGGGAGTGGAATTGGCCTCGGGCCATACTTGGGCAGATGTATTTCGCCCTTGACTGCTTGGCTCGCGGAGACATTGGTGAGTTCAAGGCCGGGGCCTTTTGGATTCAGGTTAGGAATTCCACCCACTGGAAAATCTAAAATAATTATGCTGGCAGTGCACTGACTTTATAATTCTTTTTACAGGTATAGGTTTATGCCTATAGAGTTATCCCGCCACCTGGGTTAGATGGTCAGCCCCCGGATTGTTCCCACTACATAGCTCAATCGATGGTAGGGTGGAAGGACAAGGACACCCACGGGCATGCCTGGTACAGGGACTATCTGAGGCAGCTTCGCCGACACTGGGTAATAAGATCTATTCCTGCACATTTAATTTGAGCATTTAGTCTGAAACTATATGGATAAGAGGAGGGATACTTGCAGTGTTTTGTTGTTATTTTTCAGCTCATCGCAGAGCCATGGGGAGCCTGCCATACTATGACCACATTAGAGAGATCCGGAGATGAGCTGGCATCCAATGCGGGGTAGATGGCTACTGTTTCATGCTAGAGTGCCCCCGAACCCTGGAGTGGTACTTCAAGGAGCACATTCGGAGGTAGAGGACCAGCGTTACCCTATGGAGGAGAGTCCCACCTAATGTGCCAGTGGGGATATTCTGGCCCCACCTTATGCCCGTGAGAGATTAGGTGAGATATATGGACGGTGACTAGGAGAGGGTGTCCTCACTTGGACGAGACTATGCCGCCCACCTTGACCTATTTATTCCTGCCTGCCAGAGGTTGACCCCAGCGGATAAGCATAAGGATTTTAGAGATGATGGCATGGTGACTGAGGGTAGCGACGAGTATAGCGGGTATGACGATGATGATGATGAGCCCCCCTCGGATGGTGAGGGTGGTGGCACAGCCATGGATCAGGATGGCGTGCCTTTCGATGCAGAGGATCTTGCCGGTCCTAGAGTTTTCTTACCCTGACAGAAGAAGGTACAACTTGACTACCTAGGATGTACTTTGACTTTCTGCTATCTTAGTGCTTGACTAACATTTGACTTACTCTTTTTAGGCTTCTCGCAAGTAGAGGAGAGGGACCAGCGATGCTAGCTGCAGCAGCCCGGGAGACACTTCACAGGGGCCATAGCTCTAGCCCGAGATGACTTCCATGGAGATACCGCATGCTAGGGGGATTCTACCCCATAGATTTGTCTAAGGAGTCCCAGGGAATGCCATGGAGTTAGAGCTACGGGTCCTGAGTAGGCCAGGGATGCACGAGGTAAAGCGCATCGAGGAGACTACTATCCCCATTTCCTTCACTCCTCCCGATACTACACATGTAAGCACTTTTTTGATTATAATATACTGCTGCTTCGCCGTGGTGATCGGTCTGATTTTGTTTCTGACTTGCAGATGCTTGTCTCTGAGGTTGAGCGCATAACCCGAGGATATTTTTCAATGAGGGACATGGTCTTAGCCCAGGATTCCATTTCCGGGGTAATTGATCACTTCCTGCAAGAAACAAATATGATAACATATATAAACATTATGAATGTATGCATAATGCATGATTTAACGGAGCTGATCATTTTTGTGATTGCTGATGTGCAAGTTTTCATTGCTATAGAGCAAGACTGGGTTTGGCCTAGTGAGAAGGGTCGAGTGCGGGCTGAGCTAGACCTGGCAGAGTATCAGGGCCAGATGGTAGAATATTAGGGCCAGATGGCATTTGAGAGAGCTCAGTATACGGAGGAGAGGGCCTCGCATGCTCGGGATATGGCACGGATGAACGACCAGGTTTGGAGGCTGTGGATTCAGAGGGATAATCTCGAGGCCTAGCTCAAGGGGCAAGGCCGAGGTGCAGGTGTGGATATAGGAGGAGATGACCATGGTTTCATGGCTGATTTGAGGCGATCCTTAGGATATACTCGCGGTGCTACAAGGATGAGGAAGATATCTATCACGTGGTCTGTAGCTCGCCCTGAGTTTCCATCTGAGCCCTTATCATCTCGCACTCTTGTGAAGGACACTACAGAGGGTGAGTGGAGTGAGGATGACGATGGGACAGGATATATCCGATCCGATTATGATCGGGAGGATTAATAGATGCTAGATTGATGTACTTCTGCACTCTCTTGCTACCCTTCAGATACCTTATCTTTTCTTTCCTTGTTGTATCTTGGCATTCACCTGAGACATTGAGGATTTAATACTTTGATTGATTTATCTAGTTTGGCTGATGAGATTGCTTTCTTGCATTGATTACTTTGGTTGCTTTATTTATTTGCTAGATGGATGCTAGGCGTGATAGATATTTGACTAGGGAAAAGAATGCACGGAAGTGCCTCGAAGGTATAGGCAAAATGAGAATGCCCCTAGCGGAAGATTATCATTTTCCTATACACCCTTTTGCTTGCATAAACGATTATTGACTTAAGAGAATCAGAGACAGGTGGGAGCATGAAGCGAATTTCAAGGTTCAGGATGACAAACGGCTGGACGCTATCACTACCAATGAATTCTACCAAGGATGGCTCCATAGGATTAGGATATTATGGAATCAAGATGCTCGGCTATAGTCAAGAATTGAGCGGACACAGGTGGAGGATGAATTCAAGTCCTTTGAATCTATTAGACCGACAAACATATCCATGCATTCGGATGCTGATGGCGATGATGTAGATATCTCGATGTGATCGATGGCAGTCAGTAATCTTCATTCAAATTGTATTAATTTTTGCATAGACGTAAACATTATGTCAGGCCTATCAGACTTGTTCATATTTTACTTTTGAGTTCTAATTTTTGCCTGGACCACCCTTTCTGGGTTTTCGATCTAGCAAACTATCCCGGATTTTGCATAGACCCCGACTCTTTTCAGTCTATCAGGATTTTTACCTTTTATCTCTGCTTTTATTTCTTTTGAGGGATTGAGTTGACTGCACGAAATCCTACGTTTCACTTATATGTTGCACTTCACCTTTTGGGCTCAATATATTCATTCAAGCACAAACATAAAGAATTTAGTAAAAGTGACATTTCCATAAATGAAGTAAGTTTGAGTATATGATGATGATAACCATTTCTATTGTCCCAAACTCTGGTGTTAACTAGCCTATGAAGGTTTTCTAGTCAACATACTCTCATGGCTCACTTTACCCTAACTTTTGCCTAGGCCACCCTTTTCGGGTTTTTAGCCTAGTGGGTTATTCTTACACCCTAACTTTTGCCTGACCGGTTTGTAGAATACCAATCAGCGGGATACACCCTAAATTTTCCCCGAGCAGTAAAGGACCACTCGCTGGGTGATTGATTTATATAAGCTTTTTATGTGCTACTTTTCTGGATTTGATTCTTTTGGTTAGACATGATAACGCTTCAACCTGATTTGATTGATAGGGTTTACGAACTCATTACCATTGATAATCATGCCTTTTAGATTGGACATATTTTTTAATACACAAAGTCCTATCCAATCTGGCTAGAATTTCCCCCTTAGGTCAGTGTTGGCAGGCTTTGCTTGCTTTGGAATTAGATTGTTGGCCTTTTGTGGTGCCTCTGATGCTTGACCCGGCTGTTGTTCAGCCTCGCTACACGCTTTTGTTATATCTTGAGACCGCTTAAGTTGTTCAGGCTGTGCCTCAGTCCATGGGGGTCCCTTTGACACTGGGTTCAATATGACTCTTGGTTTTAGCTATCACACTAGCTTGTGTGCAATGTAGTGAAGATCTGAGGGGTTTGGACTAAAATTTTTGATTGATCAGGGGTGCGCCCTGGAATTGAAACCTCAATAACTAGGATGATGCGATGGGGTAGGCTATGCCAAGGAAAGAATCATTTCTCGAGGAACTTGGCCATCTTCTCAACGGTAATGTTGGTGAAAAGGGTCGGCTTCCCCCTACGCTGATAAGGGTCGAATCTTGCTGATCATATGTGTCCCCCTTACCGAAGATGATCAAGTGATGCTCGTCCTCCATAATCGGCTGACACTTCATTGATAGCTTAAAAGTCATTTTGCATATAGTCACGAGGCCGGCGATGGACCGATTGACATATTGGATCTATCCCGGGAAGGCTGAGCTTCTTTTACTATTTCAGGCATGGAGATGAGATGTTCGGGGAATCCGATGATGAACCCTAGGTATTTAGGCATGACTAGGTGAAAGCGTTATCATGATCTTTAAGCACTTGTTATCTCTCATTTTCTTCCAAAGGTTTGGTCATTAGAAAGTGGTTACCATTTTAGATTATCATCTGTACTCAAACTTATTTCAGTTAAAGAAACATTATGAATACTAAACAGATCATGCTTATGGCAAAAATGAATGTATAGACCCATCGGGCAAAACACCAACTTGATAAGCAAAAAGAGAGATTCTTAAATTAAAGTGCCTAAAAGGCAGAATTGTTCACATCAAAGCACTAGAGACATAAAGAAAGAAAATTACATCATAGAAAAATCATCCTCGATAGCCGGAAGGTCTTGATTGGTAGAGCCAGCAGATTAAGTATCATTGGTAGCTTTCATTGATGAGTTATCCAGGATAAAGCCCAAAACCTTTGCTTGCTCCACTGATAACTTATCTCTTTCATCCGCTTAGAGACTTTATGGGATTCTTGTCAGAGTCGAAGGCAGAAAGGGCTTCCATAACGGGGTTGGGTGAATCAAAAAAGGCTATTGCCAACACAAATTCCTCAGGGAGATCGGAATTGATGACGCTCACTTCATCATCAGAGCCCAGCGATGGCTTTTCCTTAGTGTTGGTCTTCCTCGCAGGCTCATCCATTTTTCTTTCTCTTACCAAGTGCTAAATAGCCATACTTGAAAGGCCTACATTAATCTATTGTGTGTCCCTTTTGAACATGATAGTGATAAAAGTTCCCCTTCTCATCGGGTGTAGGAGAATGGTACTCACGAAGTGGGCTAAGCAGGCCTTGCTCTCGCAATTTGGCAAATATGATATGAAAAGAGAGCTTCCAGGGAGACACGAATGCCCTCTAACTAGTAGTCCGAGCAGGAATGGTTTTTACTACGGAAACACTCTCTTGATCGATAAATTGGACTGCGGGTGCCTTCTCTCCAATTGGGGCTGGGGTAACCTCTAAGGATTAAGAGTTGTTGCCCTTGAACCAGGGTTTGCCACTTGACTTGCTAGCCCTTTCATTTTCCTCCCGGCGCTCAATCTTTTCAGCTTTTTTCAAAAACCATTTGATAGGACTCGAAAGAGTCGGTCTCCATCTCTTTCTGAAGGAATGGGAGAGCCCCGTCAAACAGTTTTAGGATCATTTCTTTAAGGCTGAGCTTTTATTTCAAGAGGACTTGAGTGGCCATCCATCGATTGAAATAAGGTTTGAAAGCTTCATCAGGCTTTTGCTTGACTGCCTCAAGATGTTGAATGGTGGTCTCCATTGCGGAATTAAATCCATAGTGGGCAACTAAAGCTTCGGATAGGAGTTTCCAATCCAAGATTGTGGACTCCAGAAGAGTATTATACCACTCGAGAGCAGGGCCTGAAAGGGTACATGGGAACAACTTGGCTAGCACCTTATCCCCAATCTTTTGGACTCGTATGATTCGCTCATACGTAATTATATGGGACTTAGAGGGGCCTTTGCCAGAATAAGCATCCATTCAGGGCATTGAGAAATTTTCAGTCACCCAATCATCACTTCTTACTTCCTCCCTATCCTCGCTCCTATTCAAAAACTGCCTGAAGAAAGCCACCATTTCGGGCGTCACGCTTAGAAGTTGCGTGACCTGGTCGCATAAAGATGACCCGAACTGAAAGGGCAGAGGAGTCGGGGTTTTCATCTGGGAGTGAGAAAAAGGATTCTGAGGGTAAGTGGTCGCGTGGGGAGTGACCACAAAGCTAGGAGGTAAGGTTGTGAAAACATTCGGCTGTGCCCCAGGAATAACAAAGCCATTCAATGAGACTGTCATCCGAGGAGTAAATCCCCTTGAGAAAGCGAGGAGAATAGGAGATTAGGTAATAGGCCTCGACTGCACCGAGGGATAAAAACTGAAGGTTGGTGGAGCAGATGATAAGGGCAACTGAGAAGAACTTTGTCTAAATTGAAATTGGCTTTGATGGATAGGATGAATCGGAGGGAGAGATGGTACCAAAAACTAATTCTGAACTAGTGGAGACCAAACTGTCTCCCCTAGAGCTTGAAAAATAGGCCCCGCTGACCTTTAAGACTCTCTTTCCTCCCTAAGAGCGGATCTAACCTGCTCTTTAATAGTGGCCCAAAACATATCTGATTGTAGGAACATAGCCATAGCATTAGCCAATTCAGATCCCAACTGATATTGGCCTTGTCCTTGACCCTGATGAGGGGGAGAAGGAGAAGGGGAAGGGGTGCTCTCATGAGGTGCATCACTTAAACGTGGATCATACATGGTTAGAAGAGCAGATTCTAACACTGAACTTGAAACTGAACTTAGGCCCATAGAACAACGAATCTGAAGGGAGCAGTGCCTTGGTCTAACTAAATCAATTGGAAGATAATCAGCCTGAATCGAATCATGAATAAGATGGATGATAACATAAGTATTCGAGTGATGGATGTCATATATACGTGTGGTTTAGAGAGGTAGAGAGCAGAAGAGCTTATGATGCGAAGCTCATCCTCAAAATACATGAGACGTCGAATTCCTCGCTATTCCTAGTGAATTAGATATAGGTCATCAGGACTCAAACGATCTGAGGCATTTTGTTAAATTCCCCCTTTCAAATGAGGAGGGAGTAGAGGCAAGCAAAAACCAAAAATAAAGGTCGACCACAGGCAGCCTATGCATGAGCTTTGCATGAATGAGCACAACACAAGTAGCACACGAAAGTAAATAAACCTCTTCCAACCTTATAACACCCGCGTAATTCTAATTTGTAGTCAGGGGTCAACTCTAGCGCCAGGAAATGGCAAGAGAGTATGCATCCTAAATCTATATTATTTTGGTGAGCCTAAAGGGAAGTTGCTATGGCTAATTTTATCGCGGTTCTTATTCTCAAACTGCTAGTGTCATGGATGACACTATAGAAGGGTCTCGTTTACCTTGATTCTAAGTAACTCAACCACTCCTCAAATGAGTGCGACCACAAGAATTTTTGAAACGAGTGTTCCACCCACAAATATCGCCAATTCCTAGCGGGCATGAGGTATACAAGTGAGCTTCACGGGGGTGATAAAATGGCACCTTATAACTTAGAATCTAACTAAAGCGGTGGATCAAAAGGCATAAGAAATAAAGTGTTGATTTAAAAATGATTTAGGCACATAATCAAAATCCGTTAACCAAAGTTTGAAAATAGGAGCGATTTTCAAGTTTTAAGTTAAAGGAAGATCCCCAGTAGAGTCACCACTATGAGCCGACGACCCCCGATCCCCCCGCCCGTACGGTAAGCTTTATTGCTCTTCAGGGTGGGGCGGAGAAACGATGAGCGTTGAGAAGCGTGCTTAATAGATGATCCTTATTTTAGCATGATGGAAATGAATAATGAAAGCGATGTTGAAGTTGAAATTTAGTCCGATTTATGTGTTAAGGGATACGAGATTTAGAATCCCGTATTTTGAGATTGAGTCGCCACCCGGTTAAGCTCCACTGGGAATTTAGGAACGATATTCCTACCGGGTGGTTGGATCGTACCTTAAGACAGAGATTCTAAGTCCGGATGATGTTGCTTACTTTTCAATTTTTAAATCAAGCCGGTTATATTTTAATAAACGTGACCTTAGTTCTTATGCAATTTAATCTGATTATTGTTTGGTATTTTCGATTTATTATGCCATACATCACACGGAAGGCGATAAATAAACAAAGTAAGAAAATAAAATTATTACAAGGCTTTACAAATACCTATATATTTTTCTAATGCGAGGAAATAAATAAAGCAATAAAAAAATGGACGAAACATGTTTTTGGAATTTTAGGGACAAAAGTGTAATTTTTGGGCATTTATTAATTATTTAATAACCAAAAAAGGTGAAATAAATTAACTAAATATCCCAAAATCTGATTTGATTTGTCCAGAATATTTTTGGGATTTTTAGCTGGTGGAAAACAATTTATTTAGATTTATCTAGCAAAAAGGCTATTTTTAAGCCATTTAAATGCATATTAAATGAAATAAAAATAAAAATAAAATTTGAAAAAGAATAAAATGAATAAATACAGCTTCAAATTATTTGTGAATTTTTAGAAATTTTTCGGGTTAAATTCGGGTTAAAAACGCAAGAAAAATGCGAAAAAGGGATAAAAATAGTTTTGGCGACAACCTTAATCGCCGCTGCTATAGTCTTGACCGCTATAGTGGCAGCGGTGAAGGCTATAGCGGCGGCCTTTGCCTCGCCAAGCCATTTTTAAAGGGAAAAATTGGTGTTTTCGCATCCATAAACTCGAAATTATTGAAGTTTTAAGTCATAATTAACTATATTTCAATAGACCTAGACTTAAAACACTCAAATAATGTTGATTTTATGGATTTGGGTAAGAAAATACCAAAAATCGCAAAAATTAACCGAACCTCTATAGGGGTGTAGTTCACCTCCATAGCTATAGCCTTCACCGCTATAACAGTAGCGGCAAAGGCTATACGGGGTAGAGGTGAACACTATCCCTATAGAGGTCAGACTATTTTCCGACGGTTTTCCAAGAACACCAAGGAAAAACCAAGAAATAACACCAAAAGCAGCAAGAACAGCAACAATAGACAATAAAATGAAATAAAAGATCAAGGGAACTCAGTTTTGTTACCTCTAGGCCGTGAATCTAACTCAGGAGACTCGAATCGGACGTTGGGCAAGCTTTTGATGATTTTTTGACGGAAACAGCGACAAAAATAGCGACGAAAATAGTGACAGATTGTATTGGGTGGTATTTGAGAAAAAGTCCCTAAAACCTTATTTACTCCATTTTAACCTATGATTTCTAACTGATTTTAGCATTTAAGCTACGAGAACAAGCCTAAGAACAAGTGAGAATCAAGATTAGAAAGGTTGAACCCGGATTCTAGCTTTTCTTAAGCTTTCTCTCTCTAGTTCTTCATTTTCTCTCTCTTGTTCTTGATTTTTTTCTCTAAAAACACTTCTCCCTTCTAAAAACTAAAAAAAGTCCTCTCTCTCTCTCTCTAAAATTGGTTTAAATACCCTCACACACAAAAGTCCACCGACTTAAGTAAATTTTCAGGAAAAACATGTGGCCCAATCACTAGAGGAGAGAGAAAAAAAGAAAGTGGGTCATGCCAAGCCAACAGCCATTGTCACGGCGGTGACCGCCATCAGAGTAGCGATCACCGCCGTGATAGCAGCGGCCACTGCCATAATGGGGGCGGTGGCTGCTACCACGGGTAGCGGGGTGGCCACAACGAGTGTGGCTACCCTGGTAGCGTTCACCGCTACAAAGGGCAGCGGTGAATGCTACCGCAGCAGCGGTGACGGCCATAAGAGTGGCTGCTACCGCTGCCACTGCCGGCGGTGGTGGCAGCAATAAGGGCTGTTAGTGGTTTTTTGGGTAATTAGGGTTAGGTTTTGGGCAGATTTAGGGTTTGGGTTTCAAATGCCTATATCTTTCGCTATGGTTATCCGATTAAGGCGATTCTTGATATTCAGGAAATCTCGGAGAATCAAGAATCCAAAGGTATAAATGAGACTCGCTAAAAATGTTCAGATCTTATAGAAAATCATGAAACAAATTACTGCACGCGAGCGAAAGGAAACGGCTAATCCTAAATGCGTGTGAATGATATTTAAGCGCCGCCAAAGGTCCGAAATCATCAAAAAAAGTACTTGCCAAATGTGATTCGACCTTCAAAAATTGACCAGCTAGACCGTACGAGGTCAGATCAACAAGTCATCATCATTTCAAGGATCATCGAAAAGCCCGTGCTCATAATCCCATTGCCTTGAGACCATGTGGCTGCGAAAAATTAATGTCAAGCGTTAGAACTAGCAGTTAAAGTATGCAAAATTAGCAATGAATCAATTTTTTCAGCACCTAGCCTACTTTAGATCTGAATTTTGACTACAAAATCGAACTCAGCTCGAAAAAACCGGTTCGGATAGGCCCTTCGATTTCCCCAAAAGATGCTTTTGTTTCCGGCCGACGATCGGTGGCTGGAGGCCACCTCAATGTGGCCAACTGCCTCATCGAGGCGATAGGCCACATCGTTGATGCGGCCCGGTGCCATTAACGTAGCCTTGCTGCCGGCGGTGGCCGGCCTCCCACGGGTGGCTGCTTGTCCCCAAAAAAGCCTATTTTCTGCCTTTTCAGGCCCAATTTCAGTACAAATTCATTCAGATCAGCCCCGAAATACACCTAAATGCATTCCAAACATCTTTCCTTAACCTATTTTGCCTAATTTAAAGCCTAAAGCACCCTAAAAATCCAAATCAAGTTCATGGCATTTTATGAAAACTTTGGCAAAATTTTGGTTTTATTGGTTTACCTGAAGATCAAAAGCATGCCCGGCCAAGTTAGAGAATATCGCGACCTGAGAAGTCGGTGTATATCCCATATATGTGTTAGAGGCCCATAGTCCATATGCCCACTGAACCGGGCTAATCCGTCGGCCATCATTCCCTCGTGGTAGCATTTTGTGGTCAAGATTGTAAGACCTCTTGAGCCCTTTCTTGCAGCACATCCTTCCTCGAGTTTAAAAAATTGGGGTATATCTCGGGTAGAGAGAGAAGAAATGAAAGGAAAGAATATGGAAAGAAAGAAAAAAAATGAATGAAATGAGAGAAATGAAATGAAATGAAATGAAAGGAAGTATATATAAGAAAAGTAAAAGGAATATATTCCTTTTTGTCTCGTAGTAGAAGGGAATATTCCTTTCAACAAGGGGCAAAATCCTCCGATCGGTTATTTCTTTCCGCCTTTCGGGCGTCTCTAATCTATGTTTTATTCTCACCCTTTTTTTATTATTGTTAATTGAATGGGCAAAAATTTTTGTTTCACAAAATCAATTAAGAAATATAAAAGGGGACATATTTATCACATACTAATTTCTCAAATTATATTCCTGATAGGTCTTTCAATGGCATACCCAGAAAACAACCGATTTAGAATTCCTCCACTCAGAAAAATTTTCATCTCGACCGGTCTGTCAATGGTGCATTCCTAAAACCTCCAGTAAACAACCAGTTCGGGATATTCAGCTCTAAAAGGTCCATCGATGGCGCATCCCTGTACCGTCCGTAAATAACCATTTCGGAGTTACACTTCTAAGACTATCTTGTTCCTCCTAAAAGATCTACCGATGGCAACCCCAATAGATAATTGGCTCAAGAGTTTGCAAGTTAGGTATAGCCTCCTATCCCTTGCTCTTTCGCGAGATCAAACTTGGCCCACCAAGTGACAATCTCTCGAGGGGCAGCCTGTGAGCACGGGCTTTTCAGTGACCCTCGGAACGATGATGACTTTTTTCTCTAACCTTTTACGGTCTAGTTATTCCATTATTTTAGAATCGAATCGCATTTGGCAAGTTCTTTTTTAACAATTTTAAGATCTTTGACCCCAATTAATTAAATAATTGGACCACTTTTAATTTATTAACCGCTTCCTTTCCCCTCGCTCGTAGTAAATTGTTTCACGATTTTTTATTTAAAATTCGGACATTTTCAGCGAGTCTCGTTTGCATCGTTGGATTCTTGGTTCCCCAAGCTTTCCGGAATGTCAAGTATCGCCCCATTCGGATGCCTATAGTATAGTTTGTTTGCATTTCGGGCCAAGATCATTGGGCCCCTTTGCCATATTCCCTAGGGTGCCCCCGATCCGCGTGGTCCACGCACCGGGTGGCGCGGACAAGGCGGCAGGCCACGTGAGCCACACGGTGGGTTGCGTGACTCACACGGATGTGGCCTAGATCTGGTCGCATCATGTGACGCGGCCTCGGCCCAGCCGTGTTAGTAACGCGACCTTCGCACGGGGTTTCTTTGTCTGGAGTTTTTCTAGGTTTTCCTTCGCCAGCAAGTTCGGTTTTGGGATTTTTCCATCAAATATTGACATTTGGAGGATTAATTTGGGCATTTTACACTTGAAAAGTTTATAAATACCGCTTAAAAATCAGATTGGAGGAGGACCTTTTTTTTTCTTTAGCTAATTTTAGAGAGAAAATTCAAGAATAAAAGAGAGAAAGGGAAGTACTAGAGAGAGAAAGCTCAAGAAAAGCTAGAATCTGGGTTTAATCCTCTCTAATCTTGATTCTTAGTTGCTCTTAGGCTTAATCTTGTAGCCTAAACGCTAAAATCTATTAGAAATCTTAGGTAAAAATTGGTTTAAAAAGGATTTAGGGACATTTTCCTCACAAATCACTAAATCCCTTACTAAATCGGTTGTTTCATCGAGTTTTCATCTCAAATCCATCATAAAGCTTGCCAAGCATCCGGTTCGAGTCTCGAGAGTGGATTTACGGCCTTTAGGTAACTTTCTAAGTTCCAATCTATTTCTTCTGTTATTTATTTATGTTGCTATGTTTTTGGTTATTTTTCCGGGCGTTTTTCCCCTTTATTCTTCCTTTTTATGACTTTCTATCAAAAATCCGGTTGACTGTTCCAGCGAACATCAGCTCGACTGAACGTCACCTAGGCCGCCTCACTAAGTCGGCCTACTGCTTCATCCAGTCAGCTTATAGGTCGCTCAAGCGGCCAATCGTTGTTTTGCTAGATTTTCTGGGTTCTCCTTGGGTTTCAATGAATATATATCAAGGTTTATGCTTTTTCTCCCTAATATTTCCCTCTTCTCTATTCTCTCTGCTCTCTCATCTCCTTCTTCACCTTTAACCCCCCTTTTCCTCTATTTCTATCACTGATTCATCTGTTATCAAGCTAGTCACAAATCTGTTCGTGACAACACACGTCATTTTGGAATTCGATTGCATGGCTCTTTTTTATGCTCTTACTTCTTATGATTTAGGCTTTTCTTATTTCTTTTCTGTTATTCAAGATTGTAAGTTATTGGCTAGAACTTTTGTGTCGTGCATGTTTAGTTGTGTCTCTAGATCAAATAATTATGCAGCACACTCGTTAGCACAAGCTGTACATTTTGAGTCGGTGATGGTTGAATGGACATCTAACCCTCTCGCTTGTATTGTTGCTTTGTTGAAATAATCAAAATCCTGTTTCCTAAAAAAATTCATCCATCATAAAAATAATAACAGTTTTAAAAATATTATTATTAGTTACTTTTTCTTTGCTATTATTTATAATTAATAATATTAATTACTAATATTAATATAATATACAAATTGAAATGAAATGAAATGATATTATTATAAATATTTATTGGTTTTTATTATATATCATTTATGAATATTAGTATTAATTAATAATATTGATACAATGTATAAACTGAAATTTAATACTAAATGCTGATTGTTGAATATTGAATACTGAAATTAAACTTAACTGAACTGAACTGAATTGAACTGAAGGATACTGAACTGAATGGTACTAAGCTGAATGGTATTGAACTGAACTGAATTGTACTGAACTGAACTTAATGGTACTAAACAAAACTAAACTAAACAAAAATAAATTGAAAAGAACATGACTAGAAAGTGTTTTCCTCTTGAATTCCAACAATTTGCTGGAATCATAGAATGAGAGTATTGTTCTAAGTGAGGGGAATGACCTCCCCTCAAATCCATTACAATTGTCAAAATTCACGGAGCCAAGTAAGGTGTTTGGACTCCTTTCACTTGCTATACTGTCAAATTCAGCCTCCCAAACAAAGCCGATTTTTAGATGAGAATATGCGAATAATGAATTTATAAGAGTGTTTAATTATTAGGGGAATGGGTTGTGTAGTTATCAAACAATTAAAGAAGGTAGGGATTCTCTCTGTGAAGAAATACTTGAATTTTGGCAATCTCCTTCCAGTGACTTCCGCTGCTCCAATTTCTCTCTGCAATTCTCCGAAAATAATGAGGTATAAGAGATGTTTATGCTGTACTTGTGGAGCTTATGCTGCTTGAAAACATGGTAATCAGAGTATTATATAAGCTTCCTTTGATTTCAGAATGATTTGGATATGGTTACAATGGAGTTGTGTGTGTGGCTTCTTAAATAAGATCACATTTGTAGCTCTCTTCTTAAACATGAAAAAGTAGACCTAAAAAGGTAAAAAAATAAACACAACCATTAAGAACTTTAAAATTTAAAAATTAGAATGATTGAACCTATTGAATTGAAAAAATAATTAGCAGGTTGGATCTCCTTGTCTCTTAGAAACTCTTGATCCAGTAAAACTCAATAAGTTAGAGGCCGATAGTATTCTAAACTATGTCACTATTAAAGAAATCGAACAAGTGAGTATGAGACTAATAGAAAAACATAATTATACACAACAAAAATTGAAGAACAATAAATATACTGACAAAACATGTTTTGCAATGTCATACTTAGGAGCTTCGGGACGATATAGTTGGAAAACAACATTACATGCACAGAAAAAGAAGACAAATCAACCCGTCAATCAAAGTATCGTCTCCTTACACCCCAAACTTCAAATCAGCAACAAAGATGAAGATCCAAGGAGAATATGCACTCGAAGACTATGGCTTGATAGGAGAACAAATCGAAAACACAAAGCTTGTTGAAGAATTCATTCAGTACATAAGACAGAATATCAGAGTTTCAAAAAGTTATATTTACGACGATAAACGATATATGTCTCTGGTTGATGTTTTAGCGTAATGGTTGAGACTGAATGTGTGAATGTAGAGGTCGCAAGTTCGGGAATAAAATTTGATGTCCCTAACAATGGTGTCCCCTTATGTGTCCCCCATTCTTTTTTTGACATGTGGCCAATTTTCTTGAGATAAAAAATACAAAGTAGGAAAGAGAAGATGAAAAAAACAAAAAAAGAAAATAAAAGTGACACGTGCCGAAAATGAATGGGGATAAAGTGACACATGCCGAAAATGAATGGGGACATGTAAGGGGACGCCATTTTTAGGACATCAGATCTTTTTCCACAAGTTCGAACCACGTCTGGGGTGGTGGGTTAGAAATTTTTCTCTGTATTTAATAATATAAGCGCATTTGCGTGTCTTATAAGGAACTCTTTGATGGAAGAACGAATTCTTCGGCACACACAATAGATAGATATTCGCAGAGATGATTAACCATCCTAATGTTATGAACAAGATAAGGAACGAGATAGAACTAATTGTCGGGGAAAAAATATTCGTAAAAGAGTCGGATATACTGAATCTCCATTACTTGCAAGTACCTGTCAAGGAAACAATGAGACTTCATCATGTATCTCCTACACTTCCTAGAGAATGTATTGAGGATTTGAAAATCCGAGGATACGATATAAAGGTACTACAATAGTTGTGAATGGATACTCGATTATGAGAGATCATGAAATATGGGAACGACCTGATAAGTTTTACCTAGAAAAATTCTTGCTAGAAAAAAATAGGGAATATGCACAAAGATCGAGTTATATTCTGTTTGGCGGGGGAAGGAGAATATGCCCTGGTTCACACTTAGGCCCTATTATTTTCAACTTCTGAAAGCTAAACTGAACTGAACTGAACTAAATTGAGCTGAACTGAATTGAACTTATTTCAGTATACATAGCTGAACTGAACTGGACTAAACTGAATTACATTGAATTGTAGTCCAAGATAATAGGGCCTTGTGTATGATTCATGTAATAGTAGCAGCAATGGTTCAGTGCTTTGAGTGGATAGTGCTTTCAAGGGGTGGAAAAGTCAATATGGAAAGCAAGGCTGGGTTAGTTATGGCCATGGCTCATCCCTTAAGGTGTGTGCCTGTTGTTGTTTTCAACCCTTAATTTGAGGTTGCTTAATTAATTATGTAATAGACAGCCAATCTCCATGTTTGTGATTTATTTAATATTCTATGTTTTGGAATCTTAATTTTTGGTTTTTCTTTTTTACATATGTAGTTTGTGTATTTGTATTGATTATATACAACAGCAAAATTGCGAAGTGACACGAATCTAATATAAAATAATTTAGTTGACTCTATAATGACATGAAATGAAATTTTTTAGGCTGAAAAAGGTTCAATGCAAAGGTGCTTGTGAAATTCAAATTAGAAGCAAACCATACTGTTACTAATAGTAGCAGAGAATCTATTGATCGGAGGAGTGTTGAATTTGATAAATTGAGTGAGTATATAAGTGAGGTTGGGCTCAACTAACAAAAAATCAATTGGTTTGTGTTAAGGCTCAATCTACTCCACTTATATGTCACTCATCATTCTCGTATATTTCCAATGTGGGATATAACCTCACATCTCCAACATTTCTCCTAAAGTGCAACTGAGTTTAGACCAGTTGTCACTTGTCAAACATTCCTTGGCCTATTTCACTGAGGCTCAAGGTCAGTAACAGGTCTAGTTTTCTCTCCTAGCCCAAACACAACCGGGATTTTAAACACGAACCCAGGATCACTGGCCGTCAGGCCTTCTTCTGCTATGATACCATGTAGAGAATCCATGGGCCTTAAGAGTGTTGGGCTTAATAGCTTGAGTGAGCATACAAGTGGGGTTGAGTCCATCTAACATAAAACCAATTAGTTTTTGTTAAGGTCCAATCTACTCCACTTATATGTTACTCATTATTTTTGTACGCACAAGTGCAACTTGGCATGGACTACTTGCCACTTGTGAACATTTTTTGGCCTATCATCTCTGAGGCTCAAGATCAACACCGGGGTCTAGCCTTTCTCTGCTAGCCAAAACTCCAACAGGACTTTAAACGCGAACCACAAACCCAGTATCACTGGCTATCAGGCCTTCTTTTGCTCCAATACCACGTAGAGAATCCGTGGTCATGGAGAGTGTTGGCTTGATAAGTTGAGTAAGGATACAAATAGGGTTGGGGGCATCTAATAAAAAATTAAATGACTTGTGTTAAGGCTCAATCTTCTCTATTTATATGCCACTCACCATTCTCTTATATTTTCAATGCGTATAACCTTACATCACGAACACCATTGATACTAATATAATTGTTGAATCAAAAGCAAGTAAATATGGATATATTTGACAAATTTTACTAGTGATAAATTTTATATATTATTTTTTATTTTTAACTGCAAATGAATTTATATTAATCAACAAACATTGTTACATTCTAAGAAAACGGGGACAAACATTTCATTCACTTATATATGTCGAACAATCCAGGGCAGGTTTATAAGTTATATTCTAAAATAGATTATTTAAATTACTTGTTAAGCTCATACATTTAAAGACATCTCAACCAGATTTTCCCAACCTTGCATTTCGGTCTTACTTGGTTCCTACGGCTACTAACTTAAATATCCTCTAGTTTCCTCAAGTTAATAATCCTACATTAAATAAGTTGAGCATTTGACTAGTTGGATTTAATTGCAGTCAATGCCATGGAAATATTGGGATCCTTATATCCTTGGAGATTTGCCTCATTGTATAGGTGTTTTAATACGTACCGACATAGGGCTACTTTAGTTGGAAATTTTGGGTATTTAACATGTGATTTACTTCAAACAACTGGGGTGGAAAGGGTTAACGAGAATCTTCCAAATTTTTTTAAACTATGTGGTTCTGTTGGACATCTCCCCTTTGAATATCGATAATACAGGTAGCCTGCCAAAGAGAAGAATGAAGCTTTTCCCTCTAATTCTCTCTTGACAACATTTGAATAAACATAGAGAGTCATGAGGTATGGCTGAGGTGATCCATACAAAACAGATTTGTTGTGTGGTGTCCCTCCAGTTTGTGGGACCCATAATATTAAATTATATATATAAAAAGTATATCGGTAGGTTTTTTTTAAAAAGTGTACAGTAAAATTATTGTGCATGATTCGACCATACGCGTTTGTATTTCCTATAAATAGAGAGGCTTCTGCCTCAACAAAGAGAGCAAGAGAGAAGAAACACAGATAAAAATGTAATCTGTGCAGACAGACTTAGGAAAAGGGTTCCTAAGAGTTGGGTAAGAGAGAAAATAGTGAGGTTGTGGGAAACACTTGAGTGCCACTATTTGTAATCTCTTGGTATACCTACTATTATTTTCATAGTGGAAGAATTATTCGGAGTTTATCTCGTGGTTTTTCCCTAATTCATTTGGGATTTCCGCGTAAAAATATTTGTCTTTTATTCCACTGCTATTATTTTTCTCATAATTTATTATTGGGCCTAACAAGTGGTACCAGAGTCAAAGGTTGTTTTATCAGTAAAATCCGTAGATATATTTTTGAAAATAAATATACCACGACGACGAGAAAATTACGAAAAATCCGGTGGCGAAATCCGTTCAAAAAACTGTCGCAGATACCCAATTTGAGTGAATAGTAAAATAATAACTTGAATAGTACTATTCATATTTGGTCATTTTATGAATAGTGATATTTAAGTATACGACGGAGGCATACTATTACTATCCCAATATACAATTATTATTTGGGTATACGGTACTATTCACATATACCGTCACTATTTATGTGAATAGTAAAATTTTGTCATTTTTAAATTTTCGACATGGCGAACGAAGGTGTGATGATCAAATTGACGGATACGAATTATTCAATGTGAAAATCCAGAATGGAGGACTACCTCAATTGCAAAGATTTGTACAATCCAATTGAGGGTGATGACTCAAAGCCGAAGGATATGAAAGAACAACAGTGGATAAAGTTGAAGAAGCAGACATTGGGTACAATACGCCAATAGATAGATGCTAGCCTGTACAACCACATGAGGAACGAAATAGATCCCAAAGTTCTTTGGAAGAAGCTAGAGGATATGTACGAGGCTAAATATGCTCAAGGAAAAGTGTTCATGATTCGCAAAGTCATGAACTTGAAACTGACAGAGGAACGATCAATCACACAACACCTGAATGACTTTGAAGGATTCATAAGTGAGTTTGTAGTCACAGGTATGTCATTGGATGATGAGATGTAAGCATATCTTTTGATGGGAACTATACCAGATAGCTGTGATACTCTTGTCGTATCATTGAGTAACTCAAGTCCAAATGGTGTGGTAACAATGTCTATGGTAAAGAATAGTCTACTTAATGAAGAGCTTCGTAGAAGGGACATTGCCAGTACCAGTTCACAAGCCCTTGTCACAGAGAATAGGGTCCGAAGCAAGAGTAGAGGTCGTGAAAATGGAAAATCAAAAGATAGATCCAAGTCCCGAGAGAAGAGGTCATGCTACCACTGTGGAAAGCATGGTCATCTCAAAAGGAATTGCCGTTTCTTTAAGTAAGAGAATGCAAATCGAAGTCATGATAATGACAAAAACACATCTGATGCAGTCACAATAGAAGATGGAGAGGTGGCTTTAGTATCTCATGATGCGGATTGTTGTCATGTTGGAGATGCAGACTCCAAGTGGATTGTAGATTATGGTGCCTCATACCACTGTGTTCCAAAAAGGGAATACTTCTCAACCTATAAAGCGGGTGATTATGGTACTATTAAAATAGGAAATAATAGTATCTCGCAAATGGTGGGAATCGGCGATATCTGCGTGAAGACAAGTGTCAGATGCACATTAACACTTAAAAATGTGCGACACATTCCAGATCTTTGGTTAAACTTGTTGCCTGTTAGTGTATTGGACAAGGAAGGTTATCACAATCATAATGGCGATGGAAATTGGAAACTCACCAAAGGATCGTCGGTGGTGGTGAAAGGAAGATTGTGTTGCTCGCTATATAAAACGCAAGCGATAATATGTGCGGGTTAACTGAATATAGTTAGAGATGATGCTTCACCAAATTTATGGCATAAGCGACTAGCGCATGTTAGTGAGAAAGGGTTGAATATACTGGCTAAGAAGTCCCTCATCCCATTAGCCAAAGGAAATATTAACCCTTGTGATCACTGTTTATTTTGGAAGCAATATCGAGTTTCATTTCAGAAAAGCTCTAGACGGAGAAATAATAAGTTAGAGTTGTACACTCTGACGTTTGTGGTCCCATGGATGCAGAATCCATTGGAGGAAGAAGATTATTTCTTACCTTCATTAATGATTTCTCAAGGAAGACATGGATTTATTTGCTGCACACAAAGTATCAAGTATTCAAGCACTTTCAGCAATTCCATGCAATGGTTGAAAGGGAGACCGGAGTGCCATTGAAGTGTTTGCGTACAGATAAGGGTGATGAGTATATCTCCAAGGAGTTCAAGGATTACTGTATTCAACATGGTATCAGGCATGAACAGACAGTTCCTGGTACACCTCAACACAATGGCATAGCTGAACGAATTAATCGCATCATTGTCGAAAGAGTTAGATCCATGCTCAAAATGGCTAACTTACCTAAGTCATTTTAGGGAGAGGCTGTCAATACTGTTGTCTATCTTATCAACCGACTACCTTCAACAGCTTTGGATTTTGATATTCCAGAGAGGCTCTGGACTGGTATAAATATCTCATACTCTTACTTGAGGGTATTTAGCTGTAAGGCATTTATGCATGTTCCTAAAGAGCAAACGCAAAAGCTCGATGATAAATCAGTTCCTTGCACTTATTGGTTATAGAGATGAAGAGTTTGGCTACAGATTATGGGATTCGGTGAAAAAGAAAATTATACAGAGCTGAGATGTTGTATTTTATGAGAATGATGTCATCAGTGAAAGATCTACTAGTGATGGTGTTATTGATATTACACCAGAGAGCATTCTATCAGATGATGCCACAGATAAAAGAATGCATCAATCAGAACAAGATGGAGAAGAAGAGCCAGTTGGGAGGGATCAAGATACGATTGTGGATGAAGATATAAATAAAGAGGGCATTGAGCAGGGGGAGCCAGAGAACCCCATTCTACCTGATGAAGAACCTTAATTAAGGAGGTCAATCAGAGAACGCCAACCATCTACAAAATACTCCAGTTCTGATTACATTTTAATCACTGATGAGGGGGAGCCTGAAAGCTTCCAAGATGTGCAATCTTGTAAAGATAAAGATTGTTGGATGCAGGCCATGCAGGAGGAGATAAATTCTTTGAAGAAGAATGGTACGTACGAGCTGGTGAAACTTCCTAAAGGGAAGAGAACACTCAAGAACAAATGGGTGTACAAGCTGAAGAAAGATGATGGAAACCTATTGAGATACAAAGCTTGATTGGTCGTCAAAGGATTTACTCAAAAGAAAGGTATCGACTTTGATGAAATTTTTTCACCAGTTGTGAAAATGAGTTCTATTCGAGTTGTGCTAGGTCTTGTAGCCAGCTTAAACCTTGAGTTAGAACAGCTTGATGTAAAGACCGCGTTCTTGCATGAGGATTTAGAAGAAGAAATTTATATGGAAGAATCAGAAGACTTCAAGGTCAAGGGAAAGGAGGACATGGTTTGTCGCTTGAAGAAACATTTGTATGGGTTAAAACGAGCTCCGCGACAATGGTATAAAAAGTTTGATTCCTTTATGGTGAATCAAGGATACAAGAGGACAGAAGTGTGTCCATGTGTATATGTCCAGAAATTCCCTAATGGAAAATTTATCATTCTTCTCTTATATGTTGATGATATGCTAATCATTAGATTAGATGCCAAAATGATTAGTAAGATGAAGTGTGATTTGTCCAAGGCATTTGACATAAAGGATTTGGAACCGGCAAGGCGAATTCTTGGAATGGAGATTACCCGAGATCAAAGGTCCAATAGGCTATGGTTGTCATAAGAAAAATATATTGAACGGGTACTAGAAAGGTTCAATATGAAGAATGCCAAACCAGTTACCACTCCACTTACCGCTCATTTCAAGTTGAGTAAGAAATCCTACCCTTCAATAGAGAAAAATAAAGAATATATGTCAAATGTTCCATATTCTTTAGTGGTTGGCAGTTTGATGTATGCAATGGTGTGTACGAGACCAGACATCGCTCATGCAATTAGAGTTGTGAGTAGATTCCTGTCAAATCCCTAAAAGACACATTGGGAAGCAGTAAAATGGATCTTCAGATACCTGAGAGGAACTTCAAAGTTATGTTTAACTTTTGGAGTTGGAAAATCTGCACTTGTTGGTTACACAGATACAGATATGGCTAGTGACCTTGATGAAAGAAAATCGACATCGGGTTACTTATTTACATTCTCAGGGGGAGCTATTTCATGGCAATCATGGTTATAAAAATCTATTTTGCTATCAATAACCGAAGCAGAGTATGTTGCAGCAGCGAAAGCAGGAAAGGAAATGCTTTAGTTAAAGCGATTCTTTACCGAATTGGGTGTGCAATAAGAAGAATACGTAGTTTATTGTGATAGTCAAAGTGCATTAGACTTGAGCAAGAATACCATGTATCATGCATGGATAAAACATATTGATGTAAGATATCATTGGCTCAGACTTGCCATTGAAGAAAAAGAGTTCAAGTTGCAGAAGATTCATACAAACAAAAATGCTGCTGATATGCTGACAAAGGTCGTTCCAAAAGAAAAGTTCAATTAGTGCATCAAAGTAACCGAGATGGAGAGTCACACAATGTAGTTAGGAGGGGGAGATTTGTTTTTGTGGTGTCCCTCCAACTTGTAGGACCCATAATATTAAATTATAAAAAAGAGGCATGTCGGCAGAGTATTTTTTCAAAAAGTGCACAGTAAAATTACTGTGCATAATTCGGCCATACGCGTTTGTATTTCCTATAAACAGAGAGGCTTTTGCCTCAACAAAGAGAGCAAGAGAGAAGAAATACAGATAAAAATGTAATCTGTGCAGAGAGACTTAGGAAAAGGGTTCCTAAGAGTTGGGTAAGAGAGAAAATAGTGAGGTTGTGGGAAACACTTGAGTGCCCCTATTTTGTAATCTCTTGGTATACCTACTTTTATTTTCATAGTGGAAGAATTATTCAGAGTTTGTCCTGTGGTTTTTCCCTAATTCATTTAGGGTTTCTATGTAAAAATCTATGTGTATTTTATTCTACTGCTATTATTTTTCTCGTAATTTATTATTGGGCCTAACAAGATTTTCACCGTATTTAGTCGAATTTGCAAGATAATGTTGATTTGGCCAATTGTGTTTTAATATGTAATCCTTCTCACCAAGAGCAGGTCTTGAAGATAAAATTCAAGTTAATGTGATGATACCCAACAGGTTCAAGATAATCAAGAAATTCAAGGCACTAATGATAATGATCAACATATTCAAGGGACAATTGATAATGGTAACCAACAGGTTCAAGATAATCAAAAGGATACTCAAGATTTTCAAGAACCTCATGAGGGTTAATTAGAGGCACCAGTTCAGAATGAGATTGTAGCTCGTGGTTTAGCTTTGTAGTTTAGTGGCTCGCCGGTGTTTCATTGTGTTTCAAACTCCGATTTTTCATCGCCTGAGCATGATTCTTTAAAGAGGTATGATTTTGATTCAGATTATTCATTACACGAGAGAGGTATTTAGGGTTCTTGAGCTGATTCAGTGGAAAAAAAGAGGCTAAGTAGAAAATACAAAGTTATTATAGTTACACCTTATGTTTGTAGGCAGGAATCTTTACTTTCCATCTATGAGAGCTCATGGCACGAGGTAAATGAGTGAGACCTTATCTTATAGAAGCCACTGTCATTCAAAAAAAGAAAAGATTAATCTTGGCTAGCAGAGAACTAACGAGATTTTATAGACCTAGAGAGTGTTGGCTTTGATAGAATGATTGAGAATACAAGTGGAGTTGAACTCATCTAACACAAAATCAATTGGCTTGTGTAAATGCCTAATCTACTCCACATATATACAACTTTTTTATCTTGTTTATTTTTGATGTGAGATTTCCCACACATCTCCAACACTTCCCCTCAAGTATAACTAGGTTTGGACTAGTTGTAACTTGCCAAATATTTCTTAGCTTATCTCCTCTAAGGCTCAAGGTTATCAACGAGTCTAGTCTTCTCCGCTAGCCTAACTTCATCAAGACTTTTAAATGAACTCAAGGTCTTCTTGCTGATAGGCATTCCTCTGCTCTGATACCATGTAGAGAGTCTATAGGCTTTAGAGTGTTAGACTTGAGAGCTTGAGTGAGCATATATAAGTGGGGTTGATCCCATCTAACACAAAACCAATTGGACCAACTGCCACTTGTAAAAAATTCCTGGGCCTAATTTTCTGAGGCGCAAAGTCATCAATGAGTTTAGTCTAGCCTAACTCAAAAGGACTTTACAAACTCAAGATGATATGGTTGTTAGGCCTTCTTATGCTTTGTAACCATGTAGAGAATCTGTGTGCCTCAAGAGTGTTGGGTTTGATAGCTTGAGTGAGCACACAAGTGGTGTTGAGCCCATCTAACACAAAACCAATTGGCTTGTATTAAGGCCCAAATCTACATCATTTATATACCACTCTTTTAAATAAGAACAAGCTAAATGTGAACATCACCCACCTAACAAATATTCTCCTTAATTGAGAGTATTTATTTTTAATTACCTCAATGGTTGTTGGATTATTTCTTTTGTTGCTTTTTCTTTATTCTTTTTTTAATAATATTTGAGCAGGGTGTATTCCAAACTCCGCTTCATTAAAAAAATAAGTTAAAACCCTAATAACATACACAATCTTATCTCTGTCTCATCTCATGTTATATGCGTGAGTTTATGATTCTGCTATATTAAATCTACCCAAGGTATCATTAATATAGTTACGCATAAGTTTGACCGCAACCTAATTAGAAAGAATGCTCAAACACACAATCTGTTAGTATTTTAGTGTAATTGGATCAACTAGTTGACCAATGCAATCATAATATTTCATTGAACAAGTCAGGAGAGTGCGAAGTGCATGCTTGCTCGAGTTCTATTGCAATACTAAGCTTACGAGGTTCCGGGAGCTACCTGTCGGGGTATTTTTGTTTAGCACCATCATGACTGCTGGAGTGGACACAACCTTTTGCAACACATCTGTTTTGAACATTTGTAACTACTTTAAGGGACACTGCTTTTCGCAACGCTTTTGTTTCAAACCGTTGCCACTACTTTTTTCATGTTTATAAAAGCCTGGCATTGGAAACACTTAGAGGCGAACAACGCTTGTTGCTGGTTCATTTTTTCTTCACAGCGAAAATTCATTCTAAGTTCTTGATTTTACTCATATTTTATCAGATTGAAAAATTTAGGAGGATCACCAAATTAGTTCCATCTGAAAGTGTTATCACGACTTTAGAGATTATCCAAGTTATTTTTAATAATTCCCCAACAAAGATTGAAACTAAACTTTTTTTGAAAATGACGAACGGAGAGTCTGTTGAAGAAGTCGTGGAAATCTATCGATATCCAAAATATCGGTGATTCAATCTCATTTTTTGTATACAAATAGTGTTTTAATGGCATTCCTCGAATCTCGGGCACCGAAAAGGTACACAATTTGATCCGTTCTTATTCGAATTCCTTCATTGATATCAGAGTGAATATTTTTGCTATGTTTTTGTGTGTTTTTTTTCCGTAAATTCTCTTTCTCCTTGTTCGGGAAATTCTGAAATTTTTGTTTGAAACGATTTTTCGTGAATTTTTTTGTCGAATTTACGATTAAAGTATGTAATATGGTGAAAAATCGTGTTTTTGTAGCGTTTTGGCCATGATTATGCAATGTGGTCAACAATAGAAAAAAATAAAGTATTTTTTATACTCAATAGTCGCATTTGAATCGATTATGTTCAATTTTGAGTAGTTTCACGTTGTTTTCACCGAAAAAGGTTGCATTTTTTTGCATTATTTTGGGTAAATGATGAGTTACTATTCATTTTTGGGTAAAAAGAACGAATCTATTGAACTCGAGATGTTGAAAAACCTTAAGAGGGGTCTGGATCAGAGGCCCGAATCTTTTTTGGAACGATTTGAAATCGGAATTCAATTTTGTCCGTTTTGCAAGGGTTACTAAAGCCGTTGCAGAATCCTTCAAAAAATGAAAAGTTGCAATGGTTCATTTGCGACAACTATTTCTCACGATGCTTCACTTTTGGTGACAATTACATCTGGCTACTGTTAGAAATAAGGTGACGATTAATTTTGTTGAAGCAGTTATGGCAACGAATTAAGAAAAAATAAAGTTTTGCCAGAAACTTTTGTCTTCATCCAAGCACGTGGCACAATCTTAAGTGGTCAACGGTCAAAGCCACATGGATCTGACGTGGCGTCCGGTCAACCCATAATGGTTGTTTGGTCAATGGTTGACTGCTACGTGTTAGTCAAAAGTCAAAGTTGATAGGTCAACAGAATGCCACATGGCGCGTTTCTAATGGTCCTTTTGGTATTTTTATGATTTAAGGCCCTAAATAATGCCCTTTTGCTTTGAATTTTACCTACCCCACCATTTCATAATTTTTTGGATTTAATGGTTATTTTTTCAGAGTTTTTTTAAGTTTGAAAAGTGTGAATCTGATTTATTTTGTGTAAATTTATTAATAAAAATTATATAAGGTAGTTTGTGAATTTTATAAAAATTTCTAATATGACAGAAATTATTTGTGCGAAACTTTCATTTGTGGATTAAATTGAAAAACCATTTAATTCATCAAATGGATGTAAACTCTGCAATCCTAAATGGTAAATTGAATGAGGAGATTTATATGAAACAACCGGAAGGGTTTGTTATGTCAGGTTGTGAAAATAAGGTATGCAAGCTAAAGAAATTGTTATTGCACTAAAACAAGCACCAAAAGCATGGCATCAAAAGGTTGATGATGTGGTTTTGTCTGATGGTTTTGTTATTAACCAATCAGACAAGTGTGTATAACATGATTAGCATTGGGCCAAATATAGCTTATGTTGTTGGAAAGCTCATTAGATATACTATAATCCTAGTTCGCATCATTAGCAAGCTTTAGGTCGAGTGTTCAAGTACTGAAAAGGTCGAGTGTTCAAGTACTTAAAAGGAGCAAAGGATTATGGTTTGACTTATATAGGATTTCCTTCGGTATTTGAAGGTCATTCAGATGCAAGTTATATTTCTAATGAGGAAAATAGTTCTTCCACAAGTGGGTGGGTATTCCTTCTTAGGGGAGGTGCCATCTCTTGGGCATCAAAGAAACATTCTTGCATCACTAACTCAACAATATTTTATGAGTTTGTAACATTAACAACAGCTAGTAAAGAAGCTGAATGGCTATGATATCTAATTTAGGAAATTACATTATGGTCGAACACATCATGCATGGTGTTATATCATTAGAGTTTGTAAAAACTTAGCATAATTTAGCCAATCATTTAACTAAAGGGTTAAGGAGAGATTTTATGAACTCGTCTTTGGGGATGGAATTAAAGTCCATTTGAAATCTCTCATGTTAAGATACCCAATTCCCATCTAATATGACATTAGCTGTGAATTCGATGAGAGGAAAGCATAACATCTAGAGATTGGAACACATGAATAATAACTTCCAAAGGTATGTGTTTAGACCTGCAAGATAAGGAGGTTGAAGTTTAACTTCTTAATAGTTCTTTTGAAAAATTGCATATGTAGGTGCAAGAATAAAAAAGCTACCTATATAAGCATGAAGTTTAGCTGCTTCAAAAAGTTTTGAACTTGACTTTGATATGCTTATGAAGGATAGGGACACAAGGCTAGTAAAAGATAGTGTCAAGTAAGAATATGTAAGAATGTAGACTTATGTGTATATTATCTTCAAGTATTTAAGACGGATAACAATGGTTCAATTAACAGTGACACCTTTGGTATTCGAATATTTAGAATGTGTAATATACTAAGATAAAATTCAATCATCACGATATATCATTTATGCATAAGTTTGTTATTTATTGTGATTTTGTTTAGTTAATCATGGATTACACTAAAATGTGTTGGGAAACAATGATCCAGAAAAATTATGTTTAGAGTAATCATACGGATCAGGTTTCAAGAAAACAAAAATACAAAACCTCTAAGTCTAAGATAAGGTCATCTGGACACATATTGATGACATCAAACACCTAAGATCATGAGAAAAGCATCCGGTTAAAGTTTGGAAAGGAAACAAACTTTTGACCCCTTAAAAACAGTATCCTGAGAAAGACTCATTGAAGAGCATCGGGATAAGTTAGAGTCTGAAGACATCCAAAGGATTCTACTTTCAAGACAGAAGGGAAAAAGTTCAAAATTATCTTTTCCCTCTATAATGGTCTGAAGTCAAAATTCCTTCTACCTTGGAGAATGAAAAAGAGATAGCTTGTACGCATTTCAAAAAAGGACAGAAGGTCCAGCTTGGAAAGAGAAAAAGGCAAAAAACTTTTTAACCTAGACTAATAGGATGGCTTGTGGAGCTCACAAAACTGACAAAGTATGCCTAGAATTTGGCTGTGCACAAAAAGCCAAATAAACACCGACTGATAACTTTGTCTCACCAATCCCAAGAATTCAAACAGGTCAATTATTAGTCTAACAGACTAATCAATGGCTCCAAAAGCGCCACCTCATACCTGATCAATGGTGAAGATTGAAGATTAGCCCAATAGTATACAATGGCTACATTTATGATCAAAGCCTATAAAAGGAAAGCTTCACATATTGAGAAGGTGCTGGTTGATTTTTAGAAAAAGCTATTACATTGAGAACTCAAGCTAATTCAATCTGAATCCCTCCAAGAACTAAAAACTCCAATCTGCTTTTAAGAATTCTCAAGTGAGTATATAAACTTGAAGATTCTGAAACCAAACCATTTGATAAAACAAAGTGTAAATCTCATGCTTGAGTGGGAATTGAGATTGTGTCTCACCTTCAACTAAGATAGTTTGAGTGGTATATCCCTATAGGACTTAGCTTAGACTTGGATAGAGTTTAAGTGGTATATCCAACAAAATAAAGAGGACTTAGCCAGAAGTTGGTGCTCCTAGTAGTATATCCTACATCCGAAGAAGAACATCTTCAGAGACAAGCTTCAAAAGGACTCAGCTAGAAGTTGGCGCTTTTAGCGATATATCCTACATCCAAAGGAGAAAAAATATCCAGAGACAATTGTAAAGGCTTGATTCCTGTCCATTGAAAGGAATCTCATTAGTGGGTAAAGCTTGGAGGAATGAAAATCCGAGGACTGGAGTAGGTGGGGCCAAACTAATATAAATCTCAGTGTTTGAAATTACGTACTCAGTCTTTAAGAATGTTAGATCTCTTGTTGTCAGCACTTTTGCTAATACCACTTGTTGTTCCCTGTACGTATGTATTTAAGGTCATACTTGCATCATCCGGATCTAATAAATCGGGATCATTTCAAACACGCTACACAAGCTTTTCTAAGTCAACTAATTTATGAGAAGAGTTCATTCAGCCCCCTCTGACCTTAAATACATATGTACAGGGACCAACAAGTGGTATCAACGAAAGTGTTCACAACTAGAGATCTAACATTCTTGAGCTAAAGGTCCAAATTTTGATTCAAAAATCAAAATGAGTTTCAATAACTCGCAGCTTCTTCTAGAGGGTATGTCTATTACCCGACCTCCACTCTTCACCGGTGAACACTACACGTTCTAGAAAAACTGGATGAAGAATTTCATTCAGGCCTAGATCATATTAGCATGGATGGCCATTAAAAATCATCCATATGTTCCTACTTAAGAAGTTGAGGGTATCACCACCAGGAAACCCTCTAATCAATGGGATGAAAGCGATTAAAAAAAATTGCGTGAAAATGCAAATGCTATTAATATGCTCCATTGTGCTCTTAGTGCAGCTAAATTTAACAGGATATCAGGATGTGAAACTGCACAAGAAATCTGGCAGAAGCTTGAAGTACTCTTTGAAGGAACAAATAAGGTCAAGGAAGCCAAAGAAGATCTCCTTCAGCAAAAATTGGAAACCTTCAAAATGGAACCAAAGGAGTCAATCAATAGCATGAATACCAAATACACAAATTTGGTAAATTAAATAAAGAGGCTAGGAAAAGAAATCACTAAAGAAGAATGGTGAAAAATATCCTCTAGAGCCTCACAAAAGAATGGGATCGTAAGAAGACTACAACTGAAGAAGCTCATGATCTTAAGTTCTACAACTATAATGAGTTCATTGTAATCTATTAACTCAAGAATTGTCTCTGTAGAGATATGGCCAACAAGAGAAGAAATCGGAGGAGAAAAGAAAGGAATTGTTCTCGAGCAAGATTCCTTCGGATCAGCTTCATCCAGAACAGAAAAGAAATCAAAGGAATCTCAATACAATAAAGAACAAATGGCTATGCTGGATAAACAATTCAACGGAATCCTGAGAAAGAAAGAGAGAAAAAGCTCTAGAAGATATGATTCTAGAAGGACAAAGGAAAGCTCCTCTAGAAAGGACAAGCTAAGAAATGCTCCAGAATACAAGAAAGATCTAAAAAAGAATCATCCTATTTCAAATGTGAAGAGAAAGGACATTTCAAGTTAAAATGTCCCAAGCTCAAGAATGACAAGAAATATAAGAAGAAAACAATGGTGGCCAGATGGAGTGATAGTGAAAAAAGCAGTAGCTCATCTTCAATAGAGGAAGAGGAAACTACAAATTGTGCATTCATGGCACTAACTGAGCTGAAAGCAGAACAATCCAAAAGAAAACCATCAAAGAAGGTCATTGAGAAAATTAAAGAATTAGAGTCTAAAATAGCCAGCACTGAGGTAAATCCTCACTTTAATTCTATATCTAACCTTGATCTTGCTAGAGCTTTAGGGATTGTGATCAATAATGTGAGGAAGAACAAAAAAGCCATCAAATCCCTTCAAAGACAAGTGATGGAGCTTGCTGAAGATGCTAAAGCAATGGCACTAGATATCAATCTGATAAGATCCATAAACCACATCGATGTTGTTGAAGAAAACTTCCTAAAAAGTTGAGTGCAGATAATGAGTGCAAATGTAACCGAACTAGATAGGGAACTAGCTCTGATGAAGGAATCATCTGGAAGGAAACCAGATCCATCACAATAAAGAAGAAGGAATACAAGTAGACAACCACAAGCACAAAAGCATGATGTTCCACCAAGTAAAAGAACTCAAGCTCAAATATTCACAGCTACTCAAAAAGGAAAAGTTGTACTAGTCTATGAAGATCAATCCATGAAGCAAAAGAAAAATTATAGAGTAGAGATTTCTCCTCCAACCAACTACTGGATCTAGACCAAACAATCAAGGCTGGATCTATCCAAAGCAGGACATTCCGAAGACTATAGGAAGAAGGATCTACAAAAGATTGAAGAGAAGCTTAAGCAGAACAGACCAGTTGTTGGGTGCAAGTTTTGTGTTGCAAATAACCATATGACTAAACCATGAAGATTTAAAAAGGGTTATTATGATATTTATCCTTAGCCCGAATAGTTGTTAACCCGAGAGGACCCAAATCTGATTGGGTACCCAAACCCACTTGATCTATTTTGGAGGTATGCCTTAGATCCACTGAAGATCAACAAACATTGTACATTAATAGTGGATGCTCAAGGCACATGACTGGTGATGAGAAAGCCTTCATCACTTTAATCTGAAAGAAAGGTGGAAAAGTAAGTTTTGGAGACAATCAAAAGGGGCAGATCATTAGATATGGAACCATTAGATCTGAATTAAAGATATAAGATGTCTCATTAGTTGATGGACTAAAGTTTAACCTGCTCAGTGTTGCACAACTCTATGACAAAGGGAGAAAAGTCACCTTTGACTGCGGAGGCTGCTTAATTATTAATAGTAAGTCAAATCAACTCATTCTTTATGCACCGAGAGTAAACAATGTCTATTTTGTTAACATTAAAAATAAGAAAAGGAATATATGCTTGGTGTCTAAAGAAGAAGAATCATGGTTATGGCACCTGAGTTTAGGACATGTTAGCATGAACCTCCTGTCCAAACTAGCCAAAAAGGAATTGGTTATGGGTTTGCCTAAGGTTGTTTTTGATAAGGATCACATCTGCACTACATGCCAATTAGGTAAATAATCTATAAAAAGTTTCCCTTCCATCTCCTACATACCTTCCAAGAGAGTTCTTGAACAATTGCACATTGATCTCTTTGGACCAATCAAGCCTATGAGTTTAGATAGAAGAGAATACACCATGGTCATAGTGGATGACTATTCTTGCTATACCTGGGTTGGTTTGCTAGCTAGCAAAGATGAAGCCTTTGACCATTTCTCGAAAATATTTATCTGGATAGAAGTAGAACAGAATATAAGCATGAATTCAAAAATAAGCATTTGTTGAATTCTGTTAATCCAAAGGCATTGAGCGTAAATTTTCTGCTCCCTATACACCTCAACAAAAAGGGTTTGTTGATAGGAAAAACAGAATAATAGTTTAAATGGCTCGAACAATGCTAAATGAAAATAGATTGCCTAAGTACTTTTGGGGTAAGGCCGTAAACACTGCATGTTACATCTTAAATAGAGCTCTCATTAGAAAGACTATAGACCAAACTCCATATGAAATCTGGAAGGGAAGAAAACCCAAAATTGGGTACTACAGAGCCTTTGGATGTAAATGCTAGATCCTAAATGATAGAGAGCAACTAGGAAAATTGATCCTAAATCTGATGAAGCAATTTTCCTTGGCTACGCAGTACATAGTAAAGCTTATAGAGTATACAACAAAAGAACTCAAACTGTAGTATAGTCAATACATGTAGATTTCGATGAGATTAACCAAGTAGGTGAGAAAAGTCAAGATCTGGATGATATAATTTCAGATGAAGCAGAGTCAAAAAAGGCTCAAGATTCCTTTCATATCAAGAAGTATAAGGAAGAGGATGAGCATATCAAGCTCAACAATGATGAATCTCTAGAAAACCTTCATGAAATCAACTTCAATTATGAACAAGAACCAGAAGAAGAAATTAATGTAAATGAAGAGCAAGCCCCATAACCTCATGAAGAACTTCAAAGAGAAATTCAAACTCGCAGGGACCACCTAATTGAAGCCATTCTAGTTAATGTCCAAAATCTAATCAAAACCAGAGGAAAACTCAATAGAATAATGAGCCCTGTTGCCTTTATCTCTCTTATTGATCCAAAGAAATTCCAAGACGCAGAAGGAGATGAAAGCTGGATGATGGCTATGCAAGAAGAGCTTTATCAATTCACCAAAAATGATGTATGGGATCTAGTGCCACATCAAGAAGGAAAGCCAATCATTGGCACCAAATGGGTATTCTGGAACAAGTTCGATGAATCCGTAGTTGTGGTAAGAAATAAAACAAGATTGGTTGCTCAAGGCCACAATTGGCAAGAAGGCATTGATTTTGAAGAAACATTTGCACTAGTAGCAAGATTGGAAGCAATCAGGATCCTATGTGCTTTTGCATTATTTATGGGATTTACCCTATTCCAAATGGATGTCAAAAGTGCCTTTCTAAATGGAGTTATTTAGGAGGAAGTTTATGTCAAGCAACTACCTGGATTTGAAGATTCAAAGCATCCGGAGCATGTGTACAAGTTAAAGAAGACCCTATATGGACTGAAGCTAGCACCAAGAGCTTGGTATGAGAGACTCACTTCATTTCTCATATGTAAGGGTTATATCCATGGTAAAGCAGACACAACTCTCTTTATTAAGAAGAAAAAAAGGGAATGTCATTCTTGTCCAAATCTATGTGGATTACATCATTTTTGGAGCAACTGATGAGAAGATGTATGAAGAATTTAGCACTCAAATGCAGAAGGAATTTGAGATGTCAATGATAGGAAAACTAAACTTCTTCCTTGGTCTTCAAATCAAGTACAGTCCGGATGGAATTTTAATAAACTAGCCCAAGTACACCAAAGAGATTCTAAACAAGTTTGAAATGGATAAAAGCAAGCCAATGTCCACTCCCATGGGAGCAGATACAGTCCTCTCAGAAGCTTTATAGAGGGATGATTAGATCACTTTTATACTTGAAATCTAGCAGACCTGACATACAATATGCAGTTTGCTATTGTGCAAGGTACCTAGCAAATCCAAAGGACTCATACCTCAAAGCTCTAAAAGAGTTCTAAGATATCTTCTAGGAACTACTAAAGTTGGTCTATAGTATCCCAGTAATGGTAATTTCACCTTGTAAGGGTACACTAATGCAGATTATGGAAGAGACATGCTTGAGAGAAAAAGTACATCCGGAGGCTGTCACTTTCTTGGAGATTGCTTGGTGTCATGGTATATCAAAAAGCAAACCTCAGTAGCATTATCAACCAAAGAAGCTGAATATATGCCAGCAGGAAGTTGTTTTTCTCAACTCCTATGGATCAAGCAACAACTAGAGGATTATGTTGTTCAAGCGGGATGTGTTGATGTTATGTGTGACACCAAAAGTGTAATTGATGTGTCAAAGAATCCAGTACTACATAGCAGGATGAAGCATGTCAGTATCATGCACCATTTCATCAAAGATCATGTCATGAAAAGGGATGTAACCTTGGTCTACATTCCAACAAATGAGCGAAGGGCAAATATCTTTACTAAGCCATTAAGTAAAGATCAATTCAACAAGCTAAGGGAAGAAATTAGAATGTCAAATCCAATTTAAAGAAGGAGCTGGAAGACAAGTAGCAGTTATTTCAGTCCTCCACAAATCAACAAATCAAGGAAGACAAGAAAAGGTGAATTAACTCTAAATCCGGAAGGAATATTGCCAGCTCAGCAGACAAGGAGTGACAAATGGCAATAAAAGCGTAAAAAAGTAAATGTACCCGTTTTGAATTTCAAACATTTATTAAGCAAAGCACACGCGGTCAAAAGTTACAACTGTTATGAAATTAAACTGTTCCAATTCTCTGGTTTAAACGCCATTAACCTCTCTCCTTAAAATTAACTGCCACATCACTAGTGCAGTTAGTTTTAACAGCTTCTTCACGCGAGCAACTAATCCACTATTACTCTATAGATTTTCCTTTAGGAACCCTAATTTCAAAAATCATTTTTTGTTGGGAACTGACGGTCACTTTGAACATGCATAACAGGCATGACAGAAATTCAAAATTTGTCCCTTGTCCCTAGGAACTCCTATTAGCTGCATATAAATTAATTAAAGCCTTAACTAAATAAATTCTCTACCTAGGTTAGCATGCATAGGCTAGTCATACCATAATTCTAAATTATATCCTACCATAAATATATTTTATACTAAGCATGTTATAACTCTAAGCTATAACCTAAGCATAAAATAAACTAAGCATGCAAAACAATAAACATAATAATTATTAAGTCTAAAAACGCTTAAATAAAAAGACCTAATAATCAAAAGAGAAAGAAAGGAAACTTACCAGTTGAAGCGTGCTATGGCAGAACCTCCTTACACAAGCCTCCAAGTGTAGGATAGCCTCTTTGATTATCCACTCAAACCCCTCCAACTGAAACCTCCCCGAGAGGAAGAACTGTAGAGCTTTGAGTAGTTGCTAGACCACTCCAAAAGCCCACCCAAAAATATAAACTAGAGGTCCCCAAATTAAAATATAATGTGGGATCCTTAAACTATGATCCGTGAGGATCAAAAAGTTCTACTATGTTGGCTCGAGAATCCTCACCAAAGACTCTCGAAAATTGCCACAAAGATGTGAACTTAAAGTGTGGATAGAAAGGAGGAAAGGAGAAGCCTAGTTATAGGCTTGGGGAAGCAAAATGCTTCTCTATTTTTCCAATGTGGGATAGTGAAAATCCCTTTTAATATATATATATATATGCATATATCTTTTATTTCTCTTTTCTTTTAATTTATTCATTACCCTAATAAAATTAGTTACCGGTCAAAATAAATTCTTCGCTTAACCAAAAAATGATCTAATCATTTCAATTTATTTTATGACCCTAATAAAATTAGTTACCGGCCAAAATAAATTTCTGGCTTAACCGAAAAATGATCTAATCATTTTAATTAACACTTGAATTTATTTGTGACCCTAATAAAATTAGTTACCAGCTAAAATAAATTCTTGGTCTAATCAAATAATAATTCAATTATTATTATATTATATTTTCATAATAGAATAAATCTATTAATTCTTTACTCAGTCCAATAAAGGTCTAATATGTGTGACCTTATAGGATCCCGAAGTATTGAGTTCTTAAGGCTTAACCAATCCTTGTTCTATAGGAACTATTGGCTCGAGGTTCTAGACCGTGAATATAACTCGATTACCTTAAACGACGGTAGTATGCCTCTAGCAAGGGTCCACCATCCCCCATTACTCGGAATATCATTTGTGCTCATGACTTAATCCCGGTTTATGCAATAGTTGTCCAATGCGATGAACTCCTTCCATTCTTTAATATTAGTATCATCTAGTTTATTGGGTTTGGTTAAAGTGTTAACCCACCAATAGCAAGGTAACTGCAAGTTATCCTAGTTATTTACTTGTTAACAAAGTATATTACTTTTTACCATAATGTGTTTTACCTAGAAACTATTTCTATCAATCACATACTCTATTCAGAGGTTTATAGTAATCATCACTTCAACAAGCGGCCAGGTATAACTCCTTAATATATCCAGACCGATGGATTCTTTACGACTACATAGCTTACCAATGTGCAGTCATCACTATACCTGTAATCACCCATGGCACACAAAATTAATGAGTGAATAGGTAAGACCAAAAATATAGCGACAGTACCACACAAGGTAACTAGTATCTCAAGTATGAGGATATTCGCAAAGCCACTACATGAAGATAAACACCAATACATTGATATATATACCAAGTGTTCATCTTACTGCGGTCTCCAATATATCTTTCAGATATATCAATGTGTCAAACTCAAGGAACCACCTTCAATCTTTAGGAAGTTAACTACTTAGACCCTTTCCAAGAAAGTCGACCACATGCTAGTCTTACTGTCTCATCAATATCCTTTCTTGATGAAACTATGCCTAGAGATAGTTTAGACATAATCATAATTGCACCTGAAGCAGGTTTCACTAAGTATAGTCCAACTATAATTTCTCTCACTTCATGCAATGATACGTCAAGGACTTTATACACATATATCAATGAATATATTTTAACCAATTATAATATATATATATGAACACATCGATATAAACAAAAGATTAAATGTCTTTATTAATTAAACAAATAATTTGTACCAATACATAATTAAGATATATCGCCCTAATTACCTTAAGGGCATACATCATATCTAAAAACTCTCACTTGCACTAAGGCCAATTAGCCATATATCTTACTCCATATGCTTTCACATGGTGGTTATGTTTGACTTGCATCAATGGCTTTGTCAAATCATCCGCGAGGTTCTAATCAGTGCAGACATATTCTAATCTTATCATCTTAGTATCAACAATCTCCCTAATTATATGATACTTTCCAAGTACATGTTTATTAATATGGTGAGATCATGGTTCCTTTGCCTGAGCTATAGCACCATTGCTATCACAACACAAAATGATTGGATTAACAATCTCAAGCACTGCACCGAGATCACCAATAAATTCCTTTAACCAGATAGCTTCTTTTGCTCTTCACAGGCAGCAATGTACTTAGACTCCATCGTTGAATCAGCAGTAGTATCCTACTTGGAACTTTTCCAGCATACTACCCCTCCATTAAACACATATATAAAACCCGACTGAGATTTAAAGTCATCCTTGTTAGATTGGAAACTCGCATTCATATATCCTCTGCCTATGAGGTCACCATCTCCATATATCAAGAACTCATCTTTAGTCCTCCTCAAGTACTTAAGAATTGCCTTGATGACCGTCCAGTGCTTTTCACCTAGATCTGATTAATAACTACTCATAAAGCTTAAAGCTTAAGAGACATCTGGCGTAGTACATATCATAACATACGTGATAGATCCTATCATGGATGTATAGGGTATATCCTTCATGCTTATTCTTTCCTGACCTGTCTTCAGACACTCAGTCTTAGATAGGTTTGTTCCCTTTGTCATCGGGAGATAACCTTTCTTTGAATGCTCAAGGTTGAACCTATTCAGTACCTAGTCTATATATGTACTTTGAGAAAGGCCTAATAGCTTCTTAGATAACTATAGATCTTTATACACAGTATAAATGCTGCTTCTCCAAGGTCTTTCATGGAGAACTTCCTTGGCAACCATATTTTAACACTTTGAAGAAGAGAAATGTCATTTCCTATTAATAGAATGTCATAGACATATAGTACTAAGAAAACGACTGCACTCCGACTAACCTTCTTGTAAACACAGGGCTCATTAATGTTTGGACAAAAATCCAGTTCACGGATTATTTGATCAGCCCTAATATTCTAACTCCTGGATGCTTGCTTAAGTCTATAAATAGTCCTTTACAGTTTGCACACCTTCAAGCCATTCTGAGATAAAAAAAAACCTTCAGGTTGTGTCATATACATATCTCGGTCCAAATCCCCATTTAGGAATGATGTTTTAACATCTATCTGCCACATCTCATAATCATAATGAGCAGCAATGGCAAGGAGTATTCTTATGGATTTAAGCATGGCTACCGATAAGAAAGTTTCATCATAGTCAATACCTTTGCATTGACTACAACCTTTCACAACTAACCATGCCTTATAGGTAAACGCAATACTATCCATGACAGTCTTCTTCTTGAAGACCCATTTGCACCTGATGGGTCTTACCCCTTCTAGTGCATCAAGCAAATTCCAAACTTGGTTTTCGTACATGGAATTCATTTCTAATTTCATGGCCTTAAGCCATTTATCAGAATCTGAGCTTTTCATTACTTCATTATAGGTTCTTGGTTCATCATCCTCCATAAGGTATAGTTCCCTATCATCAGTAATGATAAAACCATATCTTTCATGACCTTTACGAACACGACTTGATCTTTGCAGTGATTGTATTTCAGTAAGTCATTCTTGGATCACACGCTCATGTGTATCTCAGATTGGTTCAATCAGTTGATTGTATATTTCTTCCTCTTGAACTTCCAGTTCAATATTGCTCCCACTCACTTTTGCATGTGTTCCTTTTCCAAAAAGTGAGCACTCCCAGACACAAATACCTTCTATGCTTCGGGTTGGTAAAATAAATATCCAACAGTTTTCTTTGGATATCCTATGAACAGACATTTATCAGATTTAGTGTCTAGATTATTTGATGTATCCTCTTTACCATACCAGGATAGCCCATACTCTTAGGTGGCTCAGAGGTGGCCTTTTATTACACCATCTTTAGTAAGGCGTAAAATCAACTGATTTAGAGGGCACTTTGTTTAATACATAAACTGTGCTCTCTAGGGCATATCCCCAAAAGGATTTACTGAGGTATGCTTGGCTCATCATGGACCGAACCATATCTAATAAATTTTGATTCCTCCTTTCAGACACTCTATTATGTTGGGGTGTATAAGAAGGGGTCCACTTGGGAACTATCCCGTTTTCTTTTAGATATTCCTGAAACTCTTGACATAAGTATTCTCCACCTCGATCAAATTGAAGTACTTCAATACTTTTCTCAAGTTGTTTCTCTACTTCATTTCTGAATATTTTGAACTTTTCAAAACTTTCAGACTTGTTCTTCATTAAGTACAGTTAACCATATTATGAGTAATCATCAATAAAGGTTATGAAGTAGGAAAATCCTCCTAGTGCTTAAACACTCATTGGATCACATACATCTGTATATATAAGCTTCAATGTACTCATGGCTCTTTCATCCTTTTGCTTTAAACAAGGCTAGCAATCACCATAAGACTCCATGTCCATTGGGCCCAAGTCTCCACACTTATGGGACTTGGTTAAGCGATCTTTATTTGTATGGCCTAAACGATAATGCCATAAGTAGAAATATCTCTCATTATATAATTTTCTCTTGGCAAAGTTTATATTTTAGAATAGGATTTTGTAATTATGAAATATCATTAATCATATTACAATAAAATATTATTCATAGCTTTGATAATACCTTTTATTAAATTGGAATAAAATTCCATCCGTTGTGAAGCAGGAGACCGTATTTTATAATGACAATTGAATTTTATCCTTTTACAAATTTTAGCAAAATGGAAATTTCAAGTTCCTACATCAATAGCAGCCATCAAGTTCTAATGATTTTCCGTAGGTACAACTCTCCTTTTTGCCAAAACTCTACTTCTCAACAATATCTATACTTCGGCATGGATATACGATTCTAATTAGGTATTCCATACCAATTTAGAATTTCCTTAAGATGTAGGAATTCTCAATATTAAACATCTTAAAGTGGAAGCTCCAAGCCTCATCTTCTCATGCTATGAGACTTTAGCCATTTTGATCTTATTTCAAATATTTCATATTGAAATGAAGATCTTGTTTCTAAGATTTCATATTGAAAACAATCATTTTGTCTCCTAGATAAAATTCTCAATATTCTTTTTACTTTTCTCTTCACTCTGCTCTATCCTACTTCAAAACCAAACACTACATGTCCCTTTACTTCTTTGAGATATGAACCATTTAAATTTTTGACTAATCGTCCAACCAATTTCTATCAAAATATTTTGGTTCAAATTTTCCACCATGGAAAATCCTTTCTCTGAGATGTAAAGACATAGATTTTCAAGTCTATGATTTCATGATGCCCTTGTAGCTAAGGTAACATGGATCCTAACATCAAACTTGATGTTTGCCCTTGTCTGATGCCAGCTACTTACATAAGGTAACAGGGATGTTAACTATCTCCAAGGTTACATGAAGTAGAAGTGGTTGCATCATGTTGTTTAGTGTTGGGCTCATATAGTGTATGGGTCAAGCCTTATGCTTTGAGAAAGATCCTAACATTTCTAAACAAACCCTTGAAGCTAGAGCCAATCAAAATTAGTCATCAACCCGAATTTTGTATTTAAATAAAGATTTCAACCAAGACATAAGAAAAGAATTATTGCTTAGACTTTAGTATATTGAATGTGCATTTAATATAAAGACTTTTAATTAAATACATTTATCCTACCATTTTTTTAAATTTATAATAGCCCATTCTATTAAATTTGGGAAGTCTAGTTTAGCTAAATTTCCAAGTAGGCAACGTCTACAAATAGTCTAACATGACCCCCAATTTTATAAGTCAAGCCTTATTAGTAAGTTGTAGTTGGAATCCCATTCCATTTGCATCTCATGCAATTGTTGATTTGTTCAAGTTGCTCTTATATTAGCATATCCTTGAACGTGTCTCAGTTCTGCGGCTAGCCCCCAATTTTATGGTGGACTACCCGGTCCTTTTAAGGCAGACCCTATCTCAATTTTTATAATCGGTCGATGTAGATTAAAAGGAACGCTTTGTGCAACACTTTTATGGCCGAAAAAGACCATATTATAAATTTGAGTAAGGAAGACTATAACTTGCCTTAATATATTTACTTTGGGATTTTATTGGTGTTAGACGTCTCACACAATCCAACATTTATTAGATGGACATATATATAATTTATATTATTTCGGGGAATTTTAGAATTAATTTGTAAGGTCTAACCTTAGGTAGGTTCAAGCTCTTTATTATAATTATTCCATCAACCTATGATATGCAAAATAATTAACATTTTTATTTGTTACATTTATATTGCATTTCCTTTAAGCTTTTATTCAATAATTCAATATTTACTTTGTTATAGAAACATATATAAAAACCATCTTATAACTAGAAATAAATCAGTCCATATTTAATCCCCTCTTTGTTAACTCAAGTTGCATTGATATATTCCCAGGTAGGACAGGTGGCCTATGAGGTATAGACACCAAGTCCAATCCTTACCAGAACATATACGGGCACAAGCTTGAAAAAATATGGATTCTCTTGGACTAATAAATTTCGTTCGTTTAATTCATGTAAATTGAAAGCCTTGTAACTTATATAATTTATTGAGTCTTTGATAATTTTGAGTAAGTTGAGCAGACTTATTCGAAATTATCTATATCCATTTTCTAACCTTGAAATGAAAGCCTAAGTTCATCTATTGTTCCAAACAAAATAATAAACTTTAAATCATTTCATATAGAACATAAAATTCAGTTTGCTTTTAACTTAATTATGCACTAAATAGGCAGGCTCTAATACCACTGTTGGAAACAGATAGTCACTTTGAACATGCATAACATGCATGACGGAAATTTAAAATTTATCTTTTGTCCCTAGGAACTCCTATTAGTTGCATACAAATTAAATAAACCTTTTACTAAATAAATTCTCTGCCTATGTTAGAATGCATAGGCTAGGCATACCATAGTTCTAAATTATATCATAGCATAAATATATTTTATACTAAGCATATTATAACTTTAAACTATAACCTAAGCATGCAAAACAACCTAAGCATAATAATTATTAAGTCTGAAAACGCTTATAAAAGACCTAATAATTAAAAGAGAAAGAAAGGAAACTTACCAGTTGAAGCGTGAAAGAAAGGAAACTTACCAGTTGAAGCGTGCTTTTGCAGAACCTCCTTGTACAAGCCTCCAAGTGTAGGATAGCCTCTATGAGTATCAACACGAAACCCACCAACCGAAACATCCCCGAGAGGAAGAACTGTAGAGCTTTGAATAGCTGCTAGACCACTCCAAAAGCCCACTCAAAAATATAAACTAGAGGTCCTAAAATTAAAATATAAATTGGGATCCGCAAAATATATGATCCGTGAGGGTCAAAAAGTTCTTCTACGTCGGCTCGAGAATCCTCACTGAGGACTCTCAAAAAATGCCACAAAGATGTGAACTTAAAGTGTGAATAGAAAGGAGGAAAGAGAAGCATATTTATAGGCTTGGGGAAGCAAAATGCTTCTCCATTTTCAATGTGGGATAGTGAATATATATATATATATATATATATTAATTCTCCTTTCTTTTAATTTATTCATGACCTTAATAAAATTAGTTACCGGTCAAAATAAATTCCTGACTTAATCAAAAAATGATCTAATCATTTTAATCAACATTTTAATTTATTTTATGACCCTAATAAAATTAGTTACATGTCAAAATAAATTTCTGGCTAAACTGAAAAATGATTTAGTCATTTTAATCTACACTTTAATTTATTTGTGACCTAATAAAATTAGTTACCGATTAAAATAAATTCGTGCTCTAACCAAATAATAATCCAATTATTATTATATTATATTTTCGTAATAGAATAAATCTATTAATTCTTTACTCAGTCCAATGAAGGTCCAATGTGTGTGACCTTATAGGATCCCAAAGTATTGAGCTGTTAAAACTTAACCAATCCTTGTTCTATAGGAACTATTGGCTCAAGGTTCTAGACCGTGAATAGAACTCAATTACCTTAAACGACTGTAGTATGCCTTTAGCGAGGGTCCACCATCCCCAATTACTCAGAATGTCATTTGTGCTTATGACTTAATCCCAATTAATGCAATAGTTGTCCAATGTGATGAACTCCTTCCATTATTTAATATTAGTACCATCTGGTTTATTAGGTTTGGTTAAAGTGTTAACCCACCAATAGGGAGGTTGCTCCAAGTTACCCCAGTTATTTACATGTTAACGAAGTATATTACTTTTTACCATAATTTGTTTTGACTAGAAATTATTTCTATCAATCACATACTCTGATCAGAGGTTTATAGTAATTATCACTTCAACAAGCGGCCAGGTACAACTCCTTAATATATCCGAAGCGATGGATTCTTTATCACTACATAGCTTACCAACATGCAGTCATCATTATACCTATAATTACCCATGGCACCCTAAATTAATAAGTGAATGGGTATGACCCAAAGTATAGCGATATTGCCACACAAGGTAACTAGTATCTCAAGTATGAAGATATTCATAAAATACCAACACATTGATATATATACCAAGTGTTTATCTTACTGCGGTCTCCAATATATCTTCCACATATATCCATGTGTCAAACTCAAGGCACCACCTTCAGCCTTTAGGAGGTTAACTGCTTGGAACCTTTCCAAGAAAGTTGACCACATGCTAGTCTTACTATCTCATCAATATCCTTTCCTGATGAAACTATGACTAGGGATAGTTTAGACATTATCATAATTGCACATGAAGTAGGTCTCACTAAGTATAGTCCAACTATAATTTCTCTCACTTCATGCTATGATACGTCAAGGACTTTTGTACACATATATCAATGAATATATTTTAACCAGTTATAATATATATGTGAACACATCGATATAAACAAAAGATTAAATGCCTTTATTAATTAAACAAATATTTTATACCGATATATAATTAACATATATAGCCCTAATTGCCTTAAGGGCATACATCATATCTAACATTTTTACATCTCTCAAATGGCAAACACTTAAACCAAAGCAACTCCTCCTCCAATTAATATCTTCAAGGTGGAAGACCTTCATGACACGGATTTCAATCATGTCAAAAGAGTTGCTTTAGACACCATTATCCCCTTTGATTACCTCTGCAGTGATTTCCTGTTTACCACAAAACCATATGCCCAACTACTCAAAGATCAACACTTGGAAGTCTTCCTTAAATCTTGAAATCCTACCTATCCCAATCTTGTCAAGGAGTTTTACGATAATCTCAAAACTCATACCAATTATGATGTACTCCAGACAAAGGTGCAAGACAATATGATCACCCTCACACATTCTTTATCACTCACTAGAATATGAAGAACGATGGAGTAATTATGAGAACGACAGAGATGAATAAACAGTGAAGTATAATCCAATTCTCTGGCATCCGGAGAGATTCTTTGGAGATAAGTGTTCTACCCACTGGCCAGAAACACCTACGCTTCTATAATTCATGCTAGCCAAGTTCATCTCAATCCAGAAGGGATCACTCACTACTGCCTCCTCCTTCCATCACTATATTCTTCAACACTGGGTAGAGAGTAGAGTACTCAACATGCTTGAACTTCTAATTCAGTACATCCGTCAACACAAATATTCCCACGTAGGCCTGATTATAAAAATCCTTGCTGAAAATGGTGTAAACTCCACAGGAGAAGAGTTAGTGCAAAGAAAGGAAATTCTAGAAAAGAATTTTCTGAATTTATCCCATGGGGAGAAATAGGATGAAGAAAAAGCCTTAAGGCAAAGAAGGGAAAAACAAGAAAAGAGCAGGGTTCGGAAGACCGGAAGCACTTTGGAGAAGGCTCCGGTGCCTAAGAAAGCTAAAACCTCAAATGCCAAGGCTCAATGAAAGATAAACTTGAAGCCTGTTAAAGAAGAAGTGGAGGAAGTTAATGAGGATACAATCACCCTCACTCAAAACATAAAGAAGCAGACTCCAAAAAGGACTAGAAGGAGATTTGGCGAAAATAACTACTAGAAAGGGGAGAAATGTAGGAACTCTAGAAGTAATGGTAGAAAACCAAACTCCGAAAGTAGCAGAGGATATTCTTGCTGGAAGAAAGAAGGGCGTTGCACAATCATTGGAAGATATTCTTGAAGAGGATGAGGTTGATAAGAGTAGTGGTATAGAAGAAGAGGACATTGTCCTAAAAAGAAGGCAATTACTAAAGAAGGGGTCTGAATTAAATGAAGCCTTAAAGGCAAAAAAGCTAAACTTACACTGGACAAGCCTGCTCTAAAGATTACAATCAATGAGCCCGCCCCCAAGGCTACTAGAGCAGAGGAAATGGCTGAAGCCAAAAAGTCAAAGGGAAATAGTGTACAGTTCATGGCGAAACTACTCCTCTAGAAAATATTCATCTGAAAGATCCCCATTTTAATGAAATGATAGATGATGTTAAAGACACCCTAAAGGCAAATCAACTCTCCAAAGAAGGGCCCAAAGGTTCATCTAGAGCAGCAACTAAAATAACTTCTTCGGGTACTCCAACTCCATCTATTGCCATATCTCCTTCTGCTCTTTAGATACGTCAAGAGGGAAATAGTGAAGAGGACGTATTCATTTTCAAAGTAAAAACATAACCTCTTCCTGATTCACTTCTATTAATTGAAGTAGCAGTAGCCAAAAGTCCTGGAAAGGCATTAGAAGAGGATGTTGAGGATACTGCCAACATTCCTGAGAAGATAGCAGAAATTAGAAACAAAAGTCTGGACAAGGCAATTAAAGGGGAGATTGAGGACACTGCCAATCTTTCGGAAGATGAAGAAAGAATGGATGAAATAGCAGAGCCTATAGAACAACAGATCATTAAGTTAAATCCTGATCTTACCTCTAATATTGCTGCTATTATGAATAATGAATTCTCTAAAAATAAAGGCAACTTAGATGTCACAAATTCTCAAAGTGCATCCATGGTAGTTGAGCCTATCTTGGAGTAAACTGCTCCAGAGGAGGCCGAAGGTCTAAGACCCACTGAGCACACTGCTATAGTGGACTTACAAGGTGAGGCCATTCCAGCGGCTAAGTTAGAAGAAAAGAGTAAAGAAAATAAAAATGATGAAGAGGAAGAATCCATAAGCTCTAGATCAGAGGAAACTAGAAGCAGCTCCGGATCTGAGGAAGAAACCTCAACAGATAGTGAAGGGGGAGGAGAGTCACCTAAGCAAAGATCCCATCAAACTTCTCCACCACCAGAGCTGAAAAGGTGCGTATGGCGCTAAATTTACTAGAGCAAGCTGCACTTGAAGGGTAGAAAAATGATGAATTCAAGTCCATGCTTCAGGAAATTTGCTACAAAGTAAAATCTGTGGAAAATCTATTGAGAAATCAGTCCATGGCTCTGGACCTGAAAGCATAATTAGGGGAAATAAAGACAACAGTGGGCAATATTGAAAAGAGAGTAAATCAATTCCCCTTTGCTAATCAAGTTGCTAAGACTTCACTCTTAAATGTCACTCTGGCTTTGAATCAGCTAACTTCTAATATTTCAGAGGCAAATAGAGTTACAACTCAAGCTATAATTGGAGCTGATAACAATTGCGCAACCATCAGGGGGCATATCACTTCAACCTCCACTAACCTTAAAGCTGAAATCAAAGAGTATATGGATAGGAAGTTTGAAAACTTGGAAACATCCATCCCCAATGCTCTCTCTGAAACATCCAAAGACATCTCTTTCAGAATCACCTCTTTCTCAATAGAGCAAACTGCATTCAAAGAGTTTTGATATTAAACTACGACATATAAACACCGGAACTGAGAAGATCATCAACTATTGGAAGGAGAGTTTTGATATTGAACTACGACATATAAACACCAGCATTCATAATGCCAGAGATGCAATCACTAAGGAGGCTCAACAACTCTGCTCCGGTACGATGAATCTATCCCTTATCGCTCCTTCCTTAACTTCATCTTCTATCTTAAAAACTCTACTCCTCCCCATCCTTCAAGATTTGATCTAGCATATTGGGAACATCGGGTTCTTTAGATATAAATGCCAACTCACATTGCTTAAGGCTCTATTTCCATTCTTTGAAGAAGAAGACAGGAAACATGATCTTCAAATCCGTCTGGACCTTGCTAAACCTTATGCTCAGCTTTGGAAGATCATCAAACCACTTCATCTCATTCTTGCAACTATAGACACCATTATTGAAAAGTATGTAGCAGGTAATGTAGTTTATTCTATTTACTCTAGAGCATGAGAAGAATTGGGATCAAAGATCATACATAGTTTTAGACCCCCAAGCTGATGCAAACAAAAGGGGGGAGAAGAGCACAGAGAAAGGTAAAAGCAAGGAAGGTGAAGCTTCTAGGAAAGAGAAGGAGTATATTGGAATAGCTATTTTACTTGTAAAAATCTGTAATAGCTAGTTCAAATATTTTTCACTTATATTCTTCTGTAATCTGTAATCTAGAACTTTATTGATGTTAACCATTATTAACAGCAGAAGTATATATAGTGAAAATACGTATTCAAAAATTGCTTTTAAGTACAACCATCATTTGTACTTCAAAAACGTAGGAGCTAGAATGCAAAAAAGATTAGGGGGTTAAGATGCTAGAATTATGGGGGAGTAAATCTGTAAATGACTTAGTATCAAGAATCACACTTAGCTCATATATCCCTATTTATATGCTTTACTCTTTTAGGTTTTTATTTCCATCAAATGGGAGAGATTATTGGAAAACAATGATCCAGAAAATTTATGTTCAGTCCAATCATCCGAATTAGGTTTGAAGAAAACGAAAACACAAAACCTCTAAGTCCTAGATAAGGTCATCTGGACATAAATTGAAGACATCAAACACCTAATTACATGAGAAAAGTATTCGGTTAAAGTTTAGAAAGGAAATAAACTTCTAACCCCTTAAAAAAGGCATCTGGAGAAAGACTGATTAAAAACATCTGGATAAGTTAGGTCTGTAGACATCCAAAAGATTCTACTTTTAAAATAAAAGGGAAAAAGTTCAAAATTATCTTTTCCATCCACGTTGGTCCAAAGTCAAAGTTCCTTTTACCTTGAAGAATGAAAAAGTAGTAGCTTGCACACATTTTAAAAAAGGATAAAAGGTCTGAATTGGAAAGAGAAAAAGGCAACAACCTTTTTAACCTAGACCAATAGGATGGCGTGTGGAGCTCACAAAACTGACAAAGTGTGCCTTGAATTTTGCTGTGCACAGAAAGCCAAATAAAAGCCAATTGATAACTTTGTCTCACCAATCCCAAGAATTCAAACATGTCAATTATCAGTCTAACGGATGAATTAATGGCTCCAAAAGTGCCACCTCACACACGATCAATAGTGAAGATTGAAGATTAACCCAACAATACACAATGGCTATATTTATGATCAAAGCCTATAAAAGGAACACTTCACATGTTGAGAAGGTGTTGGTTGATTTTCAGAAAAAGTTATTGTAAGGTGTCGATGACGTGTGGGTCTCCCTTAGGGCCTGTGTGAGAGGCGAGGCCCACTGGGGGTTTGGTTCAATTTAGGTGTGACAAAACATTTTTTAGTTAAAGTTTGTAGAATAAGCCAATTTTAATGAATAAAAGAATTGAGACCCAAATCTCGACACAATTGATAGAGTCATCACCTAATTTGTCTACTTTGGAAAGAGTATTGGTATGGTTCCCTCTGGGAGGGAGACTCATACCTATTGGATTAAAGATTCGAGTATTGGATGAGTCACTTATTTCTCATTAGTTGATTTAAAATTACATTCACCGTGTAAAACCGTTTGAGTTTTCATCATTTAGGGAATTATCACAGAAATCCTATTTCTACACTCTTTCACACTCGTTACATATGCTTACATATTACAATAAAGCACAAGTAATAAATAGGGGGCAAAAATTACAACCGGGGGAAAAATGGGGGAAATTGCAAAGAGAACCTGTACATTTGTTCTAAGTCATAAAACTAAATGAAAATAAATTCCCCTGCATCCACAGATGTTAGCATAGTTTATAGCACATCATAAATCAGCACTTCGGCATTTTTTATTATGAAAATGCATCTTATCTCTTGTGGGTTGATTTACCAGATTGTTAGTGAAAATGATCGTATGGTAAATGGTGAGTTAGGTTGATTTTAACCGATTAAAAATGAGTTGGGGGTTCCGCCTGGGGGCCGATACCCATACAGATGGGGGGTACCCGTATGAGTACTAGGGAGGACTAGTACAGGTATGGTGTACCTGCACGGGTCTTGCCTGGTCCCAGACAGAAACTCAGCCCAGTTAAATTATAGATTTCAGATCAATAGATTAGTGGCAGAAAAATAAAATAAAGAGGGATTTTCTTATGCATGAGTATGGCGCACCAAATTGATATCCTTGGAGATATATAGTGCCAACAAGGCTCATACGGGTTAAGACTAAACAAGAAATGAAAATAAAAAGTATAATAGAAGTAACAAGCAATAATAATAATGAAATAGCTGAGATGTGAGTCTCTTTGAAACTCAGGAGCTTTACCTTTTCGACGTGAATCCACTTTGAGGTGATCCCTTTACTATTGATAGAGCCCGGCCAAAGTAGATGGAATAGGACTATTTAGGTGAGTATTTGTGTGGACAGAATCTCCCCTAAATCCTAATAAAAGAAGCTATGAATGAATAAACTGTGGACAAAACCTCAAAGGAAGGGTTTTCTCCCTATTTTATACCTCATATACCCCCACTATACCTTTTCTATACCTAGAGAAATTGCTAGAATTTTAGTATAATTTTTTTTCTGAAGAATGTGTGTGTAAAATGTGAAGGGAAGTCCCTTTTTTATAGGGGATAGGAGGTCTAAATGCAGTAAATCACGTTTAAGACATGCCTTTTCCCGAAATAGGAAAGGATTTCCTTCCAAAAAGGCATGTTTAGTCAATAAGAGTACCCGAACGGGTGGGGCCCCACCCATACGGGTACTAGGGGACCCATACGGGGTCCCCCCAGGTGTATGGAAGGGATGATCCATATGAGTCTACTAGTGGATCCGTACGATTAGACAGCACCCATACGGGTCCCTAAGGGAAGACTAGGTCTCCAAACTTTGGCCAAACTCAACTCTATAGTAGTAGTAGGAACACCTTTGATCGACAACGCCTGAAAGATATTGCATTATATAGCTCTTATCATCATTTTGTTAGAAGGATTGTTAAAATCTAGTGCTCACAGACTGCCCCTCATGGGATCATCGCAGATACGGATCTGTATAATTGCACGATGTGGCCGAGGGCTTAGAAATCATGCCCGATGTGATGATATGGTTTAGTTCCTTTCTTGAGGCAAAAGTCTTTCCTTTGTTAATATGTATCCCTCGTAACTCTACTTGGGAAGGTACATGTATCCTTTTCTTAAGGCAGATGACTTTCCTGATTGATGTATCCTTTTCCTGAGGCGTTTTGACTTTCCTAATATGTGTATCCCTTCCCTGAGGCGGATGACTTTCCTTCTACTACCATTCACATCCCTTTCCTAAGGTAGATGACCTTCCTTTTGCTACTGTGCACATCCCTTTCCTGAGGTGGATGACTTTCCTTTTACTACTGTATCCCTTTCTTAAGGCAGATTGACTTTCCTAACTAGCATATCCCTTTCTTGAGGTAGATGACTTTCCTTCTACTACCATGCATATCCCTTATAACTATTCTTAGGGAAGGTATGTATCCCTTTCTTAAGGTGGATTGACTTTCCTGACTGATGATGGTGTATCTCTTTCTTAAGGTGGATGCCTTCTCCCCGTATCCCTTTCTTATGGCGGATCGACTTTCCTGACTGATGGTTCTTATAGGAAAGATAAGTGTATCCCTTTCTAAAGTGGATGACTCTCCTGGCTGATGGTGCATCCCTTTCCTGAGGTGGATGCCTCTCTTGCTGGGGATTTTGAATAACCTGAAAAGAGATAATAATCAAACAACGAGTTAGTCATTGTCTAAGCAAACACATTTTTATTCTTAATTGACTTTTGTGAGAATAAAAATATTTTTGCCCCTCCAATTAAGATTAAATAAGTATGGATGTGATAAATTGAAAATCATGTGTGGGAAATGTCGGGTTTGGCCCGATCAATGTTATGCTTGTTTTGCCACTAGGAGAATACTCCTAGGGTGAGTGACCCTAAGGTCTATTGAATCCGCTACTGGGAAGTGGGGGGATGCCCCTAAGACTTGATGATTCTATTGCTAGGAAGTGGGGGTGCCCCTGGATTTAATTCCGCCACTAGGGAGTGGGGGGATGCCCCTAGATTGGTGGGGGGATGCCTCTGGGTCTGATTCCACTACTGGGAAGTAGGGGGATGCCCCTGGATCTGATTTTGCTACTAGGGAGTGGGGAATGCCCCTAGATCTGATTCCGCTACTGGGAAGTAGGGGGATGCCCCTGGATTTGATTCCAGTATTAGGAAGTGGGAGTAATATCCTTTGGCAAAACCTCTTCTGTTGGGGAAGAATTTCCTGGTAAGATTTACTTACTAGGGGAAGAATTCTTATGCTAGTATGGAACTGTGCATAAAAATCATCCTTGTTAGTGACTAATTCAAAAAAAATCGCTTACCTTGATTCTTGATTAACTTTTGAGAAAACAAAAAATTTTTTGCCCCTTCAATCAAGGATCAAGGTGAGCCTAGGGGCTTATCCCCAAATATAACGAAAACGTAAGGTTGAGAGGGAGTGGGGTTGGCCCTGAACTTAGACTGGATGAATTCCTGGTACTTGCTGTAATGCTGATGCAAAAATCTACCTTTTAAAGGCAAGAAGGGGCCCGTATGGGTAGGCCAGACCCGTACGGGTAGGGTTTAAAAGGCAGACAGCCCCCTCATCTCCTGCCTCGCACTAAAACTTCCAACTTTGCATTTTCTGTAATTTGTCCCAAAACTTAACTAAAGATGTATTAAACGATCCCATAGACCGGTCATTTCTCTGTCAGGCTTGAGAACTTGCCCTTAATTGGCTATTTGGGGCTTCAGGAATGCCCGATTTTAGTCGGGTATTCTTTTTATAAGACATACTTGTTTTTGGGGCTTACTCCTATCTCTAAAGTCCCTTTGATCCCTTCTCCCGAGACCCATGCCTCAAAACTTCAGGTAATTCCATGTGATTCTCCATTTTTCAATTTTGAACTTTTGGTGATTTCTTAGATTTTAGCATGATTTAGGGTGTTTTAGACCTTGGAATAGAGCCTGATGCATGTAACTTTAGCCTAGGATGCTTTTAGGATAGCTTTGGATGAACTTTGTTAGAGATTGTGCAATTTTGGATTTTTGGGAATTTTGCCCGTATAGGGACTACTTACAGGGGACCCGTAGGGGTGAGGGGGGATCCGTACGGGTCCCATTTTTTATATAGGTCTAGTTTGTGGACCCGTACGGGTGGGGCTTACCTATACGGGTCCTATCTTAAGGGACATAACCTTGTTTTCTTTGATTTCTGCAATCCTTTCATATTTCTTATTTGTCCATTGAATTCCAACCCTCAGATGTGTGCACCACCATCGATTTGGAGTGGAGCAGGGACATGGTCCATTTTGATGTGTATGCCAACCAGTGGCACTCTTAGCCTGAGGTGAAGGCCTATATTACTAGATTACTTGGGCTTCGTCCAGGCGGGATGAATAAGCTCAAGTACAGGGACTTGCATGCTTATTGGATTGTGTAGCTGAGGCCCATTGCGGTTGATACGAGGGACCAGTATGCTCAATCTTTCTTGCTTGCGTTCCTTACCACCGTCTTCTTTCTAGTCAACTTGGGTAACCTCAACTATGGTCTACGCTCTGCTGTAGAGGATCTTGCGACTGTGCCTCATAAGAATTGGGGTGGAGCCATTCTGGCATAACTATACTATGGATTAGACATAGGGGTCTGGGATGAGTAGTCTGAGCTCAAGATCTATCATCTGATACTGCTAGTAAATCTCCAACCGATCTCTTGTGCTTTAACCCTTTATCTAAATTGTGTTACAACTAATCCATACTTTGTCTTACAAATTTAGGCTTTTGAGCACCGACTGATCCCTAGGCCGGGATTGCCCATACAGCCTGAGATGCCGCATATCATCTCTAGATGGATGGGGCTTTGGCAGAATCAGCCTCAGACTATAGCATAGTACCAAGAGTTCCTATGCCAGCTGCGCTCAGATCTGGTAAGCTTCGTCCCTATTGAACCTTCATTTCACATTCCAACAAACCATTAGTAGAAACTGTATTTACTAGGTTGTGATGTTCACAGTGCATTCATTTTGTGTAAGTTATCTGAGACCTATGGGAAAGATTGGCCACCTACAGAGCCATCGAGCAGATGCGAGTCAGTGTGGATGACCGCCGCTTTGTCCTGGAGTCACCACTTTCTTATGAGTGGTATTTCAGCAAGCGAGTCTGGGGGTGGAGCACTAGTGCTATGGTAGAGAGACCGATTCCTGACTCCATCCTAGCAGAGATCTTCTGGCCTCATCTCATGCCAGGGACCGATCAGGGACTGTACTTGCTAGGCGATGGGGCTCGTATGCTATCTATAGAGGGCTCCTACGCTGAGTTTATTGATTATTCCTCCTGCCACCCTTTGAAAAGATCCATCATGAGGACAAGCCCATGGAGTTCTACTAGAGCGATGATAAGGATGATGATGATGATGATGAGGGCAGACCAAGGGGTGACCGCGGGGGTCCATCTATAATCGGGGGTGCCCGAGGTTCGGCTAGGTCAGGTACTCCTTCTTCTTAGGTACCCTTCTAACTTGTCTTTATGAATACTTTATTGCCTTATGTAATTGATTGTTATCTAGAATTTGATTCTTCATCGCTTGCAGCCTCCCATTTCTACATGGAAGAGGTCCGCTGTCGCTGCTACTGCTGGCCCTAAGCCGCAGGCAAAGCCGTCTCGAGCCTCCGGATCTATAAGGGAAGGCATCCTCCGGGCTGAGTTGGATACTTTCTTCTGGCTCCTCGACCATTCAGGGAATCAGGCTATCAAGAAGCTCGAGGAGTCGGTCCAGCCTATCGGCTTCACTCCTTCCAGCTCCACCCATGTAAAAAATCCTTTACCTTGGCCTTTGTGCATTACTGCATAAGATGTCTCATTCTGATGTGACCCTTTCTTTTCAGGTGACCATTACCGAGGCTGAGAGGATAGCCCGGGGTTATTTTTTAGTATGGGATCTGCTATTGGCCTAGGATGCACTAGCTTTGGTAAGTTTCATTTACCTGCAAAATTTCAACAAACTAAGCATGCATGCCATGACATTTGTATATATGTATTGATCTTATGGTTTCTATTGCAGACTTTACTGGCCATAGAGCAGAGCAGATCTGCCATGGACTTGGATGCTTCTGAGGAGAGAGCTAAATTTTTAGAGGAGCAGTTGCGAGGTAGCCATGCTGAGGCTGATCAGGCTACGGCTGAGACCGCTTGGGCGAGGGCCGAGATTGAGATACTGAGGGGTCAGCTAGCGAGGATGACTGAGGAGAGGCAGACACCAGTCCCTTCTGATGATGAGTCCAAGGATGATCTTTTCGTATATCTAGTGGCTCAAAGAGGCATGGATCATCATGTTAAGGGGAGTGATGCTGTCGGGGCTACTGTAAGAACCTCAGAGACCAGGGCCCCTGCCTAGATTGGTACCGGTGCTGATGATGCTGAGGACCATATGACTATAGACATGGATGATTTGCTTGTGGATACTCAGGATCAGACAAAAGCAAGTAATCGAGGATAGGACCCCCCGACTGCTTAAGCTATGATTACTCTTTTTTCTAGACCATTCGATACTTTTGGGCCCTACGTGGCTTGTTTGATTGTCAACATCTGAATTAGTACTTTTGATATTTCTTTTTATGCATGTGGATTTTTCTTGAATTAAGACTATTGAATATTGTTGCTTTGAGAACCCGCATTCTGTCTAATGATTTTACAGTGAGGGGATTGGGTGATCTTCTAACTTTTGCATAGGCCACTCGATGTGAGGGGACCTATTGAACATTTTATTTTTCTTTTCTTTTTTTCCTAACATTTTCTGGGGCTATCCTTGACGAGTTAGCCCAGCGAACCTTTTTCTTTTTAGCTTTAACTTTTTCCTAGACCGCCCTTTTAGGTTTTCAACCTAGCAAGCTTTTGCCTTAATTTTGGCCAAGACCTCCCTTTCAGGTTTTTAATCCCGCAGGCTGTCTGAATTTTTGCCTGAATTGTCATTGACGGCTCAATCCAGCGGACCTTTCTTTTTGCCTTAACTTTTGCCTGGACCGCACTTTCAGGTTTTCAATCCAATAGGCCTTTCTAAATATTGCAAATGTGTGATAAAGATGAATACAATGATGTATAACACGTAGAGAAAAATTGATGTTCACATACTAGCGATTATTTCACCTAAAGACATGCATGCATTCATAAGACCAAGATTCTTAGCAAAATCATAACATGTTTATTAATGAGATTAATTCGAGTACATAGGCAATGGTAATAATTTCCAATGGTTAGCCCCTACTACCTGCTAGTCTTTTACAGATTTTCCAAGAAGCAACTAACTTTTTCTCTCAATGCCCTAACTTTTGCCTAAGTCGCTCTTTTTGGGTTTTCAGCTTAGCGAGCTTTATTGGAGTGCTCTAACTTTTGCCTAACCAGTTTATGGAATACCAATCAGCAGGATGCACCCTAATTATTGCTCGAGCAGTAGAGGATCGCTCACCGGGTGTTTTATTCTTTATTTCTTTTATTCTTTATGCTGTTTTTTTTATGATTTAATTCTTTTAACCTAGACATGATAATGCTTGAGCCTATCTTGATTTACTAGATTCACAAACTCATTTCCATCCATGTCCATAAGCTATTCCTCCTTTACCAAAGACTTTCTTCACGACGAATGGTCCTTCCCAATTTGGCTTGAACTTGCCCCTAGCATCACCTGGAGCAGTTGCTTGAGGACTAGATCACCCACTTTGAGAGGTTGTTTGGGGTATTTAATTTTGTTGTTATAAGCTCGTGCCATGTGCCATTGGTACATCTGGAGATGGTCAAGTGCCTTGAGTCTCTTTTCATCCATCGCATTTAACTATTCATACATGGCCCTTGCCCAATCTGATTCTTTCAACTGTGATTCAAGTGCCACTCTTAAGGATCTTACTTCTATTTCAACTGGCAATACGGTTTCCATTCCATATACCAAGGAGAAAGGTGTTTGATCGGTGGGAGTTCTTACACTGGTTCTTTACCCCTCAAACTGTGAATGGAAGTTTATCGGTCTAATCTCTATAAGTAGCTACCATTTTGGACAAAATCTACTTGATTGGCTTACTGGGAACCTCAACTGCCCCATTAGGTTGTGGTCTATATAGAGAAGATTTGTGATGCTCAATGTTGAATTTCTCAAACAACTCAATCGTGGTCCCTTGAAATAAAATCCGTTGTCATAAACTAAATTATGCGGGATTCCATATCTTGCAAAAATATGCCTCTCTATGAACTTGGCCATATTCTTAGCGGTAATGTTGGTGTAAGATTTGGCCTCTACCCATTTTGAAAAATAATCAACTGCAACTATGATGAATCGGTGACCGTTGGTTGATGATGGCCGAATTTTGCCAATTATATCTATCCTCCACACCGAGAAAGGCCAAGGAGTAGATAAGTTGTGAAGTTCAGAGGAAGGGAGATGTTGTATGTCCCTATGAATCTGACATTCGTGACATTTCTTGACCTTATCGACGCAGTCGGCGTTCAATGTGGTCCAGTAGTACCCCATCCTCTGAATCTTTCTGGCTAGAGCCATTCCATTTATGTACAGGCCATAATCCCCTGAATGCACCTGAGTTATTACCCTATCTGCTTCTTCTTCAGTCAAACATCTCAACAATAAACCTTCAGCTGTTCTTTTGAAGAGATTTTCATCGACTAGTCTGAACTAGGTTGCCAATCTCTTGAGAGTTAGTCGGTCCGACCCGGATGACCCCTCGGGGCACTTTCCTCCTTTAAGAATTCTCTTAATTTCATTATACCAATAGGCATTTTGTTCCTTTATAATCATAACCTAAACCTTCTCATGAAATCGCAAACAAGCCGTTTCTAATATAAGCAGATGGATGGGGTGAGCCTCTTCTCCCTCCCACATCGAAGCTAGAGTAGCCAAAGAATCTGCCATCTGATTCTCATCCCCTGGTATATATTGGAAGAAGCATTGACTAAACTGTGCTGACAAGTCCCAAATGACTTCCACTTATGGCCTAAGTGACTCTTCTCTAATCTCCTACTCCCCCACAACATGCTTTATTACTAATGCGAAATCCCCCATTACCTTGACTTCCTTTACCCCATTGTTAGTGACCAGGAATTCCAACCGCTTGCTCAATGGAATAACCTCACCTTGTGGTGTGATGATGATTACTCCAAGACCAGCACCCTTTTGATTCATAGCTCCATCAAAATACATGATCCATTCGGCCTTCTCAACCTTAACTTCTGCTAACTGCTCATTAGGGAAATCCAGATTTTCAATATAATCAGATTTGAGAGGTTGTCTTGCCCAGAACTCATCCACTGCTCTTCCCTTAATGACCTTTTTCATTACATACTCGATATCAAACTCAGACAGTAACAGGAGCCAACGAGAGAGTTTCCTTACCAATGTAGGGGATTGACAAAGATACTTCATCGGATTAACCTTTGCAACTGCTTGGATTTTATAGGACTCAAAGTAATGCCTCAACTTCTTAGTCAACCATACCATCATCGTACAGGTCTTTTCTACCACATTGTACTTTATCTCATAGTCCAACAACTTCTTACTCAAATAGTATACGACATGCTGGCTCTTATCCTCTTGCTCTTGGACTAACATTGCCCCTACAGATGATTCTTCTATGGCCAAGTAGAGAATCAATGGCTTACAGGGCATTGGAGGCTTCAAAACTGGGAGGTTCACAAGATAAGCCTTTATCTTGTTAAAAGCTATCTAGCACTGCTCATTTCACTCTATCGGCTGCTTCCTTCTCAACAACTTAAAGATTGGTTCACACACGGTTGTTAGCTTGGCAATGAAATGACTCACGTACTGAAGCAATCCAAGGAATGACCTGACTTCCCTTTCAGTTCTAGGAATAGGCATTTCTTGAATAGCCCTAACCTTATCAGGGTCGACCTTAATTCCCCTTTGACTTATAATGTACCCTAAGAGCGTAACCCTAAACACACACTTCTTTGGATTCAAGCACTGATTATACTTCTTGATTATAGTCAAGAATCTCTCAAAAATCTCAGGGTGCTCTTCCCTCGTGTTAGATTTTACTAGCATGTCTTCTATATAAATCTCAACCTCTTTATGGATCATGTCGTGCAACAAGGTTGTCACTACCCTCTAATAGGTTGCCCTTGCATTCTTTAGCCCAAAAGGCATTACCTTGCAACAATATACTCCTCATTCTGTGATGAAGGTTATCTTCACCTTGTTGATGATATCCATTAAGATCTGATTATACCCAGAGAATCTATCTAAGAATGAGTACATTGTGGTCCTGGCAGTGCTATCCACCAATACATCAACGTGTGGTAATGGAAAGTCATCTTTGGGGGATGCTTTGTTTAAATCACGAAAGTCGACATACATTCTGACCTTCCCATCTTTCTTAGGGACCGGGACAACATTAGGTAACCACTTCAGGTACTCAATTACTTCAATGAACTTGGCTTCTAGTAACGTAGCAACTTCAGCTTTGATTTTATCAGCCCATTCAAGTCACAATCTTCTCAACTTTTGTTTGACTAGTTTAAACTAGGGATCTATTGGGATGCGATGTTTGGCGATTTGGCGATCTACCCCAGGCATGTCTTTATAGGACCAGGCAAAAGCATTAACATATTTTCTAAGCACTTTTAATATCTCTTTTTTTTCGATAGGGGTCAAACCACTAGAAATAGTTACTATTTTTGGATTTTCCTTAGTACCCAAGTTAATGTCATGCAATGAAGTGTTATGAATGCTAAAAATGTTGTGCGTATGGTCAGATGAATGCCTAGTGTCGTTAGGCAAAACATTAAACAAGTAAAATCATTATCATTATCATTAGGATGCCCGAAGGCTACATCATTTTCATTACATATAATTGCATGTTCATCCTCCACAAGCGGAGGGCCTTCTTGGTCACTTATCAGAATGTGAGTCAGATCACGATCCAACTCTTACAACTGTTTCTCAGTCAACACATCATTCACAGCTTCCCTTATAGCTTGGGCTAGGTTTCTCAAGGCTTCCAGAATCGACGTCTTCTTTTTATCCCCCAGGCATAAGATGTTGTATATCAAAGTGGTAAGAGTGTCAATAGCTTTGTTTACTTCAATCTTTGATGGATCACTATCTTCCATTCGTTTGGCTCATTTTCCTACTTCTATAGCCGCTTCTTAGCTTTCAGGGATAGTTTTGCATGTACTCATAAATGCTATCTTGCAGATATGAGGAGATAACCCAAAGATGAACCAGTCAGCCAATTCCTTTTCTTTAGGTTTCCTTTTTAGAGATACCGCGATCATTAACCATCTCTTAAAGTAGCCATGGACAGGTTCCCCACTCCACTGTCTAATACCTATAAGATCCAATATGGATAGCTCTTCTCTTACTTTCTTGGTCTCTATAATGCGTTTCTATACCTCACTTTCTTCCAATCCCAAGTTGATCATGGCTACCTTATCCCCTCTCCTTCGGGGCTCAGAGACTTTTCCTTTATCGATTAGTGCTATGTTGGCTTTACAAAGATCCCTACATGTCCTAGTTGGATGACTAGGACTGACATGATATATGCAGAAGTTACCCCTCTCTTCGGGTTTTGGCAGAACATATGGTCAGAGAAGATCAATCAATTGGTATTTCTTCAGCTTCTTGAAAAGGCTCAATAGAGGAGTATCCCAGGGTGAGATGTCATCTACAGTCATAGGATGAATCACTTAGTTGTGGTTCATGCCATAGGTTAAACCTATAAAATAAGGAAGGATTATCCCCTTTGGCATGACCACAAAGTCCGGCAGCCGCCTCAAATCCTTACTGCAGCAAAACTACAGAATAGCCTCTTGATGGAGTGCATGAGTCCCCCTACTGATTGTACGGAGTGTTGGGTTTACTGGTTGAACTGACTGACTAAGCTGAGCCATGATAGTGATCGGGATGAGTGCTAGGTGAAACTGCCAGTTTTTATCCCGAACTGAGGGAGTAACCAAGAGATTAGTACATGCATGGGATGGTGTATGCATGCATAAATTACAACAATGCAGGGAGGGGTTAATCACAACACATTTGAAACGATCGATTCCGTCCTTATTTCTCCCACCGAGTCTGAGCGTATTCTTCCTTAGTCTAATCTCTCATAGAAATCAGGGTACCTAGAAGGTAAAATTCTATGGCTTTTGATAAGAATGGCATAGGGACATATCGAAAGTTGATGTAGAAGGTTCCCATCACATTAAGCCTCTTTTGGAGGGAGATGGCAATGAGTGCTCCACCCACTAAGGTATACCCAATATACCTGGTGGTGATAGGTATCACCGTCGTGAGTGTCACGGAAATAATAGGGCACCCTATCCTAGTGCTAGAAGAAGAGCGCATCTAACTAAAGAGAGAAGGAGATGAGAAGATAGAGTGTGATAATTTTCCTATATGGTGAAAACAAAAGTCGGTTGAATCAAGTAAATAATTTTCGATGCTCATCTTAATCTTTTAGGCTTTTAAAACAAACCAACATTTTGCAAGTTAAAAGATTATGCCCCCAGTAGAGTCACACTGTGAGGTGTCGATGATGTGTTGGTCTCTGTTGGCGCCTACGTGAGAGGGGGGCCCACTGGGGGTTTGGTTGGATTTAGGCGTGACAAAACATTTTTTAGTTAAAGTTTGCACAATAAGCTAATTTTAATAAATAAAAGAATCGAGAGCCAAATCTGTCTACTTGGAAAAGAGTTTTGGTATTGTTCCCTCTGGGCGGGAGTCTCATACCTACTGGGTTAGAGATTCAGGTATTGGATGAGTCACTTATTTCTCATTTAGTTGATTTAAAATTACATTCACCACGTAAAACCATTGTAGTTTTCATCATTTAGGGCATTATAGAAATCCTATTTCTACACTCTTTCACACTCGTTACATGCGTTTACATATTACAATAAAGCACAAGTAATAAATAGTGGGATAAAAATTACAACCGGGGGAAAAATGGGAAAATTGCAAAGAGAACCTATACATTTATTCTAAGGCATAAAACAAAATGAAAATAAATTCTCCTGCATCCACAGATGTTAGCACGAGTTATAGCACATCATAAATCAGCACTTCAGCATATTTTGTTGGGAAAAGGCATCTTAACTCTTGTGGGTTCATTTACCAGATTATTAGTGAAAATGATCGCATGGAAAATGATAAGTTGGGTTGATTTTAACCGATTAAAAATGAGTTTGGGGTTCTAACTAGGGGCCGGTACCCGTACTGATGGGGGGTACCCGTACGGGTCCTATCTAGTCCTAGATAGAAACTCAATTCAGTTAAGTTATAGATTGTAGATCAATAGATTGGTGGCAGAAAAATAAAATAAAGAGGCATTTCCTTCTGTATGAGTATGGCGTACTAAATTGATATCCTTGGAGATATATGGTGCCAACAAGGCTCATACGGGTTAGGACCAGGCCCAAAACAAGAAATGAAACTAACAAGTATAATAGAAGCAACAAGCAATAATAATAATGAAATAACTGAGATGTGAGTCTCTTTGAAACTCAGGAGCGTTACCTTTTTTATGTGAATCCACTTTGAGGTGATCCCTTTATTGTTGAGAGAGCCCGGCCAAAGTAGATGGAATAGGACTATTTAGGTAAGTATTTGTGTGGATAAAATCTCCCTTAAATCCTAATAAAAGAAGCTAGGAATGAATAAAATGTGGACAAAACCTCAAAGGAAGGGTGTTCTCCCTATTTTATACCTCCTATACCCTCACTATACCTTTTCTATACCTATAGAAATTGCTAGAATTTTAGTATAATTTTTGTTTGAAGAATGTGTGCGTAAAATGTGAAGGGAAGGCCCCTTTTTATACGGGAGAGGAGGTCTGAACGCAATAAATCACATTTAAGACCTGCCTTTTTCTAAAATAGGAAAGGATTTCCCTCCAAAAAGGCCTGTTTAGGTAATAAGAGTACCCGTACGGGTGGGGCCCCACCCGTACGGGTACTAGGGGACCCGTACAGGTCCCCCCAGGTGTATGGAAGGGATGACTTGTACGGGTCTATCAGTGGATCCGTACCACCAGACAGTACCTCGTACGGGGTCCCTAAGGGCAGATTGGGTCTCCAAACTTTGGCCAAACTCAACTCTGCAGTAGTAGGAACACCTCTGATAGACAACACCTGAATGATATTGCATTACATAGCTCTTATCATCGTTTCGTGAGAAGGATCGTTAAAATCCAGTTCTCACAGCTATTACATTGAGAACTCAAGCTAATTCAATCAGAATCCCTCCAAGAACTAAAAACTATAATCTGTTTGTAAGAATTCTTAAGTGAATATTAAAACTTGAAGAATTCTAAAACCAAACCATTTGATAAAACAAAGTGTATATCTCATACTTGGGTGAGTATTGAGATTGTGACTCAGCTTGAACTAAGATAGTTTGAGTGGTATATCCCTGTGGGACTTAGCTTATACTTGGGTAAAGTTTAAGTGATATATCCTACAAAACAAAGAGGACTCAGCCAGAAGTTGGTGCTCCTGGTGGTATATCTTACATCCAGAGAAGAAGATCATCGGAGATAAGCTTCAAAAGGACTCAGTTAGAAATTGGCGCTTTTAGCGATATATTCTACATTCGGAGGAGAATAAATCTTTGGGGATAATTGTAAAGGCTTGATTCCTGCCCATTGAAAGGAATCTCACTAGTGGATAAACCTCAGAGGAAGGAAACTCCGGGGACTAGAGTAGGCGGGGCCGAACCAGTATAAATCTCAGTGTTTGAATTTACTTACTCAGTCTTTACTTTAAGTCCATTTTAATTCATACTTGCATCATTCGAATCCAAAAAATATGAATCATTTCAAACACGCTACACAGACTTTTCTAAGTCAACTAAATCCGCAAGAAGAGGTCATTCACCCCCCCCCCCTCTGACCTTAAATACATACGCACATGGGCCAACAAAATAAGGGAGGATTTTTGGTATTTTAGTGTAATTGGATCAACTATTTGACCAGTGCGATCATAATATTTCATCGAACAAGTCAGGAGAATGCGGAGGGCACGCTTGTTCGAGTTCTATTACGATAATAAGCTTTAGGGGTCCGGGAGCTACCTTTTGCAACGCTTCTATTTAGAACCGTCGCGACTACTGGAGTGTACACAACCTTTCGCAATGCTTCTGTTTTGAACAATTGTGACTGCTCGAAGGGACACGACTTTTGCAACGCTTCTGCTTTAAACCTTTGCGACTGCTCGTTTCAGGTTTATAAAAACCTGGCACTGGCAACACTTACATGCGAATTTCTGCAACGCTTGTTGCTGGTTCATTTTTTCTTCATAATGAAATCCATTCTAATTTCTTGATTTTACTCTGATTTTATCCGATTAAAAAAATTTGAGAGAACCACCAAATTAGTTTCAATCTGAAAGTGTTATCACGACTTCAGAGATTATCCAAGTTATTTTCAATGGAGGATTGTTGCTATTTTAGTGTAATTACTAGTTGACCAATGCGATCATAATATTTAATCGAACATGTTAGAAGAGTGTGGAGTGCACGCTTGTTCGAGTTCTATTATGATAGTATGTTTACAAGGGTCCAGGAGCTACCTTTTACAATGCTTCTGTTTAAAACCGTCGCGACTGCTGGAGTGGACGCAACCTTTTGCAACGCTTATGTTTTGAACAATTGTACTGCTCGAAGGGACATGACTTTTCACAACGCTTCGGTTTCAAACCGTTATGATTGCTCATTTCAGGTTTATAAAAACCTAGCATTGGTAACACTTACAGGCGAATTTTGGCAACGCTTGCTGCTGGTTCATTTTTTCTTCACAACAAAAATCCATTCTAAGTTCTTGATTTTACTCTGATTTTATCCAATTGAAAAATTTGAGAGAACCACCAAATCAGCTTCAATCCGAAAGTGTTATCATGACTTCAGAGATTATCCAAGTTATTTTCAATAATTCCCCAACAATAATATCAAGGTAACAAAAACCATACTTATGCAACACTTATGCCACACTTATATCATACTTATATTAGACTTATATCACACTCATACCATACTCACACTACACTTATACCACTTATATACCACACTTATATATACAAACATATACCATACTTATAATATACTTACATAGCACTATACCACACTCAATTGTGGAAAATGCAATGAAGAATATTTCAAAATAAGTTATTAAGGAATCGAAATAGGCAAGAGCATGGAATCGAAACAAAGATTTTGTTTTTGTAAGAAATACAATCAAATACATAAGAAATACAACAACACATTAATTTTAATTTGATCAAGTGAAATATATGCTCTAATTAAAGTTGAAATAGAGAAGAAACAGTTTGAATGAGAGTGAGTATGAGAAGAGCAAAAGCAGCAAAAACAGAAATGCTGGCCCATGGATTATTGAAATAGTCATGTTGCAAACTTGCTTTCCACTTCCTCCAAGAACTCCCACAATGTACATTAATGTCTTCAACTATGTCCGAATAATAGAATCTATTTCGAGCCACCGAATTCCCTTTGGCAAGATTGTTGAAGAAAACCGATAAATATTCACCACTTCGTAACCGATTATGTATAGTTCCACTTCTAGTAACAATTTCCGCATCCTTTTCGGTCACCACAAGCATAGTAATTAGGGCAATATAGTCATTTATATACCTTTCATAGCAATGGCATTGCTCGAATGCTTGCAAATTCCGCAAAAAAATTTCGGTCCTTGCAGTTACTTTCAAATTTGGGAGGTACAGAACCCCATTCTTGAATTCGAGGTCGAGTTTGTTTTTGCTAGAACCAACCCTAAATTTAACACCAGCTTGTTTTAGCTCGGTTGCATTGGGTGCATACCATGCCATTGGGGTCCTAACTTTGTGGAAAATTTTTTTCTTGAAATTCGATTTCGGGAGCTGACAAATCCTTAGAAAATCGAGAATGTGTTCGGCTCGAGATAATATATCTCTCTGCTTCTCCAAGACTTCTTCAGTTACCCATGAACCCCATTTTACTTTGAAGAATTCATGTGTAATTTTGATCAATGAAAGCCCTTGATACTTGCTTATTATACCCAATGCTTCGAATAAATAGTCGAGCACAAAAAAGGGTATCTGATTCTCGAGCAACAACATCTCGTAACGTATGCCATTTTCCATATAGGGTTTATTGAATATACGATCGGTGTCACTTCGGAGTTTAGGGCAACAAGATTTGAGTAAGACCATAATAACAAAAGCCGTGTCTACTAATATCATCTTCACAAACTCGTCGCTATTAAATTCGATTCTTTCAGCATAGCAATTGCGAATCCTTGTTTCGTTGGCCTTCACTATGTTGACAAATATGCTCGCATTTGCTTTGCTCAATTCAAGGAAATCATTGAGATATCTTCTTTTGTACTCCTCCATTTGTTTTAACTCGGGTTTGCCGTGGTGAATCGGACCGATCGACACTGTTTGAGGCGTGTACACAACTTCGTTTAGTTGGTACAATTTCTTTGGAACTCTGTAGATACAACATTGGTTCGACAATGGATGCAAAACCTTTAGCTCGTCTTCAATTGAAGTCGTTATTCTATTGACATCAATTATGTGATCGCTAAAAGTCCCCATCCTGTCATAATATCAACGACACACGGTCATTACAAGGAATCTTTTATTACAAAACAACCACATATTACTCCATAGATAACATGTTGTAAAAATATTGACTAAAAGACAAAAAAAAGAGTTGTCTATAGGAAAAGACAACTCTTTTGCTCATCTCTAGCTTCTTAAAACGTGTTACCATATGTCTATAGCAACGGTTTTTATGAGCGTAGCCATTGAAATATTAAATAAATACCTGATACCTCAACGGAGAAGAACAATGAGGGATTAAGAAGATTGATAATGCACAGATATATACATTATATAGCGTTCTTTCTCAAATTTTAAGGGTCAGATCAAAGTCAAAATTGGCATCCAATAGTCATTTAATATATTATTTTTATTATTTATTTAATTTTTTTTGTTTTTCCTGTCATGCTAGTACTCACCTAATCTCACAATACTAGCAGACTTTATTAATATAAAGAACCAAATTTTATTTTACATATATGTTGGCTTTTCTTATCATGTTCTATAAGATTGAAATTGCATATTGGCTACCTGATTATTCAGTTTTTTTTTTTGTTATGCGATGTCATGTTATTTGAGAATATCGACGAATTGAACAAGAATTTTAATGAACTTTTTTTTTATTTCACCTTATTCCCTCTTAGCTACCTTTCACCGAGCCATAATACACATGCACTCCTCCGGGACTGACCCAAAGCTACAGACCACTGAGGCCAATGCATAATGCCTCAAAAACTTATAGGTCCCAAGTTTTAGCAATATTATTTGCTATACCTTTTTATGATTTAATGGAGCTAAATCTGAAATTTGTACACGGCTTCTCATGAAAAAAAATTTTTTGTCTTACAAGAATTGTGCAGATTCTCCAAAGTACTTTCAGTAGCCGACTTGAATTTTTCTTAAGAATTGACTGAGGCAATCACAACACTTCGTTCCAAAATCAAGGGTGTGCGACCCGGATCGGATCTGGATGTAGCAGAGCAAAGCTCTGGAGAACTAGGCGAGAAAAAAAAGTCTTTTATATACGGTCTCTCCAGTTGAATGGGTCGACAACAACCCCTCTAACCATAATGAGGACAAATTAACAGAGCAGTCTACTCTTAAATTTAACATGTAGAAAGACCTACCTACTAAAATAACATTAATTAATTTACCAATTATTTTCAAATAAAATAATTGTTCATATGACCAAACGAGAATATTTGAAATTATCGAGACTTTTTGGCTCTTAGTCATTACCAACTTCTTTTCATGAAATATAAAACGAGGAAGTCAACCTAATATTATTTGTCTAGAACGTTTACACCTTTTCATATATATTACTGTAAAGCAACTTCTTTTATTAATTAAACATTAAACCTTGTAACGCGTTTACCTACTATCAATTTTCTCACGCCAAGGGGAGCGGATTGTGGGATTTGTTGAAGCATTTTATGCGAAAAGTGTTGACTGGTATTCTGACAATGATGAGTGTTCACATATTAGATTAGAGGTTCAGTGTCAATCACTAAATTAAAACTTTCAAGTTATAAATAATATAGGAAGCCTAATAAGTACTAATAATATAAACTAAAACTTTCAAGTTATAAATAATATAGGAAGCCTAATAAGTATTAATAATAACACAATGACTTAACCCAAGGAGAAAAATCAAACTTCATAGTCATCACGAGATAGAAAATGAATCACACCAAGACCTAGACCTTCTTATACTGTTGTGTGGTTCGTATGTCGAATGGTGAAATTCTTGAATTAGATGCTCCTAAAGGTTTTTAGGACCTAAATATGGTTTGTTCTTTTGTGTCGTCTCTTGATATTATTTTAGATGAACCTCTTCGTTTTGCATTCCTTAACTTGTGCACCCGATTCTACGGCATGTAAAGGAGTATGAGATTATTGCCCTCCTTTTATTAGTATATAATGTTTTTTAATAAATGGAGTTACCATTAAAATGAGACCCCTTATAGTTGTCTCTAAAAGCCCATTTACTCATGAACTTTCAAAAGTTTCAATTATTCCTTTGAACTTAGAAAAAATGTATCAGTTTGCCCCTGAAAGTCACATATCATTTTTTGTTGGTTTGACTTCTCTTCAACCAGAAATTGGCATGTGGCATTCAGGAGTTATGAGGTGCGCTTTAAACAAGTTTAAGGGGTTACGTGCAACGTTTGAAAGTTCAAGAGGGGAATGAGCGTTTAGGTATAACTACAGGGGGTCCGATGTATTAGGCCAAAATACATTAGCAAGATGAGTGTTTGTCTTTGCTTTTATCACGTGTTGGGCGGTCAGCGGAAGCATTTGGACACCCATATCCCCACTCATGAGATGATATTGTCCACTTTAGGTCTGAGCCTTCATGGATTTGATCTTGAGCTTTACCCCAAAAAGCCTCACACCATTAAGGATATTGTCCAACTATATAAACCATTTAATCTCCTTCTCGTTAACTAAAGTGGGCATTTGTTTGCACTCTAACAACATGTATCAAAAGAATATATACAACAACAACAGCAAATCAAACCTCCCACACTAGTGAAGTTGGCTATATGGATCTTTTCATTGAAACTCCATCAACAACCAAATGTTCATCGAATGCCGCACGCATACTTGATCCAAATGATATGACAAACAATTAACCATTAAAAGGATAAGGGAAATTACAATCAATACAGGTTGAACAATAAATATTACTCCTAAACTTGAAGCAATATAGGCCAAGGTTTCCTATGAACCACCAAGCTCTCCAAGTTTAACGACGAATTTCAGTTGTCACATTAACTAGTATGTTCTTGCGATGACATTTATCTCCTCTAGCATGTCATGAGATACACAGGATAAGTTTTGAGAAATAGATTTGCCAAAGATTTTCTGATTCCTTGTACAGTAAGATGTGTAAAGAATGTTGAAAGAGGCTCAAAAGTTACGTACAAGATATCTAAAATAATGAGGAAATTGTTCGGTGGTGTCCCTCTGATTGTGGGACCCACCGATTAATTAAAAAAAAAAAAAAGAAAAAGGAAAAAGAGGCAGGTCAGTTGAAGATTTTTCAAAAAGTACACAGTAAAATTATTGTGCATAATTCGGCCATGCGCGTTTTGAATCTCCTATAAATAGAGGAGGTTTTGCATTTTAAGAGCAGACCAAGCAGACGAAAGCAGAGAGCAAGAGAGAAGAAACACAGATAAAAATGTAATCTGTGTAGAGAGCCTTAGGAAAAGGGTTCCTAAGAGCTGGGTAAGAAAGAAAATAGTGAGGTTTTGGGAAACACTTGAGTGCCACTATTTTATAATCTCTTGGTGTACCTACTATTATTTTATAGTGGAAGAATTATTCGGAGTTGGTCCCGTAGTTTTTCCCTGATTCATTTGGGGTTTCCACGTAAAAATCTGCGTGTCTTTTTATTCTGCTGCTATTATTTTTCTCGTAATCTATTATTGGGCCTAACAAGTGGTATCAGAGCCGAAGGTTGTTTCATCAGTAAAATCCGTGGATATATTTTTCAAAAATAAATATACCATGACGACAAGAAAATTACGATAAATCCGGTGGCGCAATCCGTTCGGAAAACCGTCACAGATACGCAATTTGAGTGAATAGTAAAATAGTAACTTGAGTAATAGTATTCATATATAATACTATTTATATTCGGTTATTTTTTTATAAATAGTATTATTTAAGTACAAAGGAGGCATACTGTTACTATTCCAATATACAAGTTTTATTTAGGTATATGGTACTATTCACATATACAGTTAATATTTATGTGAACAGTGAAATTCGTGAATAGTGAAATTTTGCCATTTTTAAAGTATCGACATGGCGAATGACGGTGTAATGATGAAATTGACGGATACAAATTATTCAATGTGGAAATCCAGAATGGAGGACTACCTCAATTGCAAAGATTTATACGATCCAATTAAGGGTGACGACGCAAAGCCGAGGTTATGAAAGATTAGCAGTGGATAAAGTTGAAGAAGCAGACATTGGGTACAATACGCCAATGGATAGATGCTAGCCTGTACAACCACGTGAGGAATGAAACAGATCCCAAAGTTCTCTGGAAGAAGCTAGAGGATATGTACAAGGCTAAAAATGCTCAAGGAAAAGTGTTCATGAATCGCAAAGTCATAAACTTGAAATTGACAGAGGGATGATCAATCACACAACACCTGAACGACTTTAAAGGATTCATAAGTGAGTTAGCAGTCACCGGTATGTCCTTAGATAATGAGATGCAAGCATGTCTTTTGATGGGAACTCTACCAGATAGATGGGATACTCTTGTTGTATCATTGAGTAACTCAGCTCCAAATGGTGTGGTAACAATGTCTATGGTAAAGAATAGTCTGCTTAATAAAGAGCTTCGTAGAAGGGACGTTGCCAGTACCAGTTCACAAGCCCTTGTCACAGAGAATAGGGGCCAAAGCAAGAATAGAGGTCGTGGAAATGGAAAATCCAGAGATAGATCCAAGTCTCAAGAGAAGAGGTCATGCTACCACTATAGAAAGCAGGGTCATCTCAAAAGGAACTGCCATTTCCTTAAACAAGAGAATGCAAACCGAAGTCATGATGATGATAAAAACACATCTGCTACAGTCACAATAGAAGATGGAGAGGTGGCTTTAGTATCCCATAATGCAGATTGTTGTCATGTTGGAGATACAGATACCGAGTGGATTGTAGATTATGGTGGCTCATACCACTGTGTTTCAAAAAGGGAATACTTCTCAACCTATAAAGCGGGCGATTATGGTACTATTAAAATGGGAAATAATAGTGTCTCGTAAATAGTAGGAATCGGCGATATCTGTGTGAAGACAAGTGTCGGATGCACATTAACAGTTAAAAATGTGCCACACGTTCCAGATCTTCGGTTGAACTTTTTATCTGTTAGTGTGTTGGATAAGGAAGGTTATCACAATCATACAGGCGATGGAAATTGGAAACTCACCAAAGGATCGTTGGTGGTGGTGAAAGGAAGATTGTGTTGCTCGCTATACAAAACGCACGTAATAGTATGTACGGGTCAACTGAATACAGTTGGAGATGATGCTTCACCAAATTTGTGGCATAGGCGACTGGCGCATGTTAGTGAGAAAGGCTTGAATATACTGGCTAAGAAGTCCCTCATCCCATTAGCCAAAGGAAAAATTAACCCGTGTGATCACTGTTTATCTGGGAAGCAACATCGAGTTTCATTTCAGAAAAGCTCTAGAAGGAGAAATAATAAGTTAGAGTTGGTACACTCTGACGTTTATGGTCCCATGGATACAGAATCCATTGGAAGAAGAAGATACTTTCTTTTATTTAATGAGAATGATATCATCAGTGAAAGATCTACAAGTGATGGTGTTATCGATATTACACCAGAGAGCATTCTATCAGATGATGCCACTGAAAGAAGAATGCATCAATCAGAACAAGATGGAGAAGAAGAGCCAGTTGTGAGGGATCAAGATATGATTGTAGATGAAGATACGAATAAAGAGGGTATTGAGCAGGGGGAGCCAGATAACCCCATTCTACCAGAAGAAGAACCTCAATTAAGGAGATCAATCAGAGAATGCCAACCATCTATAAAATACTCCAGTCCTGATTATATTTTAATCACTGATGAGGGGGAGCCTGAAAGCTTCTAAGATGTGCAATCTTGTAAAGATAAAGATTGTTGGATGAAGGCCATGCAGGAGGAGATGAATTCTTTAAATAAGAATGACACGTACGAGCTGGTGAAACTTCCTAAAGGAAAGAGAACACTCAAGAACAAATGGATGTACAAGCTGAAGAAAGATGATGGAGACCTAGTGAGATACAAAGCTTGATTGGTCGTCAAAGGATTTAATCAAAAGAAAGGTATCGACTTTGATGAAATTTTTTCACCAGTCGTGAAAATGAGTTCCATTCGAGTTGTGCTAGGTCTTGTAGCCAGCTTGAACCTTGAGTTAGAACAGCTTGATGTAAAGATCGCGTTCTTGCATGGGGATTTAGAAGAAGAAATTTATATGGAACAACCAGAAGGTTTCAAGGTCAAGGGAAAGGAGGACATGGTTTATCGCTTAAAGAAAAGTTTGTATGGGTTAAAACAAGCCCTGCGGCAATGGTATAAAAAGTTTGATTCCTTCATGGCGAATCAAGGATACAAGAGGACAGAAGCTGATCCATGTGTATATATCCAGAAATTCCCTGATGGAAAATTTATCATTCTTCTCTTATATGTTGATGATATGCTAATCGTTGGATCAGATGACAAAATGATTAGTAAGTTGAAGTGTGATTTGTCTAAGGCGTTTGACATGAAGGATTTGGGACCAGCAAGGCGAATTCTCGAAATGGAGATTACCCGAGATCAGAGGTCCTGCAGGCTATGGTTATCTCAAGAAAAATATATTGAACGAGTACTAGAACGGTTCAATATGAAGAATGCTAAACCAGTTAGCACTTCACTTGCCGCTCATTTCAAGTTGAGTAAGAAATCCTACCCTTCAACAGAGAAAAATAAAGAAGATATGTCAAATGTTCCATATTCTTCAGCGGTCGACAGTTTGATGTATGCAATGGTGTGTACGAGACCAAACATCGCTCATGCAGTTGGAGTTGTGAGTAGATTCCTGTCAAATCCCCAGAAGACACATTGGGAAGCAGTAAAATGGATCTTCAAATACCTGAGAGGAACTTCAAAGTTATGTTTGACTTTTGGAGTTGAAAAATCTGCACTGGTTGGTTACACAGATGCAGATATGGCTGGTGACCTTGATGAAAGAAAATCTCCATCGGGTTATTTATTTACATTCTCAGGGGGAGCTATTTCATGGCACTCACGGTTACAAAAAATGTGTTTCATTATCAACAACTGAAGTAGAGTACGTTGCAGCAACAGAAGCAGGAAAGGAAATGCTTTGGTTAAAGCGATTCTTTCAAGAATTGGGTGTGCAAGAAGAAGACTACATAGTTTACTGTGATAGTCAAAGTGCACTAGACTTGAGCAAAAATACTATGTATCATGCACAGACAAAACATATTGATGTAAGGTATCATTGGCTCAGACTTGGCATTGAAGAAAAAGAGTTCAAGTTGCAGAAGATTCATACAAATAAAAATATTGCTAATATGCTGACGAAGGTCTTACCAAAAGAAAAGTTCGACCAGTACATTGAAGCAACCGGGATGGAGAGTCCCATAATGTAGTCGGGAGGGGAGATTTGTTGAGTGGTGTCCCTCTTATTGTGGGACCCACTGATTAATTAAAAAAAATTTAAAAAAAAAGAAAAAGGAAAAAGAGGCAGGTCGGCTGAAGATTTTTCAAAAAGTGCACAGTAAAATTACTGTGCATAATTCGGCCATACGCGTTTTGAATCTCCTATAAATAGAGGAGGTTTTGCATTTTAAGAGCAGACCAAGCAGACCAAAGCAGAGAGCAAGAGAGAAGAAACACAGATAAAAATGTAATCTGTGCAGAGAGCCTTAGGAAAAGGGTTCCTAAGAGCTGGGTAAGAGAGAAAATAGTGAGGTTTTGGAAAACACTTGAGTGCCACTATTTTGTAATCTCTTGGTGTACCTACTATTATTTAATAGTGGAAGAATTATTCGGAGTTGGTCCCGTAGTTTTTCCCTGATTCATTTGGGGATTCCACGTAAAAATCTGCGTGTCGTTTTATTCTGCTGCTATTATTTTTCTCGTAATCTATTATTGGGCCTAACAGAAATAGTAGAAATAGAGGACGAGAAGATTGAGCATTTCCATCAAAGAAACGACGAGCTTGGCGACGAATTTTTTGAACTTGATCCTCGCTTTACCATTGTAATGTTCATTAATCTCCCTAACAACTCCATCCAATACAGTCTTTCCTTCACATACAAAACAGTCTTTGAATCCTTCGAATAGCTTTACGACTGAGTCAATATCCCCATCGTGTTTCAAAACTTGCTCCTGTTTAAGAAGACGAACATCTTGAATAGTTTGAATCATGGCTATCATCATTTCAATGTAACGGTTGAAGATCGGACTATCAGGCATAGCGATAGCTTCATATGCAAGTAAGTTCCGGATTACAACTTGTGAGTAAGAATTCAAAGTAAGAGTTGGAAGAAAAAGAGTCGGATCTTTTTTCTCGAATTCGGTAGAGTTTACGCATTTTTTAGCCTCATTCACGCGGAGTTTAACATTCGCACTTAATAATTCGGAACCTGATGGGATCAAAGCCTTCTCCTCTTCAGCTTGAATCATTTTGGAAAGTCCGAGAAGTTGAAGAACATTTATGATGAAAACCGATAATTTTGTCGGCATTACTTGGAACTTGAATTTGGGTGCGGTTTTTTCCTTCGATATGATCTTGCTAGCATCTCTTCTTCTTCTTCATTTTTTCCCACCAGTGGATCGTGTTGATGTTGAATACTCTTTGACTTCGAAACAAACAAACTTATATAGAAGATGGAGAAAATGCAAAGGCGGTTCACTTATTCTCATCATCTCTTGAACATTTGGTTCTATTGGAGAAACTTTTTCACAAAAAGCATATGCCTTTCGAGATAATGAGTCTTTATCGCCTTCGAGTTGCTCAAGAACAAAGAATGGAATCTGATTTTCTACCAAATTGCGACTTCCCAGAGTGAACACATAAGATACTTTCTTCCGTAGGCATCAACCAGTTTGCTCGATTCGTCAACCTTGATCAACTCAAGCAAGAACAAGCCGTCGATTACCATTATCCATGACAAGGTAGTATCAAGGATATGGAATGGCTCACTATAATATGCTCGGACATGTGCGGACTTTTGGCTAATTTTATCGACGAGTTTTTCAATACTTGAAGTACTAATAACTTTGGAATTGATCATATGTTGAATTTTTTTTACCTTTATGAGTTTGAACTTTTTTATGGTCGGAAATGGTGATAAGGTCCGCATGCTATTCGTTGAGGGGTATAGTACTCAGGCTTCAAATCTTTGATATTTTTCGGAACTCGAAAAATACAACAATGTAGATCAATTTCTTGACTAATATTGGCACCATGGAGTGATCTTTGCAACGTGTCAACATTTCCATTTCGGAGAAGTTTGGGTTGATGATGGAATTTTCATGCTCCATTTTGCTGTTTCTTGTTTTTTCCTCTGAGCAATATGTACGATTTTATTTAATAGATTATGTTTACCAGAAAATGCAAAAAAATCAAAAAAAAATTAAAATATTTGGCCTATTTCTAGTTTTAATGCATTATATTTTTTTAATTAATTTGTGAACCGTTCAAATAAAATAATTGAACATGTGATCAAGGAAAGCAGTTTGAAATTTCCCTCAACGTCTTCAGACAAAGACTAACAAATACGACATTTTTCATAGGTATATTTAGCTGTCATATATGATATATGATAAATGTATATATTACTATATTTAAGGTTGACCAGAAAATTAAATCTGTTTTCTACTCTTTAATTTTATAAATGTACAAAGCGCTACCTACCAAATTAAGAACAATTACTTTCCCAATTATTATTAAATAAAACAATTGTATACCAATAAGGATTAGTCCACGTGCTAAATGATTTAGTATTATTTAAGTAAGGTTTTGAGTTCGAGTTCTAGTGAATGTGAAAAATTTTTGTTAGGAGACTCACCCACTACAGCCAAGTGGACCACCCGAGTCGGATCTAGATGTAGTCGGAGTAAAGCTCCGATGAATCAGAAGAAAAAAAATAAAATAATTGTATGTATGACCAAAAATAATTTGAAATTATAGAGAGTTATTGTAGAATTAATGGAAAAATGAAAAATATCCGATGCCATTTTAAACAACATAAAAGTAATAAATAGAATGATGATAACACTTTCAAGATAAATGCAAATCTTGTGAAATTCACTCCAATTATATTCTTTAAGTTATCTTTTTTTTTCAACGTGTAAAGTCGGGTTTCGAATATCATCATAAAAAAGAAAGGAAAACAAGAAACATATGGAGAAAATAAAGCTAAAGTGAAAAAGAAAAAACAATCAACAGAACGTTCGGGAAAGGTGATGTTTCCTGTGTGAACATGGTCTTTCTCATCATCACTCGTACCAATCCTTTCAATCCAAGACCTAGCTAGTATTGCAGTCTGCAGAGTCAATTCTAACAAGAGTGTCAGGTTGAGGCACAGTTGCAGCAACATGAGATGAATCTATAGGGTTACGAGAAGCATAGGCTGAATAGATGGAGTTGGCAAAGAACCAACTCAAATCGCATGTTGGACTGGCGAAGACTCCCATTGAGAGATGAGTGTTGCTGGTTGAGACTAATTTTGAGGTGATTGTTGAAATTTCCTCACTGTATTATGGGTTGTTGTCACATCCGATAGCAAAGAGCCCTCCGATGTCGCGACAACTTGAGCATGAGCAATAAAAGCTGGATTGTTTTATGGTGAAACAACCGCGGTAGTAGTCACCAAATTTGATTGAATTCAATTAATAATATGCTTTATGGGAACATCATTCGTTTTCCCCTGAGCAGATTTTGTTTGGAATCCATTCCGCAGTTGCTGAGAACGACTACGAATAGGATCATCCACAACTCCTTCATTCGCGAAGCATCATTCACATTTGTTGGATTCTTATTTTTTTCTCCACTTAAAAGAAAGGTGACCCATTTACCCGCGTAATTTACAAAACGACGACAGCTTTAGATCCACCTGTAAATCGTTGCCCTCTTGCTCTACTCCAATCGTTTGTGGCAATTCCGATGCAAGATCAAAATCAATTATAAGTCGTGTCTATATAATGGCCAAAATTAACATTCAACGTGGCTCTATCAATTCTCAAAAAAACCACCCCCACATCCCGCCAAATCCGCAAGGATTCCATATTGGAGAAATGTAGAGGAATTATAAAATATTTATAGAACAAATAACACTCTTAATTCATAATAATTGCCTTCACTCTCACTTTAAAATAGAACTCACTTTTTATTAGAGGGAAGAAATGATTTTATTTTGTAATTTTTTGGAATGATTTTAAATGAGAAAACAAAGCCCTATTTATTGTGCATATAAAATTTACTCACAAGACAACAAAATAAATATAATTTAATTCTGAATTAATTTTATTTCTCTAATTACCTCATATGATTCTTGTTTTGTTTGGGGAAGTGATATGATTCTTTCCCATTAATTTTAAATATTGTCTTCCTTCTTAGCATGATCTCATTTAGTCAAATTTATTTCTCTCCTTTCCAACTTGATTCCATTGACTCCAATTTACTTCGTGCTTTTCCAACTTGATTCCATTAACTCCAATTTATTTCTTGCCTTTCTTGAATTAAGATTAATCATTTCAACACTCCCCCTTAAGCTTAATTCTCGGTTTGTCGATACGACTGCTCTAACCTCTCGGTGCCCGCTTGAGTCCGTACAGTGTCTTCTTCAGCTTTAACACTTTTCCTTCATGGCCTTTGACAATGTAACCAAGCGGTTGTTGAATATATATCTCTTCCACCAAGTAGCCATTTAAAAATGTTGACTTAACATCCATTTGGTGGATCTTCCATCCATTTTGAGCAGCAACTGAGATCACCAGTCTGATGGTCTCCATTCTTGCGACACGTGCAAACACTTCATCATAGTCAATACCGGGTTTTTGACTATAGCCCTTTGCAACTAGCCTTGCTTTATGTCGAACGATTTTTCCATTTGCATCCTTCTTTGCCTTGAACACCCATTTGACTCCTATAGACTTTTTCTGACCTGGAAGCTTGGTCAACTCCCATGTCTCATTTTTCTCAATTGCATTGAACCAAGCACAAGTACTGACTCAGTGGATGACTCAGTAGTGCTTAAGTTTTGATCATAACAATTAAGCTCAGTATGAGATAATTAAATCAATAATGATGTTAAATTAAATAGTCTATATGTAGGGAACTGACAGTCAAATTGAACATGCATAACAAGCATGACGGAAATTCAAAATTTTGTCCATGTCCCCAGGAACTCCTATTATATGCATATAAATTAAATAAAACCTTAACTAAATAATTTTCTACCTAGGTTAGCATCCATAGGCTAAGCATACCATAATTCTAAATTATATCCTAGCACATATACTTTATACTAAGCATGTTATAACTCTAAGCTATAACCTAAGCAGGTTATAACTCTAAGCTATAACCTAAGCATGTTATAACTCTAAGCTATAACCTAAGCATAAAATAAACTAAGCATGCAAAAACAACCTAAGCATAATTATTACGTCTAAAAATGCTTAAAGAAAAAGACCTAATAATTAAAAGAGAAAGAAAGAAAACTTACCAGTTAAAGCGTGCTTTGGTAGAACCTCCTTGCACAAGCCTCCAAGTGTAGGATAGCCTCTATGAGTATCCACTCAAACCCCACCAACCAAACCCTCCCTGAGAGGAAGAACTAAGGAGCCTCGAGTAGTTGCTAGACCACTCCAGAAGCCCTATACGAAAATATAGACTAAAGGTGCTCGAATAAATTCAAGCTCCTCAAAAGGAACTTTGCTCGATTACCCTAAGGATTTATCTTTGCGAATCTCGCTTAGGATTTATACTTTGAGCTGATGGTGCAAGTTGAAAGGGAGAACATGAGTGCCTATTTATAGGCTTCGGGAGCAAAAAGTTGCTCCCCACTTCTAATGTGGGATTGGGCAAAATTGCCCAATCCCATGTGGGTCAACACGCAGACCCCTATGGATCCGTAGGTTGAACCCGTGTGCAGCGTGCAATGCACACTGCACATGGCCTATGCAAGGCTGGCCATAACGGCCTGCCTTGTACCCACAAGGCCAGCTTGTGGGTTGGGCCACACTGGGCACACCCAATGCTACCCAGCAGCGCTGGTGTGGCCCAACATGTAGGCTCGGAAATGTTCCGAGCCCACAACCCTTTAGCCTCTATAAGAGGCCCCAAAAATGTGGCCCCCATTTCCACGGGGTCCGACCCTTTTACTACAATCGAAAAATTCCCTTTCAATCCCTCTTTCAATTATTAATTTATTTTATGTCCCTAATAAATTAGTTACCGGTCAAAAATAAATTTCTTGGCTTATCTAAAATGATCCAATCATCTTTTAACCATTTAAATAATAATCCAATTATTATTATATTATATTTTTGTAAGAGAATAAATCTATTAGTTCTTTACTTAGTCCGATGAAGGTCCAATGTGTGTGACCTAATAGGATCCCGAAGTATTGAGCTATTAAGGCTTAACCAACTGGTTTATAGGGTTCGGTTAAAGTGTTAATGCACTAATAGCAAGGTTGCTCCAAGCTATCCCAATTATTAACTTGTTACCGAAGTATATTGCCTTTTACAATAGCATGTTTGACTAGAAACTTTTTCTATCAAACACATACTCTGATCAAAGGTTTATGGCAATCATCACTTCAACAAGTGGCCAGGTACAACTCCTTAATATATCCAAAGCGATGGATTCTTTCCAACTACTCAGCTTACCAACATGCTATCATCACTATACCCGTAATCACCCGTAACACCCTAAATTAATGAGTGTGTGGGAATGACCTAAAGTATAGCAATAGTAACACACAAGGTAACTAGTATCTCAAGTATAAGGATATTCGTAAAGCTTATTGCATGAAGATAAACACTAACACATTAATATTTACACGAAGTGTTTATCTTTGTCTCCCAGATATATCCATGTATCAAACTTAAGGCACCACCTTCAGTCCTTAGGAGATTGACTGCTTGGACCCTTTCCAAGAAAGTTGACCACATGCTAGTCTTACCGCTTCATCAATATCCTCTCTTGATGAAACTATGACAAGGGATAGTTTAGACATAATCATAATTGCACATGAAGAAGGTCTCACTAAATATAGTCCAACTATAATTTCTCTGACTTCATGCTATGATATGTCAAGGACTTTTGTATACATACATCAATGAATATATTTTAACCAGCTATAATATATTTATAAGCACATCAATATAAACAAAAGATTAAATGCCTTTATTAATTAAACAAAATATTCGTACTATTACATAATTAAGATATATCGGCCTAATTGCCTTAAGGGCATACATCATATCCAACAAACTCCCACTTGCACTAAGGCCAATTAGCCATATGTCTTAATCCATACGCTTTAACATGTTGTTCATGTTTGACTTGAGTCAATGGCATTGTTAGACCATCCCCGAGGTTCTGATCAATGGGTACATATTCTAGTCTTATTATCTTAGCATCAATAATCTCCCTGATTATATGATACTTTTTGGATACATGCCTATTTTTTGATGAGACCGTGGTTCCTTTGCTTGAGATATAGCGCCATTGTTACACAATACAAAGTAATTAGATCAACAAACTCAGGCATCACACCAAGATCATCAAATCCCTTTAACCAGATATCTTCTTTTGCTGCTTCGCATGTAGCAATGTATTCAGATTCCATGTTGAATCAGCAGTAGTTTGTTGCTTGGAACTCTTCCAGCATACCTCCCCTCCATTTAACACATACACAAAACCCCGATTGAGACTTGAAGTCGTCCTTGTCAGATTGAAAACTCGCGTTAGTGTAACCTCTAATTGTGAGGTCACCTTCTCCATATATCAAGAAATCATCCTTAGTCCTTCTCAAGTATTTAAGAATTGCCTTGATGGCCATCCAGTGCTTTTCACTTGGATTTGATTGATATCTGCTCCTAAAGCTCAAAGCTTGAGAGACGTCTAGCCTAGTACATATTATAGCATACATGATGGATCCTATCATGGACGCATAGGGTATATCGTTCATGCACATTATCTCCTGAGCCATCTTCGAACATTCAGCCTTAGATAGGTTAATTCCCTTTGTCATCGGGAGATAACATTTCTTTGAATGGTCAAGGTTGAACCTATTCAATACCTTGTCTATATATGTACTTTGAGAAAAACCTAACAGCCTCTTAGATCTATCCCTATAGATCTTTATACCTAGTATAAATGCTGCTTGACTAAGGTCTTTCATGGAGAATTTTCTTGACAACCATAGTTGAACATTTTGAAGAAAGGAAATATCATTTCCTATTAGTAAAATGTCATCGACATACAATACTAAGAAAACAAATGCATTCCCACTAACCTTCTTATAAACACAAGACTTATTAATGTTTGGATAGAAATCCAGTTGACGGATTGTCTGATAAAACTTTATATTCTAACTCATGGATGCTTGCTTAAGTCCATAAATGGATCTTTGTAGCTTGCATACTTTTGCGCCATTCTGAGATGTAAAACCCTCAGGTTGTGTCATATACACATCTGGGTCTAAATCCCCATTTAGGAATATTGTTTTAACATCCATCTGCTAGATCTCAAAATCGTAATGAGCAGTAATGGCGAGGAGTATCCTTACTGATTTAAGCATGGCTATGAGTGAGAAAGTTTCATCATAGTCGATACCTTCATGTTGACTATAACCTTTCACAACTAACCTTGCTATATAGGTAATTACATTTCCGTCCATGTTAGTCTTCTTCTTGAAGACCCATTTGCACCCGATCGGTCTAATCTCTTGCGGTGCATCAACCAAATTCCAAACTTGGTTCTCATACGTGGAATCCATTTCTGATTTCATGGCTTTTAGCCATTTATCAGAATCTGAGCTTTTCATTACCTCATCATATGTCCTTGGTTCATCATCCTCCAAGAGATACAGTTCTTTATCATCAATGATGATAAAACCATATCTATCCGGACCTTTATGAACACGACCGGATCTTCACAATGTCTATGTTTCGACAGGTTATTCTTGGATCTCACTTTCTTGTGTATCTAGAACGGGGTCAATCAGCTGCTTGTCTATTTCTTCCTCTTGAACTTTCAATTCAATATTGTTCCCACTGACTTTTGCAAGTAAGTGTTCCTTTTCCAAAAAGTGAGCATTCCGAGACATAAATACCTTGTAATCAGTGTACTCCTTAAGCTCAGTAGATAGATCTTTGGAAGAGGATGTGATCTTGTTTAAGATTGTAGCACAGTTGTTTGTGGCCACTGTGTTGGCCTAATCTATAGATATGTTAGCTCCGGCAATGTTGGTGTTGATTTGCTCAAGAATTGGTTTGATCTTAGCAAGATAGACTTCTGCTACCAAATCAGCAGTGGGAAAGTCCTCCACTTTCTCTGTTACTTTCTTGATTTCTCCTTTAACCATGACAAGTTCCTTCTTCAAATCTAGAGGCTGGAATTCCTCAAGAAGTACCTTTCCACAGCTCTCAAATGTTTGCAGATGTTCCAGAGGCTTTATTTGATGTAGCCCTCCTCTTGTTCTTCATAAGTAGCCTCTTGAAGAATCTTGAGTGTTGTGGATATCTCTATAGCTCGTGTTGGATTTTCAATAGTATCAAGAATTCTGATTAGACTTGCTAGAGGGGTGTCAAATTCAGAGCTGCTTTTGGCCTCATTAGATTTGGATGTTTCCTCCTCAACAGATTTTTCTTTTTCTCCTTCCTTCTCTTCTTCAAGCCTATCCTCTAGAGTAGCCTCGCCCTTTGAGTCTACTCTAGGAGTGTTCTCATTGGATCTTAGACTATGTCCCTCCTCTAAAACTTTATGTTTTGGGTTGGACTCCTGATCCTTAGATGCAATTGGAGAATGTGCATCTAGGTTATCCCTATGTTCACCTTCTATTCCAACACTAGTAGTGATGTCAGCATTAATATTAAATGACTTTGAGCTGGGGATTACCTCAGTAGTTAGCGTTTTGTTCAGATCAGTTGCTTTTATACTTCCTTCCTCAACCTCCACAACCCCTGAATGACTGGTAATGTCCTTAGTCATCCCTTCTATTGCCTGTAGAGGACTTGCACAAATAATTATCTCTTATCCCAGAATGGTGGAATTATCCTCATCATTCCCTCCAATTGCCTTTTCAGGACTTTCCAGTTCTACCACTTTCGGATCAATATTGAGCAAGTTGGCAGGGAGAGGTCCGGATCTAGCTTGGAAAGTTATTAGATCCTCATCTGGGTAGTTTGCTTCTTTAAGGAGTCCCAGATCCTTTGATGATATAAGGATCTGTAGGCTATTTGAAGTTGCTATTCCGGATGAGCCTTCGGGTCCCTCCTTTGTCAAAGATTGACCTTTTGATTGTCTTTTACAGCTGACATCATCTCAGCAAATTAGGGATCTTCCGAGAATATATTGTCTTAAGTATTAGCTTTTTAGTTAATGGCACAACCTCCTTCCCTTTTTCTGGATTCAACAGAATTGGTTGCTTTGAGAGTTAGTTCCCTTATGGTTATACCGGATGCAGGTTTCCAGATTGGGAGTTTGGCTCTTGCCTTCTCTACCTTGAAGGCTTCTGTAAATGTCAAACCTCTCCTCTAGAGTTACTTTTTAGTAGCAGGTTCCCCATCCCTTGTTCCTTCACTATCAGATTCATTTTCTTCTGTTAGCATGGCTCTTATATTCCATTTCTATCCCTTCTTATACCCTTCTCTAATTGCTACAGCAACCACTGCAATAGTTTCCCTAGCTTCCATCTCACATAATGTTTTCTTCACTTTATTCACGGCTTTAATTATCCTTTATCTTGGCCTTTTTATTGGAGATTTGGCCAATAGTTGGTTAAGGATAGAGTATCCTCATTAACCTCCCCAATCGGAACCAAGGCAAGTTCCTTCTTTGCCTTTGGCTTGGAGGTTCTTGCTTTCTTAGGAATTGGAGCTCCTTCTGCATGACCCACGGCCTTTCTAGCCCTACTTTTCTTATCATCTCTTAACTTTTTGGCCTTTTCTTCATTCCAGGTCTCCCCAAAGCTTAGCTTCTTGAAATTCTACTCTAAAATTTCCTTTTCTATAACTGACCGAAATCTGGTTAGGTTTACTTCTTTGGCAATCAAGATCTGGGTGATAAGCGCTCCATGAGAATTCCTGTGCTGCCCGATGTAGTGGATGATTGAGACTGGCATATTGACTACTCTGCTCTCCACCCAGTGGTGTAGCAGTGTTGGAAGGATGACACTGTGGTGAGAGAGCCCTTCTGGATGAGTACCAATTTTGTGAGTGCGTGCTGGAGGTATCTTAGCACTTCCGAGAAATATGTTGAACATTTGTCCCTAAAATAATTAGGATGCAGCCACATTTTAGGGTCGTACTTCACTTATTATTAATCCCCATCGACTTATAGTTGGACCTCATCATTCTTCTTGTTTAAGAATTTCTTAAATGATTCCAGAGTAATTGTAATTGTCTTTCCTTGAACTTGAATTCTCAAAGCATCATGGAAGGAGTGTGCTCTGAGGTTATCATAAAATTCTCTCGCTAACTCCAGATAGGTTGGACACTGGATCTTGAGGAAATCCCCTAAGTGCTCATCTTTGATTAACTTTGAGTATGGATCAGTTTTAAACAAGAAGTTGTCTCCTAGGTAGTTCATACGAATCACGGAGTTAGAGGGTTTGAAGTTTATAAGGGTGAAGTCTTTGTCATTGAGAGCAGATTCATCAATGAAGTTCTTTTAGGGAAGCAATTTGGGTCCTTCACTTGTCATGATTGTAGCCATTTATGAAATTGAGAGAAGTTAGGGTTTGTGATTAGATTTTAGCAGAGTAACAGTAGATAAGTTGCTCACGTGAGAAAGACGAGGAAATTTAAAGTGTTTATATAGATCTTTCAAGATGAGGGCATTTTAGTAATTTAAATGCTATTAATTTTGCTGGATTGATGACATGGCAGTCGTAATTTTAAGAGAGAGGTAAATTCAATTTAACTAGAGAATGGGAATGGTTTATTTTGAAAACTTACTATTGAATTTACCACGCGTGTAACCCCTAATAAACGTTTGAAATTCAGAAAGGGATAGTTACTTTTCTGTGCCTTTACTGCCATGTGTCATGTCTTGTCTGTTTACGTGGCAATGTTCCATCCGGAATAGAGCTTTCTTTAATTCTTTCTTTAATTCTTTCTTTTTCTTCCAGATTCTTTGACTTGTGAAAAATCAAATCTGCAGTAGAATTTCTTCCGGATTTTCCTTAAATTGGATTAGACATCCCAATTGCTTCCCTTAGCTTGCCAAATTGATCCTTACTTAATGGTTTGGTAAAGATATCTACTCTTTGCTCATTGGTTGGGATATATACCAAAGCAACATACTTCTTCATCACATGATCCCGGATAAAATGATGTCTTATGTTGACATGCTTCATCCTGCAGTGGAGTACTGGATTCTTTGACACATCAATGGCACTCTTGTTGTCACACATAACATCCACACATCTTTATTGAAATCCATAATCTTCTAGTTATTGCTTGATCCAAATGAGTTGATAATCTGCATCAGTGAAGCCTTGGAGTGTGAAATTTCCATTACTAGGATACCATAATCCAACTTTAGTGGTTCCTAAGAGGTTTTTAATAATCCTCTTAACTACCTTGAGATAAGAATCCTTAGGATTGGCTTGGTACCTTGCATAGTAACAAATTGCATAATGTATGTCAGGCCTACTTGCTGTCAAGTACCAAAATAAACCAATCATTCCTCTATAGAGCTTTTGATCAGCATCCTCTCCTTCACAATCCTTGGATAGGACTATATCTGATCCCATTAGAGTAGACATTGGCTTGCTCTTATCCATATCAAACTTCTTCAAGATCTCCTTGGTATACTTTGACTTGTTAATGAAAATCCCATTCGGACTTTGCTTGATTTATAAACCAAGGAAGAAATTAAGTTCTTCTATCATGGACATCTCAAATTCTTTTTGCATTTGAGAACTAAATTCTTCACTCATCCTTTCATCTGTTGCCCCAAATATGATATCATCCACATAAATTTAGACCAGAATGATATCATTCTTCTTTTTCTTGATGAAGAGGCTTGTATCTTCTTTGCCACGGATTTATCCCTTGGATATGAGACAGGTTATGAGTCTCTCATACCAAGCCCCAGGTGCTTGCTTTGATCCATAGAGGGCCTTCTTCAACTTATAGACATGATCTGGATGTTTTGAATCTTTAAATCTAGGTGGCTACTTCACATAGACTTCTTCCTGGATAACTCCAGTGATAAATGCACTTTTGACATCCATTTGGAACAATATGAATCCCATGAATGATGCAAAAGCACATGGAATCCGGATTGCATCCAATCTTGCTACAGGGGAAAACGTTTCTTCAAAGTCAATCCCTTCCTACTGATTGTAGCCTTGGGCATCCAATCTTTCCTTGTTTCTTACCACGACTCTAGATTCATCTAGCTTATTCTGGAATACCCATTTGGTGCCAATGATTGACTTTCCCTTTGGAGGTGCCACTAAACCCCACACATCATTCCTGGTGAATTGATCTAGTTCTTCTTGCATTGCCATCATCCAGCTTTCATCTCCTTCAGCATCTTAAAATTTCTTTGGCTCAATGAGAGAGACAAAAGTAACATGGCTCATCATCCTATTAAGTTATCCTCTAGTTCTGAATGGATTTTAGAAATTATCCAAAATAGCTTCTACCAGATGATTTCTGTGAGTCAAGATTTCCCTTTATAAGCCTTTATGTTTGATTGGAGCTTGTTCCACCTCTGTCTTAACTACTTCTTCTTGGCCTTCATTGAAGTCAATCTCTTGTGGGTTGAGATTAACTTGTTATACTTCTGGATCAAAGGATATTCCTTCATCTTCTTCTTTGTACTTCTTGATTTGGAATGAATCAGGAATTTCAGCTTCCTTCTTTTCTCTAAATTTTTCAGCTTTTAGAATTTGATCTTCTGGAGTGGAACTTCTCTTACCTGTATGGTTAGTATCATCAAAATCTACATGTATAGACTCTACCATAGTTTGGGTTCATTTGTTGAAGACTCTATAAGCCTTACTACGTGTTGAGTAGCCAAGGAAAATTGCTTCATCGGATTTAGGATCAAATTTTCTTAGTTGCTCTCTATCATTTAAGATGTAGCATTTACATCCAAATGCCTTAAAGTACCCAATTTTGGCTTTTCTTCCCTTCCATATTTTATAGGGGTCTTTTCTATAGTCTTTCTAATGAGAGCTCTATTCAAAATTTAGCATGTTGTATTTACGGCCACACCTAAAAAATATTTTGGCAAACAATTCTCATTTAGCATTGTTTTAGCATTTCAACTATGGTCCCGTTCTTTCTCTCAACAACTCCATTTTATTGAGGGTGTGAGGGGCAGAGAAGTTATGTTCAATGCCCTTAGATTCACAAAATTCAGCAAAATGCTTATTTTTTAACTCACCACCCTTATCACTCCGGATGCGTGCAATGCTTATGCCCTGTTCTACTTCTATCAGGATGAATGCTTTTGAGAATTTGTCAAAAGCTTTATCTTTGCTTGCTAGCAAGAGAACCCAGGTATATCGAGAATAATCATCCACAATAACCATGTTGTATTCTCTTCTACCTAAACTCAATGGTTTAATTAGACCAAAGAGATCAATGTCTAAGAGCTCAAGTACTCTTTTGGAAGGAATGTAGGAGATGGAAGGGAAACTTTTGTTATGCTATTTACCTAATTGACATGCAGTGCATAGATGATCCTTATCAAAAAAGACCTTAGGCAAACCCACAACCAATTCCTTTCTGGCTAATTTGGACAGGAGGTTCATGCTAATATATCCCAACCTACAGTGTCATAGCCATGATTCTTCTTCTTTAGACACTAAGCAAATATTCTTTTTCTCAGTTTTTATGTTGATAGAATAGACATTGTTTACTTTAGGTGCATAAAGAATGAGTTGATTAGACTTACTATCATAGATTGAGCAGCCTGCGAAATCAAAGGTGACTTTTCTTCCTTTGTCACAGAGTTGGGCTACATTTAGCAAGTTGAACTTCAGTCTATCAACCAGTGAGACATCTTCTATCTTCAATTCAGATCCAATGGTCCCATGTCCAATGATCTGCCCCTTTTAACTGTGTCCAAAGCTCACTTTGCCTCCCTTTTTCTGGGTTAATGTGGTGAAGGCCTTCTTATCACCTGTCATGTGCCTGAAGCATCCGCTATCAATGTACCAAGTGTGTTGATCTACTGTGGATCTAAGGCATACCTTAGTATTTGATGTTTCTGATTCTGATTCTTTGATTTACATTGTATCTTACTTAAAGACATTCTTTCTGAATTGCTCTACTTTCGGATCAGTTAGTGCCATGAATGCATAGTTCGTAGTCTCTTCTTCTTCTATTGAAGATGAGCTGCTACTTTTCTCACTATTGCTCCAGGTAACTACCATTGCCTTCTTCTTATGCTTCTTGGCTCTTTTAAGCTTAGGCATTTTGTTCTGAAGTGGCCTTTCTCCCCACATTCAAAACAAGCAGCTTCTTTTTCCGGATCCTTCTTTCCATTCAAATTTTTTCTAGGCCTGTCTCTTCTGGATGTGCCTTCCCTTGGTCTTCGGGATTCATATTTTCTAGACTTCCTTCTTTCTTTCTTTTGCATGAACCTATTGAGCTATCTAGTTAATAGAGCTGGTCATTCCTTGGTACTTAGAAATTCTGTGACTTGCTCTTCTTCTCCGGATGAAGCTAATCCGGTAGATTCTGCCTTAAGTTTAATAGCCTTCTTCTTTTCTTCTGGCTTCTTCTCTTGTTGGCTATATCTCTCCAAGGATAATTCCTGAGTCAATAGATTGCCAATAAGCTCATCATAACTATAGATATTTAAGTCATGAGCTTCCTCAATGGCAGTCTTCTTGCTATCCCACTCCTTGGTAAGACTCCAGAGCATCTTCTTCACTATTTTTACTTCAGAGACTTCCTTTCTGAGCCTTTGCATCTCATTCACTAGATTGGCATATCTAGTATTCATCCTACTGATAGATTCTTTTAGCTCCATCTTGGAGGATTCAAGTTTTTACTGGAGCAGATCAATCTTTGCTTCTTTCACTTTGTTTGTTCCTTCATAGGTTACCTCCAGCTTATGCTAAATCTCCTGTGCAGTCTCACATCTAGATATCCTGTTAAATTTTATTACACTAAGAGCACAATGAAGCATATTAATGGTATTTACGTTTTCATGTAACTTTTTAAAATCATTCTCATCCCTGTAAATGTAAAGGCTTTCAGGTGATCATACCCTCTACTTCATAAGTAGGCTCATATGGGCCATCCTTGATGAGCAACCATTCTTGCATACTTTGTGCTTTAATGAAGTTCTTCATCTGATTTTTCCAGAACGTGTAGTGTTCGCCGGTGAAGAGTGAAGGACGGGTAATGGACATACCCTTTGGAAGGAGTTGTGAGTTTTGGAAACTCATTTTGATATTGGAATTAAAATTTTGGACTTTAGCTCGAGATCGTTTGATCTCTAGTTTTGAGCACTTGCTTTGATACCACTTATTAGTCCCTGTGAGGGTCCATATAAGGTCAGAGGGGGTGAATGACCCTTTTTCGCAGAATTAACAAACTTTAAAAATCTTGTGTTGCGTGTTTGATGGCTTCTGGATGTTATGGATCTGGATTATGCAAATATGATGCAAATATAGATAAAGAGTTAAAGAAAATCAAACACAATGATTTATACTGGTTCGGCCCTGCCTACGTCCAGTCCCCAAAGGCTCCTTCCTTTGAGCTTTTTCACTATTGTGATTTCTTTCCAACTGGTAGAAATCAAGCATTATAGTTTATCTCCAGATGGTACCCCCTTCCGGACGTAGGATATACCACTAAAGGCACCAACCTCTAGCTGAGTCCTTTTGTCTTTAGTAGGATATACCACTTAGACTTCTTCCCTGAATCTAAGCTGAGTCCTACAGGGAGATCCCACTCAAAGCACCTACTTCAAGCTATATCCCAATCTGACTACTCACCCAAGTAGGAGATATTTTACACTTTGGTTTTTATCAAGGGTTTTTGGTTTTGGACTTCCTTAAGTTTATAACTCACTTAGGAATCCTTACAAACTGATTTTCAGTATTTTGGTTCTTGGAGGGATTTGTAAATCTGATTGCTTTCTAGCAAGTTCTCTTGTATGTGCTTTTTATGAAATAAACCAACACCTTCGCAACTTGAGAAGCTTCCCTTTTATAGGCTTCCATCATAAATGTAGTCGTTGTGGGTTGGTAAGCTATAATTAATCTTAATCATTGATCAGGTGAAATGTGGTGCATCTGGAGCCGATGATCAATCTGTTAGACAGTAATTTGACCCATTTGAATCCTTAAGATTGAGGCTAAAAAGATGTTAGTGATCATTTTCCTTTTTTTTAGTGTCACACCAACTTTTATACCATTACCTTTTTGGTGTGAGCTCCACGTGCCTCCCTATTGGTCTAGGTGAAAAAGTTTGTTTCTTTTTCTGTCCGGTGTCAGTTCTTTTTTCCTTTATCTGAAAAGTGCGAGCTGTCTCTTTTGTCTTGTTAATGGGGAAGGGATCTTTAAGTTTGTAGACCAACAGATGGAGGGAAAAGGTTATAATCAAAACTTTTCTTATTGTCTTGACCTATAAGTCTTTTGGATGTCTTCAGACTCAATACATCTGGATCCATCTTCTTCAGGATGCTTGTGCAATCAGTTCTTTCGGATGCTAGTCTTGGAAGTTAAAGTTTGTTTCCTTTGCACACTTTAACCTAATGATTCCATTAACGCTTAGGTGTTTGTCTTCACTTATCTTGGACTATGGATGATTTGGATTTATGTCCGGATGCAATTACTTAGGTGGTTTGTTTTCTTCAAACTTGATCTGGATTGATTATGTTCCAAATCATTATTTCCTAACAAAGTCCGATTCCTCCTTTCTAACACTCCATTGTGTTGGGGTGTATAAGGAGGGGTCCACTGGGGAACTGTCCCATTTTCCTTTAGATAATCCTGAAACTCATGACTTAAGTATTCTCCACCTCGATTCGATCGAAGTGCTTTAATACTCATCTCAAGCTTTTTCTCTACTGCAGCTCTGGATAGTTTGAACTTTTCAAAAAATTTCAGACTTGTGCTTTATTAAGTACAAATAACCATATCGTGAATAATCATCAATAAAGGTTATGAAGTAGGATTATCCTCCTAGTGCCAGAACACTCATTGGACCATACACATCAGTATGTATAAGTTCTAATGTACTCATGGCCCATTCACCCTTTCCTTGAAAGCGTAACTTTATCATTTTTCCTCTTAAACAAGGTTCGTAATCACCATAAGACTCTAAGTCTATTGGGCCCAAGTCTCCACGCTTATGCAACTTGGTTAAGCAATCTTTGTTTATGTGGCCTAAACGACAATGCCATAAGTAGAAGGAATTCTCATTATCTAATTTAACTTTCTTCACATTGTTTATAGTAAAAACTTCTGTTTTAGTATTAAGAACATAAATGCCACCATTCAACATCCCATAACCATAAAGAACATTATTCAAGCAAATCTGACAATTATTATTCGAAAATAAAATTTCAAATTCTTCTGCTTCTAAATATGTAACAATTATTCAAAACTAAAACAAGTCTACTTGGCAAAATAAGATTAAAACTTCCTATGGCTAATGCAGCAACTCGGGCTCCATTTTCCATTTGTAGGTCTATCTCCCCTTTTGAAAGTCTTCTATTGTTCCTTAGTCCCTACATAGAAGTACAGATATGAGAACCACAACCAGTATCTAATACCTAAGTGGATTCAAGAGGAAAAGTAGAATAGTTTTCAATCATAAATATATGTAAAGTAGATGCCTCTGCAGGCCTCTTCTTCAAATGTTCAGAAGCAAGAGCTTTGCAATCCCTCTTCCAGTGTCCTGGTTTCCCACACTAGAAGTAAACATACTTAGATGTCTTCTTTTCTTTCTTCTTCTTACTAATTCTTTTCTTGGGACCCAGTGCCTACTACTTTTTCGTAGAAGCCTTACCTTTCTTGACCAATAGTAGTGGTTTCTGATCTTTCTTGATATGAGGTTTTACTATTTTCAGCTTGTTGATTAATTCAGGGATAGTAGAATTAATCTTGTTCATGTAATAGTTAGTCACGAAGCCTGAGTAACTATCTGTTAAGGATATGAACATAAGGTCAATACTCAAGTCATGATTCATCTTGAATCCCAATCGATTTATCTTCTCAAGGTATCCTAAGAGTTTCAGTACAAGCTGAGAGGCAGAGGTGTCAGCCTGCATCTTGGTTCCAAAAAGGAGCTTGGAGGTCTCATACCTCTCTATCCTTTCTGATTCCGAAGAGAGCTCTTCAAGATGGAGAACCATGTCCTCTAAGAGCATGTTCTTATGTTATTTCTGAAGCTCAGGATTCATAGACCCTAACATGATACACATGGTAGTATCACGATCTAGCTTGCGCTTCAACAGGCCTCATGTTCCACATGATCCTCAACATCAGGTTCAACAGGAAAAAATTCACTTAGAACATAGGCAATTCCCTCGGATCTGAGAATAATTTTCACAACTCAGAACCAATCAGAAAAGTTTAAGCCATTTAGTTTGCTGTCAAGTAACATATGGAGATTAACATTGGAAGTCATTTTCAACCTAAGATAAAAGAAAAGAAAAGGAGTTCAGCTATTAGTTTAAGTACATACATTTAATATAAGGACTTTTATTTAAATACATTTATCCTACTATTTTCTTTGAAATTTACAATAGCCCATTCTATTGAATTCAGGAATTTTAGCCTAGGTAAATTTCTTAGTAGGTAGCATCTATAACTAGTCTATTATTACCCCCAATTTTATGAGTCAAGTCACAATAGACAGTCAAATTGAACATGCATAACAGGCATGGCAGAAATTCAAAATTTTGTCCATGTCCCTGTGAGCGGACGGCTGTTCGCGCGGCTGCGGTGCGGGGCCGGGCCCTGTCAGGCGGGCCCGCTTTTTGTGCGTTGGGGAGACGAGTGTGATGTGGTTGAAAAGAAAATGATTTTGCATATTGTAATGCTTAAAAGATACGAGATTGAAACCCCGTACTTAGAATAGAGTCGCCACTGTGAGCGGACGGCTGTTCGCTCACAGTGGCGACTCTGCTGGGGAGCTTGGAACGATAATTTGATTATTAATTTAAAGGTTTTAGGTCTCTAAATTCTATCCGGTTGATTTAACCCAAAGATCCACTGGTTTAAGCTCACAATCAGAGAGTTCGAAGAAGAAAAACCGGGAAAAGTGGATTAGAATCCTTTTTCCTGCCTTTTCTAGTTCTTATCTCACTAAAATCTACTCTCGATTTCAGCTCTTAATTGCCCAATTTAGCTCCTTCCCTCTATAATTTCAGTCCCCCCACTCAAATGCAGTTTTTGGGTGCCTTTTATAGGCAAATTGGGGTATTTTTCGAGACCTTTTTGACTTATTCCGCCGAAAGTGGCCGACAGGCTGTTTGTGGAGAACCCATTTCAAGTCATATCGCCGGCGACATGATGATGTCGCCGGCGGTATGGATCATGCCGCCGGCGGTATGGTGATGCCGCCGGCGGCATGAATGATGTCGGTGGCGACATCATTCTCCAGCATACCGACAAGCAACGGGTTAAAAAGCCTAAAATGTCGGGAAAAGTGGTTTATTAGTGGAAAAAGGCATCTTTATGGCTTTTAACAATATTTTAATGGATATTATTTAGTTTGGGTGCAAATTATCGGTTCAAGCTCCTACCGAACGCGTTATCGGCCGCGCCGAACTGGATTCTACCAATTATAAAATTCACAAGGAATATTATTTTGGTAATAAAAATTCTGAAGAGAACTTTTATTTTGAGGTATTGAAATCGGGTACATGTCATCATCGTCTCGCGAGAGGGACTGCAAAATCCCGTGCTCACAGGCTGCCCCTCGGGAGATCACTGCTGACACAGGTCAGTATGATCACACGAAAGAGCAAGGGATAGGAACGATACCTGAAGGATGACTGGTTTGTCCCTTGGTCGGACTTATGCTTTGTCGACTGTTCGTCCCTTAGTCGGACTTACGCTCTGTTGATTGTTTGTCCCTTGGTCGGACTTACGCTCTGTCGACTGTTCGTCCCTTGGTCGGACTTACGCTTTGTCATTTGTTCGTCCCTTGGTCGGACTTACGCTTCGTCATTTGTTCGTCCCTTGGTCGGACTTACGCTTCATCATTTATTCGTCCCTTGGTCGGACTTGTGCTTCGTAGAGAATTTGTCCCTTGGTTGGACTTGTGCTTCTTAGAGAATTTGTCCCTTGGTCGGACTTGTGCTTCGTAGAGAATTTGTCCCTTGGTCGGACTTGTGCCTCATAGAGAATTTGTCCCTTGGTCGGACTTGTGCCTCATAGAGAATTTGTCCCTTGGTCGGACTTGTGCCTCGTAGAGAATTTGTCCCTTGGTCGGACTTGTGCCTCGTAGAGAATTTATCCCTTGGTCGGACTTGTGCCTCGTAGAGAATTTGCCCTTCGGTTGGGCTTTCGTTCTGAAGAGATCGCCCTTCGGTCGGGCTTGTTCTGTTGTGATCGCCCTTCGGTTGGGCTTGTTCTGTTGAGATTGCCCTTCGGTTGGGCTTTCGTTCTGAAGTGATCGCCCTTCGGTTGGGCTTGTTGAGATTGCCCTTCGATTGGGCTCGTGTTTGGTATAGCGATTGTCCTTTGGTCGGACTTTCACTTTGAAGAGATTGCCCTTCTGTTGGGCTTGTTCTGAAGAGATTGCCCTTCGGTCGGGCTTTTGCTCTGAAGAGATCGCCCTTCGATTGGGCTTGTTCTGTTGAGATCACCCTTCGGTTGGGCTTTCATTTCTGAAGTGATCGCCCTTTGGTCGGGCTCATTTTGATGAGATCGCCCTTCGGTTGGGCTCGTTTTAAGAGATTGCCCTTCGGTTGGGCTCGTTTGTTGAGATTGCCCTTCAGTCGGGCGCACTATAAAGAGATCGCCCTTTGGTTGGGCTCTCGTTCTGAAGAGATCGCCCTTCGGTTGGGCTTTCATCCTAGAGAGGTTGCCCTTCGGTTGGGATTTCGTCCTGGAGAGGTTGCCCTTCGGTTGGGCTTTCGTCCTGGTGAGATTGCCCTTCGGTTGGGCTTTCATCCTGGAGAGATTGCCCTTCGGTTGGGCTTTCGGCCTGGAGAGATTGCCCTTCGGTTGGGCTTTCATTCTGAGGAGGTTGCCCTAGGGTTGGGCTTTCATTCTGAAGAGATCGCCCTTCGGTTGGGTTGGTTTGAAGAGATTGCCCTTCGATCGGGCTCGTTTGAAGAGATCGCCCTTCGGTCGGGCTTGTTCTGTTGTGATCGCCCTTCGGTTGGGCTTGTTCTGTTGAGATTGCCCTTCGGTTGGGCTTTTGTTCTGAAGTGATCGCCCTTTGGTTGGGCTTGTTCTGTTGAGATTGCCCTTCGATTGGGTTTTCATTCTGAGGAGATTGCCCTTCAATTGGGCTTTCATTCTGAGGAGGTTGCCCTTCGGTTGGGCTTTCATTCTGAAGAGATCGCCCTTCGGTTGGGTTGGTTTGAAGAGATTGCCCTTCGATCGGGCTCATTTTTGGTATAGCGATTGTCCTTTGGTCGGACTTTCACTTTGAAGAGATTACCCTTCTGTTGGGCTTGTTCTGAAGAGATTGCCCTTCGGTCAGGCTTTTGCTCTGAAGAGATCGCCCTTCGGTTGGGCTTTCATTCTGAAGAGATCGCCCTTCGGTCGGGCTTGTTCTGTTGTGATCGCCCTTCAGTTGGGCTTGTTCTATTGAGATTGCCCTTCGGTTGGGCTTTCGTTCTGAAGTGATCGCCCTTTGGTTGGGCTTTCGTATTTTGATATAGTGATTGTCCTTTGGTCGGACTTTCACTTTGAAGAGGTTGCCCTTCGGTCGGGCTCATTTCGAAAATCTAGTTTGGAGGGGCAATATTGCTGGCGGCATGACTTACATCGCCGGCGGCATGAGTTGATGTTTCTGGCGGTTTGAGTGATGTCGCCGGCGGCATGGGCTGATGTCGCCGGTGGTATGGATGCCTACGTGGCAGCTTTGACTGGTCAGATAATTTCAAAATTTGAACTAAATGAGGCGATGTCGCCGGCGGCCTAAGTGATATCGCCAGCGGCATGGACTGATGTCGCCGGTGGTATGGATGCCACGTGGCAGCTTTAACTGTCAGATAATTTCAAAATTTTGAACTAAATGAGGGGATGTCGCCGGCGGCATGGACTAATGTTGCCGGTGGTATGGATGCCACGTGGCAGCTTTGACTGATCAGATAATTTCAAAATTTGAACTAAATGAGGCGATGTCGCCGGCGGCCTGAGTTATGTCGCCGGCGGCATGGACTGATGTCACCGGCGGCTTGAGCTGATGTCGTCGGCGGCTTGAGCTGATGTCGCCGGCGGCATGGAGGGACAGTTTCAGATTAATTAAAACTCCTCGAATCCCACGCGGCAGTTTAAAAAGAGATTGGAACTCTTTTCTTCCCCATTCTCTCTCAAAACCGTATCCCTTCTCTTCTCTCCCAAAGCTCTTTGATTTCTATCTTTGCTTTTTTTAAATCATGAAGAGGATTAGTAATGCTTTCAGGGGCAAATCCAAGGCTAGGGAGAGCCTGCCCGATTCTTCCGTCAAGGGATTGAAAATCCTTTCTGTTCCCACTGCATACGGCCTCAAGGAGACGGCCAAAATGTATGGCTATGGCATTAACTCTCCTATCACCAATCTGACTCCGGAGAAGGAGAAACATCTCTGTTATATCCAGGTAATCCCACAAAAACCTGAATTACTTCTTTTTGAATTCGGTTTGATTTTGCTTTAGATTTGAAAACATGCTATGATAGGGGTTTAAAATGTGGAATATCTCAGTCATATTGCATGCTTTAGGATCGGTTTTTGCCTTGTTGTTCGATTGATTGTGATTTTTGGCATGATGGGTGCGATTTAGGGAGAAAATAGGTTCTGCCCGCGTAGAGTGATGCCACTAGCGGCATGAGTGATGCCGCTGGCGACATCAATGTTGTTGCTGGCGACATCAGCCTTTGGCAAAGGCTTTATAGGAATCTGATGTCGCTTCTGTTGAAGCTGATGTCGCCGGCGACATGAGCCATGCCGCTGGCGGTATGGGCTGATGCCACCGGCGATATTGCTTCTAATAGAGGCGACATCAGCAGCCTTTTTGACAGAAATGCACAGAATTGATCCGTTTTGCTTTCGATTTTGCAGCCATACGAACTGACTTACACAGGAGGGATTGGCACCATCGGTGAGTGGTGGCATCATATTTCAGAGAATGATCCCGAGCTTGCGCTCGCGATTAACGAGACGGGGTTTGGGGATTTGGCTCGAATCATGCCTATGTTGATGCCTAAGCTACCTCATTCTTCAGTAACGGCCTTGACTGAAAGGTGGTCCGAGACTACCCACACCTTCCATCTCCCCTTTGGGGAAGTTACAATTACCCCTTCTGATGTGGTAGCCATGACCGGCCTTCCTTGGACGGACGAGGTTATCCATTTTGACGTCTACATGGACAAGTACCATGTTGAGAGGCCCGTGGTGAGACGGGTAAAGGAGTTGTTCGGACTGAAGCCCGTTTCTGGGCGGCTGTCCTATGGTGAGTTGTACCGTTATTGGACCCAGGTGGATGTGGTGCCTGAGGAGGAAAGGGAGGCATGTGTCCGTTCCTTTGTGATCTCACTACTCACCGTGCTGTTCTTCCCAATCTCGGGGAGTAAGATCAACTACATACTTATAACCGCGGTGGAAGATGTGCCGAGAATCAGGAGGAAGAATTGGCCGAGGGCCATCTTGGCCCAATTGTACCACGAGCTGGACGTGGGAGCCCGGAAGAATGAAAAAGCCCTTCGCCTTTGCCATCTGCTACTCCAGGTATAGATTTTTTTTTTTTTTTAAATATTTCCCTTGATAACATGTGTTCTTATGACGTCCTTTGAATTGATCGGTCGTTATTTGTGCAGGCTTGGGCATTCGAGCATCAGATCCTTCCGCCGATGGAGTTTAAGACGGTTGTGCCACCGGACTCTCATTTCCTTGCCCGCTGGTGCAGGTGCATCGGTGGGAAGGCCAAGTATCCTACGCTGTATAGGGAGGTCCTCAGAAGCGCGCGATTGAGTTCGGTACGCGAAATTTTTTTTTTTTTTTTTTTATGGGCTTATGTTGGTTTTTTTGGTGTAGCTCGTCTTGGACCCGTTCGATGGGGTGGAGAACTTGGCTGAGGTTGCACGGGTTCGGAGGGAGGTGGATGACCGCCGGTTTGTGATTGAGTGCCCCCTGTCCCAGCAGTGGTATCTGGGCGAGCGCGTCCGGGGTTGGAGGTCCCTTCCGGTTGCTGCTAGACCGGTGCCTGCCGATCCTCCGCGGGGCTTGTGGTGGCCTCATTTGGTGATTTCTGCCGAGGCCGACAAAGCCGATTATATCGAAGGGAACGGCCGAGTGATCCCTAGCGTTCCTGGCCTCTATGAGCGGCTTTTTCAGCGTCTACTCCCCGTGTGTCCTCGTATCCATGGCAATGATACAATTGAGTATCATAACGAGCAACGATTGGAGGACGAAAAGAGGCGCCTCGGAGGCGTTGTGGAGGATGAAGATGAAGCGCTGGAAGGGGACATTGCGGTCGACCCTGAGGGGGAGGATGAGGTAGGTGCGGGTGTAGTTGGCGGGAGTGTGCCGATGTCCCAAGGGGAGCAACGTTCTTTCGGGGTATGATTGTGTTTGTGTGTATGATTTTGAAGTCGTTTAGGGACGTTGTTGACGTGTGACTTTTATGTTCTGCAGGAACCCGCGAGAAAGAGGGGCCGTGATAACCAAAGTGGGACCCGTCATTATGGTGCGCCGGAGGGCATAAACTTCGTGGAGGGGAGATTGGTTAATCCGTTGGAAACCACCTTCCTGTTGATGAACTCCCGAGGCGAATTCACTCATAGGAATGTTGGCTTGAGCCGGCAAGCCCCGATTTTCATGCCTGAAGATACTACCTACGTAAGACCTAATAATTATTTTCTTATTAAGTCTTAGAAGTGGGTGTCTAAGGATATGCTTTTTGGATTTTCTAGGTGGCGCGGAGTCATGTGGAGCAGCTTGCGGAGAACAATTTAGTTCTCCGGGATACCCTCATTGGGCAATCGCTTCTTGTTCAGGTATTTTATGCACATGTTAAGATGGGATATATGTATGGATGTTATGCATGATATGCAAGGCTGATATTTTCTCCGGTTTGCAGGATTTTTTAGCCCTTTCTTTGTCTGATGCTGATGCAGCCCGGCGACGGTATGAGGAGGAGACTGCAGCTTTACAGTGCCGCGTGAGCGATCTCGAGGGACAGCTGGCGGCCACCGCTCAAGAACAGAGAAGTAAATAGAATCTGGACCGTGCGCACCCTGGGGGTACCAGTCGTAGGGGGGTCAAGAAGTCTGCCGGCCGACGTGCGTTTACCGCGGCTGAGGAGTCTAGTAGTGTTCCCATGACGGAGGGAAGAGAGGCAGACGATGTTGACGATTGGTTTGCAAGTCCCGATGACGTTTCATCCCGTCCAGCCGGTAGTGGCGGGCATGCTTAGCTTTACTTTTCGTTTTTTTTTTTTGCCTTGAGTTCTTGTTTGTACCTCTGATACATTGGGGTTTCGATAATTTGATTTTGTCATGATGATTTGGTACAATTTGAGCAATTTGCGCCTTCGGGCTTTTATTTTGAATATGAATTGCTGTTTGACAAGTCCTTGGAAATGTAGCATAGGATTGTTTACAGTTTTTGTACAGGTCTCAAATGGCAGAAATGCTTCTGATGTCGCCTAGAAAGTTACTCCATGTCGCCGGCGGCATCATCCGAGTCGCCCAAATCAATCCTATATCGCCGGCAGCATCAAATACATTGTCGGCGGTATCATGATATCGCCGGCGGTATCACTCTTATCGCCGGCGGCTTCAATCTTCCAGCAACCTGTTTTTGACCCTTCCGTCAGTTTCCGTCATGGCAACCCATAACCAAAAGCTGTGGGGTTTTCCGCAAAGCCTGGGGAACACAGATTTTGGGCTCCAATTTGACCCCATGGTTTGCATGGACTATCCTTTCGGGTTTTCGCCCTAACAGATTTATTCCGACCTTTGAGCGCGTAATGTCTTCGATTAAGCTTACTTGTGATGTTTCCATCCTTCGATTGCCAGGCATTCACATAATCACAAGCACAGATGTTCCAATATGAAAGACCCTTTTATCGAGTGAACTTAATTTGAGTACAAGATGTTGGCAATCATTTCCATTAATGGGCCCCCTGGTGTTAACCAGCCTTTACAGGTTTTCAAGTTAACATCTTATTGTTTTTCTCTCGTGCCCTAATTTTCGTCTGAACCGCCCTTTTCGGGTTTTCAGTTCAACAGGCGTTATTGACTTATCCCCTAATTTTTGTACAGCCAGTTTGCAGGGTACCGACCGTCGGGTGTAACCCTAATTTTTGCCCAGTCAATAGAAGACCGACAGGCGGGCGATTATTGTATATATATTTTTTTAGTGTGCCGCTTTTTCTGATTTATTTCTTTTGTTTAGACCTGATAATGCTTAAGCTTGTCTTGGTCGACTAGATCGATGAATTCGCTTCTTGTCTACGCTCATGACTCTAACAGCCTCGCTTATTTGGTGCCATTTCCGATCATACGATGGTCTCTTCAATCTGATCTGAACTTAACCTTAGTACCGGAAGGTCTCAAACTTTTCAGTGCTGGGTCTATGACTCTTGGAAAGGGCATAGGATATCTGATTTGCTATTGTGCGCATAGTTGTGCTTTTGCAGATTCTCCAAGTTCCTTGGTGCCCATTCGATTTTCGTCTGGATCACCCAGTTCATTTTGACCTTCAAAGTTACGTCGGGAGCTTTTGGCTGACCTTGTTGCAAGCCGTTTAGTTTGGGGGAGTTTTTAGTACTTACTCCAAAGCTTCATCGATTGGTTTGATTGTCGTCCTGATCGCTATTTTGATTGATCCTTCAATTCGGGGTCTGCAGACTCATATTCTGTGTTAGGGGTGATGGGTTATGAACAAGTGATGTTCGGCTTAAGGACCTTTTGTTTGGTGCCTTTGTAGTGGTTGTTTGCCTTGTTGGTTCATTTGGTAAGCCGATTGCGACATTTGTTGCACAATCATCTTCGTGGCTTGTGGGATGAAGGTGTTTGCCTTTAGACTTGGTGTCTTTGGAAGTGGTTGCCCCCTGACCTTTGTTAGCCGAAGGGTTCGATGGGGTTGATTTGTACCGGGTGAAGAGGTGTTGTGTTTCTCCTCAAATTTGGTCGTGTTCTTGGTGGTGATGTTGGTATGAGATTTTGGCTACGATGTTTATTTGATGGAGGTTGGGCTCCGTTGGGTGTAAGCCTTGATTCTCTATTTCGAGGGACCAATTGATACTTCTTTGGTGGCTTGAAGGTGTACCGATGTAGGGCCGTTGAGTGAATTCTAGAAGGGACCCATGGCGTTTCAACAATCCGATTATTGAGCAAAAGCATTATCATGGTTTTTAAGCACTTTATTATCCCTCATGTGTTGACAGGGTTTAAATTATTGGATTTGATTACCACATAACGTACTCAATTTAATTCCATTTAATAAAAGTATCTTACACACTGAAAGCGTCGTACGTATGCTATGAAGACGCTGATCAAAGGGTACAGACACAATCATAAGTAAGAAAAATGGAAGTGGCTCATGGAGCTAAAAGGTCTGAACTCCAAGGATTGCAAATCGGGATTCTTCGTCCTCACCGTCAGAGCGCGATTTTCCCCCACCATTTGAGTAGATGGCCTTCTTGAGGAGCTTTCCATTGTTTGGAAAAGCCGGGATTAATCATCCGTGTCCGATTGCCAGACTCTGGTACAGGGTAGAATGCCCTTTCAGGGTCGGTAATCTTCTTTTCATCCACTAGTCGTTGGTTGGTACGGACCAAAGCTTTGCATTGGTTGGTGTTATGACCCGACAACATGTGATATCTGCAAAAGCCTTTTCCTTCTTCTCTCATGGGGGGATTGAATTCATGAAGAGGTTTAAGAATCCCAGCTTCCTTCAACCCGGTGAAGATTACATTAAGTGGCAGTTTCCACGGATTGGTTCTACACTTAGGACCGTTGTTTGGCCGAATAATGGCAACTGGTGCCGACTTCTGATAGGTCTCTTGGTCCACCATGATTTGAGGTGGGGGTGTGGGTGATTCAGTGTTACGAAAGAACTGGTCTTTCTCTGATTGGACCCTTCCCTGATAGCAGTCTGTTGTCATCAACTGACGTGAGAAGTCTTCAACGATGTGTTGCATGACTTGGTCGTATTGAGGAAGCCTCGGGGCAGCGGGGATTTTAAATTGTGATGGGGTGACCAAATTTGGTGGTAAGGTGTTAGAGAATGGTGGAAGAATCGGATTCTGGGCTCCTTCTCTTTGTCCAGGGTAAGCGGTTGGCGGTGACTGCCAGAGTGTATCGCCATCAGGTGTCATGCCCGGAGATCACATGACCTGGTCGAAGTCCTGTCTTTCTAGGACCTTCTTGACGGATACATACACTATCTCCTGAATGATGTTTCTAAACTGATCGGAGTTCAGGAACTGAATGATAGCAGCAGTGATCTCCGATCCAAGAGACGGCGGGTGAGCTGTTGCCCCTACGGTGGAGGGAAGGCTAGCTTGTCCTCTGGATGAGGTACGGTTGTCATCATAGGGAAGAGACATGGTTGGCTGTGAAAGTCTTGGTTCAAGAGGAGGGCTGCTTAGGATCACGAGTCGCAGATCAGACCATGAATGGGTTGTAAATGGTATGGATGGTATGTATGTATGTCTTTTTATGCCCTGGGGGTGACGTGTAGTGCGCATGGCTGCACGTAGATGTGGTTAGAGATGATGTGATGGCTTATCCCTCCAACATAAATGAGACGTGTGTACTTCACGTCATACATAGCGATATGTGGTGACGCAACGGAGGTACAAGAGAAGTCCCACACATGTTGCTAAACCTCTTCCACGGGTGGAAGTGATAAGGGTAAGTTGATTTATTTTCGGCTTTTAAAGCCGATGCATGGGGGTGTATGATCATAGAGCACTTAGCATGCGAATCGACCCTGTTCCAACCTTTTGACTCCCGCGTAACACCTCTTTGGTAGGATGGAGTTTGGCTACTTCACCGGTAATGGCGAAAGTAGCGCGTCCCAATTATTTTATTTGTTTTGGGTAATCCTAAGGGGAAAGATGTGCTAAGGCTTTTTTTTTCTAATGCGGCTTTGGTATAGGGTTGTTGATGTAGAAGGTTCCCGTTTACCTTGATTCCACATTTACTCAATCACTACCCGAATGGGCGTGGTCATAGGAGTTTACGTGTTGGTTAAAACGAGTGATCCACCCACTAGGCATCCTCAATTCCAACAGGGCATGAGTGATACTTTGTGAGCTTCTCGGGTAAAATAGGGTACCTAAAATTACCGAACTATCTACACACGTGAGGACAAGGCGTCATAAGAAAAGAATGAAGTTTTAATTTGGCCAATGATTTCAATACATCATCAAAGTCTTTTAAACAATGAAAGAAGGTTCAAGTTTAAAGAAATTCCCCAGCAGAGTCGCCACTGTGAGCGGACGGCTGTTCGCGCGGCTGCGGCGCGGGGTCGGGCCCTATCGGGCGGGCCCGCTTTTTGTGCGTCGGGGAGACGAGTGTGATGTGGTTGAAAAGAAAATGATTTTGCATATTGTAATGCTTAAAAGATACGAGATCGAAACCCCGTACTTAGAATAGAGTCGCCACTGTGAGCGAACAGCCGTCCGCTCACAGTCCCCAGGAATTCCTATTAGATGCATATAAATTAAATAAAGCCTTAACTAAATATTTCTCTACCTAGGTTAGGATGCATATGCTAGGCATACAATAATTCTAAATTATATCCTAGCATATATACTATATACTAAGCATGTTATAACTCTAAGCTATAACCTAAGTATAAAATAAACTAAGCATGTAAAAACAACTTAAGCATAATTATTAAGTCTAAAAACGCTTAAAGAAAAAGACCTTATAATTAAAAGAGAAAGAAAGAAAACTTACCAGTTGAAGTGTGCTTTAGCAGAACCTCCTTGCAGAAGCCTCCAAGCGTAGGATAGCCTCTATGAGTATCCACACAAACCCCACCAACCAAAACCTCCCCGAGAGGAAGAACTCAGGAGCCTCGAGTAGTTGCTAGACCACTCCAGAAGCCCCACTTGAAAACATAGATTAGAGGTGCTTGAATAAATTCAAGCTCCTTAAAAGGAACTTTGCTCGATTACCCGAGAGATTTATCTTTGCGAATCTCACTTAGGATTTATACTTTGAGCTGATGGTGTAAGTTAAAAGGGAGAACATGAGTGCCTATTTATAGGCTTAGGGAACAAAAAGTTGCTCCCCACTTCCGATGTGGGATTGGCCAAAATTGCCCAATCCCATATGGGTCAACATGCGGACCCCTATGGGTCTGCGGGTTGTCTCGTGTGCAGCGTGCATTGCACACTACACATGGCCAACGCAAGGCAGGCCATAACGGTCTACCTTGCACCAACAAGCCGAGCTTGTGGTTTGGGCCACGCTGGGCACACCCAGCGCTGTCCGGTAGCATTGGTGTGGCCTAGTGTGTGGGCTCGGACATGTGCTAAGCCCATAGCCCTTTAGTCAATATAAAGGGCCCCAAAAATATAGGCCCCATTTTCGCGGTGTGACCCTTTTACTGCAATTGGAAAATTCCCTTTCAATCCCTTTTTCAATTATTAATTTATTTTATGACCCTAATAAATTAGTTATCGGTCAAAAATAAATTTCTTGGCTTAACTAAAATGATCCAATCATCTTTTAACCATTTAAATAATAATCCAATTATTATTATATTATATTTTTGTGATAGAATAAATCTATTATTTCTTACTTAGTCCAATGAAGGTCCAATGTGTGTGACCTTATAGGATCTCGAAGAATTGAGCTGTTAAGGCTTAACCGACTATATTACGTCTCTAGCAAGGGTCTACCATCCCCTATTACTCAGAACGTCATTTATGCTTATGACTTAATCCCGGTTAATGCAATAGTTTTCCAATGCGATGAACTCCTTCTATTCTTTAATGTTAGTACCATCTGGTTTATGGTTAAAGTGTTAACCCACTAATAGCAAGGTTGGTCCAAGCTATCCCAGTTATTAACTTATTACCGAAGTATATTGCCTTTTACTATAGCGTGTTTGATTAGAAACCATTTCTATCAAACAATACTCTGATCAGAGGTTTATGGCAATCATCACTTCAATAATTGGCTAGGTACAACTCCTTAATATATCTGGAGTGATGGATTCTTTCCGACTAATCAGCTTACCAATGTGTTGTCATCACTATACCCGTAATCACCCATAACACTCTAAATTAATGAGTGTGTGGGAATGACCCAAAGTATAGCAACAAAACCACTCAAGGTAACTAGTTTCTCAAGTATTAGGATATTCGCAAAGCTTATTGCATGAAGATAAACACTAACACATTGATATATACACCAAGTGTTTATCTTATTGCGATTTCCAATATATCTCCCAGATATATCCATGTGTCAAACTTAAGACACCACCTTCAATCCTTAGGAGATTGACTGCTTGGACCCTTTCCAAGAAAGTTGGCCACATGATAGTCTTACTGCTTCATCAATATCCTTTCTTGATGAAACTATAACTAGGGATAGTTTAGACATAATCATAATTGCACATGAAGCAGGTCTCACTAAATATAGTCCTACTATAATTTCTCTAACTTCATATTATGATATGTCAAAGACTTTTTTATACATTCATCAATGAATATATTTTAACCAACTATAATATATTTATAAACACATCGATATAAACAAAAGATTAAATGCCTTTATTAATTAAATAAAATATTCGCATTGTTACATAATTAAGATATAAAGCCCTAATTGCCTTAAGGGCATACATCATATCCAACACTATGGTTGTATACGGGTAAGTAAATTCAAGGGTAGGATTTTATGTCTCCGCTAACCTAGCTATTTAGTTAACTCTAAGTTGCTCTAAGCTGAGTATGTACTTTAGTCGCTGACTAAATATTATTTACTCAGCGCTTGATATTTAGATTTTATTTCAGCTGTGTTCATTGATTTATCTTTTCGCTGAGTTACTTTATGTCTGTCAATGCCACTGACTTTTCCACTTGAGGAAATATGGAATCTTTGCTTTTAGTGTTGCTTTTTATAGGACATTAATGAGACAAAGACAAAAAGAATTAATGCCTTGATAGGACCCCGTTTTATGAAGAAAATGATAAAGTCTTCCATATTCAAGCTGCAAAAAGTCATTTGCCAAATTGGGAATATCTGCATATCAATAACATTGTATCGCGCACTCCATAAAATGTCAGATTACTAGAAGGAATAGGAAAACGACACATAGCAAGTCAGCGTGAGTTCTCTCTAATGGAAGGTTGGCATCAAAAGATAAAGGATTCAAATGGAGGCTCAAATTTGAATCTAACAGATTGATTTCTATCTCACAACGGTGTGATTCTATCTCCTAACGAATTGATTTAAAGAAGCAACGGGTGAATAGATGATCTGTCAATTTTAGAAGATGCCAAGCCAAGTTCAACGGCTACTCTCTTAATCCCAACTATAAAAGGATCAAGAAGGCAAGCATTAGAACTTGGTGATTACACCTGAATTTCTAAGAATCAAAAACTCTACAAAACTATAAGCTTTAAAGAAGTTCAATCTAGAAAGCACTCCTCAGCAAAGAATCTGCTTTGAACAAGAGAGAATAGATTAGATCATAGAATTGTAATATCAGATCATTTGTAACTGGATCAATGTTTCTATAAGTTGATTCCAGCTCTTATTTAGAAACTATTGACTTGCTGGTAGAAGAGGGTATTCTACTCAATGGCTGAGCAATTATAGTTTGGAGGGTACTTTTTATAATTGGGAGAACTTGTGAAAGCTTCTCCACCTAGGGTAAAGGAATTGAGATTGGTGAATTAAAGCCAAGACACTCTCTTGGGGCTGGATGTAAGCACAGGTTGCCAAACCAGTATAAAAATCTCTATGTCCTTTACTTTAAAGCTTTTCCAGTTTCTACTCAGCCAGCTGACATACTCTCCGGAACTCATCACATTGTGAAAAAGTTTTATAAGTAATTATAGTGAGTCATTCACCCTCCCTCTGACTCATTGAGTGTACGCATATGGACCAACAAGTGGTATTAGAGTAGTTCTCATTCAAAAAGATCTTACAATCTTGAGATAAAGACCATGGCGTATGAGGGAGGAGAATCCATTGCAAGAGCCCAAGCTTATATTCTTCTAGAAGGCATGTCAGTCACCAGGCCTCCCATGCTCAATGGTGAGCACGATACTTATTGGAAGAATAGGATGAAGAATTTCATCCAGTCTTAGAGCATGCATGCTTGGATGGCTATTGTTGAAGGGCCATATATTCCTACTATAATGAAGAATGGAGTTCGCATTGAAAAGTACTCTGATGAGTGGGACAGTAGGACTTGGCTAGATTAAAGGAAAATGCAGCTGCTATCAACTATCTTCATTTCGCTCTTGATGCAACTGAGTATAACCGTGTTTCAGGCTATGAAAAGAGATATGGAAGAAGTTGGAGGTAACTTATGAAGGCACTTATAGAGTCAAGGAGTTCAAAATTAATATCCTTATGAGGGATTATCAATGGTTCCACATGAAACCTAAGGAGGATATTTCCAACATGAACACCAGGTTCATGAATATTGTCAATGAGATGAATAGACTTGGCAAGAACTTCATAGAAGAAGAGACTATCAAGAAGATCTTGAGAAGTTTGACTAAGGAATGGGATGCAAAGAAGGGTGTTATTGAAGAAGCTCATGATTTGAAGACTTATAAGTTTGATGAGCTGATTGGAACCTTGCTGACTCATGAGATGTCCTTAAAGCAATATAAGAAGAGTTAAAGAAGCACAAGCAAAAGGAAAGAGAATGCTCAAGCAGAGCTGTTGTCCTTGAAGCTAACAATGATGAAGATTCCTCTATGGAAGATTATCCAGAGGATAGGAAGGAAGAGATAGCGCTAATGGCCAAGAATTTTGGCAGATTCTTGAAGAAAGATAAGAATTTCCAAAGGTTTATAAGGCTAATCAAGTGTAAGAAAGGAGCAGATGAAAAACCACAAAAGAAGTACAATAAAGAGCATAACAAAGATATCAAATGCTTTAAATGTGGTGAAAAAGGGGATATTCAGTCTTGCTGTCCCAAAGCTAAGAATGACAAGTTTAAGAAGAAAAAGAATAAGAAGACTCTTGCTGCTACCTAGAGTTACTTTGAACAAGAGTCATCATCCTTATATTAAGAGGCACAAGAGTCTGCTAATGTGTGTCTCATGGCTAAAGATGATCAACCCAACTTAGAGTCAGCTGACCAACCATCTACTTCCACTGCCAATCAATTAGCTGACCAGAATAGAGATAGGGGAAAGCAAACTGAGGTAAATTCTGAATCCCCTTTGTCATTTGATGAGCTTGCCACAGTACTTAATGATTTTATTAATGTGGCTAAGAAGTCGGCTAAATAGATCCAAGTACTCCAGAGGAGGTGTGATGATCTTGAAGATGTCAACTCTTCTGCCTCACTTGATATCTTATACCTAATAGAAAAGGCTGAGTACTAAAATGGATATAACAGCAAACTCATTAAGAAATTGGATAAGCTAGCTACTGAATTAATATCTTTGAAAAAGTTGCGGGTCCCCTCTCAACCTAGCAGGAATACTCAGAGTAACCACACTCATCACTCTGAGAAGGTTTCTCAAAAGAGTAAAGTGAGTGGGCCCAATCCTAAGGCTGTTTGTATTTTTTGTGGAAAGTCAGGACATTCTACAGTCATGTGTAGACACAAAAATGGTTAATATGATGAGTATGACTGGTCAAGGATTACCACCACTAATAAGGGGGGACCTAGCCAGAAAAAGGCATGGGTACCTAAGAAAACTTGATTATTTTGTAGGTGAGCCTGAGATCCACTGACGATAGAAGAATGTAGTATTTGGATAGTGGATGCTTAAGGTATATGATAGGTGATGAAAAGTAATTCATCACATTAGAGTGAAGAAGGAATGGAAGTGTCAGTTTTGGAGACAACAAAAAGGGAAAGATTACTGGTAATGGCACTATAGGAGTCAAGCCTTCAATTGATAATGTGTCTCTTGTGAAAGGCCTGAAGTTCAACTTGCTAAGCGTTGCTCAGCTATGTGACAAAGGCAGGAAAGTGATATTTGACTCAGCGGGCTGCACAGTCATTGATGGTAACTCTAACCAAACTATTCCTTATGCTCCTAGAATTAATAATGTTTATATGATTGATTTATCCCCTGGCTCCAATGATATACTCTTAGTTTCAAAGGAGGAAAACTCATGGCTATGGCACAGAAGGATAGGACATATCAATATGACCAATCTGTCCAAATTATCCAGAAATGAACTTGTTGAGGGTTTACCCAATCTAGCCTTTGAAAAAATAGACTCTGCTTAGCATGCCATTGGAAAACAATTAGGAAGACCTTTAAATCCTTAGCTGATATATCTTCTTCTCATCCCCTTAATCTTCTACACATGGATTTGTTTGGGCCAGTTGTGCCAATAAGTCTAGGTGGAATGAAGTACACCCTTATGATTGTAAATGATCTGACTAGGTTCACTTGGATTGTCATGCTTTCAAGTAAAGATGAAACATTTGAATCATTCTTTAGGTTGGCTACCCGAATTATGAATGAAAAAGGACTTAAAATTAATAGAATTCGTAGTGACCATGGAAGAGAATTTAAAAACATGCAGTTTGAGGAATTCTGTTCTAAGCATGGTATTGACCACAAATTTTATGCCCCTCATACACCTTAGTAGAATGGGGTTGCTGAGAAAAAGAATCGCTCTATTGCGGAGATGGGTCGTTCTATAGTGAGTGATAACAATCTACCAAAGTATTTCTGGGGAGAAGTTGTTAACACAGATTGTTACATTCTAAACAAGGTTTTAATTCGCCCAGATTTAAACAAAACTAATTATGAACTTTGGAAGGGGCGCAAGCCCAAGGTTGGTGTGAGCACGGGATTTTACAGTCCCTCTCGCGAGATGATGATGACGTATCCCTGATTTTATTCCTTATAATAAAAATTCTTTTTTAGAATTTTTATTACCGATATAAAATTCTCTTTGAATTTTATTTTCAAAAAAATTCAGTTTGGCGTGTCCGGTAATGCGTCCGGTGGAAGCTCAGACCAATGATTTACACCCAAAAAATTATTTAGTCCAAAATACCCATAAAAAGTCAAAAAAAAGACCCCAATAATTCAGTTTTTCCGTCGAAATCACCTTGTGCCAGATTTCCTCTCCCTTTCCCTGATTTTGAGCTTAAATTGTGCTAAGCTTTTTAGACCTGTCAGAAGAGCGAGGCCACCAATGGCCTCGCTGATACCGCCGGCGGTATCATTCATACCGGCGGCGGCATGGCTTTCAGCTGCAAAATAGTAGTGTGCCTTTTTGCTCGATATCCGACGGATATTTGATTCAAGGCAATTTCCAATGGATTTTAGCCTATATAAGCAGCATTTCTCAGCCATTTGAAGGGGTTGAACACTTGAGGCTTGAAATCTTATAGAGATTTTAAGCATTTAGCTAGATTTAGTGGGATGAGGTTTAGAAAAGGTAAGAAAATGGGATTCAATTCATCTTTTCTTGGTTTTTCTCTGCTGAACTCTCTGATAGTAAGTAGATTTTCAAGTTTAGAATCACAAAAAATAGGATTTAGAGCCCAAAATCACCCCTTACTTCCCAAAATCATCATTTGAGATCCCTGGAGGTGTAATACGAATCACGAAGAGGTGGATTAACGACCCCGAGGTAAAAATTCTGAGTCTCATAGCTCTTTGGCTTTCGTTTTACTTATTTATTGTGTTTTAGTTGCTGTTTGTGCTTAGTTTTGGATTTTTGGTTCCTTTCGGCCAAAAACAGCTGCTGCAAGACACTGAAGCCACTTGAGGCATTTGAAGCAGCCGAAGGTATCAACCATGCCGCTGGTGGCATTGTTTATACCGTCAGTGGCCTCATTTTCCCCTAGTACCTCCATTTTGTTGTCGGACCCTTTCATTATGGTATTCAAAATTTTATAAAACCTGCCTATGTGACTTAGATCGCCAGCGGCATCAGTGATGCCGCCTGCGGCCCCAGTCATGCCATCGACAGTATGGCCTTCTAGACAATAGTTTTTTCATTTTATTTTCCGACCTAGTTTAAATTCCTGAAGCTAGGATGTACAGTGCAATAATGAAGGTCTAGAACCTTCTGAAAACAGACCTCACCCCATACCATGTGGCATTTTCACTAATAATCCGGTTAAAATAACAGTCGAGTCTAAAATATGGATATAACAAAATTTTCCCGCAAACGCCGTTTAAATCTCATTTTTAGCCATCCAACCAGGCTCCATAAATTGTATATGAATATTCCATGTTCGCACTAACTCAGGTCTTGTTTTGTTTACCAACTACGCATGCTATGTGATATATCTCGTACATGTAGTATTTGTGCGAACCGTTTTGTGTAGATAGATTTAGGTTAGATGAATGCTAGGCCTTCGGGTATTTTATTTATCATATAGAAAAATGTATAGGTATTTAGAAAGCCATGTAATTATTATTTTACTTTCCACATTTTATTCGGGATAACTGTAATAATTTATTTATTTCCCGCTTTTGAATGCTTGTTAAATAACACGAAAATAAAGTATAAACTGAAAACACAATAAATAGGATGGAATAAAATCAATTAAGAAAGAATGAAATATTTTAACTTGTCCAATGCTAAATAGATATCATCATCCGAACTCGGAATCTCTACTTAAGGTATGGTCTACCACCCAATGGGAAAATCGTACCAAAATTTCCCGGTTGAGCTGAACCGGGTGGTGACTCTATTTTAAGTACGGGATTTCGATCTCGTATCTTTTGAACATTAAAATATGCAAAACCATTTTCACCATCAGACCTATTATTTTTCATGGAGACCGATCCGCCGGCCCGGCTTTGCAACCGTCACGTAAAATGCCGTCCACTCACAGTGGCGACTTCACTAGGGAATAAGTTTAAAAGATTTTTGATGATGTATTGAAATCATTGACCAAATTAAAACTTCATTCTTTTTCATTACGTTTTATCCTTACGCGTGTAAATAGTTCGGTAATTTTTAGGTGCCCCATTTTTCCCGAGAAGCTCGTGAAAGTGTCACTCATGCCCTGTTTGGAATTGAGGATGCCTAGTAAGTGGATCACTTATTTTAACCAAAACGTAAACTCCTGGGATCGCACCTATTTGGGGAGTGGTTGAGTAACATGGAATCAAGGTAAACAAGAACCTTCTACATCAACAACCATACCAAAGCCACGCTAGAAAAAGCCTTAGCACTTCAATCCTTTAGGGCTACCAGAACAATGAAACTATTTTGGGATGCACTTCTTTCGCCACTACTGGTGAAGATGCTAAACTCCATCCTTTCTAAAGACGCATTACGCAGGAGTTATAAGGTTGGCAGAGGGACACTTTGCATGCTATATACTATGTGCTCATACATCACCCATGCATTGGCCTCAAGGGCCAAAACTCAATCAACTTACCCTTACCATCTCCACTTATGGAAGCAGTTTAGCAACATCTGTAGGACTTCTTTTGTGCCCCCATTGAGTCATGACATATCACTATGCATGACGGCGGGTACGAACGTCCTACAGATGTTGGAGGGATAAGCCGTCGCATCATTACTAACCACATCTACGTGCAGCCATACGTACCATGCATCAATTATTAGACAAAAGGCCATTCATCCTATACATGGCATCACACGATCCATGCATAATCTGATCCTTTACCTACTATTTCAGCTAGGAGGAGGAGGAATTATTATCACACCCCGGTTTGGAAAAGGCCAGAACACCGTCTGATTCAACCTTCTCTCACCCTGGTAGTCACCACAAAAGTCAAAGGGGTTTCGTATACTGATTCCAGTGAGGAGTCAAATTCAGATCAGATTCAAAATTCCTCTCAACTAGTCATGTCTTTTCCAAGCAATGATGGAAACCCTCCTCCGCCTAAGGAGTGGATCGGCCCTACTCCCACCTCAGGGGAAGCGTCTCAGCCTCCTCCTAGTTTTAATTTCGCCAGTGCTATGGCTTAGTTCCTGAATTCGGATGCATTCCAAGCTTCCATCCAAACCACAATCTGGACAGCCGTTAAGCAAGCCCTCGAGGATAGGAATTTTGACTGGGTCTCTGAGTCTGATATCCAAGTCCCAAACGATTTAGCACAAAAGTTAGCCAGCCCGGTAGGGATAAGATCGATTGCACCAGTTTTTCACTCCACTCCCTCGACTCAGCCCATGGCAAGCCCATTTAAGTTTGTGCAAACTTTTGCTTTCCTGCTAACCTCGATAACTCTGTCGATTGTTCCTTTCAATCCGAGACCCTTTGGTCAAACCTCAATTCCTCTAGTATTCACTCCTCACTTTTCAGCTTCTTCTAAATTGGCTAGTCCAACTTCTGCCATCTTTTACTCCTCAGTTTGTGGTAACTCCCAAGGACACTACTTATCCCTAGAATCCTTTCAGTAACCAACTGATTGTTTGCCCTTCACCATCTCCGCCAGTCAACAACCAGGTTACGTAGCCTTCGGCCTTGACACCTGAAGTAGCTACTTTTGTTCGCCAAATGATGGCATCTCACACCAACCATGACCAGGTCATGCATTCTCTACGTACGACACCTAAGGTTGTAGCTCTTTCCCCCTAGCCATTCAATGACCAAGTCACACAACCTCGAGGTGTGACACCAGATATTCAAGCCTACATCAACCGCCTCATAGCCACCAAGGATCCCAAGCGAGGGGAAGATTGGGTCCCTGATAATTTTACTATACCGAATATGGTGCGTGTACCTGCTTCCTATATTATTATGTATGAAAGAGTTATGTGTGTAAAGAAATTAAGTGATAAAGTGCTTGCTGAAATGTTTCCTTGTTCCCTTCGGGGCCCTGCTCTTGAATGGTATCATACTTTGCCGCAGCATATTGTCACTAATTGGAAACTTCTTTCTGAGGCCCTAAAAGTGCATTATGGCTTTAATACTATGATGGAAACAACCCTCCAACACCTAGAGGGAGTCCGCCAAATGCCCAACGAAACCTTCAAACAATACTTTAACCGGTGGATGTCAACCCAGGTTTTGATGAAATCTAAGCTAAGCCTTAATGAGATGATTGTTAAGGTCCTAGTGGGATCTCTTCCCCTTTTCTATAAAGAGATGGCCACCGATTCATTCCTTTCTTATAAGGATGTATTTGAAAAAGCTGAGAAAATTGAGTGTGAGGCAGAGCGCAAAAAGGTATAAAAGGCAGGAAAGCCATGGCTCGGAAAGAATAATGACGCTCAACCCTCTACTCAAGCTCCTACTAATCCTAAAGCCCCGGCTGCAATTCAGGTAGTTTCTCAAGCCCCTGCTGCACCCCTGGAGCTCCACCGGCAGTTGCCGTAGTTCAGCCCCCTCGTCCTCTTTTAATTTTGGCCAATCCGTACAAGTTGCCTCGTCTAATTATCTTTAAGCATTTGAGGGAAGCAGGTTACATCTAGTCCCTTTGGGAGTACAAACCGCCTAAACCCAAGGATAAGGACAATTCTGTAACTACTAAGTTCAAGTGGGTCACCAAACCAACAATTGTAAGGCCTTGCTTTTGGCTATTCAGAGTCTGGTTAGTGAAGCAAAAATTGTTAAAAGCCCCAAGCACTATGAATAACCCTTTACTGAATTTTAGGAGCAAGGTGGGCATGATCCAATTCGGCCTACCTGAAGCTACAATCTTTTATATCCTTGGGTTATGCAGTGTCAATTCTATTTTAGTTATTAGTTTCGGTCTCCCCGTATAACTCAATTTTTAATCTGATTAGCCAAGTTAATCTTGTAGTTAATTTGGTTCAGGGTATGGATGTTGACCCAAATCTACCTACGCAAGAAAGTTGCAGAACTCAGCCTTTAATTGCCAAGAGAATGAAAGTTGAGAAAAAGCCGCTTTTCAGCATAGATTCCTTTATTTCAAAGGATGACTATTCTGATGAAGATGAGGGAGTAGTTGAAGAGGCCAAGGCAGTAAGCACTAAACTATTTAGGGTGATTCGCTTGCCAATGAGAAATCGAATGAACTATTCAAGGTTGACTAGAATGAGCTTTTTAGTGTAGATGGGTATAAGTTGCAAGACCTAGATTCTGACCCTGAGGAACAGCAATATCTGTTTAAAACACAAGCCACTCGGAGTATCCTGATTGATAATGTCCTCAACATTACCACGAGTGGTCATGTGTATCATCCCGAGGATCATCGTCTCCATCTGGATAAGGACCGGGTCCCCGAAAGGATCAGCACCCCTATCACACATCCTTCTCCACCTCCACCTGTTCCAACAAGTCTTGAGGTTAATCCTCTCATTACTTAGCTTAAAGACACTCAAGCTTATTATAGTATCTGGTAGTTAGTTATCGATTCTGATGGGAATTGCAGAGGATTGATTAAGCGACTGCTTGATTTGGAAGCTACTCTGACCAATTCTATTGTTGAGATGTGTGCTAGGATCGGGGAAGGTATTCCTCCAAGGAAGGGACTGTAAATTGTATTTGACCATTTCGATCTTTCACTTGAGGGTAGGAATCACGACAGGGCCTTATTCATCCGTGTTTAGATCCTCGATAAGATTTCCACTGTATCATGGTAGATGATGGCTCTGCCCTGAAGCTCTATCCCCCTGAAAGTCCTTCCTTACTTGGGCATGTTGGAGGAAATGCTTAAAAAATCCAGTACTGTTATCCAAGCTTACGATGATTTAAAGTATAGTGTAATCGGGGCTTTTGAGGTTAAAGTCACTGTTGGAGGTGTTACGAGTATAGTATGGTTCATCGTACTTGACATTCCTATTACTTAATCTTCATTACAACTGACCTTGGCTCCACACCTTGGGCACAGTTCCCTCCACTCTCCATCAGCAAATCAAGTTCATTCACGAGGATAAACTGGTAACCATCGAGGCCGATCCTACTTCTGTTGTGGCTGTTATGAAAGCTAAAGCTAAATTAGAGGAAGGTCTTTAGATTACTGTGGCTAGTAAGACCGAGAAATCACCTCCCATATAGCATAGTTATCTCTACTCTGATATAGGAAAACTAATGAAGAAATCTGGGTATAAGCCTGGCAGAGGCTGCAGAATGCTTGAGCAGTGAATTATTGAGGCCTTAAAACTGAAATTGCTGGTCTACTAGGCTAGATTAGGGTATAAGCCTAGAAAACCCTATCACCGTGTTCCTGCTTGATACTGTCACATGGTGACTATATGCGAAATCCAAGGCAAGAGGACTTATAAGGGCAGACCTGAACCCATCGAGCATAATGGAAAAATGTGGCTTGGTTTTAAGATCTTCAAGGATGCCTACAACTTTGAAGCCGGCTTCATGGTTATCTCTGCTAAACTTGAGCTCACTGAGCCTGTTGCACCTATCAACGTTGTTTCTGATAAGGCTAAGGGGAAAGGTAAGATATATCCTGAGGATGAGTCTGAGGGAAGTAATGAAGAGTTTGTGGATCCAAAAGTCAAAGATGTTGTGGCTACCATGACTAGGGCTATGGAATTTTAAATGAAGAAAGGTTAGAAGGGTGAAAGAACCGGGGAAGAGGACGCCATGACAGAGATCATAAGGAAGCTCTCCAGGGCCTTAGCCGAGAAAGCCAACCTATTCGGAGAACCATCCCTCACCATCGACCAGAAAGTGACTCTAGAGCATGACCCGGATACCATTCTGATGAAGACTGCAGAGGATGTTCCTCCTGTTGTTGCTACCGCTTCTAAAGCCCCTCCATCTATAGAGGAGAATGATATGAAGGATGTAATTTTTAATATTTCAGATGTTTTTTATGCGAACAATGTTGCCTACAAGGCTTTTAATGCAATAAATGACTCTTATTTTGCTTAATTGTTTGATGTTTTTCCTTATGGATCCATGCATTCACATAACAATACTCATAACGTTTTTGGCATTAGCGATAAATCTTTAAGTGAAATAAACTTAAGTACTGATGACAGTCCTAAAATGGTAACCATTTCCAATGATTTAACCCCCGAGGAAAAAAGTGAGATAATCAAAGTGCTTAAAGATCATGTTAACGCTTTTGCCTGGTCGTATGAAGATATGCCTGGGGTAGATCATCAAATTACTGAGCACAAAATTCCAATCGATCCTAAGTTTAGAGCTGTCAAGCAGAAGCTTCAACGGTTAAGACCAAAATGGGCAGATCAGGTTAAGGCAGAGGTTTTGAGGTTGATTGAAGCTCGATTCATTAAAGTCGTGGAATATCTAACTTGGTAGTCCAACATAGTTCCAGTTCCGAAGAAAGATGGTAGGGTCCGAGTTTGTGTTGACTTCCGAGATCTCAATAAAGCTTCGCCTAAGGACGATTTCCCATTTCCTCACATAGACATCTTGATTGACAGCACTGCCAGGGCAGCCATGTACTCATTCATAAATAGGTTTTTGGGATATAATTAGATTCTGGTAGATATCATCGATAAGGTTAAAACAGCGTTCATAACCTAATGGGGGGTTTATTGCTACAAAGTAATGCAGTTTGGATTAAAGAATGTTAGGGCCACTTATCAGTGCGCCGTAACCACCCTCTTAGATGATATGATCCATAAGGAGGTGGAGGTATATATGGATGATATGATTGTGAAGTCTGGCACCTGAGAAGAGCACCCTACTATTCTCGACAGATTCATGACTCGTATCGAGAAGTATAATCTCCTCCTGAATCCAAAGAAGTTTATGTTTGGGGTTACTTCAAGAAAGCTATTAGGACATGTGGTCAGTCAGAAAGGATTTGAGATGGATTCCGATAAAGCTAAAGCCATCAGGGATATGCCTCCTCCTAAGACAGAGAAAGAAGTATGATCATTTCTGGGGTCCTAACAGTATATCAGTTAGTATTGCCCACCTCACTATCGTGTGCAAACCTAGCTTTAAACTACTAAAAAAGCAATAACTAGTGGTATGGAATGATTAGTGCCAAGTGGCATTTGATAGAATCAAAGCTTATCTTGTTGACCAACCCATTTTGAAACCCCTCATCCCCGGGAAACCTTTGATCCTGTACCTGGCTATCGAAGAGTCTTCTGTAGGGGCAATGCTTGTCCGAAAACATGACGATAAGTAGGAGCATGTGATCTACTTAAGTAAGAAGTTACTGAATTATGAAACCCGGTACTCGATTGTGGAGAAAACTTATACCACCATGGTTTGGCTCACCAAGAAGTTGTGCCATTATTTCCAATCCTACCGTGTCCAAGCCATGGCTAAGATTGACCCCATTAAGTATCTTTGATAGTCCCTTACTCTAGCTGATAAACTATCTCGATGGTTGCTGCTTCTATCCGAGTTTAACACTAAGTATGTAATGAAGAAGGTTACTAAGGGGCGTACAGTGGCAGAATTCTTGGCTAATAAACCCCTTGACTAGGACTATGTTGAGAACCTAGAGTTTCCTAATGAGCATCTCGCCTCTGTTAAAATTGTTGAGCGTGTATGGACTACGTACTTCAACGATGTTGTGAACCGATAGGGAATAGGCCTTGGAGCTATTATAGTCACACCGGATAACAAAATCATCCCGTTGTCTAAAAGCTTGGAGTTTGCTGTAATAAATAATGGAGCCAAATATTAAGCTTGTCTAGTCGATCTTAAGGCTCTCCTCCATATCAGGGCCCTCATGGTATCTATAATCGAGGATTCAGCTCTTGTAATTTGTCAGGTTGTTAGGGATTGGGTAATAAAATACAAATCTCTCCGTCCTTTTGTTGAGGCAGTCCGACGCTTATCCGAGAAGTTCACCTCCTACTTGTATCACCACATCCCCCGGGATGAGAATCAGATGGCTGACTCTCTAGCCACCCTTGCCTCCTTATAGGAAGGACCCCAATAGCAACCTATCTATCCATTGGTTCTCTTGTCAACTAAGATCCCCTACCCTGCTCAGTCGGTTCAGCCAGTCCTCGCCATCTCAATCGAACCCCGTTGGTACTCCGACATCATTTTATTTCTCCAAACTGGATAATATCCTCAGGATTCCTCTGACTCAGACCGTACCACTCTAAGATGGCTTGTTGCCCAGTTCTAAATTATCGATAATGATCAAGCGCACCAGTGACAGCTTACTACTTTGTTGCTTAACTAAATCTAAGGCTCAAAAAGTGATTGATCAGGTCCATGCCAGTGATCGTGGCCCTTATATGAATGGTCTCGCTCTTGCTAAGAAAATTTAGCGGTTAGGATATTTCTAGCTCACCCTCATGGCCGATTACATCGCCTAAGTCAAGCGGTGCCACCAATGCTAGATTTATGGAGATATGCAACATCTACCACCCACCGAGCTCCATCACGTATCTACTCCCTGACCATTCTCGACGTGTGGAATAGATATAATTGTTGAAATTCATCCTTCATCAATAAATAGGCACAGATTCATCGTGGTAGTAGTGGATTATTTCTCGAAATGGGTAGAGTCCGAATCCTACACCAATGTCACCACCAAGAAGATGACCAAGTTCATAGAGAAGCACATTTTCACTCAATATGGAATTTCGCATCATATAGTCTCAGACAATGGGATACAATTTCAAGGGGCAACCACCGATCTAATTGAGAAATACGGGATTGAACACCACAGATCTTCTCTATATAGGCCGCAAGCCAACTGGGCTGTTGAGGCAGCTAATAAATCGTAAAGAAGATCATTTCTAAGATGATAGCTGATTACAAGGATTGGGAAAATAAGCTACCTTTCGCTATTTGGGGATATCGCACAATCGTTCGTACCCTGATCGGTCAAACTTTGTTCTCCCTGGTCTACAGAATGGAAATGGTCTTGCCAATTGAAACTTAAGTAACCTTACTAAGGGTCGCATTAGAAGCCAAGCTAAAAGAATCTAAATAGACTCAGATAAGGTTTGAACAGCTAAATATGATGGATGAGCAAAGATTGAGGGCTCTAGATAATCTCCAGCTATACCAGCAGTACATGGCTCAAGCTTATAACAGTCGAGGAAGACACCAAAAGTTTCCTCTAAAAGCAGGTGATCTAGTCCTTAATAGCTAAAACCTTCCACCACCGATGCAAGGGGCAAATTCAGGCCTAACTGGGAAGGACCGTATGTGATAAAGAAGATGCTTAGTAAAGGAGCGATCAAGCTTATGGACATGGACGGGAATGAGTTTATGAACCCCGTAAACCAGAACAAGCTTAAGAGTTACCACATCTAATTCAAAAGAAATAAATCAGAAAAAGCAGCACACAAAAAATAGATATGATAATCATCCGCCTTTCGATCATTTACTGATCGGGCAAAAATTAGGGTGACACCAAATGGTCAGTATTCTGCAAACTGACTGTGTAAAAATTAGGAGATATGACAAACCCGCTAGATTAAAAACCCGAAAAGGGCTATCTAGGAAAAAATTAGGGTAAGTGAGCGAAGAGAGAGTGCCTTCTAGAAAACCTGTCTAGGCTAGTTGGCACCGAGAGTTAAATTAATGGGAATGTTTACCAAACATCATGTACTCTATTTTACTTCACTTAATGAAAGTATCACTTTTGTTGAATTCTGAATGCTTATGTTTATGTGAATTTTGTATCCATATGGTTAAAAAAGCTCGAGTAAGCCTAATGCAGAGTTCACATTATTCTAAATTAAATGCACAATGAATGAAAATAATTCTGATAGACTAAAAAGAGCGAGGTCTATGCAAAAGTCAGAATAAGTCTGCTGGATTGAAAACCTAAAAAGGGCGGTCACTAGGCAAAAGTTAAGACAAGGTTCGATAGATTGAAAACCCAAAGGGGTAGTCTATGCATAAACTAGAACCAAATAAAAGACAAATAATAAAATAAAGTTCGATAGGTCTGTCGCCCTGACTAGCCTATGCAAAAGATAGAACTAAAGAAAGCACGTCTCAAGCCAAGCTCCCCGCATTATCCTCATCATACCTAGAAATCCTCCGCAAGGTGGTAGTGGAGAAGGGCTCGTGTCCCTACTCTGCTCGGCCTCCCTCAAGACGGGCCTATGATTGCTGGTATCGGTCGTCAAGTGTCTGATCTCAGCAACCCATCCTTTGTAATGTATATCAATCTCAATGGTCTCTACGTGATCATAGTCCAGAGTCTTGAATATGGCCTCCCTAGCCCACTTCTTCTGGATATGGTTCACCCACCTAGCTTTGTAGACCTCGATTTGATTCTGAGGTAGCTTGATCGGGACTCTCTATCGCTTGTCGTACTGACGGTACAACTGATATGGGGTATAGAATGAGGACCGCTCCAAACCTATCAGCTAAATGCAAGATCCCCAAGAGTCCACAACTATATCTCGATTCCTCCACCATGGGCTAACCCACTGAATTTGTATATCCCCTAAGAATAGGAATCCAACTATTAAATGTCAGCTGATCAAAATCTTCTCACATAAGCCCCTTTTCCCTCTGATGAACGGGTAAGTACTTCTTCGGGTTCCCTCGTGGTGCCTCCTTCAGCTTCTGCTTCTCTATCAGCAATACCTGTTATTCATTTTCAGGTAAGAGCAGAAAGAAGCGAATAATTTGTAAAGTGAAAAATGAATACTTGTAATAGTGTAAGATGGTCATCGATAAGAGTCGGGTTGGTGGAAGCAACGTCTGTGTTTAGCAGGATCTCAGCCAGTCCCACAGATATGGGAGAAGCCCATATCAACATAGGACCGATAAGTGAAAATAGCTTGAATGGGGCGACTGGGCCCACTCCGCACATGAACTCCGCCATAATTAAAAGTCCGACCATGGATGGCCAACCAAGGTGAGACTAGGAGCCCCTCGGCACCACTCTAGCACTGCACTAATCTGAAATCCAGGTTTATCAGGCAGTCAGGATAGAAATGGGTCCACAGAATCTAAGTTCCACAACCCTAGGGGAATACCGCCCGCACCAAAATGAAACTTCGGGAGTGCCAGGGGCACGCGCTTAGGACATGGAACCCCTAATATAGTGTGGAACTCTTTAAGCAAGGGGCACAGCTTGAATGAGGAAAATCGGAATACATGGTCCATTCAATCCTAACGCGAAGGAATTCGGAACTTACGGGTCATGTCCCGACGTATCAAAAGCCCTATAGTCCGAATTTTTCTATCTTCTTCCAATCCGTATTACCGAGGCTACCCAGGAAGCCCCGCAGCTGCTGATTGTGGTTTGCCATGGTTAAATTTGAGAAAATGGCCGAATTCAAGTTTCTGGCCAAATGTTGCCGCCGGCAGTATGAGTCAGGTTACCGGTGGTATGGCCCAGGTTGCCGGCGGTATGGATTTGCAGGAAGTTTTGTCTATATGATTTAGCAAGTCAGAATTTCATACAGAGGGTGATATTAGTGATGCCGTCGGCGGCATGGCCATATTTTTTGTGAATTTTAGGCCTGTTTTAACCAGTTTAAACCTGTAAACAACCTATAAAGACTCTACAATCTGTTTCCTAAACACATCTAAGCATGAAATTCAAATTTTATTCAAATTAAAAGCCCAAAGGTGTAAACCATCCAAATATCCAAACCCTAAGCCTAAATAAAACCGAAATCATATGAAATCCATGACCAATGCAAAATCAAAAGCCTATTGTATCAAAGGCATACAAAACCAAAATCGGAATCAAAAATAAAAATAAAGGGATAGTAAGATCAATAGAAAGACCTAGAGCTGGTTGCCACCACTGGGCGGGTGAGACGAGACATCCTCATCGCTCAGGAGATAGCGGTTAACGACATCCTTTATGGTCCCCGAAATGCTCCAGGAACTCTCGGGAACACCTCCATGGCGGTGCCCGGCTATTACCTTCCTTTCCCTTTGACTCGGCTCACTCAGGGCAGCATGGTCCATGTTATGTTTGCTCCTCCTCTCATGTAAGGTGGCATCCAGCTTGCTCTCTAGCTCGCTCACCCAATACCGGAGCACCCTCTTCTCTTCCTCGTACCTCCACTGGGCCTCACTAGGATCCGACAACATGAGGGCCAGAAAATCCTACAACCAAAGAAACGGTAACAACAATAATCCATATCATTCATATCATCCATACCTGAGCAAGCAGAGCCTATAAAATAAGTGAGTCTCTTAGAGCAAAAGCATTCCCGACTAACCGCACTGCCTCGGCACGGGGAACCTGGAAAATCTAAAAAGCAATCAAAAGAAATTCATAAAAAGCCTACCATATGGTTTGTTCGGATTTGTTACTCAAGGCTTACATGGGTAGTGTTTTCTAGCATGAAGTTCAGTGAGTGGCTGCTGGAGGGTATCTCCCTGGTCTAGAAATCGCCTCTCGAGTTCATCAATAAGAATTGAGTCTCCAAGGCGGTCAAGAGGCATCCCTCGACAAAGTCAACACCCTCTAGCATGCCATGATATCGTATCCTGTTATCCTCAGCCCGGCCTCTCTTCCTAAAGGGTGCCTAAAAAACCGAAAAAGCAATATAAGCAACTGTTTTAACCCAAGCATATGGCGTTTATATAATCATAAAGGAAAGAAAGGGTGCGATCTCACATAAGAAGAATGGTGTCCCTCGTGAGCCATCAAAGCATCCTGGTCAACCTCGCCCTGCCAATTAGGATGGCCCTCACCGCCGCCACTCCCTTTCTCATTATCATCCTCAGCAACAATGTCGCGCCTCTGCTTTTTTAGCTCCTCCTCCTTCTTCTTCCTATAGTAGGAAATAGAATCATTGTCATGAATATGGGGGCACATGGGGAGCAAGCGTGATATGTGGCCATTGTAAGGGACAGGGACACTCCGCACCACTCAGCCATTCCAGTCCAAATAATCGGCCTTATCGGCCTTCCCAGTGATAGTCAAAAAAGGCCACCAGAGGCCTATAGGTGGATCTACGAGCACAAGCCTGGCAACAAGCATAAGCTCTCTCCAGCCTCAGACCCTCTCCCCTAAGTACCACGGTAAGGCCACTCCATGACAAATCGATGGTCATCCACCTCCTGCCAAACTGTGAGAACATTAGCTCGGTTGGACACCTCCTTAAAAGGGTCCCGAACAACCTAGCCAACCAATCAAGCAGCAAATCAATGTAAGCAATTAAAATTCAAAAATATGTTTTGTTGACTAATGGTTTGTTCAATTTAAGATAGGGCTAAGAATCAAAGTAGCATACCGAACCGATCTATAGGCACTACAGTGCCTCCCTATATGCGATGGGGTACTTATAGAGCCCCCAACATTCCCACACCATCGGACAAGGAAATGAGAACCCGGTAGTACCGTAGTACAGAATTGGACAGGGGGAAGGATCTGATGCTCGAAGGCCCATACCTATGTAATCAATAACCAATCAGTCCAAAAGATTAACATGCCAAAAAAAAGGGGAAAAGCAGCTAGCCATGATAATAAAGCGCTATTCAAGAGAGCATACCTGAAGCAGAAAGTGACTCAATAGAAGGACTTTCTCCTTCTTTCGGGCTCCTACGTCCAGCCTGTAATACATCTGTGCCAAAATGGCCCTAGGTTAATTCTTCTCTTTGATGGTCTTAACATCCTCTACCACTGAAATTAACCCATAGTTGACCTTGCTGCCCGAGACCGGGAAGAACAGCACAGTCAATAAAGAAATGATGAAGGAGTAAGCATAACCATCCTACTTAGTCTCAGGGACCACTCTGACCCCCTCCTAGTACTCATACAGCTCCCCATAGCAAAACCACCCTGCCTTAGGCTTTAACCCGAATAGCTCAGTCACCCTCTTCACCACTGGCCCCCTAAGGTGGTTCATTTTTATATACATATCAAAGTGGATCACATTCTTCATCTATGGCAGCCCAGTCATCGCTACTATATTAGATGGGGTAATAGTAAACTCCCTAATCTGGAAGTGAAAAGTGTGAGTGGTATCGAACCACTTCTTAACCAAGGCGGTTAGGGCTGAGTGAGACAGCTTAGGCATCAGTAAGGGCATGGTTCAAGATAAATCCCTAAATCTAGTATCGTCAATCGCAGTCGCAAGCTCCAGATCCTTCTCATCAATATGTTTCCACCACTCTCCAATGGTCCCCATACCTCCAGTGCCGGTGTGGGTATGTGGCTGCAAACTCAGAAAGGAACAAATCAGCTAAGTAATTCAAATTCTTTGTCATTTTTCTTTTGGAAAGCTGATAATGGCACCACTGGGGTAGTGATGTCACCAGTGACATCACTAAAACCAGTAGTGACATGGCATACTTTAAGCTACTTTTGAAGACCTGAAGTCACTGGTGACAATAGTGATGTCACCGGCGGTATAGTTTCGGCGGTCAGAATCCAATTTTGCCCAAAATTACCCAAGATCGCTCAAAATTCCACCAAATCACCAAAATTGCAATTAATCAATTTCAAGGCATAAAAACAGCATCAATTGAGTAAAAATAAACCTATAACATGGATTCTAACATATATCAATTATTTTTAACCTTTAATCTACAAGTTTTCGAGTCTAGAACTGAAATCTCCAAAGCAAAAAAAAAAGATTTGAGTTTTGTAGGTTTACCTGGATGTTAGAGATATGATTTATCTTATCTGGCACAAGGTTGTCGATTAGAATCCTTGAAGCCGTAACCCACGTGAACCGGGCAAAGCTTCAACCCCTCAATGGAAGATGCAGGCAGTTCCTCAGATTTAGAATTGCTAGATTTGCATTAAAAATCTTCTTCATAGTTGAAAATTGAAAGAAAAGACAAGGATTAGGTTTTTCTTGAAGAGAAGAGAGAAAAGGGAGTCTTTCAACTTCTGAAGACGCTGAAATAGGGAAAATAGAGTTTAATCCCGTATAAAACACCCGCACAGAATTCGAGGAGTTTGATTTTATTTGAAACTATTTGTCCATACCGCCGCCGGCATCACCCAAATCGCTAGTGGTATCATTCATGCCGCCGACGGCCTCAACTTCTCCATTTTGAATTTCTTTAACCAGTCAAAGATGCCACATGGCACCCATATCACTGGCGGTATCTATCCAGATAGCCGATGGCATCAGCTAGGCCGCCAGCGACATCAAAGTTTCTCCCTGCATTTTTAGTAAATTCAATGGAATCCCGGCTCCAACCTTGACATCCCAGGACTTCTGAAACCCTTATACTTTTAATTTATCACATTTTTACTGTTGATCGAAGGGGAAAAAATATTTTTGTTTCACAAAATCGATCAAGCAGTAAAAACGTCATCTAAAATTAGTCTAATCTTTGTTTACTTGTCATTGTTGCAAGAATGACGTTCCATAATGTCGAAACCTAAAAGCCCAAGCCCTGCTTGGCAAATCCTAAAAGCCCAAGCCCCGCTTGGTAAATCCTAAAAGCCCAAGCCCCGCTTGGGAAATCCTAAAAGCCCAAGACCCGCTTGGCAAATCCTAAAAGCCCAAGCCCCACTTAGAAAATCCTAAAAGCCCAAGCCCCGCTTGGCAAATCTCAAAGCCCAAGCCCCTCTTGGCAAACCGATAAAGCTCAAGCCCAGCCAAGGGGTAAATCAATCTCAAAGCCCAAGCCCTCCTTGTCAAATCAACAAAGCTCAAGCCCGACCAAGGGGCAAATTAGTCTGAAAGTGCAAGCCCCGCTTGGAAAACCGACAAAGCTCAAGCCCAACCAAGGGGCAATCTAATCTCAAAGTCCAAGCCCCGCTTCACAAAGCTCAAGTCCAACTAAGGGGCAATCCAACCTCAAAGCTCAAGCCCGACCAAGGGGAAAACCAGTCACCAAACGGTGTCACTGGCGGAATCAAGACCTTGTCATCCATCATGTATAATTCCTAACCCTTGCTTTTCATGTGATCATACTGACATGTGTCAGCAGTGATCCCCCGAGGGGCAGCCTGTGAGCATGGGATTTTACAGTCCCTCTCGCGAGATAATGATGACATATGCCCGATTTTATTCCTCATAATAAAAATTCTTTTTTAGAATTTTTATTACCGATATAAAATTCTCGACGAATTTTATTTTTGAAAAAATTCTGCTCAACTTGTCCGGTAATGCTTCCGGTGGTAGCTCAGACCGATGATTTACACCCAAAAAAATAATTTAGACCAAAATACCCATAAAAGTTAAAAAAAAGACCCCAATAATTCAGTTTTTCCGTCAAAATCACCTTTTTCCGGATTTCCTCTCCCTTTCCCTAATTTTGGGGCTTAAATCGTGCTAAGCTTTTCAAACTTGTTAGAAGAGCGAGGCCGCCAGCGGCCTTGCTGATACCACTGGTAGTATCATTCATGCCGCCGCCGGCATGGCTTTCACCTGCAGAACAGTTGTGTGCCTTTTTGCTAGATATCCAACGGATAATTGATTCAAGGCAATTTCCAACGGATTTTAGCCTATATAAGAAGCATTTCTCAACCATTTGAAGGGGTTGAACACTTTAGGCTTGAAATCTTATAGATATTTGGACCATTTAGCTAGATTTAGTGGGATAAGGTTTAGAAAAGGTAAGAAAAGGGGATTCAATTCATCTTTTCTTGGTTTTTCTCTACTGAACTCTCTGATATTAAGTAGATTTTCAGGTTTAGAATCACTAAAAATAGAATGTAGAGCCCAAAATCACCCCTTGCTTCTCAAAATCATCATTTGTTCTCCCCGGAGGTGTCATACGGATCACGAAGAGGTGGATTCAAGGTCTCGAGGTAAAAATTCTGAGTCTTATAGCTCTCTTGCATTCTTTTTACTTATTTGCTGTGTTTTAGTTGTTGTTTGTGGTTAGTTTTGGGTTTTTGGTCACTTTTTGGCCAAAAACTACTGCTATAAGAAATTGAAGCTGTTGGAGGCATTTAAAGCCGCCGACGGTATCAACCATGCCGCCAGCGGCATCGTTGATACCGCCAGTGGCCTCATTTGCCCCCAGTTGCCCCATTTTCTTGCAAGACCCTTTTTCATGGTATCCAAAATGTCATACAACCTGCCTGTGTAACTCAGATCGCCAACAGCATCAATGATGCCGCTGGCGGCCTCAGTCACGCCGTCGGCAGTATGGCCTTCTGGACAGCAGTTTTTTTGTTTTATTTTCCAACCTAGTTTAAATTCCCAAAGCTAGGATGTACAGTGCAACGATGAAGGTCTAGAACCTTCTGAAAATAGGCCTCACCCCATACCATGTGGCATTTTTACTAATAATCCGGACATAATGGAATTTTCCTGCAAACACCGTTTAAATCTCATTTTTAGCCATCCAACCGGGCTCCACAAATTGTAAATAAATATGCCACGTTCACACTAACTTAGGTCTTGTCTGTTTACTAACTATAGATGCTATGTGATATATCTCGTACAATGTGTCGTATTTATGCTAACCGTTTTGTGCAGGTAGATTTAGGTTAGATGAATGCTAGGCCTTCGGGTATTTTATTTATCGTATAGAAAAATGTATAGGTATTTGGAAAGCCATGTAATTATTATTTTACTTTTCGCATTTTATTTGGGATAAATGTAATAATTTCTTTATTCCCCGCTTTTGAATGCTTGTTAATTAACAAGAAAACAACGTAAAAATTGAAAACACAATAAATAGGATGGAATAAAACCGATTAAGAAAAAATGAAATATTTTAACTTAGCCAATGCAAAATAGATAACGTCATCCGAACTCGGAATCTCTACTTAAGGTATGGTCTACCACCCGGTGGGAAAATCGCACCAAAATTTCCCAGTTGAGCTGAGCCAGATGGCGACTCTATTCTAAGTACGGGGATTTTAATCTCGTATCTTTTAAACATTAAAATATGCAAAACCATTTTCACCATCACGCCCATTATTTTTCTTGGAGACTAGTCCGCCGGCGCAGCTTCACAGCCATCGCGTAAAATGTCATCCGCTCATAGTTGGTCATCTCAAGGTCTTTAGTTGTAAATGCTTCATATTAAACACTAAAGACCAAGTGGCTAAATTTGACCCCAAGGCTGATGAAGGAATCTTTCTGGGTTACTCAACACACAATAGGGCATACAGAGTGTATGTCAAGAGAACTGGTATTTTAGAGGAGTCCATGCATGTAGATTTCGATTAAACTAATAGTGCAGGTAGAGAAGCCAGTGATGATGAAAATGAAAAGGAACAAGTCAGCATATCAGTCAGTCAGTCCATTGTAATTCCTAATCTAGCATAAGAAAGGGAAGATTATGAAGTTAACTTGGACCAATCCATCAACTTTGGTGATGATGTAGATGCTCAACCAATGATAGTAGCTCAACGAGCTGATCCTGATCTACCTCGAGAAGTAAAAGCAAGGAGATATCACCCAGTTGAGAAGATTCTTAATAGTGTGCAAAATCCAGTGCTGACTAGAGGTCAGCTGAACAGAATGATTAGCCATTCAGCATTTATCTCATTGATTGAACCAAAGAAGTTTGAAGATGTTGAGTTTGATGACAATTGGATGTTTGTAATGCAAGTGGAGCTAGACCAATTCAGAAGAAATGAAGTTTGGGATTCGGTGGAGAAACCTAGAGGTAAGTCAATTATTAGCACCAAATGGGTTTTCAAGAACAAGCTAGATGAAGCTGGTAATGTTGTTAGAAATAAGGCCAGATTAGTTGCTCAAGGCTACAATCAACAAGAAGGCATTGACTATGGAGAAACCTTTGCACCAGTAGCAAGACTTGAAGCTATGAGAATTCTACGTGCTTTTACATCTCATATAAACTTCAAGCTATATCAGATGGATGTTAAGAGTGCATTTCTCAATGGTTATATTCAAGAGGAAGTCTATGTCAGACAGCCCCTAGGCTTTGAAGATCCCAAATATCTAGATTATGTCTTCAAGCTGAAGAAGGCTCTGTATGGATTGAAACAGGCTCCAAGAGCCTGGTATGAGAGACTTACTAACTTTTTACTTAACAAAGGTTATTTCACAAGAAAAGCAGATACAACTTTGTTTATTAAGAAGAAGCATCAAGATGTGTTGCTAGTCCAAATTTATGTTGATGACATCATTTTTGGAGCAACTGATGAAAAGCTATGCGAACAATTCAGCCAGCAGATGAAGAAAGAGTTTTAAATGTCAATGATTGGAGAGCTTAATTTCTTTCTTGGTTTGAAAATCAAGGAAGGCAAAGATGGAATCTTCATCAGCCAAACTAAGTATGCCAAGGAAGTACTCAAGAAGTTTGACATGGATAAAGCCAAGCCAATGTCAACACCCATGGCCACTGATACAATTCTAAGTAAAGATTAGGAAGGTAAATCTGTAGAGAGTAAGCTTTACAAAGGTATTATTGGTTCTCTACTTTACTTAACTGCTAGTAGGCCTGACATTCAATATGTTGTATGCTATTATGCAAGATATCAGGTTGCTATTAAGAGAATTCTCAGGTATTTTCTAGGCTTTATTAATCCAGGTTTATAGTATCCAAGTAATTCAGACTTTACTCTGAGAGGATACACAAATACTGACTATGGAAGAGACAAACTTGAAAGGAAAAGCACCACAGGGCGATGTCATTTCCTTGGTGATTGTCTAGTAACATGGTATAGTAAGAATTAGACTTCTGTGGCTCTAAGTACAGCTAAGGCTGAGTAGATGGCTGCAGGTAGTTGTGTAGTATAACTAATATGGATCAAGCAGCACTAGGAGGATTATAGTATAAAGTCCAAGTGTCTCGAAGTCATATGTGACAACCAGAGCGCAATTGACCTATCCAAGAATCCAATTCAACATAGCAGGATGAAGCATGTCAATATTAGACATCACTTCATAAGGGATCACGTACTAAAAGGAGAAGTTAAGCTCACATACATTCCTACTGAAGAACAGTGAGCTGACATATTTATAAAGCCCATTGGAAAGGATCAATTCAACACTCTGAGAGAGTTAATTGGGAATGTCCGATCTAATCTGAAGAAATACGTTTCACGCTGACCAATTCTAAAACTGACCAAATTAGGGCACTCTGAGCTTCTATAAATTAAGTTAAGTATTTCTTCTTTGTGCTTGAATTTCGGACACGTCATTAAATTGTCACAGGTTTCTTTTCAAATTCAAAACTGATAGAATTGGTAGTAAGTTATGAAACGATCCATATTCAGTTGTAGTTATCCCATGTTTCTCGCTTTCATTAATCCTTGGTAAACTCTGTTCAATCTAACCATTCAAATATGACCATGGATTATGAGTTGTACACATAGCTTTGTAGGGCTTAACGAAGAGTCTTTGGCTATTTAAGGAGAATTTCAGAAAGAAGAAAGGTTACCTTACCAAATTTCTTTTCTGCAAATTTCTTCCCAAAATTCCCAAATTTCTCTATTCTTATTCAAGCTATTCTAATGGCAAGTACATCTAGAAGATCATTTTAATCTCGAACTGAGGAACCACTATTTGTGAGGTATTATAAAGACACATGTTGGGTCACTATAATGGACCATAAAGCAAAAGTGGCGATTGGAATCAACAAGAGGGAAGATCTGTTCATTCCCACTGGAACCAGATATATTCCTACAAAATGGTGTTTCACTGAAGGAACTAAAGTGGAGGCGCTAACTATAGTAGACATGCTCAGCTTCTCTAGTGTGAGCGGCTTGGGAAGTGGACGCGCCAACACAATCTCAGAGGGTTTTTTAAATTACCCAATGGTTGCTATGAGTAGGTAATACTGAGTTTCTTCCATGGAATTCACCTGGTTGAAGGATAGAAGGATCTTTTTTTCACTACTATGATGGAGAGAAAGGTGTATGTTACCCCTAAACTGATAACTGGGTTGCTGGGAATGCATGAGAGAGGGCTTAAGATGCGCGTGGTGAAGGATGAAGAGCACGTGGATATACCCATTGATTATGAGGTCCCCACTGACCATAAAGCAGGTGAACTCATAGCATCAATGTTCACTTAGGAAGAGAAGCAGGCACATGAGCTTGTAACTAAGGTGTTGCTGCTCAAGAAAGCTTCAACAGGAAACTGCTCAAAGTTTGAAAGAGTCTTCGTTTATGCTCTGACTCATGGAATGTGCATAAATTGGTCCTTAGCAATTATGCACAGATTCTTAAAGGTGTCTAAGAATATGGTGTATGGACATCTTGTGATGGAGATATTCAGGGCATATGAATTGGACTTAGAAGGATGGGTACTGAGGAGCATAATCACTCTAAAGGTGATTGAATCCAGAACCTTGAGTAATGCTCATTTTCATGAATTGAGGTGTAATGAGAAGCCCAATAACACCAAGTATATTAAGCTAAAGAGAGGAGAAATAAGAGTAAAGGATCTAAAAGCCATCATAAAACTCAGGCCTATTAAGCTTGAAGAAGAGAATCAGACTCTAGAAGATTTTGTGGCTAGGGAGCTTAAGAGGATTACCAAGCTCAGAGCAGAAAAAGGAGATGAGGATGTAGCTAAGAAGAAGGGAAGTAAGAAGGAGGTCAGGAGAGACTCCAAGAAGGGAGTGAAGAAAGGGAGCTCAGCAAGCTCAGTTCCTATAGCTGTCCCTGTTCCCAAAAAAGACCAGATCTACCAAGGAAACTAAGGAAGAGAAGCCTCGTGAGATGACTCCTAAAGAGAAGAAAGAAGAGAAGAAGGCTAAGGAGGAATTAAGAGAGGAGATGCCTCTAAAGAGATAGAAGAAGAGAAAGAGTGTTGAAGCTCTACTAGATGCAATGACTACTGAAGGACATAAAGCTATATCAATTCCTATGCCTCAAGCAGGTCAACCTAAGAAAAAGCTGATGATGAAGAAAGGAACTGGCATAGTCTAGGATCTAGAGGAAGCTGAGAAAGTGAAGGCTGCTAAGGAGGAAAGAATTAGAAAGAGGCAGGAAGATATAGAAGCCGAGATAAGGAGAAAGGCTGAAGAAGCAGCAGCAAGAGCTAAGGCTAATACTGAGAAAATTTTAAAATCTACAGTAGCCAGTCTTACTGATAAGGAGGTTCCTAAAGTTATGGATGAGATGATAGGTGCCCTTAAAGGAATTGAGGATCAGAAGGAACAGGAAAAAGATGAAGTAGTGGAAGTGCAAGCTGTTGAATTTGATGTGCTTGAATCAGACCAGCAGACCAGTTTGACTGCTGAAGAAACTAAGGAAGCAAGGAAGGGGAGGAAGAGAGGGTTATTGAAGAGGATGAAGATAGTGATTGATGAGGATGAAGGGGACCTGGAGGACAAGGAGGATGATGTAGTAGTAGTTGAGCAAGGAGCTCAGCTGACTGAGCAATCTCAAGCTCAGGTCACTGAGTCCACTATTGAAGGTGTATAAGAAGAAAAGGAAGAGGAGAACCATGATCCATTCTTTTTCCTCAACCAATCTACTAAAACACCACTCTCACCTACACCCATTTCTGCCCTACGTTTACAGAAATCCAAAAACCATCCACATCCACTGCTGACCAACCAAATACCTCACTCTCTGACTCAACCAATCCACCGCTGACCACTAAAACTTATTTCATATCTTTCACTAGTTGGATCTATTGTATGTGAACAACTACTATTGGAAGGACCCATTATCAAAGGGCCTCCAATCATTGAAGAGATTCTAGAACCTCAACAACAACAACCACCTCAACAACCATAACCACCCCAGTTCAACCCCCAGGCTGAGCTCTTAGGAGACACAAGGAGGATAGGAAGAGCTAGATTTCTAGGACTTAGGACAGATGCTGAAATTGCTAAGTCTTTGTTGTTTGAGGAGGTCCTGAGAGACTTGCAAAGGTTATTGAGCTAGTGCAAGGGTTTGTAGAAGCTGTTAATGAGATGAAGGCCCATATCAAATCAGTCCCTACCCAGTTCTCACTGGTTAAGGCTATTGTATCATATATATTGCCTCTATTAAATGTTGCAGATAGAAAGGCTGACTATCTAAAGATGGAACTTACAGAGCTTAAGCAGCAGATGGAGAAAATTTTTAAAAGCAACTGCAAAGTTCTAAATGAGGAAAGGGATTTCAGGAATTCAATGACCAATAAATTCAACCCTTTACTTTAAAGCATGCAAGCTATGCTGGATGATTATAGCATTCTGAGCAAGGAGAATAAAGCCAACTCATCTAAATTAGATGCAGTTGTTAATGCCATCAATGCTTTGATTACAATAGTCTCAAATCAAAGAAACTCAAATATGTTGACTTAGACGAGAGGAGATATTCTAAAGGGAGTCAAGGACTCAGAGGGAGAAGTCTTAAAGGCCTTAAAGAGACTGAACATATCTGATGCTCTAAATAGTGACATCGTAATGGCAGACGCTGAACAAAAACCATCACTTCATTGGAAACTTAGTCACATTCATGATCAAATCAAGAATGTTCATGTAGATCTCATTAATGATGGTCAAGTAATAGATAGAGATTCATGAGCAGGTATCCAGTCATATAAGGAGCACTCCCATGCTAGAGCGGATTCTCAGAGAACATACTCAAGCCAAGGCTCTGGCTAGTCTCACCTAGATATCCAAGGAAGGTCTTAATACTCAGTACTAGGTCAATCAATCTCAGTCTCGTGCCATGGTTGGCCTCTTCGCTTTTCTTAGAGAACATGATGCTATTTCTTAAGAGATATATGAGTTGTTAGTACAGAATTTTTCCTCTACCATTTATGGCAAACTCAAGACTTTTGAAGATTCTTTGAGCTTGTTTGATCGTCAAACTCAAACCATTTTGGATGCAATGGCAATAAGGGAGAAAGATCGTGAAAAGCATAAGAAAGAGGAGAAGGAGAGAGATCAGAGGGTGGCTGAATTCTCATATAATTTGTCCAAGGATCTGGAGCGCCTTCAAAGAGAATGTATTGAGAATCGTAAAAGGAAAGGGAAGGAGATCACGCTACCCAAAGAAAAGAAGTCAAGATAGGATCAGCGGGCATTTGAAGATAGAAGAACAAATCTTGGAGGACCACCAATGCCCAAGTAGAATAGAATTGATCGTAACATGTTGCACTGATTGTAAAACTTAGTATAGATTAACTCTTCATTGTCTGTACTTAAGTTATTCATATATAAAAAGATTACTTATTCTATTCTAAGTTAAGATCTTCTTAACTTCTTGTATTTTTTGCTATATATATGCATTGATTATCTTGTAGAAATATGAGAAGTATTGAGGAATGCTGAACTCAGAAGGATTCAAGGCTATATGGGAGTTAGCATTCACTCTGAGCTAAATGAAGATGTTGAACAAAGACATATCAAGCATAAGTATAAGGTAACTCTGAACTCGATATCTTATTGATTTAATTCTCACTCAGTTAATTGCCATTGATCAAAATAGGGGAGATTGTTGAACCAAGCACAAGTTTGGACTAACTCAGTGGATGACGCAGTGGTGTTTAAGTTTTGATCATAACAATTAAGCTCAGAATGAGATAATTAAATCAATAATGATGTTGAAATAAATAGTCTATGGTTGTATGCGGGTAAGTAAATTCAAGGGTCGGATTTTATGTCTCCGCTAACCTAGCTATTTAGTTTAACTCTGAGTTGTTCTGGGCTGAGAATGTACTTTATTCGCTGACTAAATACTATTTACTCAGCGCTTGATATTTAGATTTTATTTCAGTTGCGTTCATCAATTTATCTTTTCACTGAGTTACTTTATGTTTGTCAATGGCACTGACTTTTCCATTTGAGGAAATATGGAATCTTTGCTTTTAGTGTTGCTTTTTGTAAGACATTAATGAGATAAAGACAAAATAAATTAATGCCTTGAAAGGACCCCGTTTTATGAAGAAAATGACAGTCTTCCATATTCAAGATGCAAATTGTCATTTGCTAAATTATGAATATCTACAGATCAACAACATCGTATCGCGCACTCTGTAAAATATCAGATTACCAGAAGGAATAAAAAAATGACACATAGCAAGTCATCGTGAGTTCTCTCTAATGAAAGACTGGCATTAAATGACAAAGGATTCAAATTGAGGCTCAAATTTCAATCTAACAGATTGATTTGTATCTCACAACGGTGTGATTCTATCTCCTAATGGGTTGATTTGAAGAAGTAACCGGTGAATAGATGAACTGTCGATTTCAGAAGATGCCAAGGCAAGTTCAACGGCTACTTTCTTAATCCCAGCTATAAAAGAAGCAAGAAGGAAAGCGTTAGAACTTGGTGACTACTCCTAAATTTCTAAGAAGCAAAAACTCTGCTAAACTACAAGCTTTAAAGAAGTTCAATCTAGAAAGCACTACTCAGCAAAGAATCTGCTTTGAATAAGAGAGAATAGATTAGATCATTTGAATTATAATATCAGATCATTTGTAACTGGATCAATGTTTCTATAAGTTGATTCCAGCTCTTGTTTAGAAACTATTGAGTTTCTGGTAGAAGAGGACAGTTTGGAGGGTACTTTCTATAATTGGGAAAACTTATGAAAGGCTTATCTGCCTAGGGTAAAGGAGTTGAGATTAGTGAATTAAATCCAAGACACTCTATTGGGACTGGATGTAAGCACGATTTACCGAACCAGTATAAAAATCTCTACGTCCTTTACTTTGAAGTTTTTCCAGTTTCTACTCAGCCAACTGACCTACTCAGTGGAACTCATCACATTGCAAAAAAGTTTCATAAATAACTATAGTGAGTCATTCACCCCCCCCCTCTGACTCATTGAGTGTACGCATAGGGACCAACACATGGATTTTGTCCAATTTTCATCTTTCATAGCCTCTTCAGCATCAATGGGCTCACTATCAATGAGATGATAGTGGAGAGTTAATTCTTCTCTGAGCTCTCTAGTGGCATCATAAAGATCTTTAATTCATCGAAACTTTCTTAGCCTTTGTCTATGACTTTCACTTTCATCATCTTCTTATCTGGGAGATGCATTCAAAATAGGACTACTTGATGTTATTGTAGTGATTGGTTCCACCGCATCACTATCATTACTTTCATCCATGGGAAGAGGATAAAAAATATAGTTCTTCTTATCATCGTTCCACTCCCAAACTACTTCCTTATCAATAGTCACTTCCCTATTGATGATCGCCTTTCTCATGTCAGGATCGAACATCTTGTAACCTTTTAAATATTCTCAATATCCCATAAACAAGTATTTTTTACTTTTCTCTTCCAGCTTTTTCCTTTCTTCATCAGCAACATGAACATGTGCAACATTCCCAAAAATAAGAAAATGAGAGATATTGGGCTTTCTCCCACTCCATGCTTCTTAGGGTATCATATCTGAGACACTTGTTGTCGAGGACCGTTTCAAGATGTGACCACACAATCAACTGCTTCTGATAGCTCCTTGGGCAAATTCTTGCTCTTTAGCATGTTTCTCACCATATTTATCACCGTTCTATTCTTTCTTTTAACTTTACCATTTTGTTATGGCGATCTCGGGACTGACAGAAAATGATGGATTCCATGATGCTCATAGAATCTTTTGAATTCATTTGATATGAATTCTCCCCCTCCTTCAGAAAGTAAACCTATGTCTTCCTGCTATAGTCATTAATGAATAGCAAGAAATATTTATTGCCTCCCAATGATGTTGGTGTCATTGGTCCACAAACATCAGTATGAATGAGTTCAAAGGGTGCCTTTGCTCTTGACATGGACTCCTTTAGAAAACTGGTTTTGGATTGTTTTCCAACAAGACATTCTTCACAAAGCTGATGGGGTTTATCAATCGGGGGAAGACCATGCACCATCTTCTTTTGTCTTAGCAATTTCAAACCTCCAAAATTGAGATGCACGAATCTCAAATGCCAAAGCCAATCAGATTCCTTCATGTAAGCTTTTAAGCACTTTACTACATCCATGTTGATGTTGAGAGTGAACATCCGATTTTTCGATATAGGCATACTTGCAACTTCTTCTCGCTCAACAGCACCAACTTTTGGTTCATCATGTGAACTTGGTAGTTTTTCTCCAGCAGTTGTCCCAAACTTAAAATGTTACTTTTCATGTTTGGAACATAATACACATTACTGATAAACTGGTGCTCTCCATTCTTTAAAAGAATCCGAATGGTTCCTTTTCCTCGAATAGGAACTTTTAACAAATCTCCAAAGACGACATTTCCACTAAATGATTTGTTTAGTTCTACAAACATCTTCTCATCACCACATATGTGATTGCTCGCTCCATTGTCAAGATACCAAATGTTATTTTCGTGACTTTTATCACCTTCATGGGTTAGTAAACCATGTCGGTTACCTCCTCATCTTAGATGTTGTTGGTTGTCTCCTCTTCTTAGTTCGATGGGCTCCAACATTCTACTGCGTAGTGGCCAAATTTAGAGCAATTGTAGCATTGGCTATTGGACTTGTCACATCCATCATTTTTCCTCCAATTTCCTCCTCCTCTTCCTCTTCCTCGTCCACATCCACGCCCACGACCTCTGCCTCTTGTGGACTGATTACTTTAGTCATTTCTTCCAAATTATTGATTTCTACCATGTCCTTTTCCTCTACCATTTCCTCTACGACCTCTACCACGTCCTCAACCATAATGACTAGGATCTCGGTTACTTTCTTCTTTGAACGAAGCCTTTGCTGCCAAGACTGTTGGTCTCTGTGCTTATGTTAATAAGGTCAAAGAGGGGTGAATGACCCTTTTTGTGGAAATAATAGACTTTCAAAAAGTCTTATGAAGCATGTTTGAATGTTCCAAATATTTTGGATCCAGATGATGCAAATAATATAAATTGCAATAAATTAAAGATAGAGTAAAGAAAATTCAAACAAAAGAGATTTATTCTAGTTCAGCCCTGCCTACGTCCAGTCCCCAAAGGTTCCTTCCTTTGAGCTTTTCCACTAGTGTGATTTCTTTCCAACTGGCAGAAATCAAGCCTTATAATTTAGCTCCAGATGGTACCCCCTTCCGGATGTAGGATATACCACTAGAAGCACCTACTCCTAGCTGAGTCCTCTTGTCTTTAGTAGGATATACCACTTAGATTTCTACCCAAACCTAAGCTGAAACCTACAGGCAGATCCCACTCAAAGCATCTACTTTAAGCTGTATCCCAATCTCATAACTCACCCAAGTTGGAGATCTTTACACTTTGTTTTCTCAAAAGGTTTTGGTTTTGGACTTCCTCAAGTTTATAACTCACTTGGGAATCCTTACAACTGATTTAAAAATATTTGATTCTTGGAGAGATGTATTTTCTGATTGCTTTTAGCAAGTTCTCTTATTAATTGCTTTCTCAAATCAACCAGCACCTTCTCAATATATGAAGCTTCCTTTTATAGGCTTTGATCATAAATGTAGCCATTATGGGTTGGTGAGCTGTAACTAAATCTTCACCGTTGATCAGGTAAGATGTGGAGCTTCCGCAGCCGTTGATCAATCCATTAGACAGAGATTTTAACTCGTTTGAATCCTTGGGATTGAGGCTAAAAAGTTATTAGTGATCGTTTTCCTTGTATTTTAGTGATGCACCAACTTTTATACCGATAGCTTTTTGGTGTGAGCTCCATGCGCCTTCTTATTGGTCTAGGTGAAAAAGGTTCTTACCTTTTTCTTTGTCCGGTGTCAGTCCTTTATCCTTTTTCTGAAAAGGGTTAGCTGTCACTTTTGTCTTACTTTAGGGAAAAGGATCTTTGACTTGGAGACCAAAAGAATGGAGGGAATGGTATTTTTGAATCATTCCCTTTGTCTAGATAATTAAGTCTTCCGGATGTCTTCAGACTTAATATATCTGGATTTGTCTTCTTCTGGATGCTTCTGCAATCAGTTCTTTCGGATGCTATTTTGGATGGTTCAAAGTTTGTTTCCTTTCCTAACTTTAACCGGATGCTTCCATTTATGCTTAGGTATTTGTCTTTACTTGTCTTGGACTTAGGATGTTTTGGATATGATTCCGGATAAGTGACTTAAGTCTTTTTATACTTAGGTTTTCTGTTTACTTCAAACCTAATCTGGATTGTTTGTGTTCCGAATCATTGTTTCCCAATAAAGACTTGTTCAATAGACTACTCTTTTTGTCTATTCAGCCTTTCCTCATGTGCTTGCAACAAACCAATAAGTTTATCAACGGTCATTGCACTTATGTCTCGTGACTCTTCTATAGCAACTACTATATAATTGAACTTTGTTAGTAGTGACCGTAGAATTTTTTTCTACGGTTCTCGATTTATCAAGTTTTTCTGTATACTGTCGCATTTGATTGATGATAGATTTTACTCGTGAGGAATAATCGACAATAGCTTCTGTTTCCTTCATTTTCATCATCTCAAACTCTCCTCTCAACATTTGCATTCGAACTTTTCGTACTTTCTCCTCTCCTTGAAGAGAAACTCATAGTATATCCCAAGCTTGATTGGAAGTGGTTGCTTCTGCCACCTTCTCAAACTTGATGGATCAGACTAAGTGCCTTCTGGTCACTCCTGCGACTTTTATGCAAACTGTCTTTTTCTACTTGTGACAGTTGTACATCTTCAGCTGGGCTAAGTAACCTTTTTCGATTATGTCGCAAACATCTTGGGCTCCAAGAATTGCTTTCATTTTAATGCACCAATTGTTATAATTAGTTTTGGTAAGTTGAGGGAAGTTGAAGGAAATACTGTTGGTATTCATTTTAAGGGGGATTTTTAAGAAAAAATTTGTTTTTAGGTATACAAGGGCTATTGCGACACTTTTGTATATCTTTCGTAACACTTTTGACTTAAGGCAACACTTACAGATGTCTTTCGCAACGATTTGGACAGCTTCTTGCAACCCTACTGGACTATTGCAACGCCTGGAACTTCTTAAAATGGACTTTGAAATTTCTTTCTCTAGAAGAGGATCATGATCAAAACTAGCTCTAGTACCACTTTGTTGGAGAAATGTAGAGGAATTATGAAATACTTATAGAACAAATAACACTCTTAATTTATAACAATTGCTCTCACTCTCACTTTGAAATAGAACTCACTTTTTATTAGATGGAAGAAATGATTTTATTTTGTGATTTTTTTGGAATGATTACAAATGAGAAAACAAAGCCCTATTTATAGTGCATACAAGATCCACCTACAAAGTAACAAAATAAATATAATCTAATTCTGAATTAATTCTATTTCTCGAATTGCCTCATATAGTTCTTGCTTTGTTTGTATGGGAAGTGTTGATGATTCTTTCCTATTAATTCTAAATATTGCTTTCCTTCTTAGCACAATTTTATTCAAATTTATTTCTTTCCTTTCCAACTTGATTCCATTAACTCCAATTTATTTCTTGTCTTTCTAACTTGATTTCATTAATTCCAATTTATTTTTTGCCTTTCTTGAATTAAGGTTAATCATTTCAACATTCGAAGATCCCAATACTCCTAAGGCAAGGACTGAAATCTCACATATACTTAGGCATTGGATGATTTTGTGCATAAGGATATTAAAATCCCATGGTTGAATTCAAAACATGTCTGGCTTCAAACTCAAGATTCCACGACTCCAAACCTCGTTCTTTGTCTCCTAGTTGCCCAAGATGTGATAGTAACCATGACCCAAATATATCATTTTTCATATAGAATTTAGCCCCCCAAATTTTGGTGAGCAGAGCCTTCAAATCATCTAATCCCCTAAGTGAATCCCCTTCTTTCAAGATTAATCTACCAATAAGAGAGTTTTCGCATAGCTTGACCCGACTTTCATATACTTCTTGTGAAATCTTGACAGACACTACACCAAATCAATTAATATGTGACAATAATTTACTTGTCACAAAATTGTTGTCACGAAATAAATATTATTTGTTACAATAAAATTTTTATCGTCACAAATGTTAGTTTTTTCGAAATTTTGATGTAAAATTGTCACATATAATAGTTATTTTGTGACAACTTTTTATGATTGTAACTAATATTTTTCTGTTACAACTTAAGTTGTAACCAATAATTTAGAAATTGTTGCGATAAAAAATTTATTGTCACAAAAAACTATTTATGTGACAACACAAGAAACTTGATACAAATAATTTATTGGTTTTGTGACAATAAATTTAACTTGAAATAAAAAAATCTTTAGTTATAAGTAAAAGTTGTAAATAAAAATTTTTAATATGTGACAATAAGTTTTTATTGTCACAAAATAATATATGTGACAATATAAAAAGTTTGTTGCAATAAAAATCATTAGTTTTGTGACAATAATTTAAACTTGAAACAAAAAATATTTATGTTACAAGTAAAAATTGTAACTAAAACTACTTAACATGTTTTTATTATCAAAAACTATATGCATGACAACATAAAAAGCTTGTTGCAAATAATCTTTAGTTTTGTGACAACAATTTAAACTTGAAACAAAAAAATACTTATGTTACAAGTAAAAGTTGTAACTAAAACTACTCAACATGTGTCAATAAATTTTTTGTTGTCACAAAAACTATATGCGTGACAACATAAAAAGCTTATTGCAAATGAATTATTATTTTTGTAACCATAAATTTAACTTGAAATAAAAAATACTTATGTTACAAGTAAAGTCTATTGAAAATAATTTACCAGTTTTGTGACATTAGTTTAACTTGAAAAGTTATACAAAATGTACAAGATAATTATAGTTTTATCATGTTTAGTTATAAAATACGTATAGAGAAAGTTATATGTTATATTAAAAGTTATATCAAGGGAATACAGTAAAATTATAGGTGATATAGAATGTTATATAAAAGGTATATGGAGTATATTGAAAAGTTATGAGATTGTCATAGATTTAATGAAAAGTTATAGAATATGATGTGTTAATTTGCTATTTTTAGATTATTCTCAACTTGAAAGAGGTGTTCCAGGTCCTTGGGCAGATTCTACAAAACGAGAAGAGGTAAGACTGAAAAACAAGGCCAAGAAGGTTATGTTAGGCAAGAGTATTCAGTTTCTTCTTATGAAAGCTTATAACATGAGACAGATGAGGGGGACACTATCCCACGGAATAAAAAGAAAGAAAAAGATATTTGTTACCAGTAGAGAACAAGCTAAACGTGAGTGCAAACCTCCACTGAAATACCCTCCTTAGTTGGAAGTATTCATTCCACTGCCTAAATGGTTGTTTTTGTTATTTTTCTCCTTTTTAGCATTTTTTTTTCCTTTTTTATTTTAATAATATTTTAACTTGGTTCTCCGGCCTCCGCTTTCAATTAAAGAAAAATGAAAAGTTATAGGAACCAATGAAAAGTTATACATTGTGTAGATAATTTTAGGGTAAAATTAAAAAACATGCCTTGTGGTTTAACTCATTTTCAAAAAGATGTTCAAAGTATTTTTTGTTTCAAAACGGGGTATGTGGTTTCAAAAGTTAGCAAACAAATGACAAAAAAGATCATCAATATGAAATTATGTCACGATAAAGGGTAATATTGTCCCTTTTGTACTGAAATTTTGTAGGTTGGTTAATAAAAAATACAATACACATTAGTGATAAATTTTGAATTTTTTGATAAATGTAAATTTTTTTATAATTAAAAGACGATGGTAATTTTGATCATAACAAAATAAAATTTTTTGAAACTTATTCAAATTTTGATATATAAGTCATAAATAATATGGATAAAGTACAGGAATGTTGAATTCATTAAAAATACCATTTGTATTAAAAAAGGAAACTTGTAAAAAAATTTCATTTGTTTGCTAATTTTTGAAACCATAAACCCCATTTTAAAACAAAAAAATACTTTGATTCTCTTTTTAAAAATGAATTAAACCACATGATATATTTTTTAATATTACCATATTTTTTATAATTATAATAATAAATAATATTTTTTATATAAATATTTTTCAGTTAATCAATATTATAAATAATAATATGAAAAGCTAAACCAAACTCTAAACCCCAAAATCTAAACTCTAAATCCTAAACCCTAAACTACCGCTATAACTCCCACTATTTTAACCTTAGTGATTGCTTACATATTATATTATATTCTATATTGTAATTGAATGATTTATTGTTTCATTCTTATTATTATTAATTATAATTTACTATAGTATAAAAAAGTATAATTTACAATTAATTAATATTATAAATTTTAATTTTAATTGTAATTTATGAGTAATAATAAATTTTTTAAATGAATAACTAATTAAAGGTCTCTCTAACTAATATAATAATAAATAATATTCCATTTTATTACTTATTAAAAGTTTTTCTTACCCAATCCCACTTGACACTCTTTATTTTTTCTTCAGTTTAACCTAACTCTCTACCCCTTACAATCTTACGCAAACCAAAACCTCACCCTCGTAGCTTGCAGCCGCCACACTCATTTCTCGTCTTGTTCATCTCACACTCACAGCTCACCACCATGTACCACGATCACAGTTGTTCAACCATCTTTCATCCCGTAATAAATGGAGAAAACAAAAACCCATATCGTCAGAGTTAGCGCCTCTGACAACAACGAAGAAACGCAGTCCGTTGAAGCAGACTAACACCGACGTTGTCCCTCCACCAGCAGACGCACCAATGAAAGTAGCGCCACTATCTCCTCCGATAAAGGACAATCAATTGCATATTTAGATTTCGTAGATCCACCGCTTTGGGTGAGTTTTCCTCTTTTCATGTATGTTTTTCTTATATCTTAATTTCTTTGATTTTGTTGTCACAGAGCTCATACCTTGTGAGTTTCTAAGTGTTCCTGATATGATCTTATTGAGGTAATTTTGTTAGGACCTCAGGAAAAAATGACTTTTTAGACTTTGGCATGCCCGGTATTTGAGACAACTTTAATGTAAAATTAGCTTTTGTCATGCCTGCAGTAATGCTCGAACTGTTGGATATGATTCAGTACTTGAACTCATAGATGTTGCCACAAATTGCTCGAACATAATTTCGCCCTTTATCATGTTGTTGCAAGTGCTTGGTGACTAGAACATTAATTGAGAACCCAAACCTAATAAAGTGGCCATTGTTGTTTAAAGAATCATGTGGCTAGAACTGTAAGCAAATCAAATTCACCTTGACTTGTTATATCAATTCGAACCTAGAACTGTAAATTTTATTAGTCAACCAGGTGACTTGTTATTACCTTTAAGAAAATCAAATTCACCTTGACTTGTTATGTATAATCTCAATGTGAAGTTATATCATGAAATACCTAGACTTTTGTTCTAGAAGTACATTAATGCCACAATTATTTTTCATACAATAAGAGAAGACAATGAATTGTCCTTGTAATGAATATATCTATGTTTATATAGAAAGATATGATTAATGTCCCTGCTCTTTTCTTCGGAATTTTGCATATTCAATGTCATTTGTTCATGTTCCTGGATGCCATGTTATGTGCTCTATGTAGCTTAATGGACCTTAGAAATTGTATTAATTTATTTTCCCTTTCACTATACTTTATCCTAAGTATGAATCTATTTAGAGTTGGTATTATGTGTGGGGAAGGTTTCCTTGGATCTACCCGTTTCATAGGTCTGATAATCTAGTAGTAAAAGTAGTTCCAAAATCAATCTAGATCTCAAATTCTTGTATTGGCCAAATAAGAAATTATTTCAATTTAAACAATTGGGTAGAGTTTATTTGATGCAATTACTTTTATTGGTTTCTAGTTGATTTAATGCAATCTGAGATGCTGATCTTTATTTGATATATAGACTAGTATCTCTTTATCATATATCTCTTTATTTGATATATAGACTAGTATCTCTTTTTTTTGGCTGAACTTCAGAATTTAATTATGCCTTGTGCGGAGTTGAGTGTTGAATTTGTTATTTGTTTATGTGATATTCAGTTACTTCAGTCCTTTGATTAAATCAATTATGAAGACCAAAGTGGATGCCTATGCGAGAATTGACGAAGACTTCAAAAAGTAGGAAAATTTTATAGCAGCTCGAGTCTAGATTCTTATTCCTTGCTGCAGAGCCAGAGCCACTTTAAGGTATTTGGACTTGAATTTTCTTAGCTGCTGACAGACGGTTCTGTAAAATCTCGATATATAGTACTGTCTACGAGTTACCTGACATTTTTTATTCGACAATTGTTGGACAAATTGTTGTAAATGACATTAAAAATTGAATATGTGAAAGTTTTTGCAAAAGTGCGCGCTTTTTGCAAAGCGTAACGCGCTTCACTACAAAAACGCACACAAAACTTGATTTTTCCCCTAGTTTGCTTTAACCTTTTTCTTCCTATCTGAAGTTATGATGTCATATGTGTACACTTAACAGGATGAACGGATTTTTTTCATGTTTGTCGTAATAATAAATTATAACATCTATCATTTACCTCTTAGACTTGTCCTGTAAAAATGAAACAGTTATAACTAAATTTGTTGGTTTTTTACATGATTCAAATACTAGTATAGATTGGTTTGGCTTGTTTTGTATCTGTATGTTAATAGCTTAGTCATGCTTATTCACTCATTAAGTGCTTCATGTAAGATGATCAATGCCCAACTTCATGCTCAGTCCTGTCATCTGAAAATGTTTTTTAAGAAATTCATGTTATATTAGGTGTGAGATCTTTAACATTGATTCTAGATCTAGCATATGAAATCAATTTTTAGATTCCTAGATAGGAGCACCAAAAGATGGCTTCATTAGTGAAGACAAGTAGGGGTGTTCATCGGTCGGTTCGGTTGAATAACCGAACCGAATAGCTTAAAAATGTAAATCGGACCGAAATAAAAAGTATAACCGAACCAATTTAATTTAATTTAGTCGGTTCGGTCGGTTATTTCAGTTTTTGTTTCAATATCTTCTCTAATTTGTTGTTATTGGAATATTTATCAATAAGTTCTTTTATTGTGTCCATAATAAATTGAAATTAAAAATAAAACAAAAACTTTAAAATTGATACAATAAAATAAATGTCATAATAATTGATAAACACTGAAACACACATTACTGAGATTAATGTCTAATTCCTAAGTAAAAAGCTTTCAAGATAAAAAAAAGTTTTTTTAAAAAAGAAAGAAATTAGGTAACCATCTATGAACACTATTACATGGAACAATACAAAAAAACTCATGAAGGACCTCTGTCATAGAAATACGGCATACCTAGCATACCTGTTACAATTTTAGTTATAATTAATATTCATTTAACTTAAACTTTTATATGAATGGCGATTTTGTACTTCTAGGATCTTAATACATATCCCATAAAATTAACAAGTTTTAGGTTAAATTTAATGCATATTTGATTTTTTAAAGATATATGAATATTAATCGGTCTGTTCAATTATATCGGTCTTTTTATTATTTAAAACTGAATCGACCAAACAAACCGAAAATATATAAAATCCATAACCAACACCGAACTGTTTGGTCGGTTTGGTCGGTTATTTTGGTTTGGTTCGGTTCGGTTTTTGAACACCCCTAAAGACAAGATCTTCTGTAAGGAGATGAGTCCTTTTATATTTGACAAGGCAATGTTTTGACAGTGTCCTAATTCATTAGATATCAATAGAACTTACTGTCTTTTGATTATTTTAATGGATTTTTACAAAAACTTACTGCCTGTTGATTATCCTTGTGATTTCTAATTTGATTATCCTACATTCTAAATTTCAAGTTCATCGTACTGTTTTTGTTCGAAAAACACATCTTATCTTCTGATATTACTATTTGCCTAACGACATAATTAAATAAACTGCAGATGGAAGTAAATGCTATTGAAATGGGACTAAAATATAACTAGATTAACTCAAGGTATATGATAATTTTATGTTAGTGCTATTGAAATTAAAAATGAATATATAGTTGAATATGAATGGCAGTAAAGACATGTGTTTGATAATATTGATTTATAGTTATAATTTTATGTTAGTTGATGTTCTCAAGTAAGATTGCAGAATAGTTGAAAATGAATGGCAGTAAAGACATGGGTTTGATAATATTGATTTATAGTTATATTTGTCAATTTTCATTGTAGTTATATTTGTTTGATAATTAATTTGTTCATATGTTTCAATTTTTTTTCAGATTTTCCAGTTGACATAAATGGTATGTTATTTGTGTGATTAAGTATTTGTATTCATTTGTTCAATACATAAATCTTTAGTTCATTGTAATTTTATTTACTAACTTCATTATTTATGTGTAAATTGTAGCTTTGAGTATCGGTTCTTTTAGATTTTGAAGATGAAGATTGAAGTTTATTTTGGATTTATGAGTTTATTTTGATGTTTTGCGGTCTTCAAGTTTATTTTGATATTTTTGGTTTGAAAATTTCAGTTTTTAGGTTAATCCTGTTCGGTTCGGTGAAATTTTTTTATGAAAATTTGGTAATTCAGTATGGGCAATTCGGTAATTCGGTTGGCAAGAACATAACCTCATTGTATGTTCAATCACTCCTTTGCTTGAGTGTGATTTTGATTTTGAGTTATGTTTTGTAATAAAAGATTTTGTTTTCACAGAAAACTGAGTGATATGAATTTAGGAGGACCTTTGGACAGCAGCTTGGGGCTTTTTGTATCTATCCATGATATGTAAGTTCTATTTCATTGCTTGTATAGTTATCTGAACTGAATTCAGTGGTATAGTTAGTGCAGATTCATCATGTTTCTGTTGCTTGAATCTTCTGTTGGTGTATTTGGGTTTGAAATGATAATGTTTGAATCTTTAGACAGTAATTTGGGTTTTTTTATAATAAAGTTTTATTTTTTAGGTGAATTAAGGTGTTGAAGATCAAGCTTGGATCTTTATAAAGTTTAATTCGATGAGTTTTGTTTAATTTGTGGTTTCGGTGAGGGATTTTTTGTGCTGCTTAAAAACAATATTGTTTGTGATCAGTTAACTGATTTTAACTTTTAAGTACTTCGGTAGGTATAGTTATGTTCAGTGTTTTAAAAAGCGCTAGGCGCTAGTCGGGCGGTCAGGGCTCCAAAGGGCCTAGGCGGGCCCTGAATGGGGCCTAGGCGGGGCCAGGCGGTGGCCTAGGCGGATTTGTGTTTTTTTTTAATTTTTTATTATTTATACATAAAAATGTAATTTCAACTAAAAATAAATTATAAAATGTTAAAAAAACATAATTTATAGCATGTTTTAAAATTGGAAATGAGATTTTTATTGTGAGAACACTTTTATGTGCTTTCATTTTACCAATTAAGCTATTTTTAGTAGGTTAAAAATATCAAACTATAATTATTATAGATATCGATATCTTAAAAAATTGAACTCAAGCGTCCTCTAGGCGGAAAAAATCAGACTAGGCGGTGCATAGGCAGCAATAAATTGGTTAGGGGCCTGGCAGCGCTATGGGAACATAAAGTCGGGCGGCAAGCTCTAAAATAGGGCCTAGGAGGGGCCTAAGCGGGGACTAGGCGGAAATTTTTAAAATAGAGGTTATGTTATATTTCATTGTTTGTATAGTTATCTGAACTGCTATGGTTCATGTTTTAGATTTTCAAATACTGTTTGTCGATTTTGATTAGGGTTTTTTATGTTTAATTAGAGATAAAGTATTGATTGTGAATTTGTAATCAATGAACCAGCTTTAACTTTTGAGTTCCTTGCTGATTTGAGTGTATTACATTTGTTGGGAGCTTAAGTGTTCACAGTACTTTATAATAATTTGTTCATAATATCCAGATGCAGAGATTTAAGCAACAATCATATTAGAGGAAATATTCCATACGAGTTACCCCCAACCTTGTTGAACTCGTATGCGATTCTCAACCTTGTTTCCATATCGTGTAATTAGTTTTAGAGAAATTACCATGTGCTACATAACTAGAGTTGTTCATTTGATCTATTTTATTTACTTTTACTTTGGATATAATAAATGCTCGGCTTGAGAAGTTAATTGTTTGACTATATATGGAATCTTCTGTGCTAGTACATTAGCTATCAGTGGTGAATGGTACTGTAGAATTCTGATAGTTGAATAATTATTTACTAATTCATTTTGCAGTGGATAGTTTGTTCTACCTGTAGACATGGCTCTACACCTTGCAAGTCTCTTTACAAACATGAGTAAATAGTTAGGTTCCACTTATCATTAGATATAATACATGAGTCATAGAGTTAAATGGCTACCTGTGACAACATTCCTAACATGAGTCTTTAGATATTTTGAAGTCTCACACACTCATATGTCTTATACCTAGGATGGATTTAATTGGTATTGGCTTGCTAGTAGAGCATGATATCATGCAATAAGCAATAATTATATTTCTCTTCCCAATGTTGTAATGTTGAAATGAATACTATCTATGAAGTATCTTCTATTTGATATGGGTTTTGAAGCATATTAAGTTTTCATTTCATTATGTCCTCACTTAGAATTTTGCTTATTTTATCATGTTGCTCGTTATGCTATAAGCCTTTACTACATAATTTCATATCGATATTGATATTGTCATACAATTAACATAAATTTTAGAAAATTTATTTTGTCATATGTCTATTTTAGGAAAATGTAATTAGTAGTAGCTCCATTCATTCCAAATAACAATTTGACAAAAATTAATATTGTCACTGAAAATTGCAATATTTGTGACAATCTCATTGTTGTGTGACAACTATTATGGTCACATATATATTATTTGTAATGACTTGTGAAAGTTGTCCAGTAATTTTACTTTATTTTGTCATATAATACATTTTGTCATATAATACATGACAATTAGCTCTATACGTGACAATAAATTTATGTGACATGAAATTATTGTCACAAAAGATGCAATTTTTACGACAACACATTTGGAAACATTATCGGAGTTATTAGCGACGATATCTTTGTGACAACTATTCTTGTCACATATAGACTGGTGTGACAACAGTAAAAAAATTTTGTGACATCAATTATTATCACAAATATTATTTTCGTGACGACTATATGAGGTTGTCACATGATTTCAGTTTAATTTATGATATAATACGTGACAACAAAAATATTTGTGACAAGTAATTTTCTTTTGGTTACAACAAAAGTTGTAACTAATAAAAATATTGTGATAACAAAATTAATAGTCACAAAAAAATATAATATCTGTGACAACTTTATTGTCACAGATAAATTTGTGACGATTTTTTTAATTGTCATGTAGTTTGGTTCATTTTGATGTGTTATATGTGACAAGTAGTTTATTGTGACGACAATAGTTTCTTTTCTGTTACAACTAAATTTGTCACAAAATATTTAAATATTTGTGACAACTTTTTGACGTAAAAATGAAAATATTATCTTATTAGTGACGACTCTGTGATAACTAAATATTGTCACAAAATGTTATATGTGACGGCTTTTTCATTTTTGTGACAATAAATGTTGTCACAAAAAGCTTAATTTCTTGTAGTGAGAAAAATAACCACCCTTATTGGAAAACGGATAAGGGCTAGCCCCAAGGTTGGAAGGAGTCAAGCCTAAGGCAAACAAAGGATATGCCATGGCAACCCACGAAGAAGGAAATTCTAGGGTTTCTACCCTAGAGCCATAACTTTGACTTTTGTCTCAGTTTAGGGTCTGTTTGGTATTGTTTTTCAAGTTGTTCTAATAAGGTGTTCTCACGAACTTTTAATAAAACTGCATATTTTGGCTTTGAACAACACATTTTTTATCCTTCATACTAATTAATTAGGAACTACGTGATTGTTTTTCAAAATCAAATCTATTGCTTATAATAAAAGCTTGAAAATAGAGTTTTTCAGAAAAGCAGTCGAAACAAGCAGAGCAAACTGGCCCTTAGCCTCACTTCTCTTAATTAAGTTATCGTATTTGCACCATGAGAGTTGATTAAAATTGCATTCCAATGGAATTCATTAAGTAAAAGAATTTTACTTTCATTTTCATTCAGCGCAGTTGAACGAGTGTTTACTTTGCTCAAATCTTTATTACGCTTGTGTTGGAAATACACGGTCCACCCGTAAGTGGGTCGATTGGGTCAAAGGACCCGATTCAATTTAAGTAATTGGATTAAATTAGACAATTAAATAAGTCGAAGGACTTAATTGAAGAGTTATTGAACTTGAAGAATTTAATTGCAAATTATTAAGAGTATAAGGATTTAAAAGCAATTAATGAAAAATCTCATTTCCTATAAATAGGAAGAGACGTGTATATGCATATAAGAAGTTATGAAAAATTAGTTTTTTTCATATTTTTTTTATTTCTAATTATTTTCTCTCTCCCGGAAATAGTTCCGAGACTCATTTTACAATCATTCTTCGCCAGATTCCTGAAGAAGTAGTGAACAATGACTTAATCCCGACCTACCTTGGGTTAGTCAACAACTTAGCATTCAAACGGTTTGCAACTCGGTGTTCTTCGATCTCGGGCACGGAAAAGGTAAGTATTTGAATTCGTTTCTTTACAATTTCCTTCATTGGTATCAGAGCGGGTTTTTTTGTAATGATTTTCAGTGTTTATATCTGAATATTTGTTCCCCTTATTTTGTAATTCTGAAAATTTTATTTCGGAACGATTTTCCGTAGATTTTTCGTTGAATTTATGGCTAAAGTGTGTAAATGGTGGGAAAATCGTGTTTTTGGAAAGTTTTGACCATAACTTCGTATTATGGTCATGGAAGTGACAAATTTCTGACATTTTAGTGTTATCAATCGCGAAAGATTTTGAATATGTTCGAAATTCTCCGATGTTACTTTGAATTCATCGGAAAAAGTCTCGATTTTTGTGTCATTTTGGGCAAACAACATATTTCTGTTCATTTTTTCATAAAATAGATAGTCATTGGACTCGAGACATCGAAAAACCTTAGGTGGTGTCTGGTCAGGGGCCGGAATTTTTTTCGGAACGTTTTAAAAGTTGGAAGTCAATTTTCTGCATTCTGCAAGGGATCAGTGGCCGTTGCAGATTCCGTCGCAAATGAAAAGCCTCATCAGTTCCTTTTTGTGACAACTGTTGCGACAGTTCATGGACTGCGGTGATGGTTTGTGTAGCATTTTTGGCAACGCTTTAAAATAACGTTGCCAAAATTAAAAAAACAAGAGGACAGATTGTAGAAGAGATCTATTGCGACGCTTAACGAAACTGTCGCCAGAAGTTTTTTTTCCTTAACTTTCTCCACGTGGCACATTTTGGTGCTGACTTTGGTCAATGCCAAGTGACATCTGATGTGGCATTGGTTTAACCTTTGGGGTTGATCGGTCAATGGTTGACTGTCACGCGTCAGTCAAAAGTCAAAGCGTGCGCCACTAATGGTTCAATTTAATGGTTCAATTTGTGTTTTTGCGATTTAAGGCCCTAAACAATCTTGTTATGCTCTAAAATTTTTTCTACCCTATCATTTTCATATTTTTCGGATTTAATGGTAATTTTTACAGAATTTTTTTAGGTCCAAAAAAATGATTTTTTGATTTATTTTGTGTAAATAAATTCATAAAAATTACAGAAAATAGTTTCTGAATTTTATAAAAATTTCTAATATAGAAAATCAAATTCACATGAATATATATAAGTTACATATATTTATTATATATGAAAAATACCATTAAATTCACTAAGTTAATTGTTAGCATATGTTGACTATGATTATACTTTAGTTGTATAATTCAATAAATATATTTTGGTAATATATATGTGAATTATTAATTATCTTTGTGATAATTCATGTGAAATTTATATTTATGTGATATAGATTTGATATTAAATATATTTTAGTTATATATTTAATATAGTCAACTATTTATAAACAATTAACTTATTTTATATCTATGGGTATAAATATATATATTTTTGTAATATATTTTGGGTTAATTATTTGTGTGATAGTTATATAATTTATATCTATGTAATATAAATCTATAAAGAATATATTTATGTAATATATTTAAGTTAATAATTTGCGCAATCATTGACATTGACTTAATACATATGTTGTAGATGGTCAACAGATGCAAACCCCTCGTCATCAAGGACACCTTTTCAAAGGATAATGGTTACGGATATCATGAAAAGTTTGAGAAAAATGGGTTCTCCATAATGTAGTTGTATATTAAATATTGATACTATGTGGATCAAGTATTTATGCGGCATAAATAAGTGCAATAAGTGTGTATTAATTGCTTTATTGGAAAATATTTTAGATTATATAAATACGTCTTCGAGCTACAAAAGCTCATATAACTTATCATTCGATTTATTTGAATTGTTATTTGACAATTATTAAGGAACATTTAGGTTCATTAATATGTTATTTGATTAATTACCACATTGTTCAATCAAATGAATGAACATTGACCTTTTGAGCTGGTCTTGGATATTTCAAATGGAGTAATGTCATTGAGAATTATATTTTTTTTGATTTGAGATACTCAGTGTGTCTCACTTTTAAAAAGGAGTATAAGTATTTATACACGTTGGGTACATTAATGTGGTGGTTAACAGTATAAGATTGTTATTTGTTTAGCATCATTTCCATGTGTTTGTTTGTTATGTTTCTTTGACAAGAAATTTATTGCATGATATTTTTTTGAATAGTTTTGGGACTATATTTTATTTTGAAATCTATGAGATTCGTGGTTTATTTAATTATTGTTCATTTATATTCTATATATTTGCTTAAAGAAATTTTAAATAACATAATTTATTTAAGCCACAATAAAACACTTAGGACTAAAGTGCCCTATTTTAAATCCCAGATATAGTTTCATAATAATTCACATAAATTTTTCTGAATAGATTATCTTAAATGCCTTTAGTTAAGTGAACTAATTTAAGACAATAGGTCCAAAGTGCATTTAAAGATATACTTTATAGCTAAAGAGAACTATAATAAACAGTCAAACACATATAATTACTATTACATGGCGGAATAAATTGAGTAAATATGAGAGTTATCACCTGGTTATTGATTGGGTATACGTACTTCTTTCGAAACTAGGGTTAATGCTTATATTTCTCGGATAGTTTATTCTTAAGTAAATATTAATTAACACACAACTGCTCATAATAATTCACCTAAATCCTTAAATTCGTGTTTAGTCTTACCATTAGTGATAAAGAAGATCAGTAATGGTTACTTCTTCAAAAGTATTTGTAGCAAACTTAAAAACTTAACGATAATTATTAGCGAATCTAGAATTTATAAATTGGGTTTGTGCGGATGAACAAGGAGTCCTTTTATGCTTTGGTAACTATTGTGTATGAGTTCAAAGAAAGCAGCACAAATAAACTCTTGAATGATAAGAATATGTGTCTTGCATGGGGAGGAAGAATTCACTAACCCGAATCATTTTGCTAAGTGCTATTGATGATTGTATTGCTAAGGGATTACATGTATGTAAGACATGTCTATTTGATCACTAAATTGAAAATAGTTTTAACTAGTGATAAGTTCTTTGCTTCGAGTGGGAGCATATGTGATGCATCTAACTCATTTTTTTATGGATTAGTTTTTTTTATGATGTCACCAGCTCTTTGGATCTGGAAGAATATTGTCCTCTACCAACCAAATTTTGTCTTAAATGCATTTGGCATAGAGACAACTGAGGATTTTTTATTGATGCGAAGCATCTATGTAAAGCTAAAAGAATAAGAAAAATGGGTCTTAACCATACTAACACAAATTAAGAGGTCCAAAGGCAATAGGCAGTCAACATCACGGAGGTGATTTACTAAAATTGCCAATATAAATGTAACTATGCTATAGAGCATTAAGTACAGACATGTATAAGTATTAAATTGTATACTTTCATATCAAGCTCTATGTTGCTGATGAAATATTATTCAGTGGGAATTGATTCAATTGCAACATGTAATATGAGCAAGGACCGAATTATCTTTGTGAACTTCCGACAATTATCACGAGAGACATAGGTATCTATATAGAAAACCATCGGGTTGGAGTTTTATAGATTAACACATGTAGATTAGATTTGCAACAATGGCAAATCAAATATCTACATGATGTGTGGTACTCTCCTATTATTTTTCAAAATTGAATTTATGTTACGGTTTTATGATTAATCAGTTTATTCATGAATTTTTCCAATTTTTTAGTTTCTTCATTCCTAAAAGTAGATTCTATATGTCTAGTTCTTATAAGATTGACATTATTGTAATGAGTGTACATTACTAATTATCAAGTGGATAGTGTTTGTTTTTCTATTAACTAACTCATCTTTAAAATGATAATGTTAGTATATCACATAGGCGATTATATCACAAATGCTAAGAGGATTGAGTTCTATAGGCATATTATGATGGATAATTTAAAAAGTTAAATTCTATCGTGTGATGGGTTCCACAAAAGGAAAGTAAACAACAAATCAATTCTTAGAGATGAACTAGAACATAATATATTTTTGCAACTTATTCATTGTGACATTTGTGGTTTAATAGAAGTGAGGGTAAGGCATGGGCCTAATGTTTCATCACATTGATTGATGACCATACTCGTTATGGAATCAACTACTTGATTTTCCATAAATCTGAAGCTTTTAGCTATCAAAAGATTTATGAATCTTGTAGCAAGATTTGACTGTAAAGTCTTGGAACTAAAGTGGTAAAGAGTTATTTTCAGTTATGTGTTTATAGCTTTATATGATGAATATGGGACAAAACATTAGTTGTTTGTTTCCTATGCTCCGTAGTACTATAGAGTTTGTGGAAGGAGAATAAGATTCTGCTCGAAATGGTTCGATGTGTGTATCAACTAAATACCCTTGAAAATTTGTTCTTCCATCCCATATGAGATGTGAATTAGAAGAATTTTGAGTTTATTCGATTTACAACTTTGTAGTTGTACCGCTTATACCATACCTTTGATAAATTAGACTCACAAGGTATAAAGAGCATCTTTACAAGATACTCTGACATATCAAAAGGATATGTTTTTGTGGGGGAGAATGTGGAAGGATATATGACATAATTTGAATCACGAGATGTCAATTTCTTAGAAAATGAGTTTCAAAGATTGTGTGTATTGGGCAAAAACATTTCCTTTTAACAAGACTCTTAAACTTGATATTTTGGATGTATCTTCAAGTTGGAGTAATTCAAACGAAGTGGTTCATAATGATCATTTTAATCAAAGGGATCTTGTTCTATAGGGGAGCCGAGAACCTAAGAATGCTATTGATTCAAGTGGTAGTCAGTGTTATTATTCTAAGTGGGAGTCAATGTTTTTAGCTCAAGTGGGAGCTCGGATCAATATAGTATTTCTGATCCAAGTTGGAGTAAAGAAATGAGATTTAAGGAAAGAATTTCAAGTTACGATAAATATATGAGATATATTTATGAAGACTCGGAGCCTAAGTGATAAAAATGAAAAATGTTCCACCTTGAAAATTAAGTATTTTAAGGGAGATGAATAGTTGCATGTGATGGAAGAAGAATTAAATTGACATACATGAAGGATATAAAGTTATTGAGAACAAGTGAATTCTCAAGATAAAGTGAAAGCATTCGGCTTATAATTAAGGGATATGTATACTCAAACTGATAAGAATGTATTATGAGAATATTTTCTTTTCAATTTCAACATTTACATATATAAGAATTGTATAGCTTTGGTAGTTATACTTACCCTTAGACTCACATCAAATGAATGTATTCTTTTCTCAATGGAGAATTATCATGAGATATCTATATGGTACTACTAAGAGGGTTTGTCCCAATTGTTTGCGAACACGAGGTTTGCATAACTGAATAAGTCAATTTACGATCTCATGTGGTCTTAAGGTTATGGTATTCAATGGTAAATGAGGGCCATTGAATATATGCCATTGAGTGAAAGATTGGTTATCGAGTAACTTTATATGTAAGACATGGGGGAGTTTGCATATATCTTAAGGCTTGAGATATCAATAGATAGAAAGATAAATGAGTATCTTTACTCAAGAATCTTGCATAAAAAAAGGAGTTTAAAAAAGATTCTTTATGCATAACTATGAACCCATAAGTATTCCTATGACTAAGAGTATAGTTTCTTGGTTTAAACATTTGTCCTGAAACTCCTAAAAGTGTGAGGATATGGAAATAGTTCCATCTGATGGAAATATCATATATGTTATGTCTTACCCCAGACCTAATATTTGTTATGTCATGGGCATTGCAAGTGAATATTGATCTATTCCAATAATAGAGAACTGGAACACCGTTAAGAAATTGTATAATACTTGTAAAAGACCGCTGGTTATGCTCTGGTGTATCAGGCTAAGGAAATAGACCTTATAGATACTCAGATGCAGATTGGCAAAGGCCAAAACTGAATTTGTGTTTTTCCAGCCATGGTTCAACATATTGTTTGGCTAGAAAGACTAGTGAGTCTTTACCAGCTAGGTGCTCCAAACAACTATTGGCTATTTATAAGTAATAGTCAAACATTAATAGCTTATATGATAGACCTGAAATATCATTTAAGGTATAAGCATATCAAAATCAAGTATCATTTGGTTATAGACTCAAGTACACGACGAGATGTCAACATGAGGTATTTGTCTACATATTACATATTTGCAGATTTATTTACGAAGCATGTCCCTAAAGATGTATATGTGAAATATATTAAAGGGTTAGATATATGTATATTGGATTTATTTAATCACCTCATTTAACATACCCTTCAAATCGTGAACGATACCTTGATGATATAAATTAGTTTTATATTATGAGCAATGTGTGTGTGTGTGTGTTGTGTATATATATTAATTATCGTTCATAGCATGTCGGACAGAGAAGTAGCCTACTCACATGGGTGTTTCCCCTAGTGTTACCACGTGGGTACAGACTAAGATGAGATTAATTTTGAGCATACTATGTGTAATTCGGGAACCTGTTCAAAATCGTGAATCAACTTGTATAAGTAATAAGGAAAGCCATATTGTGTGGAATAATGTGTACTGAATCCAAGAAGGAATCAGGTAAGAACTGTGTCGTTCACATGACGATATGCCATGTTCTGTCTGAATAACTAAAGGTAGTTCTTGAAGTAGAACAAGGTTAAATGCTAAGGTGCATTGTAAGTGAAACCTTTATATAGTGTTAGTTCATATTATTGAGAATAGACATGCGCTATTTTATAAAGGTAAAAGGAAAGAACACTATGGCATATTATCAAAGTGGGAGAGGAGTGAGTCCTCGGGATAATGTTTGCTCAGCGACCATGAGATGAGAAGTTTGTACGCTGAGGATCTCAACTTCTCTAATGTGAGACTCGGTCCATTAACTGAAGTGTTTTTGGACCTTACCCTCATTACTATTGTGTTATCTTGAGAAGTAAGCACTAGCATGGACAATTTAATCAATCACCGAGAGATTATGATTTGATTCGATCTGGGAGAGATTGGTTGGTGGTACGAACTAGTTCTGTATGGAATGGATAATTCAAAAGGAAGATATGGCCAATGAACATTCACCAGAGTTCTGTTAGCTCACCGGCTAACCTATCGTTACATTTGATGTAAGATAGTGAACAACGGATTAAGGCTTCCGAGATCCTTAATGATGTGGAAGTGGGTGATTGTCGACCAATCTAGGGTAAAGCATACGCGCTAAATATCAATGTGATATTGTTTATAATATTATAGTTTAATCTATGTGGTTAAGTGCTAATCAGAATCATCTTGCCAGACCCTAACGGGGCGCAAGATGTTCTGAATATGAGATGTTAATCTATTTGGTTGAGTACCACTCAGGATAGTCTTGGCAGACCCTAACAGGTGCAAGATAAAGTGTTCCTGATAGTATGCAGGTCGCACGACTTCGCAGGATAAAGAAGATATGATGACCTTGTACGAAATGTGAGCCGTCAAGTGCGAGTGGGAGATGTTAGAAATACCCGGTCGGCCCGTGAGCGGGTCAATTGGATCAAAGGGCCCGATTCAATTTAAGTGATTGGATTAAATTAGACAATTAAATAAATCGAAGGACTTAATTGAAGAGTTATTGAACTTGAAGGATTTCATTGCAAATAATTAAGAGTATAAGAATTTAAAAGCAATTAATGAAAAATCTCATTTCCTATAAATAGGAAGAGACGTATATGCATATAAGAAGTTATGAAAAATTAGTTTTTTTTCATATTTTCGATTTTTAATCATTTTCTCTCTCCCGAAAATAGTTCCGAGACTCGTTTTACGACGCCGGATTCTTGAAGAAGTTGTGAACAACGACTTAATCCCAACATACCGTGAGTTAGTCAACGACTTAGCATTCAAACGGTTTGCAACGCTGCGTTCTTCGATCTCGGGCACGGAAAAGGTAAGCATTTAAATCCGTTTCTTTACGGTTTCCTTCAGCTTGCCTAGAGATTCAGCAAGCGACGTGTTAGCTCTAGACATCTTGGATGAAGAAGCGGAAAATTAATAGATAAATACACTTCAATAACTTTCATATTATGAACATAGACCCAAGTTCTGGTGGTGGCCATGAATAATTATCCTTCTTTAGTTTCAGAAAATCCAGAACCTTAACGTCCTAATCATCCTGCCCGGATATAGGGCAGCTGGTACATGATAGGACCATCCCGTGATAATCCGGCTCAATTTTCACATAAAGGTAACATTGTTTAAAATTCCTCAAGGATTGGATACGGTCAATAGAAAGAATAAAACCCCTCGCAGTGGGTGAAATGGAGGTGACCTCATTCTTAAAAAAAATAGAGTTTGAAAAGTTTTAATATTTCAAAAGATTAAAAAAAACAAAATCAAATGAAAGAGGGTGAGAACGAGAGGTTGTATGTTTGTTATACAAAGTTAGTAAAAGTTAAAAAAAAAATTGTACAAAATTCCATGTCTTAGCATATTTCAAATTACTGTTATTTAATTTGAACAGTTGCACTTGCATTAAATAGAAAGAAAATATCCACGGATTTAGTTTGAACTTGGGATCTCTTGAGATCATAAGTTCAGTGTTAACCAATATTATCGAAACCGAACCAGACACCAAACTAGTAAAGTTAGCGGTTCACGGTTTTAGCGGTACAACCAGATTCAACCGTGGTGCAACCGAATGTATGATTTTTTAATAAATATTTTGAAAAATATATATAAATATAACAAATATTCATTTGTCCAATATAGGCATAAGTTGTTAATGTAAGGAAACTAAAAATAGTAAATATTAATGATAAATTCTTATGGAAAGAAATATGTTAATAATATATTTAGAAAAGTAATAACTTTTTACGGAATAATTTAGAAAAAATATTCATTTGTCTAATATAGGTATAACTAGTTAATGGAAGGAAACTAAAAATAGTAGCTATTAATGATAAATTCTTATGGAAAGAAATATATTGATAATATATTTAGAAAAGTAACTTTTTATGGAATAGAATAGAAAATATTAATATTAATGATTAATTCTTTCCAATTTTAGAAAATATTTATGTCATATAAATATAAAAAAATCTCATGACATTATAATTCATTTGAAATAATAAATGTCTTTAAATGAAATAAAAATAATAAATATTAATTTATTTCTTTCTATAAACGTATCAAAAATAATAATTAAGGTAAATTTTCTATCATATTAATAATATAAAAGTTAAAATAATAAATTAGTAAATAATTATTTTCCATAAGTACGAAAACATTTATGATGATTTCCAAATTTATCTTTGAATTTATGTAAATTTCAAAAGATTCGGGTTTTGATCGGTTCACCGGTTTTTTCGATTTAAACCGATCAAGTCCGATTTTTTACAAAACCGTTATTTTTTATCAATCGGACCGAACTCATGGCCGGTTCTCAATTTTTCTGGTTGAACCGGCCGGTCCGATCCGATTTTAATAACATTGATGTTAACCACTAAATTTAAACATTCACCACTATTACTTCCTTTGTGTTATTGTAGGTTGGTTCGGCACAACTTTCAAGCCCAAAATCTTGTATTTTCACAACTCCTCTTACTATAATTGTAATTGTGCAGTTTCGAAAACAAAAACCTGAAAAATGGTTCATGCATTTATAGGATGTTATATGTTTGATTCAAATAGAGTAATATATCTTTATTTCCCTTAAACTAATATAACACATAACGGAAAGGAGTGACAGAAGCGAATGATTATTATAGTTTGGTGGTGAAAATTAAGAGGCTCTTGGATCGAGATTGGGTGGTCGAGTTGCAGCATATATATTTATCGGGGAGGAAATTGCGTGGCGGATCGTATGGCATGGTTTGCAGGTTCTTTGCAAATGGGATTGCATATTTTCGAGGATCCAGCTCCAGGAATGCTTGATGTTGTGCTACAAGATTTAATAGGTGTTCCAACTCCTAGATTTGTCTTAGCTTAGCCTTGTGCTTTCTCTTTCTTATAAAAAACATACAACACGTAACATTTATTTACACATCACTATATTTGCAAATTCAACATTTTCGTGGCAATAATTTACGTGCTTCTTCCGGCGATGAATCACAACTAATCATTCCATAGACAATGCTCATAATATCTCTATAAACAAGAATATTTCAGGAATCTCTAAAATCCACAATCATCCTCTGCACTTTCATATCATGCCCATTTGAGTAAGCCTTTCTGGAGTTAGAGCGTTGTTATGTTGCGACTACTAAACTTATATGAGTGTATTTGATCAGATCAGCGATTTACCAAACTTCTTTGAATCTCCCCATAGATTTAGGGAAAAATACATGGTTATACCAAAGCCCAACAATGCTTTCCATTAAAAGTTTGGTCAACAACACAAGTGTCCAATTTCACAAGCTTCAACAACATAAATACGTTCCATAAGCCTCAAACAACATAAATACGTTCCTCTCCAACAACTCATGCACAAGACATGTTTTTTTAATTTTCTTTTTTAATTTTACATTTATGTCTCAAACCGTTTATTTTTTTGACATGCCGCTTTAGACTTTTATGTTCGTCTCATTTTTATCTTCGAAACGCCATCCATTGTGATATTTTTTTTCCAAACTTTTCGCCACCTGGTAAAATGCTGGTATTTTGCTGGTAAAATGCTGGTATAAAGTGGTTTTTGTTTGATTTCTTTCATAAAATAGATGCTTATATTTGGATTCTTCACACCTTGTATAATGCTTGTATAATGATGATATAAAGTGATTTTTGTTTGGTTTCTTTCATAAAATAGATGCTCATATTTAATTTAATTTTTCACGCATGGTAAAATACTGGTATAAAGTGGTTTTTGTTTGATTTCTTTTATAAAATAGATGTTTATGTTTGAGGTTCTTCACACCTTGTATAATGCTTGTATAATGTTTGTACAATGATAATATAAAGTGGCTTTTGTTTAGTTTCTTTCATAAAATAGATGCTTATGTTTAGTCTAATTTTTCACACTTGATAAAATACTGGTATAAAGTGTTTTTGTTTAATTTCTTTCATAAAATAGATGCTTATGTTTGGGTTCTTCACATCTTGTATGATGCTTGTATAAGTGCTTTATAATGATGATATAAAGTGGTATTTATTTAGAATCTTTCATAAAATAAATGCTTATGTTTAGTTTAATTTTTCACACCTGGTAAAATGCTGGTATAATGCTGATATAATGATGGTTTTTCACACCTTGTATAATGCTGGTAAAATGTTGGTATAATGATGGTTTTTCACACCTGGTAAAATGCTGGTATTTTGCTGATAAAATGCTAGTATAAAGTGGTTTTTGTTTGATTTCTTTCATAAAATAGATGCTTATGTTTGGGTTCTTCACACCTTGTATAATACTTGTATAATGATGACATAAAATGGCTTTTATTTGGTTTCTTTCATAAAATAGATGTTTATATTTAGTTTAATTTTTCACACATGGTAAAATGCTGGTAAAATGTTGGCATAAAGTAGTTTTTGTTTGATTTCTTTTATAAAATAGATACTTATGTTTGGGGTTCTTCACGCCTTGTATAATGCTTGTATAAAGTGGCTTTTGTTTGATTTCTTTCATAAAATAGATACTTATGTTTACTTTAATTTTTCACACCTGGTAAAATGCTGGTATATGAACAAGAAGGAAAAAGGGAGGAACGTATAAACTGAAAAGAAAAAGTTTAAAATCTGATCAAACAGTTATCTATAAAAGTAGAGAATAAAGAGGTAAGCATTTTAGCCAACCCCTACATTCCATACAATTTCCCTAGATTCTACGGATTTTTAAGATAAGATATTATTGTTTTGAACTTTTTTTTTCTTGCTCTTACGACCTCTTTACCGACTTTCACTTATGGTATGGCAGACCAAGGACTGGAAATCCATGGGCAGTTTGTTGGCAGCTTACAAACAAGCACCTACCTGAAATTCTCTTGGATCAGTGACGGTGATTGCTTGCATTTTACTGTTGTAGGCTGTAGCGGACAATGCTTTCATACTCCGGAAGACCAAATTCAAGTCCCGAATAGACCATAAATAGCGAAAAGATGTACTTTACTTGCTTTGTTTGGAGGAAGATGCTCTTTGAGAAAAAATTGAGAAAAAAAAAAAAAAATCGGATCAACAATTTAGCAGATATATTTCTGAGGTCATTAGAGTATGAGTTTCTTGTTAGCCGTCCTTGACGTAAAGAGTATTCTCTACTTTAATTTCTTGTGTTTGCATGTATATTTAAATAATTGTTGTACTAATAGACTGATATCTTATAGAATTATTTGTTCATTGAAATTAACATTCGTATAATAGCATTTCAAAATGATAATTCTTCTTCACTTTTACTTTTATTATCTTTCTTTTTTTTCATTACTTCCCATCTCCGACTTTTGTAGATATAGCTGCCTTGAAAACCTTCCAAAACCATTACACATGTTGTAATTAAGAAAACACATCGAAATAGGGTTTTAAAACACCTTAACTCGCGTACAATTTTATTGAAGATTAAAATTCAACTTGACTTGATGTTCGTTTAGGCCATCGGAAATCAGCAAAACAAGGGTTCACTTTCATTGGCGATCAATATATCAAACTGGTTGTTTCATTGTACTTTTACTGTGCCATAATGCTGTAAAATTTACACTGAGGTGAATTTTATGGATATCTTAGAACCTGCTCTTTTCAACTTATAATCCATTCAGTCTAGTTCAATAATGTTCAGTACTTCATACATATAAATTTACACTGAAATAAGTACTTATTAGTTCAATTTAGTACCGCTACTTATAAGTTAAAAAGAACAGGACCTGAATGTTCTTTACATGTTATTTGAAGAGTTCAAGATGCCATAAAAATGGTTGAAAGAAAATATGTATTCTATCAAGTAGGAAAAACGGTCATGCTACAATATGTATTCAGTAGGGAAGCTTTGATTTATCACTAATTATTTATGTAATTCGATAAAATGAAAGAAAAAAGCTTTTTCTACCAAAACAAGCATACAACATCTCAGAATGAATTTGTATTGGACACCCAATTTCACAAATACTATCATATAGTCTTATAGAGGTCTTGGACCAGTAAAGTTCAATGTAAATTTTAACACCCCAAATAATTTTCTAGACCAAGTCTTACCTGAACCCCAAAAAAAAGCACATAAGTCGCTCGCTCACTTTTGAAGTTCCTCAGTAATATGCTTTTCGAGGGTTGTTCTGCACAATTATTAAAAACTCTCAACTAAGAAACAACATGAACCAGATATGACAAAAATAAATATCTTTTAAGGAAAAGAAAAATCAATACCATAGGATTTGGTCTATGGCGATAACCGAGCATCATGCGCTTCTTATATTGCTCATATATATCATCTTCCGGAGTCACATCTCCAGGATTGTGAGCTCCAACCCCCAAATTATCTTTCTTTACATTACCAGCCATTATTGGATCTGCCATTCCACTTCTTGAGCTCCCTAGACCCTCCCCTGAAACCAACTTAACCTAATTAGCCACTTTCTACCTCGATAGGAAATTGTTTTAGCCGGGTATAACAGTTCAAGAAAATCTTCACAAGCATTATATTTTATGCAATTATAGAACTGTTGTGCAGTTAGTGTTGTTAAAGGCGCGCCCGTGAGGCGCGGGGTTCTGTGCCTCGAGGAAACTTTTCCCAGGTTTTAACTTACTCTAATATGTGCCATTCATCTATTTTAAGAGTTTTCATAATCATTCAAGGCTAGACATTCCTAAATCAATTCCTATTATGGCTAAATTCATTCAATGATAGATATTCTTAATGCAATATATGTACATCTAACAACTCTTAGTTCTTTTTCTGGTACTGTTATTGCATTTAACTTCACTTTTCAAGCAAATTTTTCGCGCCTAGGCTGCACCTAGCGCCTTGACAACTATGTGTGCAGTTAAAGCAGCCATCTTTGTTACTAAGCAAACACACATCATATTCTATAATTATTCTTTCACCAGTTTCAATATCTCGAAGGACCCACGACAATGTCTACCAACAACTAAGATTACAACCCATTGGCCATATTTGAGCCATAGAGCACACACTTCCATTTATTCCCCTATTAAGTTCATATATGAGCTGAGTGCTCATTATATTTGTTCTCCACCATATTCATTTGAAATGTAAAGAGGGTTTAAGCGATCAAGACCCTGACTTTCAATAATATAATTAATACCTGACCTAGAGAGCTAGAAATAAAAGACAAATTTACCTCCCAATACTCATTGCTTAATTTGCACTTGCAACTTATAACCACACAAAAGTGGGTGCATATACAAATCTCTAATCTCTATACAAATGACATTAATTCGTGTGTGTGTGGGTGGGAGAGAGAGAGAGAGAGAGAGAGAGAGAGAGAGAGAGAGAGAGAGAGAGAGAGAGAGAGAGAGAGAGAGAAGAGACCTTCTTTCCAGCCCATTTTGGACAACAGTTTATGTCCGACATTAGTAGCCTGGATTTTGGACCGCTCTAGAGTCTCTCTAGCTGCTTTTTGTGCAGCCACATCGTTGCAGGTAGCCATGAATTTATCAAGCTCTTCTAGTGGAATGTAGTCACCCATATGATGACCTCTTTTTCCAGGTGCTGCAGAGCCGGCTAACAAAAAGAAATGAGACAATTATAGGATATAAAATAATAACAAAAATACCATCCAAGAAAATACCACAAGGAAACCATAGTTTTCCTGCCAATAAAAGGCAAAGCTATATTAACCTTGAAGGGAAGGAGGGGGGGGCATCTCATCCTTTGACTGTTTTGGCTGTTTCCTTTGCTCTTCTTGAGCGGCCTTTTTCATGTAAAATTCCATCATTGCTATGGGATCTGTACCTTCAGGTGCACTTGATACCCCTGCAACATAAATGCAATACTCAATAATCAGCTATTAATCATAATTTGGAAAAAAATGAACAAGAAGGTTCAATTGTTACAAAAATCAACAGATGTGACTGATAGTTCACCTACAAATTTCACACAATCCAAAACCAAAACTAACTTTTAGTTTATTTGGAAAGCCAAAATTTGAAGGAACGCAATTTCTTTTATATAGAAATGTTGTTAATTTTGTCTACAAAATAATTTGAATTCAATTGAATTCCTTCAAATTTTGGGTTTCCAAACACACCCTATATGATCAGCATACACATCACAATCAAACCATACACAAGTAAAAAATATTAACGTATACTATCAGCATTCAGGTCACCAAGAATAGTGTGCATTTACAAGCTCTCAAGGATTATCCCTATTCATTCGGCGTAATTCAGCAATATACTGTAAGCAAATATACTTCAGACCTACAAATAGAGGATATCCCGCTATGCTATTACCATTTCTTCCAACGAATGCTGCTTGTGCTGAATTACACAGACCCCGAGGTTCATCAGTGGTTTCATACAGAGCTGAAGCAGGAATTTGATAATTTGGATGCTGCTGAAGTACCCTTTGAGAACCACTTGTAGACTTCGAAGCTGAAGTACTTGTAGCACCTGTGCAAAACAAAGGATAAATTTCACTCTAGATGCTGACAGGATTGAAATAGAATAGACATTTTCTCTGCTTGTCATATATCAAAATTTGTTCAGACCAACAAAGTGAAATCATGCCATGGATTTTCATTTCAGTATACAAGCAAGCAAACAGGCTAGCTGTTTACATCTTATAAACAAATCAGATTCATTGTTTAGCATCTCTACCACCATAAGCTAATAAGGCCCATCTCATTCAGATTTCCACCAAATATAAATGAACAAAAATAGTGGGTCAGGTAACTAAAATGAAATATAGAAACAGTGATCCAGGTACCAACCACTAGCTGAGACTTCAGAATCCTTGGTCCGTGAAAGTGCCCTCTCCTCTTCAGCAAGCCGAAACTCGTAGTATTTATAGTCTGAGCAACACTTGTCAAATAAAAATCTGCACAACAAGAATTTTACGTCCATAATTTTCTTTATGACACTTGTTTATATGTACATAATTATGAACTTCAAAGTTCGAACAACATAATAAAATTTATGTTTAGGACATACTTAAAAGGTGTATCTCCTGGATTCTTATCACGTGTAACATTCTCGAATTGCCTTCCATTTTTGGCAACAAAACTCACAAGTTTGTCTGCAACTGTCTTCACTGTAGGATCATCTGGGGAAGATGGTGCTGCACATCACTTAAAAAACTGATTAATACCGACAGCTCAACAAGTGAATTCAATTTCTCTTGTATCAGGCCTGCCACACAAGTCAAATCTTTCATTGAACATCTCTTTCGAGAAATGTGGGTTAGAATTTAAGGTAAAAGCTGCATTCATAAGACATGAAATATTCAAGAATGTTTTGCTTCTTTGTGCCTGTACTAGATCAGCGTGAATACCCAGATGATAAATTGCCCTTGCTCAACGTAGGGGACAAATACTAACTACTTAGAGCTTATCAAACACGCTTTACTTTATGCAGATATGTAGGTATCTAAAGAGTGAGAGCATCACCATTTACTCAGAAAATTACAGTAAATTAGGGGAAGCTGCCTCAGGCAAAGAATAAAAAAACAAAATTGTTTCACAATAGTTTGATAATTTGCTTCACAAAAAGAAAAAAATGATGCACCACAAGTTCCCGACAAAAGACAATTAGGTATCAAAATCACGAGGTTCCTACGCTTCCTAACAATATTTAGCTTCAGTGAGAACTGAGAAGGGTCATTCTTGACCCAGAAAAATCAAGTGCACATGTTGAAAATTTTGTAAGCACGTCTTGAAGCCAAAACACCAAAAATTTCACAACATTTTTTTTATGAAAAGCGCAGAGAGAATATGCATGTAAGTAACAATTACCAACATCCATTTGTCTTGATGATAATTCAGATGAATCAGGCTGACCCAATCTTTGCCTTTTTGCTGAAACATTCCCCAAATCTGCTTCCTCTTCATCTTCCTCATCTCCACCCAACTTAACAGAAGGGACCACAATCTTTGATTTCAGCTTCAAGCTGAATACAAGCTTTCCACCTGAAGGAGCCGGTGGAGTTTTGATTGAACTATTAGGCTTGAATTGCATACTTACTTTACCAGTTGTGGGTCTAGAAGTAGGAGTTCCTGATACTACTGTTTTGGGTTTAGAATCCTTCTCTACGGCACTTCTATCCTTCTCTTGTCCATTCCCCTTCTCTTGCTGGAGTTGTTTAAACCTCTCCATGAAGGAACCATCATTAACAAAAAGACTAGAAGGTGCCTTTTCATCCATAGCCAAGGAGTCAAATATGCACAAGTTGTCTACAGGGGAGCCACTGTTTGACAAGTACGCTTTGAAGCAATTTAGATATATGTTTATCTTTATGACTGATTTGTGTTTCACTTAACTAGTGTATTTCTTCATATAGCAGCGATAACAAACTCCAAAAAACAGAAAAACTAACGAGAAAGAAAGAAAGAAATGAAAAGTTCTACGAATCCCACCAAAAAACACATCTTCAACACCCAAGGGCAACCAAATATGAGAAGCAAACCCTTGTGAAGCACAAAGATAAGAAATGCACATATGCATCGAGAAGGCATTCCTCGTTAGAACTACCAAAAAAAGTAAAAGAGCTCCAAACGATGGTAGCAAGAAGGGAAAAACTCGAAATTGAAGTCAAATTTCAGAAAAGAAAAATCGATAAGAAAACTAATTGAAGAATAGCAATATCATATCATATCATAACATGTTATCACAATAAATGAAATAGAAGATTATCACAATAATTAAAAAATATATATGATTATATAATTGTATTCTACAAGAAACATGGAAAATTAAAACTTATTGATTTAGAGTATTAATTGTAAGAGAAATTTTACTTCAGAGGAGCAGTAGTTAAAAATGGAAAGATAATTTGCCGGAACTGTCTTAATCTTAAGAAACGAGTTTCCAACTTTCGTTATTTGCGGAAACACCCCGTACCCGGTTTCCATGAGTTTTGGTTTCCATGAGATTCGGTTTTCGAAACGGGTGTTTAGGAGTTACCATGCTACCTAGACTATCACTCTAAGTCCATATCTGCCGCATATAATAATTTTATAAGAAGGACCAAAGCATTTACCTCTAATATTTACAAGAAACAATAGATTAAAAAATATACTGGAAAAACATTAAGTCTTGTTATCGATGAAAGCAATCCCCAACCCTAGCAAGCAAACTACAATTTCGATACTTTTCCAGGGTTAACAACTTCAACAAATTCCTATCAATATTATAGTGAATCCACAACATAATAACATCAATGAAGCATGCATCCACAATTTACATAAAACACAAACAAAATACTAGGCAACCGTAACAAAATAAGGTAAAATTCATTAAAATAAGCTCAAAAATTGCAAATACAAGAAAACCCTGATTGAGCTAAAGAAGATGAAAAGGCGACGAATACCAGATATCTGTATTGTTCCAATAATTGAGCGGTAAGATTACAACGGATGCAGAATTCAGCTAGTCTCTGATTAACGTCTTTCCCTGGGAAAGGAGATGGAGTGAGAAATCGATCTTGCTTTCATTAGGAGGTTCCATTAAATATATACATTGTGAAATTTACCGGTTCGCCCCTCTTTAGCAAGATATGTGCCTGGCATAAAATTATTAAAAATGTTATAAATATATTATTTATATATATTAATTGGATGACTGGCATCGTACTTAAATTTCCACCATTAATTTTATAACTTTTGTCATTATATGTTATTGATCTTTGCCTACATTTATAGGTTTTTTCTATGTCAGATAAAATGAAATAAATGATTTATTTTCTCTCCATCTTTCATATACTCTATTCTTGTATTTGTTTATATTATTATATATTTACTTTATTTACAACACGTTATCAGCATGAGTTTACTTTTCGGTATCATTCACTTGATATGATTATTATTATTGTTATTTTTTTATGTAATTATATATTCATTCTTTCGATGATTTTATTGATAGAATTTATACATATAAGGAATGGCGATTCATTCTACGACGGTATGCAAATCTGCCTAGTCAGTTTCATCAAATATTTAAAAATATTTCGGTGACGAGTATAAGTTTTTTATTTTAGTTCTATCATCTCTTTTTCTTTTCTTTTATATTATGTTATTTTTTTATCATAATAATTTTTATATATGTAATTATATCCCCAAAGGATATATAAAATAATTTTAAGTTTTATATTCCTGAAGAATATTTATAAAATTATATCCCTGAGTGATATAATGATTATTTTAAGTTCGTATATTCTTGAAAAAATATATATAGACTTGTATCCTTGAATGATAGATTATTGTAATTTATATTCATAAAAGAATATCGACTTCTGAATGATACTTTGTTAAAATAATTGCTCGTAAGATTATAAAAAAATCTTAATAGTTGACTATCAAAGATCCTGCAGATTTTTTGTATGAACTTTGAAGAAAATACATCTTACAATTCGGAATACATATGAACATGCCAGTACACCTGAAGTGGAATAAAATTGTTGAATTTCCACCCGAAATGAAAAATTAGATTGAAGAATAATTTTATCACCAAAAAAATTGAAGAATAATTTTCACCAAAAAAAATTGATCATGAATAATATTTTCTACCCAAAGTAGAAATATAATTAAATAAATGATAACACATGAAGTGGAAAAATCAAATTGATGGTTCATTTTCACCCGAAGTGGAAAACTAAATTCATGAATAAATTCCACGCAAAGTGGAAAAATTGAATTAATGAATAAATTGCACTCGAAGTGGATAAATTAAATTGATGAACGGTTTTCACTAAAAGTGGAAAATTAAATTGATTTTCACCAAAAGTAGAATAATTAAATTTTTACTAGAAGTGAAAAAAATAAATTTATAATTTTCACCAGAAATGGAAAAATAATTTCACTAGAAGTGAAAAAAAATTGATAAATAATTTTCACTCGAAATGGAAAATGAAATTTATAAATATTTGATTAATTGAATTAAAATATTGATATCTTGATTTATGTTAAAATCTACCCACCTGAAATTATCGATCAATTTTGGAGTTTTGACTGTAGGATCGTCGATGGAAATTCCAGAGTAATTTCAGAATTTAAATTTTATGACATTGGGGAACATATTGATAATTTTTATTATATGTTTTTTTTAAGTTTGTTCTAATAAATTTTTGATATTATAAATATGACAATTATTGAAAATATTGTGTTTGTGTTTCCTATGTTACAAAAAAGAATTAGTTTTTATCGGTATTGAAAAATACAAAATATATCGAGATCCTAAAGATCTTTAAATAATGATGTCATATTAATTATACTACAAAAGATCTTGAGGATCTTCGAAAAATTATGAGCATATGAGAGTAATATATCCACCAAAAGGTTCATTTTATGTGGAATAAATTTTTTGGACCTTATTTGATATAAATTTATATATACTCCTGTAGGAGTACGTGCACTTAAGCAATATTAAAATGAATAATTAATGATTTCCACATAGATATATTTTTGAAATAAATATATCACGATGACGAGAAAATTATAACGAAGTCGGTGGTGCAATCCGTTCGAATAACTTACGTAAATTGGCAATTTTGATGAATAGTAAAATAGTAAGTCACTATTCATTTCTAGAATTTAATTTTGTCATCATTTACTATTTGAGTATACGGTTACTATTTTGGTATACTGATACTATTCATGCATCCGCATACGATTAATATTCATGGATACGTTACTATATAATGAATAAAATTTTTGTTAAAAAGCAATGGACATGTTTTATTAGATCAAATATATTCCCTGAAGTGAATATTATATCATTATAGAAATTTTAATGGTAAATTTGTAGTCATTAATATAATTATATAACCACCTGAAGTGGAAAATGAAATTGGGCATATAATATACTCAATACTTGTGACAATATGACTATAATGATAGAATATTATGTTAATTACCCACTAACCTAACATTTATATTTTTGCTTTTATTAACATTTAATTTTAGTTTTTATTTTATTTTATTGTCATTTACTTAATTTTATTTAAGTTATTAAATATATAATAGTAATATAGTCGATTATCAAAGATCTTGTAGATCTTTGTAAAAATATAATAATAATATAGGTACTAGTTTATTTTATATGAGTGTACTAGCAATTTTCATCTGTAGTGGAATATTAAATTGATGATAATAATTACCACTAGAAGTGGAATATCAAGTTGAAATTTTTGATAGAAGGACATGAATATTTTCCGGTATTAATTAACGTCAATGCTAATAAAGCAAATGTTAAATGTTATAATCCGGATATGAGTAAAATGAATATTATCATGATATTGGTAACACAAAATTATTGGATGATTCTGAAGAGCCACTATTAATGTATCAAGGGGATAAAAATTGTTAAAAGTTCAAGAAGAAGCTGAATATTTTTCTACTCTAAGTATGAGTAATACAAAAATTACCATTATATCTGATATTACAAATATAATACAAGGCTCCATAAAGAGCGAGTATTTTATTACGACGGGGAACAAAAATTATAATAGAAAATGCATTCTTTCCCTGATTCCCACTACAAGAAATTTGGCATTTTATGACGCACCAAAATCGTCATGAAAACATATTTTTTCGTCACTATAGATAAAAGGTGACAAAAAATTATCGTCGTAGGCTTCGTCGTAATATGTGACGCATATTTTGTCATTTTATTAATATTTTTTTGTCACTTTAAATTACATATCGTCACTAAAATTTATTATATAAATGACAAAATATGCATTTCGTCATTTAAAATTTCAGTTATTGTGACAAATTCCAAGTGAATAGTGTATATTAAAAATTTTAATGACATTGTGATTGTCATAAATAATGCACACATCTGTCATAGTATCAAGTAAATTGTCACTGTAAACTAATAATTTGTGACAAAATGAGATTATCACTGTATAAATATTTGTTGCAACGCTTTTAAACATCATGAAATGTACAATATTATCATCATAGGTATATAATAGTTGACAATTTTTTGGTCATGTGAGATTAGCTTTATTGACAAATTATATATTGTCATCAAATTAAAAATATGACTAATTTATGTGTCATCTAAAAGATAAAATAGTAACAATTTTGAACATTATTTGTCATCGAATTATTATTGGAATATCATAAAATTTTGTGACAAGTATAAATTCACTATCTTTACAAATTAAGATAAAATAATATTGGCATAAAACAATATTTACATGAACACTAAGCTCGTAAAACTTTCTCATATGAAAGTGGTTATTAAGAAAGATATATATTCTTTGTCTTACAGATTACAACACAATAATAATGTCATATACAATCTTCACACAAATTTGGAATTGTAAACCTTTCTAAAATAGAGAGCGATAATTACGCAAAAATTAGAGTTCTTTCTTATTCCTTGTTTTCTTCAACCAAATGGCTCCAAGATTTGTTCTCTGCAATCCAAAACATATATGTTAGTATAATATCAAACATATATTATCTTTTTCAATAGTTCAAAACTTAACTACAAGTGTCCCAACTTTGAAGAATAACCTGAAATTACAAACTATCACAAGAATGTCTTAAAGATATATATAGTACATATGATAGTAAAGCAAGATCATCCTTTTGAATAGTTCAAAACTCATTTTCACCTAAAAAAAAGATAAATCTGCATCAAAAATCCAAAAGCATTAAACTAGAGGGAAGAATCCAAAACTTTGTAAATCTAATTATATGTATACAAGGAATGAGTTTAGATATAAAATATAAAAGTGAGAAAGAAAACATTATGGAAAAATAAAGCCATAATTATTTAAAAAAACAAATAATGAATCACCGAGAAAATATTCAAATAGAGAGGAGAGGCAAAAAGAAAAATACGAAAACTTACTGAAGACGATACACAAAATACCAAATCTTTGAAATGGCGCTCGTATCTCACATCACTACTTTCCATCTTCCTTTTTTATCTTCAAATGATTTCTCTCCTCTTAATCCTCTCTATATCTGCTCTTTTCTGCTCAATGTTATTGGCCAAAGAAGCATTATTTGCGTAATTGCCTCGAAACAACTAGTGGCCAAAGAGGAATTTTATGACATCGATTCCATCTTAATAACTAAAACTGATTTCTGTCAATAATGTGGAAAGAATAAACTATCCATGATTTTGAAGACTATTTTGATAACCTCCACTCACTAATAAGCATTTTTATTGACTAATTAAATGTATTTAATTAATACCTATTTTTTCTTTATTATCATGATCTTATATATTTTATTTCTATATACTAAATGAGCTTTGTACTTTGTCTCAAAGTAAAATATTTATGGAAAAGTTTTCAATTTTATTATTTCCATGTCATCCTTTCTTTTAAATGGATAACATCCTTAATTTTGTACATAATTTGCACTACACCATTTAATTTTCAAAATTTGTGCAACAGAAAATCTTAGTGAGTTGTTTTGCACTATTTAGTTGTAAAATATTCCCAAATAATATATTGGTATGGAGTTTTGTTATTTTTAAAACCTTACTTTAGCAAGCGAAGAATATCTTTTTATTGCTTTCCAATATGAAAACCGTTATTAACATATTAACTCCCCCTTTTAGTTTTTATTTAATTGTACCACATAAAACTATATAATAAAAAGATATTATCACATTATTACTCTTTTATCATTTTAAATTTTTTTTACAGTTTATAATAATAAAATAGGCAATTGATTATTTTCTTATAAAAAATGCTAACCGACTATTCGAATGATCTTGATATATAATTTACATCTATAAATTCATGATGAGATAATAAATTGTCTTTTTATTACTTATAATTATGTCACCATTTATTTTACAAGTTTATAAATGGTTACTTTATTTTTACAAAGAAACTATTACTTTACATGTTTTCAATTTTTGAGTTTAATTTGAAAAATAGACCACTGAAACACTAGGAAAAAGAAAATAAAAATAGAAAATATTTTCTAGAAATTAATTAATGGCATGTATGCATCATCACACAAAAAATATAATAAATATTAATACACAATCATATCGATTAGCATTAGAGTGACATATAACAATGAAGGTTGGTCCAAGTGGTAAGAGGTTTCGTACCACTTAAGCAAGGTCTCAGGTTCGAACATTGCTAATGTAAATAATCCTCATTGGGAGACTCACCATCATAACTGGGTGCGTGACTCGAGTCAGATCTGAATATAGTCAGAGTAAAGCTCTAGTGCACCAGATAAGCAACCGAAAAAAAGAGTGACATATGTTGTGAATCGTCTTATTTAATTGTACCACATAAAACTATATAATAAAAAGATATTATCACATTATTACTCTTTTATCATTTTAAATTTTTTTTACAGTTTATAATAATAAAATAGGTAATTGATTATTTTCTTACAAAAAATGCTAACCGACTATTCGAATGATCTTATATATAATTTACACCTATAAATTCATGATGAGATAATAAATTGTCTTTTTATTACTTATAATTATGTCACCATTTGTTTTACAAGTTTTATTCGTAAAAAATTAGTGGTGAAAGAGTTCTATTATCAAAATATATGGATATATACACGTGTAAAATTAGATCATCCTGATTCGAAAATGATGAGATAAATTTTAGAAAATGCACATGGACATCAATTGAAGAACCAAACATTTCTTCAAAGTAATAACTTATTATTTGTTGCTTGTCCGCAATGAAAATTGATAATAAAACCTTCCAAAAGTAAGGTAGAAATTAATCTCTATTCTTACAATATGATATATGTGGACCAGTTAATCTACAACGTGAATTTTTTTTAGTTATTAAGTACACTTCCTGAAGAAGTGGAAACACATGTTTAATAAGACATCACATGTATGCTGGAGAATTACAGTCCATGTTTTTAATGATTTATTTATAAATTGGGATAAAAGTTGAAATTCCAATAGCATATGTTCAAACTCAAAATGATCTGACAGAATCATATATTAAATGTTTGCAATTAATTACACGAACGTTAATTATGCGAACAAATATCATAACTACAGTTTGAGGTTATGCAATATTGCATACAACAAATCTTATATGTTTAAGACCAACAAGTTATCAAGATTTTCCCCATTATAATAACTTTTAGTCATAAGCCCAATATTTCTCATCTTAAAGATTTTGGTTATACAATATATGTGTTTATTGATTCATCATAGAGGACTAAAATGTGTCCACAACGGGGATTAGAAATTTATATTGGCTATAAATCTCTCCTTCAATAATTAAATATGATTGAGTCATTAACTGATAATATATTTACTGCATTATATGCAGATTTTTATTTTGATAGCACTTTCCCAAAATTATGGGGAGATAATAGAAATATAATTTTGGAAAAAAAATAATATGAAATGCTCCATCACTTTCTCATATGGATCCAAAATGAGGATTGAGCTTTCATATACTAGTAAATGCATTAATTCATATTGAGTTTTGTGAAAAACTAATTAATAAAGCATTTTATCATGCCTGAAGCATGAAGACCAATTGGTTAAAGGATAAAAATCCTCGAAAAGGAAATTGTCGACAATAAAGATATTCACGTTGAAGATAAAGATATATTTAATTACTTTTCATTTCGATATATTATTACTATTATTATTATTATTATTATTTATGTGCTTGCATATTCATATTCATATTCATATTAATATTAATATTCATATTCATATTTTATTTATAGGTTATCATAAATAAAGTTCTAAATCAATACAGTTCTTATAGAAGTACTAGCACTTAAGTGCGAGCACCTGAAGTACAAACACCTGGAGTTGTTGAAAATAAAGAAATATAAATTATATTAGCACCGAAAAACAATGGGATAGTGAAATAAATTGGTTGTAGACATATTTTGCCTGTCATGTGGCACTGAATACAGAAATGAGAATATGATTCATGAACCGCGGTCTGTTCAAGAATTTAAACTAGATGTAATTAGCAAAAATGGAAAGTTATTTTTCAAGTAAAATTGAATTTTCTCAAAAAAATAGAAGTCTATATGAACCTATTGTTCGAATACCACAATGGGTAAAACTTTCGAGTATAAATATTTTTTGTGAGAATATTTAGTATTGAGATATAAAGTGAGATTTATCGCACAAGATTTTTTTAGTTAAACAGTACAAGATAATTTATATATGCATTTGACATTTACATGATAGTCCCTGAAGGATCAAAATTGCAGGAAAAGTATGGAAAATGAAAACATTGTTCGATACATATACAAAGATCTATACGTGGATTATACCAATTTGGACTCACGTGGTATATCAATAACTAAAGAAGACACCGCCGATAATTTATCAAGATACCGTCAATCGCACTGCTTAATCGAAGGAATGCTATTTTAAAGGAGATAGAACCAACATATTTCTCCCAAATTCATTTATGCTCATGGTCTCTTGAAGACTGGTCAAGTGACATTAGCAAAGTTAAATCTGTGACAATGCAACAGATCTTTTCACTAAGTCATATCTGATCCTATTTTCAAAAGACATGTCCATAATATTAGAATGCGCCAGCTCAAGGATATTTCTTGACCATTGTATTTTGTAGGGGAAGTGGGATTGCATATGAATATTGTACTCTTTTTCCTTCGCTAAGTTTTTGTCCCACTGAATTTTTCTTAGCAAGATTTTAACGTGGCATATTCATATTGCATACTCATCTAAAGGGGAAGTGTTATAAATTTATTATTTATATATATTAATTTGATGACTATTATGATACATAAATTCCCATCATTAATCTTGTAACTTTTGTCTTTACATGTTCTTGATCTTTGCCTATAAATATAGGCTTTTTGTATGTCATTCATAAGATGAAATGAAATAAATTACTTATTTTCTCTCCATCTTTCATATACTCTCTATTCTTGTATTTGTGTATATTGTTGTATATTCACTTTATTTACAACAAAAAATATTTTCATCCAAATTTTTTTTTGCTATTTACTCCATGAAAAATTAATATTTATTTTTAGAAAAAAATACTAAATATATTTTTTATGTAGTTATAGTAGTCAATTTAACATAATCATCAAGAAAGATTTAAAGTTCTACTACAATATTAAAATAATTAATTTATAATTTACTTTTATTACTAAAATATTTTTTTAAATTACCAACTTGTAATATCATCAATATGCTCTCGTAATTAGTACAAAGAAATGTTAGAGAAAAAAATGCTAAAAATGATATTAATAACATATTGACGATTAAAAATAGAACTAATAAAAAAGACTAAAAATTTTAATAAAACTAGATGATTACAATATTTATTATGAAAAGAAATATGTATTGAAGAAACCGCACCAAAGCATGAAAAAGGGATTCCCTTTTTTCATTTTATACTGAATAAGGGATTCAGGATCCCTTTTTCAATAATTATAAAATAAAAAAAATGGAAAAGTAACCAGATTCCTGACCACTTGGCAGAAAAAGGGATGCGACAGTCCTTTATCAGCAGAAAAGGGATGTGAGAAGAAGGACTGTGACAGTCCGTTTTCAGCCATATTTAGCGTGGGAATCCATTGTTTGAGATTCTCAGTGCATGTGCATGCAGTCTCCTTTTTGACCAGAGACTACATGCAATAGTGGGGATTTGTTTTAGTTTAAAATCAAACCCTCATTTCCCCATCCATCTATACATACACAAAAGCTCTCCAAAAATTTCTGTCATTTTCATTTAGTTTATTTCTTCCCTTTTACTTACTCATCTGAAGGTAACTTTTTTCAAGTAAAACTTTTAATAATTGTTATGTAAATATATAATATGCAACTCATGCGGTTTTTTTAATTTGTAGGATTTAATATAACTTCTAGCATATTTTTAGTTTTGGTAAGAACACTTGGGGAGAAAAATATATTAGACTAATATGAGAAAAAATATTTTGATTAATTTTGTATGTAGTATATTTATCAAATGTGCAATATACTTCTTGATGTGTAGCAATTGCATGATATATGTGCTCAAATTTATTCGTTTTATAGTGATACGAAAAAATGTCCTGCAACCATTACGTCATAGATTGGGGAGGAAGAATGCACATGAGTGAGTATGGGTTTGAGTACGACACTACTAGCCCAACAACCATGCAAAAACGCATCAAGGTTAAGAAGAAGTCGTCGTTTGGTAGTCTTTTTGAGAAGATATCAAGCGAGATAGGATTCGGACATGGTGGAAGGATCACAAAAATCGCCTGCAAGTATCTCGCCCCACCATTTCATTATGGTTTCATGCATATATGTGGGTGATGAGGAATCAATTTCATTCACTATAATTTGGACAACATCCAACATTACAATACAGCTGAGTTATTTATTGAATATGAGGTACATGGTGTCCAAGAAAAATCTTTGTCTTTCTCGTTTTAGCAAAGTCATCCATTGCATACATTTGGTTCCTCTAAAGCTAACCCTCCAGTTGGATTTCAATCAACTTCAAATTTTGGATATGGTGATGTAGGGGTATCCGATTTTATTCAATTTGTTTCCAGCTATGACAACTCGTTTCACAACCATGGGAGCCGGAACTAGCAGTACCCATAAAGACTACCAGATGATGGAAACATTTGGGTTGTCTAACGTTCCTTCTAATCAACCTCAGTTTGCATCAAGCAATCATGTCAATCCAATAAATTGTGAAGCCGAAAGTTCACGAAAAATAAAGACAAAGTAGTGGAAGATCCAATAGCCGAATTCGATGATGAAAATGTGGATGAAAATGATATTGACACCGCAGTAGATGCATAATTGCTGAACAATTTAGATTTCTTTGATCATAGTGAAAATGATAATGTTGGTTGCCTAAATGATCTAACAAGTGCACTAGGTCGTGGCTTGTAGTACGGGGCAAGCACAAGGTCGTATTCCTCAGGGAGCAAGGGAAATAATTTAAACTAAGATGCAAACTAGTGAGTTTTAATATTAAACAAGTTAATTTGAGTAAAGTGCTAAAAAGTAAAATATTTGCAAAAAGTAAAGTGATTGATTTAAATGGTCACTCCTAACAATATTATAACTGGGCAAGCATAGCCAACAAGCAGTCAAGCATGGTTGGTTACTCCCTTCTTTTATCTTAACATATCTTTAGCATTTTTTGTCTAGGTTTCTTGTTCCTCATGTACCAAATGTGGCTCCCGCCTCGTGTTAAGCTTCTTTAAAGGTTAACTTATAAAGTCTCCCTTTAAGTGTCCCCTTTAAGCATTACAAATAGACAAGTATTCTAATTAACTAGAAACCCCTAGCACTATCCAAGCACCTCTCGGTTTGTTAGGATAAGTGTGTTTTATGTTTTTAATCCGTGTTACAATTCTCCATCCCGGTTCTTCTTGTTACACTAAGCATAAGTTGATCAGACTTATGAGGTTTTAAGTACAAACATAAAACAATCAATTATATTTAAAGTTAAGAATAAAATAAAGAGGAGCGATCATACTATGTTTAGCCTATCATACTTGATGGTCGTGCTTGCGTCGGCCTTAGTTACTCATGCTAATAAAGATACAACTCATAAACATTTTGGAAATGATGAACATGATATATATATATATATATGATAATAAGAAGGTTTTTACAGAGAGAAGTATCAAAAGTAACCAATCAAGAGCATCAGTCGCATATGAGACTTGATTCTGATATATAGTGGCAAGTGGATCTTTCTAGAGATGCCACTTGCTAAAAATGATGATAATTTCATTAATTCATCCAATCAAAACAATTTTAGCAGATCTAACTTGCAAGAAATGTACACCACTTACTTAATCAACTACTACAAAAAGACAAAAATGCACCGCCCAACAAATTAGAGGTCTTCCACGGGTTCAAGTAAGGTATCTTTCTGGAAGCTTTATATTTCAGACCTTTCTTCTCATTTTCCTTGGGTGTAGGCTTCTTTTCCTAGGTCTGGTCCACTTTCCTGATCGCCCTTGCCAGTTTCGTGCTCGCTCTGTTCCTGGTCGTGTTCGCTCTGCATTGTTTCGTGCTTTCCCTGCTCCTTTTCATACTTGCTTAGTCCAGTTTCTAGCTCTTTTGAGGCAAGCAAGAGTGTTTCTATGGAAGCCCTGAATTTATACAAAAGCACCAATTAATCACATGATTTTATCCCACAATTGGTTATTTTTAATGCTAAATTACTAGTGTTTTCGTGGTATAAATTACTCTTATCAGATAATGAGGAAGAACATGTGCAACAAGCTGATGCAAATCAAAGTTTTGGAATCTACGATTTAAATATGACTCCACTAGAGGTCGAGAAAAGGCATGAAGTTCCACATATTGCTCTATCATTGGCTTTTGAATTTCCAGCTCCTACATATACAATGATAGAAGAGCAGAATTGTGTCCAAAGTATTGAAAACAAACATTACAAAACAAAATTTAAGTTAGTAAATTACATACCTTAGTTAGGGATGTCGTAAAAACCTCTTAAAAATAAAAACAACAATTATGACTTAACAATATATATTTACAAAAAAAAAATTAATCATCAAACAACATAACTAACAAAAGTATTACCTTAAATTAGAAAAATAAATAAAAATTAATTGGCCTTTGGTCAAGTGATAAATTCACTAGTTTGAATGAGGATGACCAGGGATCTAACCTCGGCTCTTATAAAAATCCTACTTCTTCAAAAAAAAAAAAGAAAAATAAATAAAAAATAAAGGTGGTCAAGGCTTGGTCTAATGGTTGAGCCTTGAAGCTGTGATCCTAGAGGTTGCAGGTTCGAGTCCACATTTAGGCGGGGTAAGATAAAGTTTTCCTTTGTTATTATTATAAGCTCATATGAGGCAAAAAAAAATTTAAAAAAATTAGAAAAATAAAGTGATGGATGAAGATGGAGTAGAGTGAATATGTAGATTGAAGGAAAGGGGGTAAGAGAGAGTAAGGGGGTGTTTCTCTTTTCATATAAGTTGGTCAAACCCAACTTATATGGAGATCTCAACTTATAATAAAGAGTGATTTTAGTGTTTCTCATTCCATAAATTAAAACTTATACGCAACTTATAAGGAAAAAAAGTTAAGGAGCTATTCCTGACTTTTTTTTTCAGAGATTCCATTTTGACCAAGAAATTGTCCATATTATACTTACTCAATTTTCAAAACCCCAAAATAGCCTTGACAAATTTAAAGGGTTTTTTTCTCCTTTACAACGCATGTCTTCAGATTCAGCCTTCAACAACGGCAATGACTTATTCCATCATGTACAAGTAAATTTAGCCATAAAAAGTATATATTTATTGTAATAAATAATTATTATAAAAATATTATGTGGGTTATAAAATAAACTTTATTTAGGCATAAAATGCAATGTTTTTATAATAAATAAGGATTTAACAATTTCTACTCCCTTATAAGTTATATTTGAGAAACACTCCATATAGCTCATAAGCTCCTTAAAAGTTAGATTTCAAAAACACTCTACTCTTTATTTTTAAGTTCTTTAAAAGTTAAAAGTACCTTTTAAGTTGTAAGTTAAAAAACAAAAGTTGCGAGAAACACCCACTAAGTAACATAGAGAGGGAATTTATGCTCATGATCATTCTCTCATCCGATGGTTGATAATTGATGAGAGGGTATTTAATTAATATGAGAGAATATTTAATTAAGTGTTAATCAATTCTCAATCATTAGATGGGGGAATGGTACAAAAAGTCTGGCTTTTTGTATAAATTCCTAAGAGGGAAAGTAAGAGAGAGTAAATACGTCTCAAGGTGATAAGTATATATTTTATTTTACTTTTTGACAATACTATTACATACAGTCTCCCAGTCAAGGAAGATCGCATTAGGTGGGAATCTCTCCCATGCCAATTGTTGCAATCTGAGGCCAACAGTTGGCCTCGACTATCGCAGGCATAAAAAGGACGGCACAATTCTTTTTCCGCCAAATGCAGCTATTTTTTTATTTTTTTATTTTGTAATTATTGAAAAAGGAATCCCTTCTTCAATACAAAATTACTTTTCATTTTTTTATTTTATAATCATTTAAAAAGAGGTCATAGATCCTTTTTCACTCTTAGTTAAATCAACGCTTAAAAATAATAAATTGTTAACCATGCACCTTATGGTTACATATTCTACCCAATTGCATTTTGTGGGGGCAAAATCCACCCATTGTATCATATTTATGTTATGAAATTTGAAAATTGAAATTTTGTTGATAAAACTTCATTTAAAATTTCGAATAAACTTAAAGAAGACTATCCTGTGGTTTCACGCGTTTGCAAAATGAAGTCTGTGAAATTTTTTTTTAAAAGGGGGTCTGAGGTTTCGTAAGCAAAGAAGGGTTTTTTAACTGACACCGTCAAAACTTTAGACATGACAATGGATACTTTTGAAAATTCAGCTTCTTCTTCCTCCCTTCTCTTCCTATCAAACCCTAACACCAATTCATCAATGAAAAACCCACAAACAACATTTAGCTGTTTTCCAATCTCAGTTTGTCCCCCAGCCTCGATTTCGTTTCCAGCAGACACAGATATGCTAGATAATTGAGTCCCAAGGTCTGCCAAAATTTTCTTAGCATCATCCGTAAGGTTCTTCTTCGATCTCAATGCCATTGCAATGTGTCTTACTTAATTTCTTCTCCATCCAGTTGAAGAATCATAGAGCCACAAATAAAGCAGACCCTAAAAATCAAAATTGAATCCATTCCAAAAAAGCATTCAATTTCCCCAAACCAAGGCATGAACTGCTAGTTTTGTAATTGTTGAAAAGGGAAATTAAAAACTAATTAAGGAAAGAGAAAAAAACACGACATACTAACCTAATTAATCAATAAGGCCTAGTTGCAAACCTCAATTTCTAAATCAATGATCCCATCCATTCCCACTGGAAATTACGTAATCTCAAAACCTTATTGTTGAAGGTGACGACGGGAATTGAGGCGAGTTTGTGCTCCATTTTTTTCCGGTAAATCAGGAAAATATAAAAGAAATACATCAACAGAGTTCCCAGAGGAGACTCAAAACGAAATAGCAGAGCAGCTATCCTGGGTTCGCGGTAGAATAAGCTCTAGTCACCGAAACTCTACATAAATCCTGGAGACTAAGAGCATTCATATCAGCAGGAGGAAAACCCAAGATCTTGACCCCGGGCTGAGCAGAGAGTGCACATTTTGCCAAAAAATCAGCACATCTATTAGCTTCCCTGACATGGGGAATAGCTTGTGCTCCATTTGAGTAGCGATAACGTACCGTTTCTGATTTCTATAGAATTTCATATCCCCTTTAACAGAGAGATTATTCGACCAAGTGAAAATGATTTCTTTCTGCACCAATTAAATTTGCTACCTGAGCATAAGCGTTCTCCACCGCAGTATCAGATTTCCATCCATAGAGATGAGCACGAGAGTGCAGATTTCTGGTTGTGTTCGTGATTTTCAGGCGAAATGTGCAAGCCAAAAGCTTCAAGGCAATTGATTCTGGATTTAGATTGCCAAAATTTTGGATTTCCGTAATTGTCCCTTTCCCGTCGTAAATTTTGACAGTGTTAGTTAAAAAGCCATTATTTTCTAGGTTACAAAAACTCAGAACCCTTTTTAAAAATAATTTTACACACCTTATTTTGAAAGTGCATGAAATTATAAGTTTTTTTTTTTTTTAAGTTTATATTAAAATTTACGTGCTCTTATATTAAATTAAAAATAATTTATCAACCATCCCGAGAGTTTTTACACCTAGCCATTTTAAAACAATGGTCGGCAAAGGAGTAGTTGGTACATACACGAACTCATAATTTAGAGATATAGTTAACCATAATGGAGACTAGCAGTAGCTTTAAAACCCTGAACGCCATCGCCCCATTTTCTTTCAATTTCCGCTCTAGATCCTTGCTTTTGTGTCCCTTCTCCTTTGCTCAACTCAACAAGACGCATTTCCGTTCCTCCCTTTCCTTTTCTCAACGATTCGCCCCTTTCTGTTCTCTTTGTAATACTCCCTACACTTGTTTATTTGTCTGTGTAATGGATTTTTTGAGGGTCGTATTGTTCATTGCCTTTATCTCTTGGATCTAGCTCAAGCAGGAAATGGAAATTCTTTGCCTCATGGAGCGGGTGAGGCTGTTAATCAAGTCTCACGAAATAAGCTTCTTCAAGTTGTATTAGTCTCTCCTCAGGTAATATAATTTGAGCTTCACTTTGGTCCCAAATTTGTGTAGTTTTTGAAATATCTGTGTTAATTTTTGCCTCAATTGAGTATGTGTAGTGGTGAATTGGAACTTGGCCTTGCTTATTCACTTTTCAAGTCGATTCATTTGAGTTACATGAATTGCATTGGTGAAAATTTGTACGGGATTGAACCTTTTTTATTTTTTTGTGACGCTATTGAAGGATATTGTGTTCTTTCCTTTTCCCGGTTGAGATGGATTTCGTTTGGTTTGTTTAAGATTCATCACTCTTAAATGCCTACTTTGTTCAAGGAAGCAGTTCAGTTTAGTTAATTGGTACATTGGCTTTCGGTATTAACAATTTTAGTAGCCTAAATTAACCAAATGAATACAAGATTAGTAGACCATGTAGTCTGAATGGTGAAATTAAAAGTTGAAAGATGGACTTTTGGAGCAGTTGATACACAATCTATAGCATTTTAAGAATCTGAATTTTCTCAAGTGACACACAAGTTTAGAAAAGCCATTATTTACGTTGCAGATGGAACGGTTTCTTAAATAGTGTTTTATGTGACTTAGAAACAACTAACTATATCTTCTAACTCATTATATCACATCCTCTACCAAAACCTATGTGGTTGAACATATCAAGTGTTTCTTATGTGTCTAAAAGACTTAAACAACTATTGCATATTTGATATGTGAGTCTACCTTATGGCCTATGGACCGCAATTGCTAATTTATCTTTCCTTCAGTACGATGTGGTTTTACATTTCCAAGTAATCAGTAGAAATTGTTTTGAAAATATGTAGTAGGTAAAAAATTGTTTTTGTAGTAAAATCATTTATCTGTAAATGAAAATAATCAAATGAGTGATAGACGTTCTCAAAAATCTGTAGTTATGTGAATCTTCATTTTAAATCCAAATATAGTGCAATAATCTTTCTTTTGGGCTTGTACACTGACTTGATACATCAACCTTTTGTCTGAGAAATTTTGTTTTTGTCTTTTGCAGATTCCAGGAAACACTGGTTGCATTGCTAGAACATGTGCTGCTTCAGCAGTTGGGCTACACTTAGTTGGGGTAGATACTGCAAATTCGAACTTCGTTTTTTTTCGTTGTAATTGGTTATGCTATTAGTTTGTGTCAGCAGAGAGACATGATTTTTTCATCTATTTTTTAACTCATCATTATATTTCGTAACAATTTCCATTTGGTGTATATCTTTTCTTTTCAGCCCTTAGGTTTCCAAGTTGATAATACAAAACTCAAGCGTGCTGGACTGGATTACTGGCCGTATCCTTGCAATTTCTATCTGGGTTTTTTGCTTTCCACATATATGTTTTTTTTATCAATTTTTCCACTTTTATGTTAACATATCCATTAAAGATGCAAAACATTTTTTTCTTCCTTCATTGTGATCTATGATGCTATATGTTCTTGCTTTCTTTCTTTACATAAAGTCTAGCATAAGAGAGTTTCATTCTTGAAACACATTGATTTACTAGCATTTGCTGCTTGTTGTCTTATTCCATTTCCAAAACCGGGTTGATTAAATCTTTTGGTATCTGTTTCGAAATTAACTTTCTTAGATATGTTGTAGTGAAAGTTCACGACTCTTGGGCAGAGTTTCAAAACTACTTCAGGCAACAGGTAATTCTTGGAACTAATAATGGTTTTTAAAGTCTGACTGTCTTCTGTGAGTTAATTTGCCTTTTAAACCTCCAACACAGGATGGCAATAAGCGTTTGCTAGCATTCACCAAAAGAGGGACAGAAACTCATTCGGTATGTTTGTTTACTATTTAATAATTTTGCTGATCATGGATGAAATCCTTTAGCATATTATATCGCTGATACTTGCTCTTAATTTTGTCCTTCATTTTTCATTTGTTACTATCATTAAGCTTTAAAAAATTGACCATCTGATAATGTAATTATGAATGTGCATGTGGAGAGTGTTGTATACAATGTGGATCACTTTTTAGATTACCATTTCAAAATGAAATTGGAAGTAATGTAATGCTAAAACTTTAACTAGACCTGCATAGATAGTCCATTACAATAGTTGATTAGAGTGCTTACCACATGTATCCTACTATCCTCACATCAGCTGTATAATGATATTATCAGGCGAAAACATGATTTTTTTGCAACTTTCACTTTAGAGTTTAGATGTCTACTATGTTACGTGGACTCTTCTATGAGTATCCGATACGGCAAATGAAAAGTTTTTGGATACGTGGACCATGTCCAAAATTTTGACTCGGACACATGGACAGGGAAAATTAATATATATATATATATATATATATATATATATATATATATATATATATATATATATATATATATATATGTATAAGAGGGAAGAAGGAACTCAGATGAAAGAAAAAAGACAATGTGATAAGTAATATAAATAAATTAATTAAGGGATGTTATAAGTTTGATCTCAAACTTATTGTTAATCAGTAATTAAATTAATTAATTTAGGAATTTGAAGAGTTGTAAAAGTAGGGGATAGTAATTAATAAGTTGTTGGATAAAGATATCAATTAGCTACTTTTATAGGAAGATTAAGTCTAAGAAATCTGATTATTTAAAAAATCTAAAAATATTGAAAGTCTGCTGATTTTAATTTAATAAATATAGAAATTAATGACTTGAAGTGTCTGAATGCATTTTGAAGTGTCGGACACGTATTCCGTGTCAGTTTTAGGGTTGTGTCGACACGGGTACTTCCCCTAAACTGAAGAGTCTGAGTATCATAGGATGTCTGTATTAGGGAGCTCCTCAATTATGACTTCATTGAATTAGGCTCTTAAACTTGATATATCCTCTTAATCTTGATCCATTTTTGTTGAACCCCTGGATAATAAATGTGTTTTTGGCCATTTGGCGGCTCTTTTATGTGCCTTTCCTGGTTCATGTTAAAAACGTTTTCTTCTGCGTGCCTTAAAAATGGTCAATAGGTTTTGATAGTCAACTTTAGGTTATAATCTATGATACTCTTAATCTTCAGTTTATGGGAAGTACTTGTGTCGACACGACCCCGACACGGAACACTTGTTCGACGCTTCGAAATGCACTCGGAAACTTCAAGTCATTATTTTCTATATTTATTAAATTAAAACTTGCAGGCTTTTAATAATTCTAGAGTTCTTAAATAACCAGATTTCCTAGATTTAAACTTTCTATTAAAGTGGCTAATTGATATCTTTATCCAACAACTTATTAATTACTATCCCCCACGTTTCCAACTCTTCAAATTCCTAAATTAATTAATTTAATTACTAATTAACAATTAGTTTGGGATCAAATTATAACATTCCTTAATTAATTTATTATTATTACTTATCACATCTTCTTTTTTCTTTCATCTGCGTTCCTTTTACTTTCATTTTCTTATATATAAATATTAATTTTCAGTGACCGAGTCAAAATTTCGGATAGGGTCCGCGTATCCAAAAATTTTTCGTTTGCTGTATCGGATACTCATACAAGAGTCCATGTAACATAGTAGTCTATAATACATTTTAATGGGATGTTGGCCAGCTTCAAATGAAGTTATCCATCATCTTTAATCACTACCCCTTAACTTCGGTTTATGAGTTACATATGCGAATAAGTGAGACATCTATTATGTAACCTCCGTTTGAAAACATTCTTTTTCAAGAGGATTCAATTCATTTGAAATCATTTAATATACGAGATTCAAAAATTTTAAACATAAAATGAATTGAATCCCCTCAGAAAGAAGGTTTCCAAACACACCCATAGAATTGACAACGACAATGTTGAAGTAGGATTTAGACATCTCTAGAAACCAACCTCTTTGATAGGATTAGGAAAATAGGATTAATTTTCTTAGTTCCATTAATTAGCTCTTCGAGAGTTTTATGACTTCATAAGTCTTAATTATTTCTTGGCCGCCTTACAAAATAATTGGGCCAAGTTGAAAACCCTAACACATATCTCACAGACCCATCAAAAATTTTACAGAGTTACGCTCCTCACCTACTTCAGGGTCAATTGGAAACAACCTCTCTATAATTACAGGGGTAAGGCTGGGTACACTCTTCTTACCCCGCTTGTGCGGGAGCCTTGTTAGGCATTGGGGTAATGTTGTTGTTGTTGTACGCTCCTCACCAAAACAAAATATCGCACATGTTTTCTTTCAAATTTTTTTTTTTGCCTTATTTTGCATTTATCTCTCAAACCATTCATGTTTTTTGACATGCCGCTTTAGAATATTTTGTTTGTCTCTTTTTTATCTTCGAAACGACATTGTGATATTTTTTTCCAATTTTTTTGAACGGTCAGATATCTAGTAGATTTCTAGAAATCAGTAAAACTAGAAGAACTAGTAGATGTCTAGTAGATCAGAACTTCAAATACAGATATTTATAACATACATCTAATCGAACTTTACTAGATTTCGTAAAGTACAAAACACTAAGATACTCATGCTAAGATATATTTAGATTTCCCATAAATTTCTATTACATGTCTAATAGATTTTTGTTCAATGTCTCGTAACTAAAAATAATAATAGTACACTGATCTACTAGATGTCTACCAGATCTTTATTAGATGTTATGTAACTTATATTTTATAAAATAATCATCGTAAAAAAGATACGAATATATTTCTAATTTATGAAATCATCGTATACGTATCTATTATATATCTATTAAATATATGTTAGATGTCATTAGAGCTCATAAACAAAATTAAGATCTAGTAGATATCTAACAGTGCTCTAATAGATATCTACTAGTTTACAAATTTTGAAAATGTCACAATGGATATCATTTCGAAGATAAAAATAAGACGAACAAAGATCTCTAAAGTGACATGTCAAAAAAATAAATGGTTTGAGAGATAAATGAAAAATAAGAAAAAAATAAAAAAGAAGCATAGCATAAATTTGTTGATAGATTTTTAAAAAAAAAGAAAATTAAGAAATATTTAACGAGCATGCAATTGTGTAAATTTTTACTATGTATCTCAAAAAAAAAAAAAGTTAATGGGCTGGATACTGAGTTTATCTATTTTGTTTATATAATTTTCATTCCTTTTTAAGGTTGTAGTATTCGGTCTCACTGAGAATTAAACTCAGTGGACTACAGATTAGCCTGAACAAAAAATTTAGACTACATACATCTTTACTTGGCTCAAATGGCCTATTGCCTCCCTTGAACTTTTCAAAGTTTCTTTCATCACCATTAACTTGGCAAAAGTTATTCAATTTGTCCATGAACGCCACGTGTTAGCTTTTGACTGGAGAGAGAAAACTGATGGAAATGACATCTTTGAAAAGTCAAACCAACTATAAATTGGCATGTGAGGGGCAAACTGGTGCACTTTCGCCAAGTTCAAGGGGTTAAGAGAAAGCTTGAAAAGTTTCAGGGGGCAATGGGCCATTTAGGCCAAGTTCAGTTTGGCCAAAAAAAAATTTTTATGTGATTATCCCATGGGACAGTTACGAAATTGCACTTAAAACATCAATCTGGGTTTTTGAGTTAGTTATAATGTTGATGCAATCTAATATACATGTAATGCAGGAGTTCTCCTATAGGAAAGGAGATTATCTAGTATTCGGGTCGGAAACAAGTGGACTACCTCCAGAAGCGTTGGAGGACTGTAAAAACGAGATGTTCGGGGGTGGGACCCTTAGGATTCCAATGATAGAAACTTATGTTAGATGTCTGAATCTTTCTGTGAGTGTCGGCATTGCCTTGTACGAAGCTTCGAGACAGCTAAACTATGAGCAGCTTCAATTCCCTTCTGAAACTTGTACTAATGCCCAGCAATCTTTTATCACTGAGGATATTTTTGCTTGATTTTGGCGTATCAGTCTCTTATAGTGACATGGGATTTGTAACGCATGAATACAGGCCTCGAAAATGTTGAGGCGATGAGTCCTTTTTAGTGCTATAATTTCGGCGAATTAGTTTAGGATTGAGAATGAGCGACTCTCCACGTCAATATGATGCATATAATATTTGGCGAATTAGTTTGTGTAGGTTAGTTTTAAAAACGGGTCTCTATGTGTTGAATGTGTATTTTTTTTTTAACCGAAGAATGTAGTCTATTATATCAGCTCTAATTAAATATGGACAAAATCTCTCAACATATCGAAGAATTAACTCCTCTAACTAATAATTGTGTATTGTATATAGTTATTTTTTATTTTTTTGAAATTGAAGCAAAAATACCTTAAAATTACTATTTTTTATGCTTTACCTAAAACAAGAATTTCTTATGCTTTCTTCAAAAAAAAAGAAATTCTTATGCCTTGGTCTTTTTCTAACTTTTTATTTATGCTTTTACGTGAATTGTGGGTGGTTTGTATCCTTGTAACAACTTTTTTTTTTTAATTAATTTGAATTTTATATCTTAAAAAGGCAGTATCTTATAAATCATTTATTTTTTTTTAAAATTATATAATTTGATGAATTATATAATTCATATTTGACATTACGTGGTTAGTGTTTGAAGCATCTAATAAATGAGTTGTTTTAACTTTGATTTATACTTGGTAGTATAATATGTCAATACATACACGATAAGATAATCTATTTGTACAACATTATTTCATCTCTAAATATATAGCTAACCTATTTAATTTTAATGTTTGGAATGAAAAATTATTGGAACAAATCAATTATCCAAGAATTTAAATTCTTGCAAATGTAAAAGGTTTAGAGAACATGTCAGAAAATGACATGATTTTGATGGAATCATTTTAGCCCAACTTTTTGATATTATGTTTACTCTATTACTACTTTTATATATATTTTTTTAATATGTAGAATTGTGCTTATATTAAATTAAAAAAAATCTCACATATCTATGGTGTGATTTAAATTTGAGACATCTAGAAATTAGAGCTACAGTCTTAATCACTGGACTTCGACAGCCGCCACTTCTTTCATATGGTTGATTATAACATACCATGATTAGAGATGTGCAGAATCAAACCAAAACTGATATCCAAACCGAAATTGAGATTAAAAAATAAATCAAATTGAACTAAATTCATTTCAGTTCGGTTTCGGTTTGTAAAAAAACTACTAATTTGGTTTGATTTTGGTTTGATTTTCGATTTCTTAATGAAAACCAAACTGAACCAAATTAACTAGTGAATTATTAATTTGTTATCATTTATTACTTATTAGTGTTCCAATTTTATTTTTTAATTTTACACATGTTATTAAATTTATGTAAATGATGAATATTATCAATATATTGTTATGTCTTATTAAATTTGTTACTTATAAAAATTGTTGTCGTTTCTTTATTATTTATCAGTACGGATGTGATTTTGTGGTGCAGGTGTTGTGACAATCCTATGACGTGATTAATGTATTACCGTAGTTACATATACCACATTAAGCACGATTTTGTTTCGTGTCTTTGAATTGGATATAATTGAACTGAATCAAAACCAAACCGAATTATATCGGTTCAATTTGAACCAAACCGAACATAATTCGATTCAGTTTTAGTTTTATATTCTTTCTATTTTTTTTACTTGAGATTGGTTTGGTTTGATTCAATTTTTGAACCAAACCAAAATTTGATTACCCCTGACTATGATAACGAAAGAACACAATATATGTACATTTCATATAAATTCATTAACAATCAATAGCATTTTTATGTGTACGAAGCTCCTAAACAAATAATTTAACTCTACAAAATCAATTCAATTGAATTCTATTAAGTCTATTCAATTTAATTTGATAGAATAGATCATTAGCCGCACGGATTGCTGAGCTGTACATTTCACCAGGAATGCTGAGCTGTACTAAGTCTGTTAAGCGTTCCAATTCTGTTAGATATATTTATCATAACCGCTCACATTGAGCTTGTATAAATAGCATCAAAGCTCTGAATCCTTAATGAGAAACACAGAATTCATTTCCATTTTTCTTCTTTCAAAGCTTGAACTGTTTTTAATTTTCCATAATTCTTTTTCTCTTTTCTCAAGAATTGTTGCCAAACACAACATAAGATTTGAACATTTTAGATATCGAAATTGGAGAAATCTGTAAGGCCCAACATATTCTGAAACGAGCTTTTATAGACTTGGACAGCATGAGAACACATTTGTGTAATAGCTTTTTTTTTTTTTTGTATATTTACCCCATATAGGTTACGGTTTTTTAGTGATTGGAAGGAAACATTAATTTAAAAACAGAGCAGATTTAACCCACTAATTGAATGTGGTAAGAAGTGAATTAGAAACCTAAAAAAGGAACTAAAAATAAATAAAAAGGCTCTTTGGGGTAGATCCCAAATAGGAGTTGTAACGGGGGTAATATCAATAATTTGGCAATATGTAAGGGTCAACCTAATTAAGATTGATTTGGTGTCACCTTTGCAGAGAAAATCTATAGATGCGATTCCATTAGTGGACCCCAAGCCGCATCCTTATCCAATCGCCTTTCTTTTATGATCAGGTGTGACTAACTGTAGGTACCCTTTTTACGCCTGAATGAAGATGAATCAGGGCCGTTCAATCCAACTGTTGCCAACCTGCTTGAGATGTCACAATCATCAGATCAGTTCAAGTGGTGGGTCCATCATTAAACGTCCATTTCCCTCTATGTTACTCTATTTTATTGCGTTTATTATTTAGCCGCCTACATTTTGCTAATTGGCAGACCACAACATCTTCAAACTTTGCAAATTGCAAACCCATTTGCCTAACTTGTTTACACAATAAATTCATGAATTCACATGTAATTAGTACTACCATTTCAATTATGACAATAATAATACTCAAATGTTTCAAAAAAATATGTGGTAGCATGCTAAAAAAAAGCAGTAGGGTCAATGCCATTTGCGCCGTAAATTAAGTTGAAGCTGCTAATCGAGCCTATCCAATTATTTAATCTATGATCAATACTTTTTTATACGCAACAGAAACTGTAAGGGTTATTTGCCAAAGTAGCCGAACATTTTGAAAGGAAGAAAACAAACTACTGGTTCTTCCTCCAGTTAATTAAATTAACCAGTATATTGTATCATTTGCATTGGAGAGAACGGCCTCCCTCAGTGAATATATTAAATCAGAAGTGAAAAATTACGAATGAATCAAATATTTATTTCATTTACCCCATGGTTAGGAAGGATAATTAAGATTATTTAATTAATCAATCATGGCCAAAAGGACTCACATGTTTTGCACGTTACAAGCATAAGCACAAAGGGATTAAGCCCCTGTTCTTTTGGAGTCATATTCAATTCATTTTAGTTCAGTTCAGACCACTTCAGTTTAATTCATTTTATAAATTTAAACTGAAACAAGTTCAGTTCAATTCAGCCAAGCCAATTTCAAGTCAATTCAGTTCAGCTCATAAAGTTGCAATCACGAGAGGTGAATTCTGATGTCATGTTTCAGTTTACCAGCAACATTTTTTCATTCAATTTCTAAGTTGCCATCACTTAAAAAAGGAGAAATGGACATATTGAGAATATAAGAGAGAAGTTTTATAATTTAATGTTTGGATTATCCACCTATTAGTATGATATTATGTATTTTAGATTTAATCTCTTGTCAATTTGCTTCTATAATTTATACCCAAAGTTTTCAATAGTCATACACTCATCATAAGCTTTCCCACTTCTAGTTGGTGATGACATTTCTACGTCCAGTAGCTTGGCCAATATTTTAAAAAACGCTACACGTTAGTCGGGCGATCGAAATTTTAAAATAATCGAACGGGGTCTGATCAGAGCCTAAGCAAAATTTAGGCAGAATTTAGACAGATTTGTATTTATTATTTTTTAAATATTTTTTATATATAAAAATATAAATTCAACTTAACAATAAATTATAATAATATAAAATATAAAAAAAATATAATTTAAAGTATGTTTTAAAAATAATGTTCTGAAAAAATCCGTCTAAGCACCGATTAAACCGATTTTTAAAACAAAAAATCCCACCTAAAAGTGGCTAAATCAGTAAATCATTTAAAACTACTAAACTACCTAAAATTATAATAATATTATAAAAAATCTTACCTAAACACCACCTAAATAATTGTCTAGCTCAATTTTTAAAATACTAATTTTCGCTTGAGAACCATCATGCCTACTCCAAACCGAATATTTATTTGTCCTCTGTCTTTAATATAATATTTTTTATTTGTGTCAGAAAAAATGAATGACAAATAATATTTTCCATACTTTGTTTTTTCACAAATTAGTAAACATCATTTTACTAATTATCATCATTGAATTAATCTGTACACCATTTATTCGATGTCTATAAAAATAAAATAATAATTAATCAAAGTAACTATAAATATGTAAATGGTAAAATATAGCAATTAAACACCTAATGGAGAATAAGAGATCATTTTGATCCGGAGTGTAGAAAACACGCGCTAATAAGGAAATTATATAATGAACTCGATTCTTAAAACCTTTCTATCTTATGAATTATATGTATGTCCTTGAGAAATGTGAGGAAAAAATCAAGGTCACGTGAAAAAGATTAAGATTGATATGAAAAGAATTAAGGTGTAAAAAGAATCAAGAGAAAAAGATAATGTATTAAAGAGAAAATGACAACATATTCAATGATTTTATTATCTTTCCATATATCATAAGATTTGTATTATTACTTTTTCATATTACAGATATTCACATATTTGTAATACTAGTATAAATAAGCCACAGTGTACCCTTTGTTATTAAAGTAATAAAATTATAATTTTTATCTTTCAAATATCTATTTCTACATGGTAGTAGAGCTTAGGTAATAATACTATTTATTGATGTCTTCAAATAAAAAAACCCTTCTCAAGTTGATTTTTGCTTTGTAGCAACTAAGAGAGAAGACGAGAAGATGGAGATGTCCGCTACTGATGAAGGAGGTAATGTGTTAGGAATTAAAAATTCTAACCCACAAATTTTTTTCAATTATTCCAATTCTAATCCTGCAGGTTTACTTAAATTTAATTTAACCCCAATAAATTCTAGTAATGATGTGTTTAGCTCTTATACTTTTGATTCTTGCACATTAAATAAAAAATCTAAAACTAGTTCTGAAATCACCCTTGATAATGTTAATTGCAACTCTAATATTCATCGTGCACAAGCTCTTCATGTAACAAAAGATAAAAAGGGTCGTGATCTACGATGGATATTTAATTACGGGGCTATAGATATAATGACCTTTGATCCAAATGACATCATTCTTTCCACCATACCAAATAAAATTTTTGTGTCCAATGCAACTGAAGGATTATATCCTATTCAAGGTGGGGGTACTATCCAATTAACCAAAAAATTACATGTCTCAAATTGTCTTTACGTTCCTGATCTTTCCTGCAGACTACTCTCTATTAGTCAAGTCACAAAACAATTAAATTGTGTTGTACTCATGTATCCTACTTTTTGTTTATTATAGGACATTCAAATGCAGGAAATTATTGGGTGTGGTTATGAAGAGCGGGGGTTGCACTACGTGGAAGATGTACATGCAGCAGGACAAGCGTACTTAGCTCATGATTCCTCCGAGTACCAATTTTGGCTTTGACATCGCCGGTTAGATCACCCTTCATTTCAATATCTTAGTACCTTATTTCCTAATCTAGCTCAAAATAAATCACAACTTACTTATGAATCATGTGTTATGGCCAAAAGCCATAAAAATACTTATAAACCTTCATTTAATAAATCCGTTGAACCTTTTACACTTATTCATTCTAATGTATGGGTCCCGCACCGAATACTATCTCCTTAAAATTTAAGTGGTTTGTAACATTTATTGATGATTGTACTAGAGTCACTTTGTTGGTCCCTGCGAGAGTATTTATAAGGGCATAGGGGGGTGAATGGCCCTTTTTTGTGGAATTTATAGACTTAGAAAATATCTTATCGTAGCGTATTTGATTATGATCCGGAAGATGGGCCCGCATGATGAATATGATCCGAAGGATGGATCCGGATGATGCAAATAAGTGAAAAACGGTAAAAGCATAAGTAAATCAAACACAAGTATTTTATACTGGTTCGGCCTTGCCTACGTCCAGTCCCCGGAGTTTCCTTCTTTCGAGCTTATCCACTAGTGAATTCCTTTTCAACTGGCAGGAATCAAGCCTTACAGATTTGTCTCCGGATGGTGACCCCTTTCGGAAGTAGGATATACCACTAGAAGCACCAACTCCTAGCTGAGTCCTCTTATCTTTAGTAGGATATACCACTTAGCCTTCTACCTTGAATCTAAGCTAAGTCCTACAGGGAGTTCTTGCTCAAAGCACCTACTTCAAGCTATATCCCAATCTCCCAACTCACCCAAGTTGGAGATTCTTACTCTTTTAGTTTATAACAAAGAGTTGGTTTTTGGAGTTCCTCAAGTTTATAGTTTCACTTGGGAATCCTTACAAATATATTTTGAATCAAGGGTTCTTGGAGGGATTATCTCAACTGATCGAATGAGTATTGATTTGTTACTTGCTCTTGTAAGTCAATCAGTTTCCCTTCTCATTTGGTGATGAGCTCTTTTCATAGGCTCCGATCATAAATGTAGTTGTTTGTGGTTGGTAAGCTTTCATTCAATCTTCACCCTTGATCAGATTATGATGTGGAGCTACCGGATCCGTTGATCAGTCCGTTAGACTGTATTTTGATCAGTTTGAATTCTTGGGATTGATGTTGGAAAGTTATCAGTGATCGTTTTGCTTGTCATTTTGTGATACACCAACTTTCATACCAATTGTCATATACTGTGAGCTCCACGCGCGCCTTTATTGGTCTAGGAGAAAAAGTAGGTTGCTTTTCTCTGTCCGGTGTCAGACCCTTTTGACTTTTCTCTGAACCGTGCAAGTTGTCTTTTTGTCTTTGTCTTGGGAAAGGGATCTTTGACTTTTGTAGACCAAAGAGAAAAAAGGAAAGGTATGTTTCAGTCTTTCCTTAATTTTCAAATATAGGTATTCCCGGATGTCTTTTGGACCTATATGCTCCGGATCTTTCTTCCGGAGATAGCTTCAATCAGTTCTTCCGGATGCAAGTCTTAGGGGACAGAAGTTTATTTCCTTTCCAAACTTAGTCCGGATGATTTCCTCCATTGCTTAGGTTTCTGATTTTGTCCAATAAGTGTTCTTAGCTTTGTCCGGATGCTTCTATTTGGATTTAAGAGAATTACTTATATTCGTTTTTGTTTCTTTCAAACTTGATCCGGATGGGTTTTAGATTTTATTTTCCGAATCATTATTTTCCAACAATCTCCCCCATTTGATGGAAACAAAAACTTAAGACATTTAACTTTTAAGGTACTCCCACATGATTTTAGTATCCAGGCTCCCCCATAATTTTATGACTTCTGCTTCTAAGTTTGTTGTAGTACACTTATTAATTGTACTTTAGAAGAGTTTGTTTTGATAGTTAAGAATTTTCCCTTTTTATATACTTCTGTTGTTAACAATGGTTAACATCATTAAGTTCAGTGTTACAAGATACAGAAATACATATAAAGAGAATCTAGCAATTACAATTTTATCTAGCTAGCTTAACTATCTCTCCGGATGGACCACTCTTCCGGACTTGCAGTATTTTTCCTTTCCCCCTTCCGTCTCCTTGCTGACTTTGATCTTCTTCGTCCCCCTTTTTGCTTCCATCAAGGAGGTCAATGACCATATAGGTACGTTTATCCCAAGATTTCTTCCACGCAGAGGAGTAGACAAAGTAGTCTTTATTACCTTTCTCCCGCTCATTAATGATGTGATTTACTATAGGCGGAGTTAAGTAGTAAGGACGAAGGGACCACCGGAGTTGATTATAGGATTGTGAGACTTAAGGGAGGATGCACAGAATTTGCTCTTGGTCCTTGGGATCAAAGTAAGAGAACATTGCCTTGGTGAGTATAGTCAAACCTTTTTGGCTCATGAACCCTGAATCCCCTATAGCTTGAACCAGATCATGCAGGATAGGAATAAGTTGGCATTCTGGAGTATCTGGAGAAGAGGAGGGTCCAGAGATAGATAACTTATTTATTTCGGTTTGAAGAAGGGTGATTTCATCACTAAGCCCCTTCCAAATGTTGTGGATAGACTCCATCTGATCTTTAATTTCTTTGGAGACGGTTTTCTTCCACTCAGTTATTGCTTGTTCAATGCTGGAGTTCCTTTCTTTCATCTCATCACCCATATCATCAAGGATCTTCTCTTTTAGTTTGGTGATGGTGTTGTCTATGAAATTGGCAAGCATTTCTTAAGTAACTTGCGGATCAATCTCTATATTCTGCAGAGTTGATTTTAAATCCCTATTCTCCATAAATTTTAACAAGTTTTCAAACATGATGTCAATGTAGTCCTTGTGTTCTGTGGATAGGTCAGTGGTGGAAGAGGACATTCTTTTTAGCACTGTTGCACAGTTATCAGAGGCCAAGGCAATGGCTTGACTGGCATTGCGATTTGATTGAGAGGTGTTTTCCTTTATCTCATATAAGAGAGGCTTAATCTCAAAAAGGGAAGCTGCCGCTAGAGCTCCGGGTGTTGGAAAGTTCATGACCTGTTGCTCAATTTTGGGGAGGCACTGCAACCTTTCTTTGATTTCACCTAAGTCCTTATGGACTTCTTGATTTGACTTTTGCCTGATCAACTTCTTCTCCACAGCTTTGAGATGAGTGCATATGGTCAGGAGGCTCTTCTTGATAAAATCCTCTTCATAATGCTCAAGAGTTACCTCCTGAAGGAGAGCGACATTGACTTTAGATTCTTTGGAGTTTTCATGAGGGAGAGTCACTGATTTTGTGTGAGAAGGGAAGTGTGGGGAGGTTTCGGATGAGCTGGATTCATCTCTGGAGCTTGAACTGCTTCTGTAGGGGCTATCATCTTCTGAATGGGAGCCTCTAATTGCTCTTTTCTCTTCTCTAACCTTGCAAATTTCCCTTTCCTCTATAGTAACCTCGCCCACAGGATCCACTTTAAAAGTGTGCCCTTTGGAGCTCAGACTTTCTCCCTCCTCCGGAGGTGTTGCATCCGGGTTTGGCACTATATCCTTAGCTACATTTGGAGAGATTGTAGCTAAGTTATGCTTTTCATTATCAGAAGAGAGATGAAGAAGATTGGGGGTTACCTCAGTGGTTTGTAGCATCTGATCCTTATCCCTTCTTTCTTCTTCCTACCTTTCCTCCGGATGGTTGGAACTGTCCTCAACCATCCATACAGTTGCCTTTTCAGGACTTTCTTTTTCTCCTTTAGAAATGTTGATATTTTCCTCAACAGCCTTCTCCAATGCCTTTTTAGGACTTTTAAGATTAATGACTGCATTGCTGGATCCAAGCAGATTCTCCGAAATTGGATCTGTTCTTTCCGCAAATATGAACTTATATGCTTCCGGGATTTTAGAGAGGGCATCCATAGCTTGTGAATCTACAAGAATAGGAGGAACTTGTGAGGAGTCTCCAAGACCTTCAGTTCTCTCCCGATTAATTCTGTAGTTGTCCTTGATTACTGCTTGAATGATGTCAAATTGATTGTTATCTCGCCCCACAATTTCTGTTGCTCCGAGAACATTTTTCACTTTACTGGTCTTGGCTTTTTCCAGCGCATCTTTCTCCCAATAATGCTTGGCCTCTTCATTTAGTATGATCCTAGCAAGCCTCCTACCTTCACTAGCTCTCTTTTCTTGAGCAGCGAGAGCTTCATCAAATGTTAGCCCTTTTATCTGGAGCTGCTTTTGAGGAGCAGCCTCATCCTCTGTTTCCTCATCATCAGCCTCTTCTTCCATTTTAGCCAAAGTTCTTTTATCTTTCCTCCTTCTAGCCTCAATTGCCTTTGTACCAATTTTAGGTAAACCCGCAGTAAGCCCATGCTGTCCCTTCTTAGCTGCAGCTTTGATCAGTCTGCCCCTGGGTTTTGGCTGTTCTGAGTTTAGAATTTGAGTGAGGGGCAGAGTGTCCTCATCAATCTCTTCCGGGACCATTTCCATTTGCCTTTTGGCCTTGGTTTTTATGGTTCTAGGCCTTTTGGGAACGGGGGCCTCTGCTTTTGGATCAACTGCTTTCCTGGACTTAATTTTGCCCTCGTCCCTTTTTAGCTTCGCCTTCTCTTCATCCCACTCTTCATCAAAGCGGAGATTTAGGAAATTCTTCTCTAGGATGGGCTTTCCTTAAATTCCTTCAAACCCTATAAGATCTACTCCCGCCACTTGAAGAATTTAGTGATCAAGGCACCATGTGAGTTTACATAGGTCTTGAGATAATGGATGATTAAGACTGGCCAGTTTACTTCTACACTGCTAATCCAGTGCTGCAGAATGTAGTGCTGGAGGGTAGAAACTATAGTCAATGACTCCTGCAAGAATCTGGGCGTTCTGGGGAAGTGCTTTGAGAATTTATCGCCGAAGTAGTTCTAGTGACGCCATAGCTTGGATTCATACTTAACTCTAGTCTCATCCCCATCTTTCCTCAACAATACTCTGGAGTTCTTCATGTTCAGATTCTTCTCAAAGAATTCTGGAGTTAGAAGAATAATTTTCCCTTGTACCTCGGTGCGCAGGGCATCAAAATGATTATGCGCACTCAGATTTGAGAAGAACCCTTTCACCAGCTTGGGATACGTTGGGCAGTTTATCTTTAAGAGATCACCCAGATTTTAATCTTCAATTAAGGTAAAGAAATGTGGAGTTTTGAATAGATAGTCATCTCCTAGATGATCAGTAGGGATGACGAAATCTAAAGTTTTGAGATTTAAGGGTTCAAAATCTGCATCTTTCAAGTCAGATACTTGGAAGAGGTTTTTGCTTGGTAGGATTTTGAGGGTGTTTGGGGTGTTTTTGGCTACCATTTTTGAGTATTTAAGAGATTGTGTTTTAGGTTTGAATTTTTGTAGAGTAACAGTGAGATTGTTACTCGGGTGAAGAAGAGAAGGGATTTTGAGGGGGTTTATATAGAATTTTTGACATGAGGGTATATTTATAATCCGAACTTCGGTGGTTTTGACTTAATTGATGATATGGCAGTTAAATTTTTTTAAGAGAGAGGTGAATTCAATTTAACCGGAGAATGGGAACGATTTATTTTTAAATTAACTATTGTATTTACCGCGCATGTAACAGCCAATGGACTTCTGAAATTCAAAAAAGTAACAGTTACCTTTATGGGCTTTTACTGCCATACGTCATAGTTATTGGCTGACGTGGCAATCTTCCAGAATATACCTTTTCAACTCTTCTTTTCTTCCGGAGTGAGAATTTTATCTTAGGATCCGGCTTGGTTTTAGATGCTATCTTCCGGAGTTTTTCTAAATTGGATTTGACATTCCAATTAATTCCCTTAATTTTCCCAAATTGATCTTTACTAAGTGGTTTAGTAAAGATATCAGCTCTCTGTTCATTGGTTAGAATATATACCAATGCAACATCTTTCATTACATGATCCCGGAATGAAGTGATGCCTTATGTTGACATTCTTCAACCTGCTGTGAAGCACCGGATTCTTTGACACATCAATAGCACTTTTATAGTCACACAATACATCCACACATCCAGATTCCACTCTATAATCTTCAAGTTATTATTTGATCCATAGGAGTTGAGCAATACAACTTCCAGCTGCCATATATTCTGCTTCCGTTGTAGATAAGGCAACTAAAGTTTGTTTCTTGCTATACCATGAGACTAAGCAGTCCCCAAGAAAATGACATCCTGCTGATGTACTTTTTCTCTCAAGAGTATCTCTGCTATAGTTTGCATCTGTGAATCCCTGGAGTGTGAGGTCTCCATTTTTAGGATACCATAACCCAACTTCAGTGGTTCCTAGGAGATATCTAAGTATCCTTTTGACAAACTTGAGATAAGAATCTTTAGGATTGGCTTGATACCTTGCACAGTAGCATACTACATAGTGTATGTCAGGTCTACTAGCTGTTAAGTATAGGAGTGAGGCAATCATTCCCCTATACATCTTCTGATCAACATCTTCTCCTTCACAGTCCCTAGATAAGACTGTGTCTGAACTCATTAGAGTAGATATTGGTTTGCTGCTGTCCATTTCAAACTTTTTCAGGATCTCCTTAGTGTATTTTGATTGATTTATGAAAATCCCATCAGGACTTTGTTTGATTTGTAGACCAAGGAAGAACTTGAGCTCTCCCATCATGGACATCTCAAATTCCATCTACATTTGAGAGCTAAATTCTTTGCACATCTTTCCATCGGTGGCGCCAAAAATGATATCATCCACATAGATCTGGACTAGAATAATATCATTTTTCTTCTTCTTGATGAAGAGTTTGGTATCTGCCCTGCCTCTAGTATATTCCTTGGATATAAGGAATGAGGTTAATCTTTCATACCAGGCTCTTGGCACCTGCTTCAATCTATAGAGAGCTTTCTTCAGTCTATAGACATGATCCGGATGCTTCGGATCTTCAAATCCAGGTGGTTGCTTGACATATACTTCTTCTTAAATGACACCATTTAGAAATGCACTTTTGACATCCATTTGGTATAATGTGAACCCCATGAATGATGCAAAAGCACATAGGATCTGGATTGCTTCCAGTCTTGCTACAGGAGCGAATGTTTCTTCGAAATTAATTCCTTCTTGTTGGTTGTAGCCTTGAGCAACTAGTTGTGCCTTATTTCTTACCACTACTCCGGAATCATCAAGTTTATTCTGGAACACCCATTTAGTGCCTATAATTGATTTTCCTTTAGGATAGGGCATAAGATCCCATACATCATTCCTGGTGAATTGATCTAGCTCTTCCTGCATCGCCATCATCTAGCTTTCATCCCCTTCAGGTTATTGGAATTTCTTTGCCTCTATGAGAGAGACAAAAGCAGCATGGCTCATCATCCGGTTGAGCTGACCTCTGGTTCTAACTGGATTGTAAACATCATCCAGAATATTTTCTATAGAATGATATCTGTGGGTCCGGATTTCCCTTTCTAGGCCTTCATGTTGAATCTGAACTTGCTCCACTTCAATTTTATCTACTCCTTCATTAAAGTCAAATCCTTGTTGATTAAGATTGACTTGTTGTATTTCTGGATCAAAAGACATTCTTTCATCTTCCTCTTTGTACCTCTTGATTTAAAATGAGTCAGGAATTCCTCTTTTCTTCTTTTCTTCAGATTGTTCAGCTTCTGGAACTTAATCTTCTAGAGTGTAGCTTTTCTTTCCTGTAGTGTTAGTCTTATCAAAATCTACATATATAAACTCTACTACAGTTTGGGTTCACTTATTGAAGACTTTATAAGGCTTACTATATGTTGAGTAGCCGAGGAAAATTGGTTCATCAGATTTGGGATCAAATTTTCCTAATTACTCTCTATCATTGAGGATGTAGCATTTACATCCAAATGCTTTGAATTATCCAATTTTTGGTGTTCTTCCCTTCCAGATTTCATATGGGGTCTTTTCTATAGTTTTTCTAATGAGAGCTCTATTTGAGATGTAGCATGTTGTGTTTACAGCCTCACCCTAAAAATATTTTGGTAAACAATTTTCACTTAGCATCGTTCTAGCCATTTCTACTATAGTCCTATTCTTTCTCTCAACCACTCTATTCTATTAAGGAGTGTGAGGGGCATCGAAGTTGTGTTCAATGCCCTTGGAGTCGCAAAAATTAGCAAAATTCTTTTTTTTGAATTCTCCACCATTATCGCTCTAGATGCGTGCAATGTGTATGCCCTATTCTACTTCTATCTGGATGAATGTTTTGGAGAATTGGTCAAATCCTTCATCCTTTCTTATTAGCAGGAGAACCTAGGTATATCGAGAATAGTCATCTACAATGACCATGGTGTATTCTCTTCTACCTAAACTTAGTGGCTTAATTGGACCAAAAAGATCAATGTGTAAGAGCTCAAGTACTCTTTTGGAAGGAATGTATAATATAGAAGGGAAACTTTTCTTATATTGTTTACCTAGTTGACATGCAGTGCATAGATGATCTTTATCAAAAGCAACTTTAGGCAAACCCTCAACTAATTCCTTTTTGGCTAATTTGGACAGGAGGTTCATGCTTACAAGTCCCAACCTCAGATGCTATAGCCATGATTCTTCTTCTTTAGGCACCAGGCATATATTCTTCTTATCATTTTTAATGTTTATAGAATAGACATTATTTACTCTAGGTGCACGAAGAATAAGTTGATTTGACTTACTATCATAAATTGAGCAGCCTCTAGAGTCAAATATGACTTTTCTTCCTTTGTCACATAATTAAGCCACACTTAGTAGGTTGAATTGCAGTCCATCAACTAGTGAGACATCTTCAATTTTTAATCCAGATCCAATGGTTCCATAACCAATGATCTGTCCCTTTTGGTTGTCTCCAAAGCTTACTTTGGCTCCCTTCTTCCGAGTTAATGTGATGAAGGCCTTCTCATCATCTGCCATGTGCCTTGAACATCCACTATCAATATACCAAGTGTGTTAATCTATTGTGGATCTAAGGCATACCTGCAAAATAGATCAAGTGGGTTTGGGTACCCAATCAGATTTGGGTCCTCTCGGGTTAATAACCATCTCAGGCCAAGGATAATCATCATAATAGCCATTTTTAATCTGCATGATTTAGTGATATGATTATTTTTTCCACAAAACCTGCACCCTGAAATGGGTATGTTTTGCTTTTACTTTCTGCTGATCTTATCCTAGTCTTCCCTTCTATAGTTGCCTTTATACCCAGCTTCTTGTACGCTAATGGATGGTCCGGTGTAAATCCAGAAGTTGGTTGGAGGTGCAACTTTAGCTTTATGATTTCTTCTTTGTTTGATTGGTAGTTGGTTGTAAGCTACCTTAGCTTTCACTTTCTGAGCAGCAGTATATCTTTGAGCTTGTGGCTGTCTGTTAACTTCATTTATCCTTTGATTTGGCTTTCTTTGAATCCTGTTCTGAGGAGGAGGAAGATTACCTCTTCTTGAATCCTTTATTTCAGGTTTCTTTCTGGATACTTCGAATAATAGATTGACTTCTCTTTCTAGTCCCATTACATATGCGTTTAGAATCGGGACTTGATTCATTAAGAAGTTTTCTTCTACTACATCGATATGTTTGGTTGCTCTAACTAGATTGATGTCTTGTGCCATTACCTTAGCGTCTTCAACCAATTCTAGTATTTCCTTTTCAGAGATTTGATGACTTTTGCATTCTTCTTTACTCCCTTGATAACGATAGAAAGAGCTTTTGCAAGATCAAAGTAAGGGGTAGAATTAGAGCAAGAGTTTACCTCAGTGTTTGCTGAATCTAATTTTAATTCTTCAATTTGCACTGTTTCTTGCCTCGAGGTGTTCCTTCCGGATTGCTCTGCTTCTGGTTTAGTTAGAGCCATGAATGCACAGTTAGAAGTTTCTTCTTCTTCTATTGAAGATGAGCTGCTGCTTTCTTCACTGTTACTCCAGGTAGCAACCATTGCCTTCTTTTGAATTTTTTAGCTTTCTTGAGCTTGGGACATTTTGTTCTGAAGTGCCCTTTTTTGCCACATTTGAAATAGGCGGCAACTTTATCTGGATCTTTCTTTTCTTCCAGATTCCTTTTGTGCTTACCTCTTCCGGAGGTGCCTTCTCTTGGTCTCCGAGATTCATACCTTTTTGATTTCCTTCTATCCTTCTTTTGTATGAATCAATTTAGCCTTTTGGTGAATAGAGCGAGTTGATCTTTAGTACTCATTGACTCATCTATTTGCTCTTCCTCTCCGGATGAGCCCGATCCGGTGGATTCTGCCTTAAAAGCAATGGCCTTCTTTCGCTCCTTAGGTTTCTTTTCTTATTGGCTGTATCTCTACAAGGACAATTCTTGAGTTAGAAGATTACCAATGAGTTCATTATAACTGTAAAAATTTAAGTCATGAGCTTCCTCAATGACAGTCTTTTTATTGTCCCATTCCTTGGTGAGACTCCGGAGCACTTTCTTGACCATTTCTACTTTTGGAATCTCCTTCCCTAACCTTTTCATTTCATTTACTAGATTTGTGTATCTAGTGTTCATGCTGCTGATTGATTCTTTAGTTATATTTTAAAAGATTCAAACTTTTGTTGGAGTAGATCAAGCTTGGCCTCTCTTACTTTGGTAGCTCCTACATAGGTTACTTCCAACTTCTCCCATATCTCTTTTACAGTCTCACATCTGAATATCTTGTTGAATTCTATTGCACTAAGAGCATAATGAAGCATATTAGTAGCATTTGCGTTTTCACGCAATTTTTTAAAGTCATTATCATCCCACATGCTTGATGGCTTTTGGTTAGTCATACCCTCTACTTTACAAGTGGGTTCATACGGGCCATCTTTTATGACTAACCATGCTTGCATACTTTGCGACTGGATGAAGTTCTTCATTCGGTTTTTCCAGAACGTGTAGTGTTCATTAGTGAAGAGTGAAGGACAGGTGATAGACATACCCTCGGGAAGGAGTTACGAGTTGTGGAACCTCATTTTGATTTATGAATCAAAATTTGTGGACCTTTAGCTCGAGATTATTAGATCTCTAGTTTGAGCACTTGCTCTGATACCACTTGTTGGTCCTTGTGAGAGTATTTATAAGGGCAGATGGGGGGTGAATGACTTTTTTTCACGAAATTTATAGAGTTAGAAAAAGTCTTAGTGTAGCGTGTTTGATTATGATCCAGAAGATGGGTCCGGATGATGAATATGATCCAGAGGATGGATCCAGATGATGCAAATAAGTGAAATACGGTAAAAGACAAAGTAAATTAAACATAAGTATTTTATACTGGTTCGACCTTGCCTACATCCAGTCCCCGGAGTTTCCTTCTTTCAAGCTTATTCACTAGTGAATTCCTTTTCAATTGGCAGGAATCAAGCCTTACAGATTTATCTCTGGATGGTGACCCCTTCTAGAAGTAAGATATAACACTAGAAGCACCAACTCCTAGCTGAGTCCTCTTATCTTTAGTAAGATATACCACTTAGCCTTCTTCCTTGAATCTAAGCTGAGTCCTACAGGGAGTTCTCACTCAAAGCACCTACTTCAAGCTATATCCCAATCTTCCAACTCACCCAAGTTGGAGATTCTTACTCTTTTGGTTTATAACAAAGAGTTCGTTTTTAGAGTTCCTCAAGTTTATTGTTTCACTTAGGAATCCTTACAAACAGATTTTGAATCAAGGGTTCTTAGAGGGATTATCTCAACTGATCGAATGAGTATTGCTTTATTACTTGCTCTTGTAAGTCAATCAGTTTCCCTTCTCATTTGATGATGAGCTCTTGTTATAGGCATTGATCGTAAATGTAGCCATTTATGGTTGATAAGCTTTCATTCAATCTTCACCCTTGATCAAGTTGTGATGTGGAGCTTCCGGATCTGTTGATCAATCTGTTAGACTGTATTTTAATTCGTTTGAATTCTTGGGATTGATGCTGGAAAGTTGTCAGTGATCGTTTTGTTTGTCATTTTGTGATACACCAACTTTCATACCAATTTTCATATACTGTGAGCTCCACGAGCGCCTTTATTAGTCTAGGAGAAAAAGTAGGTTGCTTTTCTCTGTCCGGTGTCAGACCCTTTTGACTTTTCTCTGAACCGTGTAAGCTGTCTGTTTGTCTTTATCTTGGGAAAGGGATCTTTGACTTTTGTAGACCAAAGAGGCAAAAGGAAAGGTATGTTTCAGTCTTTCGTTAGTTTTGAAATATAGGTCTTCTCGGATGTCTTTTGGACCTATATGGTCCGGATCTTTCTTCCGGAGATAGCTTCAATCAGTTCTTCCGGATGCAAGTCTTGAGGGACAGAAGTTTGTTTCGTTTCCAAACTTTATCCGGATGATTTCCTCCATTGCTGAGGTTTCTGATTTTGTCTAATAAGTGTTCTTAGCTTTGTCCGGATGCTTCCATTTGAATTTAAGAGAATTACTTATATTCATTTTTGTTTCTTTCAAACTTGATTCGGATGGATTTTAGATTTTATTATCCGAATCATTGTTTTCCAACAATCTCCCCCATTTGATGGAAACAAAAACTTAAGACATTTAACTTTTAAGGTACTCCCCCATGATTTTAGTATCCAGGCTCCCCCATAATTTTATGACTTCTGCTTCTAAGTTTGTTGTAGTACACTTATAGATTGTACATTAGAAGCATTTGTTTTGATAGTTAAGAATTTTTCCCTTTTTATATACTTCTGGTTTTAACAATGGTTAACATCATGAAGTTCAGTGTTAGAAGATGCAGAAATACATATAAAGATAATATAGTGATTATAATTTTATCTAGCCAGCTTAACTATCTCTCCTCATGGACCACTCTTCCGGACTTGCAGTGTTTTTCCTTTCCCCCTTCCATCTCCTTGCTGACTTTGATCTTCTTCCTCCCCTTTTTTGCTTCCATCAAGGGGGTCAATGACCATATAGGTACATTTATCCCAAGATTTCTGCCAGGTAGAGGAGTAGACAGAGTAGTCTTTGTTACCTTTTGCCCGCTCATCAATGATGTGATTTACTATAGGCGGAGTTAAGTAGTAAGGACGAAGGGACCTCCGGAGCTGATCATAGGATTGTGAGACTTAAGGGAGGATGAGCAGAATTTGCTCTAGGTCCTTGGGATCAATGTAAGGGAACATTGCCTTGGAGAGTATAGCCAAACCTTTTTGGTTCATGAACCCTAAATCCCCTATAGCTTGAACTAGATCGTGCAGGATAGGAATGAACTGGCATTCTGGAGTATCTGGAGAAGAGGAGGGTCCGGAGATAGATAAATTATTTATTTCGATTTGAAGAAGGGTGATTTCATCACTAAGCCCCTTCCGGATGTTATGGATAGACTCCGTCTGATCTTTAATTTCTTTGAGACGGTTTTCTTCCACTCAGTTATTGCCTGTTCAATGCTAGAGCTCCTTTCTTGCATCTCATCACCCATATCATCAAGGATCTTCTTTTTTAGTTTAGGGATTATTTTGTCTATAAAATTGGCAAGTATTTTGTGAGCAACTTGCTGATTAGTCTCTATATTCAGCAGAGTCGGTTTTAAATCCCTATCCTCCGTGAATTTTGACAAGTTTTCAAACTTGGTGTCAATGTAGTCCTTGAGTTCTGTGGATAGGTCAGTGGCAGATGAGGACATTCTTTCAAGCACTGTTGCACAGTTATTAGAGGCCAAGGTATTGGCTTGACTGGCATTGCGATTTAATTTAGAGGTGCTTTCCTTTATCTTATTTAAGAGAGGCTTAATCTAAGAAAGGGAAGCTGCTGCCAGAGCTCCAGGTGTTGGAAAGTTCATGACCTGTTGCTCAATTTTGGGGAGGCACTGCAACCTTTCTTAGATTTCACCTAAATCTATGGGGACTTCTTGATTTGACTTTTGCTTGATCAACTCCTTCTCCACAGCTTTGAGATGAGTGCATATGGTCAGGAGGCTCTTCTTGATAAAACCCTCTTCATGATGCTCAAGAGTTGATTCCTGAAGGAGTTCGAGAGTGGCACTGACTTTGGATTCTTTGGAGTTTTCATCAGGGAGAGTCATTGATTTTGTGTGAGGAGGGAAGTGTGGGGAGGTTCTGGATGAGCTGGATTCATCTCCGGAGCTTGAACTACTTTCGGAGGGGCTATCATCTTCCGAATGGGAGCCTTTAATTGCTCTTTTCACTTCTTTACCCTTGCTCATTTCCCTTTCCTCTGGAGTAGCCTCGCCCATAGGATCCACTTTAGAAGTGTGCCCTTTAGAGCTCAGACTTTCTCCCTCCTCCAGAGCTGTTGCATCCGGGTTTAGCACTATATCCTTAGCTATATTTGGAGTGATTGTAGCTAAGTTATGCTTTTTATATTAGAAGAGAGATGAAGAAGATTAGGGGTTACCTCAGTGGTTTGTAGCGTCTGATCCTTATCCCTTCTTTCTTCTTCCATCCTTACCTCCGGATGGTTGGAACTGTCCTCAACCATCCCTACAGTTGCCTTTTCAGGACTTTATTTTTCTCCTTCAGACATGTTGCTATTTTCCTTAACAGCCTTCTCCAATGCCTTTTCAGGACTTTCAAGTTTAATGACTGCATTGCTGGATCCAAGCAGATTCTCCAGAATTAGATATGTTCTTTCAGCAATTATGAACATATCTGCTTTCGGGAGTTTAGAGAGGGCATCCATAGCTTGTGAATCTACAAGAATAGAAGGAACTTATGGGGAGTCTCCGGGACCTTTAGTTCTCTCTCGATTGATTCTGTAGTTGTCCTTGATTGCTGCTTAAATGACGTTAAATTGATTGTCATCTCGCCCTATAATTTTTGTTGCTCCGAGAACATTTTTCCCTTTACTGGGCTTGGCTTTTTCCAGCACAGCTTTCTCCTAATACTACTTGGCCTCTTCATTTAATATGATCCCAGCAAGCCTCCTGCCTTCACTGGCTCTCTTTTCTTGAGCAGCGAGAGCTTTATCAAATGTTAGCCCTTTTCTCTAGAGATGCTTTTGAGGAGGAGCCTCATCCTCTATTTCCTCATCATCAGCCTCTTCTTCCATTTTAGCCAAATTTCTTTTAGCTTTCCTTCTTCCAGCCTCAATCGCCTTTGTAGCGATTTTACGTAGACTCACAGTAAGCCCATGCTATCCCTTCTTGGCTACGACTTTGATTAGTCTGCCCCTAGGTTTTAGCTGTTCTGAGTATAAAATTTAAGTGAGGGGCAGAGTGTCCTCATCAATCTCTTTTGGGACCATTTCCATTTGCCTTTTAGCCTTGGTTTTTGTGGTTCTAGGCCTTTTAGGAACGGGGGCCTCTGCTTCCGGATCAACTGCTTTCTTGGACTTAATTTTGCGCTCGTCCTGTTTTAGCTTCGCCTTCTCTTCATCCCACTCTTCATCAAAGCGGAGATTTAATAAATTTTTATCGAGGATGGGCTTTCCATAAATTCCTTCAAAGCCTGTAAGATCTACTCCCTCCTCTTGAAGAATTTTAGTGATCAAGGCACCATATGAGTTTACATGGGTCTTGAGATAATGGATGATTAAGACTGGCCAGTTTACTTCCACACTACTGACCCAGTCCTGCAGAATGTAGTGCTGGAGGGAAGAAACTGTAGTCAATGACCCCTTCCTTATCAGAATAAGCTTTGCCAGAGCATGCTACATGAATCTGGGCGTTCTGGGGAAGTGCTTTGAGAATTTATCGCCGAAGTAGTTCTGGTGAAGCCATAGCTTGGATTCATACTTAACTCTAATCTCATCCTCATCTTTCCTCAATAGTACTCAAGAGTTCTTTATGTTTAGATTCTTCTCAAAGAATTCTGGAGTTAGAAGAATAATTTTCCCTTGTACCTCAGCGCGTAGGGCATCAAAATGATTGTGCGCACTAAGATTTGAGAAGAACTTTTTCACCAACTTGGGATATGTTAGGCAGTTTATCTTCAAGAGATCACCCAGATTTTGATCTTCAATTAGGGTGAAGAAAGGTGGAGTTTTGAATTGATAATCATCTCCTAGATGATCAGTAGGGATGAGGAAATCTGAAGTTTTGAGATTTAAGGGTTCAAAATCTGCATCTTTCAAGTCAGATACTTGGAAGAGGTTTTGCTTGGTAGGATTTTGAGGGTGTTTGAGGTGTTTTTTGCTACCATTTTTTAGTATTTAAGAGATGGTGTTTTAGGTTTGAATTTCTACCGAGTAACAGTGAGATTGTTGCTCGTATGAAGAAGAGAAGGGATTTTGAGGGGGTTTATATATAATTTTTAACGTGAGGGTATATTTGTAATCCGGACTCCAGTGGTTTTGACCGGATTGATGACATGGCAGTCAGATTTTTTTAAGAGAGAGGTGAATTCAGTTTAACCGGAGAATCGGAACGGTTTATTTTTGAATTAACTGTTGTATTTACCGCGCGTGTAACAGCCAATGGACTTTTGAAATTCAAAAAACTAACAGTTACCTTTATGGGCTTTTACTACCATACGTCATTGTTATCGGCTGACGTGGCAATCTTCCAGAATATACCTTTCTAACTCTTCTTTTCTTTCGGAGTGACAATTTTATCTTAGGATCCGGCTTGGTTTTAGATTCTATCTTCCGGAGTTTTTCTAAATTGGATTTGACATTCCAATTGATTCCCTTAATTTCCCAAATTGATCTTTACTTAGTGGTTTAGTAAAGATATCAGCTCTCTGTTCATTGGTTGGAATATATACCAATGCAACATCCTTTTTCATTACATGATCCCGGATGAAGTGATGTCTTATGTTGACATGCTTGATCCTGCTGTGAAGCACCGGATTCTTTGATACATCAATAGCACTTTTGTTGTCACATAATACATCCACACATCCGGATTGCACTCCATAATCTTCAAGCTATTATTTGATCCATAGGAGTTGAGTAACACAATTTCCAGCTGCCATATATTCTGCTTCTGTTATAGATAAGGCAACTAAAGTTTGTTTCTTGCTATACCATGAGACTAAGCAGTCCCCAAGAAAATGACATCCTGCTGATGTACTTTTTCTCTCAAGAGTATCTCTGCCATAGTCTGCATCTGTGAATCGCTGGAGTGTGAAGTCTCCATTATTAGGATGCCACAACCCAACTTCAGTGGTTCCTAGGAGATATCTAAGTATCCTTTTTATAGCCTTGAGATGAGAATCCTTGGGATTGGCTTGATACCTTACACAGTAGCATACTACATAGTGTATGTCAGGTCTACTAGCTATTAAGTATAGGAGTGAGGCAATCATTCCCCTATACAGCTTCTAATCAACATCTTCTCCATATTCCCTGGATAAGACTGTGTCTGAACACATTGGAGTAGACATTGGTTTGCTGCTGTCCATTTCAAACTTTTTCTGGATCTCCTTGGTGTATTTTGATTGATTTATGAAAATCCCATCAGGACTTTGTTTGATTTGTAGACCAAGGAAGAAGTTGAGCTCTCTCATCATGGATATCTCATATTCTTTCTGCATTTGAGAGCTAAATTCTTTGCACATCTTTTCATCGGTGGGGCCAAAAATGATATCATCCACATAGATCTGGACTAGAATAATATCATTTTTCTTCTTCTTGATGAAGAGTGTGGTATCTTCCCTGCCTCTAGTATATTCCTTGGTTATAAGGAATGAGGTTAATCTTTTATACCAGGCTCTTGGTGCCTACTTTAATCCATAGAGAGCTTTCTTTAGTCTGTAGACATGATCCGGATGCTTCAGATCTTCAAATCCGGGTGGTTGCTTGACATATACTTCTTCTTGAATGACACCATTTAGAAATGCACTTTTGACATCCATTTGGTATAATGTGAACCTCATGAATGATGGAAAAGCACATAGAATCTGGATTGCTTCCAGTCTTGCTACAGGAGTGAATGTTTCTTCGAAATCAATTCCTTCTTGTTGGTTGTAGCCTTAAGCAACTAGTCGTGCCTTATTTCTTACCACTACTCCGAATTCATCAAGTTTGTTCCAGAACACCCATTTAGTGCCTATAATTGATTTTCCTTTAGGATAGGGTAGAAGATCTCATACATCATTCCTGGTGAATTGATCTAGCTCTTCCTACATCGCCATCATCTAGCTTTCATCCCCTTCAGGTTATTGAAATTTCTTTCGCTCTATGAGAGAGATAAAAGCAGCATGGCTCATCATTTGGTTGAGCTGACCTCTGGTTCTAACTGGATTGTAAACATCATCCAGAATATTTTCTATGGAATGATCTCTGTGGGTCCGGATCTCCCTTTCTAGGCCTTCATGTTAGATCTAAACTTGCACCACTTCAATTTTATCTACTCCTTCATTAAAGCCAAATCCTTGTTGATTAAGATTGGCTTGTTGTATTTCTGGATCAAAAGACATTCCTTCATCTTCCTCTTTGTACCTCTTGATTTGAAATGAGTCAGGAATTCCTCTTTTCTTATTTTCTTTAGATTGTTCAGCTTCTGGAACTTGATCTTCCGGAGTGTAGCTTTTCTTTCCTGTAGTGTTAGTCTCATCGAAATCTACATTTATAGACTCTACTGTAGTTTGGTTTCGTTTATTGCAGACTCTATAAGCCTTACTATGTGTTGAGTAGCCACGGAAAATTGGTTCATCAGATTTAGGATCAAATTTTCCTAATTGCTCTCTATCATTGAGGATGTAGCATTTACATTCAAATACTTTGAAGTATCCAATTTTTGGTTTTCTTCCCTTCCAGATTTCATATGGGGTCTTTTCTATAGTTTTTCTAATGAGAGCTCTACTTAAGATGTAGCATGCTGTGTTTACAGCCTCACCGCATAAATATTTTGGCAAACGATTTTCACTTAGCATCATTCTAGCCATTTCTACTATAGTCCTATTCTTTCTCTCAACCACTCCATTCTATTGAGGAGTGTGAGGGGTAGAGAAGTTACGTTCAATGCCCTTGGAATCGCAAAAATTGGCAAAATGCTTATTTTTGAATTCTCCACCATTATCGCTCTAGATGCGTGCAATGTGTATGCCCTGTTCTACTTCTATTCGGATGAATGTTTTAGAGAATTGGTCAAATGCTTCATCCTTGCTTGTTAGCAGGAGAACCCAGGTATATCGAGAATAGTCATCTATAATGACCATGGTGTATTCTCTTCTACCTAAACTTAGTGGCTCAATTGGACCAAAAAGATCAATGTGTAAGAGCTCATGTACTCTTTTAGAAGGAAAATATGATATGGAAGGGAAACTTTTCTTATGTTGTTTACCTAGTTGACATGCAGTACATAGATGATCTTTATCAAAAGCAACCTTAGGCAAACCCTCAACTAATTCCTTTTTGGCTAATTTGGACAGGAGGTTCATGCTTACATGTCCCAAGCTCCGGTGCCATAGCCATGATTCTTCTTCTTTAGACACCAGACATATATTCTTCTTATCATTTTTAATGTTTGCAGAATAGACATTATTTACTCTAGGTGCATGAAGAATAAGTTGATTTGACTTACTGTCATAAATTGAGCAGCCTCCGGAGTCAAATATGACTTTTCTTCCTTTGTCATATAATTGAGCCACACTTAGTAGGTTGAATTGCAGTCCATCAACTAGTGAGACGTCTTTAATTTTTAATCTAGATCCATTGGTTCTATGACCAATGATCTGTCCCTTTTGGTTGTCTCTAAAGCTCACTTTGCCTCCCTTCTTCCGGGTTAATGTGATGAAGGCCTTCTCATCACCTGTCATGTGCCTTGAATATCCACTATCAATATACCAAGTGTGTTGATCTATTATGGATCTAAGGCATACCTGCAAAATAGATCAAGTGGGTTTGGGTACCCAATCAGATTTGGGTCCTCTCGGGTTAATAACCATCTCAGGCCAAGGATAATCATCATAATAGCCATTTTTTAATCTACATGATTTAGTGATATGATTATTTTTTCACAAAACTTGCACCCTGAAATGGGTATGTTTTGCTTTTGCTTTCTGCTAATCTTATCCTGATCTTCCCTTCCATAGTTGCCTTTACACCCCGCTTCTTGTACGCTGATGGATGGTCTGGTGTAAATCCGAAAGTTTGTTGGCGGTGCAACTTCAGATTTATGATTTCTTCTTTGTTTGATTGGTAGTTGGTTGTAAGCTACCTTGGCTTTTCCTTTCTGAGCTGCAGTATATCTTTGAGCTTGTGGTTGTCTGCTAACTACATTGTCTTTTGATTTAGCTTCCTTTGAATCCTGTTCTAAGGAGGAGGAGGATTATCTCTTCTTGAATCCTTTGTTTCAGGTTTCCTTCTGGATACTTCCTTTAATAGATTGACTTTTACATTTGCATTCAGAATCTGGACTTGATTCATCAGGAAGTACATCGATATGTTTGGTCGCTCTAACTAGATTGATGTCTTGTGCCATTACCTCAGCGTCTTCAGCCAATTCTAGTATTGCCTTTTCAGAGATTTAATGGCTTTTGCATTCTTCTTTACTCCCTTGATAACGATAGAAAGAGCTTTTGCAAGATCAAAGTTAGGGGTAGAATTAGAGCAAGAGTTTACCTCAGTGTTTGCTGAATCTGATTTTGATTCTTCAATTTGCACTGTTTCTTACCTTGAGGTGTTCCTTCCAGATTGCTCTGCTTCTGGTTCAGTTAGAGCCATGAATGCATAGTTAGCAGTTTCCTCTTCTTCTATTGAAGATGAGCTGTTGTTTTCTTCACTATTGCTCCAGGTAGCAACCATTGCCTTCTTTTTGAATTTCTTAGCTTTCTTGAGCTTGGGACATTTTGTTCTGAAGTGGCCTTTTTCGCCACATTCGAAACAGGCAGCGTCTTTCTCCGGATCTTTCTTTTCTTCCGAATTCCTTCTATGCTTACCTTCTCCTGAGGTGCCTTCTCTTGGTCTCCGAGATTAATACCTTTTTGATTTCCTTCTATCATGCTTTTGTATAAATCAATTTAGCCTTTTGGTCAATAGAGCGAGTTGATCTTTAGTACTCATTGACTCATCTATTTGCTCTTCCTCTCCGAATGAGCCTGATCCGGTGGATTCTGCCTTAAGAGCAATGGCCTTCTTTCGCTCCTCAGGTTTCTTTCCTTGTTGGCTGTATCTCTCCAAGGATAATTCCTGAGTTAGAAGATTACCAATGAGTTCATCATAACTGTGAAAATTTAAGTCATGAGTTTCCTCAATGGTAGTCTTTTTATAGTCCCATTCCTTGGTAAGACTCTGGAGCACTTTCTTGACCATTTCTACTTCTGGGATCTCCTTTCCTAGCCTCTTCATTTCATTTACTAGATTTATGTATCTAGTGTTCATGCTGCTGATTGATTCTTTAGGCGCCATTTTAAAAGATTCAAACTTTTGTTGGAGTAGATCAAGCTTTGCCTCTCTTACTTTGGTAGTTCCTTCATAGGTTACTTCCAACTTCTACCATATCACTTTTACAGTCTCATATCCGGATATCCTGTTGAATTCTGCTGCACTAAGAGCACAATAAAGCATATTAATAGCATTTGCATTTTCACGCAATTTTTTAAAGTCATTATTATCCCACATGCTTAATGGCTTTCGGGTTGTCATACCCTCTACTTCACAAGTAGGTTCATACGGGCCATCTTTTATGACTAACCATGCTTGTATACTTTATGACTAGATGAAGTTCTTCGTCTGGATTTTCTAAAATGTATACTGTTCATCAGTGAAGAGTGGAGGACGGGTGACAGATAGACCCTCGGGGAAGGAGTTGCGAGTTGTGGAAACTCATTTTGATTTATGAATCAAAATTTATGGACCTTTAGCTCGAGATTGTTAGATCTCTAGTTTGAGCACTTGCTCTAATACCACTTGTTAGTCCCTGTGAGAGTATTTATAAGGGCAGAGGGGGGTGAATGGCCCTTTTTGCGAAATTTATATACTTAGAAAAAGTCTTAGCATAGCGTGTTTGATTATGATCCGGAAGATGGGTCCGGATGATGAATATGATTCGGAGGATGGATCCAGATGATGCAAATAAGTGAAATACGGTAAAAGCAAAAGTAAATCAAACAGAAGTATTTTATACTATTTTAGCCTTACCTACGTCCAGTCCCCAGAATTTCCTTCTTTCGAGCTTATCCACTAGTGAATTCCTTTTCCACTGGCAGGAATCAAGCCTTATAGATTTATCTCCGGATGGTGACCCCTTCCGGAAGTAGGATATACCACTAGAAGCACCAAATCCTATTTGAGTCCTCTTAACTTTAGTAGGATATACCACTTGGCCTTCTACCTTGAATCTAAGCTGAGTCCTACAGGGAGTTCTCACTGAAAGCACCTACTTTAAGTTATATCCCAATCTCCCAACTCACCCAAGTTTGAGATTCTTACTCTTTTAGTTTATAACAAAGAGTTGGTTTTTGGAGTTCCTCAATTTTATAGTTTCACTTGGGAATCCTTATAAATAGATTTTGAATCAAGGGTTCTTGGAGGGATTATCTCAACTAATTGAATGAGTATTGCTTTGTTACTTGCTCTTGTAAGTCAATTAGTTTCCCTTCTCATTTGGTGATGAGCTCTTGTTATAGGCATTGATCATAAATGTAGCCGTTTGTGGTTGATAAGCTTTCATTCAATCTTCACCCTTGATCAAGTGGCGATGTGGAGCTTCCGGATCTGTTGATCAATCTGTTAGACTATATTTTAATCCGTTTGAATTCTTGGGATTGATGCTGAAAAGTTGTCAGTGATCATTTTATTTGTCATTTTGTGATACACCAACTTTCATACCAATTATCATATACTGTGAGCTCCACGCGCCTTTATTAGTCTAGGAGAAAAAGTAGGTTGCTTTTCTCTGTCCGGTGTCAGGCCCTTTTGACTTTTCTCTGAACCGTGCAAGCTGTCTATTTGTCTTTGTCTTGGGAAAGGGATCTTTGACTTTTGTAGACCAAAGAGGCAAAAGGAAAGGTATGTTTCAGTCTTTCCTTAGTTTTCAAATATAGGTCTTTCCGGATGTCTTTTGGACCTATATGGTCCGGATCTTTCTTCCGGAGATAGCTTCAATCAGTTCTTCCGGATGCAAGTCTTGGGGGATAGAAGTTTGTTTCCTTTCCAAACTTTGTCCTGATGATTTCCTCCATTCCTTAGGTTTCTGATTTTGTCCAATAAGTGTTCTTAGCTTTGTCCGGATGCTTCCAATTAGATTTAAGAGAATTACTTATATTCGTTTTTGTTTCTTTCAAACTTGATCTGGATGGATTTTAGATTTTATTATCCGGATCATTGTTTTCCAACACACTTGGGTATATTTTTTGAATCACAAGTCTGAAGTTGAAGAAAAGTTTATTTTGTTTTATAATATGATACACACCCAGTTTGGTAAAAATATTAAGATTCTAAGATCCGATAATGGAGCGGAATTTGTGAATGCCAACCTTAACCATTTTTTGTCAACCATGGTATAATCCATCAAACCTCATGAGCTCATACCCCCCAACAAAACAGAGTTGCCGAACAAAAAAACTATCACCTTCTTGAAACATGTCGTGCTCTACTTTTAGAAGCACATGTCCCATCCCGTTTCTGGCTTGAGGCTATATCAATATCGGTCTACCTTATTAATCACCTTCCACCTCGAATCCTCAACCATCAGTCACCACTTTGAACTCAATCCGAACATCACATTATCCCTTCTCACCTTACCCTTGAACCAAAAGTGTTTGGCTGTGTAGTGTATGTTCATATACCCCATCCGCAATGAACCAAACTTGACCCTTGTGCTCGCCGTTGTATCTTTATCGGTTATGGCATCAACCAAAAAGGATATCGGTGTTTTGACCCTCAAACCAACCAAATTCATGTTACCCTTGATTGTACCTTTAATGAGTCCATATATTTTTATTCTGAATCCCAACTCTAGTCCTAGGGGGAGAACAATACAGAAAGGTCCCATAGTTGGCTTGTTCTAAATCAAGACAAAGTTGAAGATGACATAGTAATATATGATCTTCCAGTAGTACAAAACTCCATCTTGGAAGAACCAGTCCCTGCTATGAATGTTCATCAGGTAAACTCTACCCCCGAAAATGACTCCGAACCCACTTCTACCTCTCAGGTTTCTATTCCGAATATTTTTAAGCCTAACTCTATTGCACCTCATAATCTTATTTCAGAACTAGGTAATAAGGAAAACACATTACTTGAAAATATTAGGGTTTCATTTGATTCAGGTGAACCTAGCCAAGGTCCAGAGGAGGAATATGCTTTACCTGCTCATCACAATCGAGGAATCCACCCTCAAAGATTCTCTCTGGAACATATACGTTGAAGGTCTAGATATCTAGTAGGCAATATGGTAGAGAATAAAAATGTAACTAAGTCGGTAAGGACACTACAATAGAACTTGTATAGTGAACCAGTGCCTAGAACGGTACAAGAAGCTGAGAAGCATGAGAAGTGGGTTGATGCAATGAAAGTTGAGATGGATGCTCTTCTGAAAAACCATATATTAGACAAATATCAGTTGCCACCGGGAAAGAAACCCCTAGGATGTAGATGGGTATTCACAGTAAAATATAATGCGGATGGCAGTGTTGAAAGATATAAAGCATGACTGGTAGCGAAAGGGTACACTCAAACCTATGGCATGGAATATTCAGAAACCTTCTCACCAGTTGCAAAGTTAGATACAATTAGAGTTTTGCTCTCCATAGCTGCAAACAAAGATTGGCCATTGCACCAGTTCAACGTAAAGAATGCATTCCTACATGATGATTTGTCAGAAGAAGTTTACATGGAAGCTCTACCAGGATACACCAAAAATTTTAAACATGGGGAGGTGTGTAAACTAAAGAAGGCATTGTACGGACTTAAACAATCCCCTCATGCATGGTTTGGGAGATTTTCTCTGGCCATGAAACGATATGGATATGCTTAGAGTAACTCTGACCATACTCTATTCTTGAAGAAAAAAGGGGGAAAGATAGCATGCCTTATAATATATATATGTGGATGACATGATCATAATAGGGGATGACACAGAAGAAATTGAAGAGCTTCGAAAAAAATTGTTCTCAGAAGTTGACATGAAAGATTTGGGTGGTCTGAAATACTTTCTCGGAATTGAAGTGCTAATGTCACAAAAGGGCATCTTCAAATCACAAAAGAAGTATATTCTGGACTTACTAGCAGAGACATGTTTGATGGACTGCAAGCCAGCAAAGGTACTTGTAATACAAAATCATGAGTTAGATGTGGAAGATAGTTCTAGGCCTACAAATCGAGAGCGATATCAAAGGCTAATTGGGAAGCTGATCTACTTGTCTCATACTGGGCCTAATATAGCATATGCGATCAGCCTGATAATTCAATACATGCACAATCCAAGGAAAAAACACATGGAGGCTACACTTCGAATTGTACGATACTTGAAGTCCAATGTAGGAAAAGGCATTCTTTTCCAAAAAAAATGGACATTTAAGGATAGAAGGATTTACATATGTAGATTGGGTAGGGTGCAAAAAGGATAGAAGATCCACTTCTGGGTATTTCACATTTGTTGGAGGAAACCTAGTAACATGGAGAAGTAAGAAGCAACAGGTAGTGGCACTATTAAGTGCTGAAGCAGAATTTTGAGGGATCACTAAAGGGATACAAAACCATTATAGCTTCAAAAATTGATGACTGAAATTGGTTTTCCTCCATCTAGAGCAATGAGGCTGTGGTGGGACGATAAAGCTGCTATTCGTATCTTAGAAAACCCAGTCCAACACCACTGAACAAAACATGTTGAGATTGATCGACACTTCATTAAGGAGAAATTGGAAAAGGAAATTGTCACTATTCTATTCATACGATCGGAGGATCAGATGGCCCACGTTCTGATAAAGGCAGTAGCGGGAACAATTTTTCATAGACATCTTGACAGGTTGGAAATGTGCAGTTTACATTCTCCAACTTGAGGGGGGTGTGGAAAGAAACAAGGTGATATGGAAAGGATCAAGGTGATACTGACAGAATCAACGTGTAAAAGGAATCAAGAAGAAAAAGGAATGTATCGAGGAAATGACAACATATTCGGGGATTTTATTATCTTTCCATATGTCACAAGATTAGTATTGTTACTTTTTCATATTGTAGATATTTACATATTTGTAATACTAGTATAAATAAGGCACAATGTAACTTTTGTTATTAAAGTAATAGAATTATAATTTTTATCTTCCAAATATCTATTTCTACACTATGAGGGCTCGGCCCAAAGCGGACAATATCATACTAATGCAGGGTCCCCGGTGGCGCCGCTCGAAGTGCAACATGGTATCAGAGCCACGGTTGAGAATTGACAAAAAGGAGCGGAGTGTAGGGTGGAAGTTCTCAATTATGTCCAGGATGCATGAGTTGTGGTCCTTGGTTTAGGGGGGATGTTGAAAAGTAAACTCAAGTCCAATATTGGAAGATTTGGAGAGTTTGCACCAAAATATAAGTGTCCACCAAAAACTCCATTAGTATGAGGCCTTTTGGGGTAAGTACCCCAAGAATAAAATCATGAGGGCTCGGCCCAAAGCGGACAGTATCATACTAATGCGGGGTCCCGGGTGGCGCCGCTCAGAGTGCAACAAAATGATTGTATGCTATTATTTTACTCATCTTTAAGACATATGTCATTCATGAGGAAGGAAAATCATAAAGAGTGGTCTATTATATAATATCCCCATTGATTGGCGTTGCAACTTAGAGATGGCAAGTGCACGTGTACGCCACCGATGAATAATACATAATATTCTAAAATATCCGGCTCCATATAAAAGAATTCGTGTTATAAGAGCTTGTTGGGGCGATCAGACTAGACAGCTGTCAGAAAATGGGTTCAATTGATTTAAGAAATATAAATACAATGCAACTACCACATTACCCCAAAATATGCAAATGGGTTGGTTGATGGAATTCAAATTTGCAGTCCCTAAATTAATGTCTTTTTTTATATCCTACACTCAAATATTGATATATGTCTGTTTTTATTATTATTTTATTTTTTTTTAATTTATCTCTCATATAAATATAACACATGTTAAATGATAAATGGAGAAATATATAAAAGGACTTTAATTTAGGAACAGCAGATTTAAATTCTGGTTGATGGACCAGTCCAAACGAAGTGGGTGCTTGTTCGTGGAGATTTGTAAACAATCTCTATTATTTAGGCATTTAGCCTCTCTCATTTTTTTTTTTATCATAATACTGTTTTATAACTAACAATTTAATACTGAGGCATTGTAATTTTTTATTGTTGCAAGTATTCTTTTTGCCATGTGGTGCTTCCACTCATCATTCACTTATAAATATATTTAAGTTGGAAGATGGAATAAATGATAATGTATATTAATAATTATTAAATATAAATATACACTCTAAAAAAAGTTTTGGACCCTAAACTTTAAAATTTGAACTCTATTCTTGTAATGTGGTTAAAATGGTGATTTTCTAAATATCCCAGGTAAGGTGTGAGATGTAAATGCAGTTGTGAAAATTTTTCAAAAAAATTTTACCTTAATGAATTTATAATTAATCTTACGTGTAAATTAACATTGTGTTGAATTATAAAAAAAATTTAGTATGACAAACAAAATAGTGAAAACAAAGTATACATGGTATTATTATATTAACTTGGCACATACATAATGTGGCTCTGAAACATAACACCTTGGTAGTTTCTAGATCCAATACTTGATTTTTGAAATCTATATTGTATCCTTTACATGAAAGTAACTTTAGATGATGTTTATTTTGAAACAGAACATAGTGTATATAAGATTTACAGACAGGCATGGCGATTTAATGTTAAGCTATTGAGTTTATTATATAGTACCGGATATTTAATATCTCTCCTGTTGAATGCTTGGTACATTTATAATTTATATATTATAATAATAAAAATTACATATATATTAAATATCTAAAAAAAAATATTAAATATCCAATCCTATATAAAATTTGCTGAAACCTATTTAAATTTCCCACTTTTCCATTTCCCCGTTTTTCTCCCATCTCTAAAATTTAGCTTAATAAGTTTTCATGGCAAAAAAATCATAGCTTTTCCTCTTATGATAAATTATCAATTATAAGTCCATAATATTTTTAATTTATATTCATTTTAATTTAATATTATTTAATATTTATCATTACTGTATATATATAAATTTATACTGAAATAAATATTGATAAATTCAATTCAGTTTAATACTATTACTTATAAGTTGAAAAGAACAGGGCTTAAGTATCAATGTAAGTCAACACATATCAATAAGGGCTGATCCAAGTGATAAAGGGTTTGGTATCACTTAAATAAGATCTTGAGTTCGAATTTTGATGAATGCAAAAAATTCATATTAGAAGACAAATCCACTATAATTAGATATACAACCCGAATTAGATATAAATGTAATCGGAATAAAGCTCCGTTAAATCAGATAGATAAAAAAAAATCCTAAGTAAACACATCACCATCAAGTTAAAACAAATGCGGTATTCAAATGAATAAATGAAATTTTACACAAGAAAGAATAGGTTATTGTTATAACACGCAACTCTGTTGAAGATGCATGAATCTGTTGCACAAAATGCATGAATCTAAACAAATATCCACATTTAACTCATCATTTTTTTTCCCACCCACCTATAAATCTTTTTATAAGGTTCGTCAACATGCATATTATTTTTATCCAAATTAAACTTATATAAGGATAAGTGATATTTTAAACAAAAAAAATCTAAATTTACGAAGTTGACATTAAACTCCTATTGTTCCTAAACTTTTAAAAGTGGTAGTTTCTATTATAAACTTGTCAAAAGTGTATTGATGTGCCCTCACTTGCTGACTTCTCATTTGTTATGTACCAGATAGGTGGAAGTGATTATAGATTTGATTTGTCCAAGTGAAAGTGACTAGCACACTAGACAAATTTAAGGAGCAAAATTTATTTTTTTCTAAGTTTAAGGTAATAAAAAACCGTGAAAGTTGAGTAAGCAGTAGATTAATAGTACAAAATTTATGGGCTATAAATATGTTCGATGTAATTTGTTTTTGGGCTTTTTATATAAATGAGCGAAAAAAATAAAAATATTTAGCTCAAAAAATAACTAATAACAAATATAAACAAAATATGGGAAAACAATATCACATATGCGTTATAGTAGAAAAGAAATCTCAACCAACTCTTCCCTCTTCCTCTCGCGTGTTTTGAAACGAAAATCCACTTCCCGTTCAACAAATCTTTAAAAATCGATCGAATCATCTACAACACCAGTTGGATCAACTTCATATAGAAGAGAAACTCTTCCTTGCTTGATTTTTCCGTTCAGAACCAAAGAAGAAGAATAGGTAAGAAAAACCGAAAACCTAACTTTGTTCTTACAATTTTTCTGTTCGTACTATTTACAGTGTCTTGAATTTCTGATAAATCTTTACTGTTGTTAAATTGTGATTTTCTTTTCTTTTCTAAATACCAAAGAGCTGTTGTTGAGAGGAATAGTTGATTCCCCCTAGATATGTTCTGAATTGTATCTTGCAATTGTGCAGATGAAGTGTTTGTAGAAATGCCTTAATGAAGTTTGATTAATGGGTATTTGATTTATATTAGATGTCTATAGGATTTATATTGGATGTTTGTTGGATTTCTATTGGTTCTTACATATTAATTAATTCCTTGTAGGTAAGGGAAGTGTAAATTATAATGTTCTTTTTGTTGAATACGTGAAAGGTTCTTTTCTCCTTCTTTGGTCCTAGCATGAAATGGAGACCTAGAACTCCACTCCAAAATCAAAATGAGCTAATATCTTATCTATCTTATGTATATGCATTTACTGTCTAGTGCTTGGGGTTGATATAATTAGTAATTGGAGGAATTTGAGTGTAGAGAAAAAATAGACTACAATAAATCATAAAAGGTTGTATAGTAGCATGACACTACAAGCCACTATCTTAGTATCTTGAAGCTTATATTTGTTCAATTCATCATTATACCTGTCATCAAATGCCAATATTTCATCTGTTTAATCTCAAATGACACTGACTATTAAGTTCCTTTATGTAAAATTAAAGTTCGATTAATCAGTATTTGATTTATATTGGATGTCTATAGGATTTATATTGGATGTTTGTTGAATTTCTATTGGTTCTTACATATTATAGTAATTCCTTGTCAGGCTCTCTAGTTGAGGGAAGTGTGAATTGTATTGTTCTTTTTGTTGAATAGGAATGTGAGAACATGTAAATTGTATTGTCAGGGATATAATTTGTTCAGTTTGTTTAATTAAGGAGTAATTATTTGAAAGCACGGTGTAACTTGTTCTTAAATCTTTTATAATTATAATTACAGTAGTATTTGGATAGATTTATCACATCTTCTTCATTAATATATCTTATTATAATACTAATATTCGAGTTTAAAATAAATTGCACGATTCTGGTATCTTTATGTTGAGCTTTTTGGAGTACATGATCGAGCAGAAAATCAATCCCAAATCAATTTGATCTCCAAATCCACAGAACATGGTTGGCTAGCTTTAAGCTTATACAGGAATTGAAGGGAATATCTAGAAACCAAACTTGAGAGCCACGAGCAGTATATCGACACAGTAGACAATCCATAGAGATAGTTCTGATGATCAATTATGTTTCAATTCTGGAAATCTTGTGTAGTTAGAGATCTAACTAGTTGGAATTGATGTTTGTTTGAACATACTTAAATTTTAATAGTTATGATATTGTGTTTGCCAATAAAAAATATTTTATCTTTTATCATAATATATTATTTGTTTTATAATTCAATTGGAGAACTATGATAATTATCTGTTTTTTTAACTTTCACATATCCTATAGATATCCAATAGAAATTCAATAGAAATTAGTAAATGTAGAATAACTTTGATTCAAAACATTAGATAAATTATTTTTATAGATCGGAACTTTAAGATATATTTGTAAATGTAGAAGAACTTTGATTCAAAACATTAAAATAATTTTACAAACATTTGGACTAGATACTGACTTCTGAAATAAGGTTTTGTTGTTGCAACTAGATGACAACTTTTGATACTGTTTGTATCCATCCGTCCTCAAATAGATTACCAATATACATTTGATACAAATATAATAGACATCCGATATAAATCCAATAGACAATTGATGAAACATCCAGAATACAACAACAACAACAACAACAACATTACCCTAATGCCTAACAAGACTCCCGCACGAGCAGGGTAATGGGGGGGTTGGGTGTACGCAACATTACCTCTGTAAGTACAGAGAGGTTGTTTTCAATTGACCCTAGAGTGGAGTTGCAACGCTATCCGTGTCGTCACAATAAAAGAAGATCAGACAGTTTAATGAATTATTTTACTTTAGTTCATTTTGCTTTAATTAAACATCTAAACTAATCTAACAAATTATTATAGACAACCAACTATTATCCAATAGACAGCCAATTTATATCACTTATTCCAACAAAAAAAATTAACTAAAAAGGATCAAATTCAATATACAAAATAACAATCTATTATAAATTTATTGAAATGGCAATTGAAAACAAACAAGTCAATTACACATACTTGTACAAATGTCAAATATCAACTTCAAAATAAGTGACAACTGAAAATTAATATATACTTATACAGATCTCTAATATCAGTTTCAAAATAGATTTTCTAATAGAATTCTAATACATGTTTGGTAGATGTCCAATAGATATTCAATAGATGTCCAATAGATGATCAATAGATGTCCACTTCTTGAAATGCCCATCTTAGAACACCAATAACCGATGCTGCTGCTAAATAAAATTGAACCAAACCATATATCAGCAAAATTAAATGAATTACAGATCACGTTGTTGGTTTCTAAGATTCAACCCTAATTGAAAAAGTAGCAACTAATTCACTAAGGGAATAAACACTAAAACAGATAGCCAATCTTTGCAATTAATCACCAAAACTATGTGTGATCTAATTGAATGTCATATCATATCTACCGACACTCAAAAAAATTTGTCGCATTCTTCCATTTAAGTCAGAAGCATACCATTAACAAGCACTGATTAAGGGATACTTCGCTTGAAACTAAAATTAGACTAAAGTCCAATAATATCCAATAGACGTCCAATATATTCTCAATAGATGCCCAATAACAAAACAACCAGCTTAGCATTTTATCAAACACATGGTGTGCACTTCACTTTCAACAGATAGAATGTTAAAAAATACAAAATGAATTCTAAATCCTCCATTAAATTGGATGATTCAGTAGTTACCAATAGAATGAACTAGAAAAAATGAAATTAAAAGAATGTTGACCAGATTTGACAACAAAATAAACTACAAATCTCGAAATCAAAAAAATGATCTAAAAACGAAAATAGAACGAAACAACTTCAATTAGAATTCAACGAAACAATAACACAACCATACGCAAAAAAATTAAGAAGAAGAAGAATATAGAACTGTTTAGAGATCCAAAGAAGAATGGAGCCAGAAGTTACCAGAAATCGGAGGAAGCCGGCGTAGCTTATGAAATTGAAAAAGAAGATGGTAATCACACCTAAACACAAATTGATGGAAGAAGAAGAATATGATGATGATCGCACCTAAACACAAATCTATTGCAAAAGAAGAAAAAGAATCGTGTAATAAATTGCATCTAAAGAAGAACGTGAGAACAGAGAAAACGCAAAAAAAAGAGGAGATAAAGTCGTTCATGCCAAAACAGATAGTATATACATGATATATTTGTAGATATTATTTTAAAAAACATAAAATTAAAAAATAGTTACCTCATAGTCCTTATGTAAATAACTTAAAAAAGTGAACTATTATAACAATTTCTTTTCATTTTATATAAATTTTATATATTCTCGATATTTGTGTGAGACGAAGTAATTAAAGTTATTAATTTCCACTATTTATTGTAATTATATTTGTTGAGATTTGTATTGGAGTCTAAGGCTCTATTATTTTGGACTATAATTTAATATAGTTTAGTTCAATTCAGTTTATTTTAGTACAATTCAATTAAATTTAACTATGCATAGTTATAAATTTATACTGAAATAAATTTAGCTCAATTTAATTCAGTTTAACTAACTTTAATTCAATTCAATTTAATTTTTAAAAATCGGAAATAACAAAGCCTAAATCCACAACCTGTATACGAGGATATATTAGTGGTTATACAACGTTGTGAAGTGTTTGCAATATTTTAAAAAGATACATGAACACATTATGATGACATATAGTTCTTTCTTTTGTAACGAAGAACGTTAATTAGTTCACTTTTTCCATAAATTTCCAACTTCCTTACTAGTAAAACTACAACTCAGATAATTAGATGGTTTTTTAAAACTTTTTTTTAATAAATTTATATATCTAAACTTTTGAAATCCATATTACGTATTTTCATGCAAATCATATTCAGGCTTTATCCATTACGATATGGTGGAAAAAGTTACTAAAAGCTTATTTAGTAGTTTGTTTATCTAATAATAATCTTAATATATAAGTAAAAGTAAAAATATATAATTAAGTGAAAAAAATTTTTTATTAGTTTTTTATTTTCTCTTTCCTATATGATGTGGCATAATAAATGTTGAACATTATTTATTTAATTTTTTACATATAGATAATTAAATAGACTATCAATTCATCAATTTAATTAATATTTTAATATTGAACATAGAAATAAGTTTGTAATTAAGTATTTTTTTATTATTTAATGATACAATTCTAAGTAAAATAGATAATCTAGTGTGACTACTTTTTAAAAGATATTGTCTATTTTTAAAACCATTAGTATGTCATCAATATGAACTTCTATTTTACATGACACATAATCCTAGAACCGACTATCTACTAAAAATGCTCATATGATGAAAGAAAATTTGTATATTCTTTTAATCAAAGAGGATGTGTCTATTGCATCCAATTAGAAGTGATCATTACTTTAATTAAAGGTGAACTTTATGAATAAATGACTTAATATTATTTAAGGTATTGTATTTGGATTATAATGAAGAAAATATTTATTGGGAGACTCACTCATTATAGTTAGGTGTGTGATTCGGGTCGGATCTGAACGTAGTCGGAGTAAAGCTCCGATAAACCAGATGAAAAATAAAAAAAGGTGGATACTATAAATTTATATCCCCCTACTTGTTAAGGAATAAATTGCTCTAACTAACAGCTGTAGCGTGGTTTGCCTATAAAAATCTTAATATTGGTAAAAGAAAGCATAAGATTCTTCCAATTTTAAATATAAGATCAATTATAAAAAAAAGAGTGACGATTAATTCAATTATCACATGTTACTTTAACCAATTCCTGCAGCCAAGGGCTCCGAAAGGATCGCACCACCATCAAAGAGGTTAAAAAAATTGTATTTGTATTCGAGGCTTGAAAATGATACAACTCATAAATTTATTAACCGAATATATTTTCATACAATGCCAATAATTAGAAGAAAAAAAAGAGATTAAAAAGGAGAGACAAAAAAGGAAGGCAACGAGACCATCATTGAACAGGGAATCAAGTGGTTGAGAACCCCGACCCACAGCTCCATAAAATAGGCTAAGCCACATTGTATACCTTTCCTCGGTAATGACGAATAAACACGTCAGAAGCCCCAATCTAGAACCATATCCCCCATTAAAATACGTCCAAATATCAAGGGTAATTACGTCAATTCCCAAAAAGTCGCAAAAGTAAAGCTTTGATACGCGTCTCTATGAGGCCTAAATTCCATCGTTAATCCTTCAAAATCCCCATTTCTCCCCAAAATTTCCCCCTTCTTCTCACCGGAAACCACCGCACCGCGAAAAGAACCCACCGCCATGGCTCAACGGACGGAGAAGGAGGAGACCGAGTTCAAAGTACCGGAAACCCTAACCTTGTGCGTTAACAATTGCGGTGTCACCGGTAATCCCGCCACCAATAACATGTGCCAGAAATGTTTCAACGCTACAACCACCGCCTCCACTTCTTCTTCTTCAGCCGCCACGGCAATATCCGCAGGAGCTGCAGATGATAATTCCGGCGCTGGGATCTTGACGAGCACCCCGAGATGCAGCGGGATCTTAACGATTTCGCCGAGATCTAGCAGTTTCCGGTTGGTTGTTAGAGATACCTCGCCCGAAACGAGCGGAAAAGTGGAGGCCGCGTTAGATCGTGAGAAGTCTGAGGTTCCTATGGCTAGAAGAGCGGTGAACCGTTGCTCCGGATGCAAGAGAAAGGTAGGGTTGACCGGATTCCGATGCCGGTGCGGAGAGCTTTTCTGTTCGGAACACCGATATTCCGATCGGCATGATTGCAGCTACGATTACAAAAGCGCCGGCCGGGAAGCGATTGCTAGAGAGAATCCGGTGGTCAAAGCTGCAAAGATTGTAAGAGTCTAACCAAAAAATCCAAATTCAAACACGATGACCGATCCTCGCGATCTGGTAATTTATTTTTTCCTCTAAGATAATCAGAGTCATGGCTTTAAGAGATCCGGATCAAGATCAAAATTCTTCTACAGAATTTATTTTTCTTTATTTTTCTTCCTTTAATTTAAATGAAAGTTGAATATTGTTATTAATATGATTATTAATGTTATTAATATTGTGTTTTTTAGGAGTTCATATTGATTGTTGGTTTTTCTTTTCGTGTTGAAAGAGATTAATTTTATGTGAATGGCATGGATACGTAAATTAGAAGAAAGGTGAATGTTTTTATGTCATTTGAAGTCGTTATCTACTGGAAAACTCCTTAGAGATTGTAGGGGGCCACGTGGGAAATGACATGTGAACTTGTGTTTTCATATCGCGATATTTTGATTTGGGTGGAAGCAAAATATCGCACGGGTTTCAACTTTTGAGCACGCATGATTGCTAATGAAAGTCATCCAATGGGGTGGTGACACGTGATTTTTCAAAGAATCTTGCAAAAGAATAAAAAAGTTGGGGTGACGGTGAAATTTGGGCGGGAAGAAATCTTTATCTTTTAAATAAATGGAAATAGAGATGCGGTCTCGATAAATGTTGGAGTAAATAAATACTACCTCCATTTTTAATTAAATTTAACTTCTGGTAACTTCAAAAATCCCAAATCTATATTAAATGAGGCACGGAAAATATTAATATGTCTTTTAAATTAGTACTTTCTTTATTTATTTTTTATTATTTATTTAATTGAATTATTTATATTACTAAAATATTTATTATATTATTAAAATAATTAATTTATTTTTTATATTTTTATATTTTTTTTTTAATTATTAATTTATAATTTTTATTTATATACCGTCTCTTTTATTATTAATATAAGGATAAATTAAAAAAAAATAATAAAAAATACATTAAAAATGTAAATTAATAATTAAAAAAAAATTAAAAATGAGCTCAAAAATCATAAAAATTAAATAAAGGAAGTATTATTTTATGAATTTATATTGTTATGCTTTTTATCGTAAATGAGTAAATAAGAGTAAAAGAACTTTATAATTTAAAAAATGACCTTTTATTTAAGAAAAGGTATAATACATAAGTACCTTTTTTATTTGGCATAATTTTTTAAATACTCCTCACGTGTTGAAAGAGTCTACGAGGCTCATAAACTTAGCTTTTTTTTGTATCATAGCAAATTTCATAAAAGATTGAGTGTCTCTAGATACTCGGTAAAATAATAAAAATAATATATGTATCAAATATTTAATAAGAGGGATATTAAATATTTGATTTCGTATAAAATATCAGTTCGTATCGCATAATCGCCTAAAGATGACGTGGCACAAGCGTGGAAAGCTAAAAGAAATGAGGCGCGTGCCGTGGTCCTTTAATCCAAAAGTTTTCATTATCAAACTTAATTTCATCTCATCCAATGGTTTTGATTAAAACAAAATTAAAAAAAAAGTATATTTCCTTCAATCCCAATGCTTCACCTATCACCGTAGCCCCTCCTCCGTTGAACTGCTCATCGCCGCCGAGCTCCTTCGTCGCAGTGCTCATCTTCATCGCCCCTCCCTCCATCGTACTCTCGTCGGTGCCTCTCCTCCACTGTATTCTTCTCACCATTGCGGCGGTAATCGTCGCCACTGAATTCAAATCCTCATGTGTAGCTTTTGAAATTCTCCAATTTTGTACCTTGATCTCTGCATCCGGTAAGTTTCCCACATTTCGAACTAATCTGTGCAATTATTTGGACATCCATATAATAAAAAGCTGGTAAGATTCAAGTATTGTGACAATTATTTGGAAATCTCAATGGTTGATTCCAATTTTGTATTCTGCTCTTTAGATGCAGAACACCCCCCTCAACTTCAATTATTTGGAACTTGGATTTAGCTGCTAAAGAAGCTGGTTTGCATATAGGTCTATTTAATTTTGATTTTCTTTCGATTTAAATTCCGATTGGAATTCTAATGGTTGTTAGTTTATTTTGATTTGAATATGTTAATCATGATTTATTTAAAATATAAGCTGTTAATTTGTTTGTTAAATTTTACTTTTTTTTTGTCAAATTACTTGTCCGAGAAGATGGTATTTTTGTGATGAAATGCGTTTACTAAACAAAAACTATTCTAAGGTGTTTAATGAAATTTTACAAGTGATGTTAGGTTTTATATTTTCATTGTCTTGACTTTTTTAAATTTGACACTACTTATAGATTACTCTTCAAGTTAGTTTAAAAGGGTAAATTAATTTATTTTTATTAAATTAAAAGAATTGAAAGAGTCTTTTAAAAGATGAAGAGGCAATTAAAAAAATATTTCAAATTAAAGAGGTTATATATGTACTAAGCTTTTAAAAAAAATTCCACATTAAGGTTATTTTGTATATCCCTACATGTAAGGTTATTTTGAACAATTCAATGCATAATCACTTATAATTTCTCTAACTGTTTAACTGTCTTATTTTTTTTAAAAAAATTGCTAAGTTTTTTTTTAAAATTTAACTCATATGGATTTACTATAATAATAAAGAAAAATCTTATCCCATCCCACCTGAGTATGGATTCGAACCTGCAACTTCTAGGATCACAGTTTTAAGGATCAACCATTATACAAAGCTTTTGTACAGTTGCACTTACATTAAATACCAAGAAAATCCTATCTATCTTTGGTGTGACTTGAATTTGAGGCCTCTAAAAATCACTGCTTCAATCTTAATAATTTTTTAAGCAACTCCAACCAATCTCTATTTTAGAGAATATCCTAAACTAGGGAATGAATATCTAACTCTGTAAAGTATATCTCTAAAATAGGGTTATTCAACTACAAGGAATCCATTTTAAGGAATGATTATTTATTTTTTAATTATTTTATTTATTGATTAGAATAAAATTGATGTAAAAGAATTAATACAATAATAATAATAAGATTTTATTATTTTTGAAAAATCTAATATAAGAAATGAAAAATTGGAAAGATGGTTGGAATAAAGACACTGTAAATTTTGTAAAACTGGAGAATGGAAGAGGAGAATATGATTGGACTTGCTCTGACAAGTAAATCATTATATCACAAGTTTCAGGGTCTAAATCAATGTTATCAAAACAGTATCAAGTGCCATATCGGTGAAATAAATGGTACGTAGTATTATCGATATTATTGGTATAATTAGTGACTTTATCGATTTTTTTATTTTTTAAAATATATATTATTTAGGATTTCTAGTAGCTATTGCAACGCTTTCTAAATCTTTCGCAACACTTCTGCATGTTATCAAAGGAGATTTTAAAAAGAATATATATTATTTGGTACATTCTATGGTTACTTTAATTTTTACAAAGTACCCATTACTTTGCCCTTTTTTCATCATAGGATGAGTGGTAATTATTTTAATCTAATGGTGAAAAGATAAAGTAATGGTTAAACAAAATAACCATAGAATATGCAACGCTTGGGTCTTTTAGCAACGCTTTTGCGTGTTGCCAGATATATTTTTGAAAAATTAGATTTAAACCGATTCGCCAGTTTACTATTCAACCTAGTTTTTTCCTAAAACGTTTTTAAATCAAACCGTATCATAGGCACGATCGATTTACAGTAGGACCGGCCGATATGATGCAGTTTTGAGAACAGTGGTCTAAATGACCCAATCATATCCTATTATGATATTCACAAGATGGGGTTAGGGGAGAATAGCTGCTTTCTACAATAAAATAAATAAAAGCAGTGGAGACGTAGGGACTTGTCCACTGCATTGGCAACCAATATTTTTCAAGGGATTTCAACATCTCCCACAAGTGTTTATTTATTGTTGTGCTTACATGAGTTGGCTTTGATCTCTTTATAAAACATTGTGCTTAGAATCGCTATTATTAAGCAAGTAACAAGAATTGAAAGATTACATGTGCTAATTGCTATTTTTTTTTTTATTTTGATAGAATTCTAATATTGTTGGGTGTAACTAGAAAATACTCTGTTGTAGTTAGAATCTAATGTAGTAATAATGTGGCATAATTGTCTAACAAAATTAAGCTAAGTGAAGCAAAACTCAAGAAATGTATACATACACAAATATTTTATCAACATGAAAACAAAATTTCCAACTTTTCATGACAAGCATTTGTAAGGGTCAGATTAATATTGCTTATTAAGCTGCTGTCAAAATAAGTTGTTTTCACAAACTTTGAATAGAACTACATATTTTGGCTTTGAATAACACATTTTGGTCATTCATATTAATTAATTAGGAACTGTCTGACTTATTTTTTTTAAAATCAAATCTTGTGCTGCTTATAGAAAAAGCTTGAAAATGAAGCTTTCAAAATAAGCAGCTTAGGAAAGCAATCCCAAACTGGTCCAAAGGCAAAGTAAGTTACGTGCACTTTGATTTATGTACTGAAAACATAAAAGAATAGATACAAGTATCAAAATAAGCAACTAAAACTAACAGTTTTGAACAAGTAAATCTTCATATCTACGAGTTGTAGTTTAACAGACAATATAGACCAACTTTGTCAAAAAAAAACAAATAGGTTTGTTTCCCACGAAATACCAACATGTACAAGTAAAGAGGTTTAATCATGACTAACCACCAAACAATATTAATATATATGTTATGCATAAGATAAAGTAATTATTTGAACTAAAATAAGAATAATCTTGATACGATTTTGAGCATCTTTAATTGACTTTTAATATTTGTTATAATTTCCCAATTGCAATGTATGTTTTTAAGTGTTCTAGTAAGTAGCTATTGACGAGCGTAATCATTGCCTTCAAATTTATGATTGTTCCATTCATAGTTTCATTTGATGTACTTTGACTAGGCGATTTCAAGCTAAAAAAACTGAGGAAAGGTTAAGAGGATTAGACCATTCATGCAACATCATTCTTACTCATAAATAAGTAATTTTTTTATTTTTTAATATTTATTAATAAATAAAAGCATAAATTTAAAAAAAATACAATATAATAATACATAAATAAAGTATAGTTTTGTACATGAAAATACAAGTCTTAGGATCAGTTTGACATTGCTTTTTAAGTTACTATCAAAATAAGTTGCTCTCACAAACTTTGAATAGAACTACATATTTTGGCTTTGAACAATACATTTTGATCATTCATACTGATTAATTAGGAACTGTCCGATTTGTTTTCTCCAAAATAAAATCTCCTGCTTCTATAAAAAGCTTGAAAATGGAGCTTTCAAAAATCAAACTAGACGGTGCCTAGGCGTCGAGGGCCTGATAGCGCCTGAGGAACGAAGAGTCGGGCGGCCACTACCAAAATAGCACCCAAGCAGGGCATAGGTCGGGATTTTTAAAACAGTGCTCGTAACTCGATGCTTCTTGATAGCACATTGCATCCAACGAGACTAAATTCGGTGTTGGACATTACTCATACGGCAAACCCTTGCAAAAAAGATGAATAAGCAAGCAAGCATAACATTCCCATTATGACACTAACTCTCCAAAATAAAATGAGAAGGCTCTGAAACTTACCAAAACTAAGCCCCATCAGGCTGCATCAAAGGATTTGCGATTTCGTCTGTTGGCGAAACAAGCATTACTGCAGTTCCCCTGCACCAACAATCACAAATTACATTCATAAACATATTGAACTGAATTTTACTTATTTCAGTGTAAATTTATAACTATTCAACACTGAACTGAACTCAATGAATTATAAGTTGAATATGACAGAGCCTTAATAAATGTGTATCATAAAGCACCAACAGACTAGTTTTCAATAGATTGAAGGGTTCTATCTCAATGAGCCCTTGTTTTTAGTCACCTTAGTATCTACACTTTATAGACCAACTCATATCCTTCTCATGACTAAAACACACTTCGTCTTCAAGGACATTTGGCACTAAATCTATAGCCCCCCAAACTTGGCAACTTTTGCCGGATGCCACCCTGAAGTTTTAAAAGTTCCAGTCACCTCCTTAAACTTGGCAAAAGTGCACCGATTTGCCCCCTCATTTCACGTGTCAACTTCTGGTTGTAGAAAGAAAATCAGAAAAATGACATCTTTGAAAAGTCAAATCAATCAGAAGCTGACTAGCATTGAGGCAGGGGGCAAAGTGGTACTCTTTTGCCAAGTCTAAGGGGTTAAGGGTGGCATCAGGCAAAAATTACAAAGTTCATGGGGGAATTGGCCTAAATGAAATATATAAACTCAAAGAAAACATACTATTAGGCCAAGCCGCCTAGTCTGATCTGATCAGTGGTCTTCAGGGGATCATCAGCATCTGCAACACAATAAGATTGAATTTAGTTTTCATTCATCAACATATTCTCAAATAAGAGATTAGTAGCTGTAAGTGAAAAGAGGTACTCTTGCACTGCAAATATGAGATTTAAGTAATGGATAGTAGGAACTAGGAAGTGCTCTGCTACATGCACCAAAATATTCAATGTCATCAATTAATTTCGTTTTCCCCAAGGATGATAGACATCTATGACTTTCATAATCAATTTTTTTTTCAAGAAAATGGAACCCTTTATGTGATACGTGAAAATAGAAAAGCTTAGGAAATAGCAAGACAATCGCAGTTTTAATTCCGAGTAGCATATTGCATAGGATACATCTCAGCAAATAGACAATCTAATACTGCATTTTTACAAGAAACATGACGATCTAGCAACAAGAAGCAGAATAAAGTTTGAACTTATACAAAGATATTATACAAGCAATACCTCTTAGGCACCTACAGCTTCATCAAGAACGAGGTTAAGCAATTGATCATATCCTTTCAAAGTCCCTGTCACTGAACCAAGAGAAGCCAAAGCTCATTCAATTCGTTAGAACATATACCGATAGCAGAAGAAGACCTACACATCTCTTCTCTCTCTCTCTTAAGAATCTCGTGAAATAAGTTACTTAGGGATGAAAATATAGGGTTCAATCCTATCAGCAGGGTTGTTCAATCTATGACTAGAATCTGCTATTAAACATCATAATTATATGTAAAGCATGCCATACTTGTTATGATCTCTAGTGTGGAGTCTTTTGGAAACATATTCTTAAAAATGGGGTCACAGAGATTTTAATATCTTTTGTAATGAGATTGAAGCTCATCTCGACCTTAAATTCTGCTAAAGAGAAACTCATTCTCGTATGACAACTCTACAATCTATGATTGTCGTAGATCAAATGCACAAACCAGGTTATCATCACCCAAATTCTATAATCTTTGATTCTATCGAGTCAACCAACCAAGCCTTGAATCCCACGCTAGGTGGAGTCAGCTATATGACACAATAAAGCTCTATCAAAAGCCCAATGTTCATCAATTATTAGCAGTCACATATCTTCTTAAACAGTTCCCCCCGTGTAATCTTAGATCTAAGTCTCCCTCTACACTTATTTTGTATCCTTAGTTCTCAAATTCTATAATATATGATTCTATGTAGTCCATTATGTCAAAAAAAACAACCATTCATTACACATGAATGATAAATCAAAATTTACTGAAAACAGACCTTGCCTGCCGCCGGTGAGCTTCCCTTGTCCACAAATTTTGCCAAATCCAACACGGTTTCTTGCCTCCCTGACTGAAACAGGAACTCACAATTAAACAGAAGAATGAAACCTAACAAAAATGTTAAACAAATAAGTACTCAGAACATAATTCAAATAATTAATCGGAAACCATCTTGTCACAGAAATTTGAGAAGCCTGGAATTAAGGCCATGTTCATTTTCAGTATTTCTTTCGTTTTATTTTGTAATTTATATAAATATAAATAATTAATATTATTAATATCATAGAAACATAACTAATATTAATATTTTTAAGTCAAATAAAGATAATAATATTTTATAAATATTGATAACAATTGAAATAATAAAAATTATACCATTAGGAAACCAACCAAATCATAACACATCCATAGAATATCAAACCTTACAAGATTTTCATCTTTCAGGGTAGCATTCCACGAAGTAGATACAACTGGCATTACAATCTAATCGAGAAACAATACAATCATTACAACACATAGTTTTGCCATTACTTTTTAATTCAATCTCCGTTTATGCTATCATTTTCATTATCCCCGTCGATATGTTGAATATTACTTTATTTCGTTTCCCAAATTTGTAGTGCAATGGAAGTTCGCACTAATATATAATTTTCATTATAATAATTGCAATGAAATAAAATGTTATAATACTATTTATTTATAATGTTAAATTTAATTATTAGTATTATTATTATATGTAATAATTGATTTTATTATAATATATAAATATTATTTTTTTAAGAAGTATATAAATACTATTTAAAGTATTATTAATTATTTTTTTAATATATATTAATATTTAAAATATTATTATTTATATTATTAATTATTTTTCAGTTTCAGTTCAGTCAGTTCAGTTTCAGTATTTTCAATTTCAGTATCATTCAGTATCATTCAGTATCATTCAGTATCATTCAGTTCAATTCAGTACACATACTTATAAGTTGAAAAGAACATGGTCTAAATGAAGTAAGAAGATGCAAACTGAACTAACGGGGAACAAAGTGGAGAGTTTAAAATAACAAGAAAAGAAACGACAAGAAAAAATGAAGAACTTTAGCAGAGAAGTGTGCCCTAGAATGAATGAGTTTATAAAGTAAAGTGAAGGTCTAATTAATTAAATACCCTTTAATATTAAATGGATGTATAAATTAATTAAAAGTTAGGGTCAAATTTATAAAAGACCAGTCCCTTTCTTCCAATCCCTTGAATATGGTGAGATTGAAATCTTTAAAAATGGTTGTAAGCCAAGGAAGCTCTTCCCAGCTCTTCCTCTCAAATCTTTCAAAAAGTTGTTCGAAGCAGGTGAACTTGGTTTCCCTCACTTACCTTCCCCTCAAAAACTTTGTCCCAAGCAATTTAGTTTCCCACTGTTTCTGCTAGGGAGGTAAGAGTTTATTGTTCCAGGCCGTTTTCCATTCGGCCTATATATAGAAACCCAAACCTATATATCCTTTTATCAATAAGGTTTAGCTCAGTTGGCAACACAACTAAACAAGTTGAAAGAGAACATAGTTCAAATCCTATTAAATATATAGGTTGGGAAGAGTGATGAACCTTAACTATGGCTAGACATGTTCGCTGGCCGGGCTAATCGCTGGTCTCGACCGTAACATGCTCTTAAGGGCCGAGCTTGGTCATTAATTTTTCTCCTAAGCCTGGCCCGAGCCCAAGATTAAGCCCGAAGATTTTATGGGTCGAGCTTGGTATTGATATAAATACCCGAGCCCCCAACAAATAATATAATTAATTATATTTTAGGTAAACTTTAAAAATGTACCTTTTGGTTTCACTCATTTGCAAAACGGGAATCGAGAAATTTTTCTAATATGAGATATCCAACAGACTCATTTAACATCTTGTTTGTCCATGAGTTATTTACGAACAACTCATTCATTTGTTTGTTTGTGAACACATTCCGTTCTTTCATTCTGAATGAGCTCATTTACATTGTTCCGCAACAAAAACAAAAATAATAGATTTAACATATCAAATACATTAAGCTTTATGTTTAAAAAAAATACATTAAGCTTTGTTTTACCATATTGAATTTTGTATTAAATTTGTTTGAAAAATAAGATTTTCAAATTACTTTTTAAAACAGTTTATCACGTATGATTTTTTAACAAGTGAATTTTTTAGTTTATAGTGAGATGTTTCATATGAACTTGTAAAGTTATGAGATAGATTAAGTGGACTCTATGTACGTGAGAGAATGACCAATAACTATTTCGTGCATACTAATGGATTTGGCCCCGGCACAATGAGAAAGAGTTCATACATTAACCACATCATTATTTTTATTGATAACATATTTTTGCTAAAATGTTTTCTCGATATATATATTTCATTCCTAATTCATATTCCATCTTTCAATATGAGATTGAACAATTTATTTAATTTTGAAAAGTATTACCAAATATCCTTTAAAGATAGTGTTTTAGACACAAATCAACTGACCTAAAGCGTATATTCAATCTAAGTATTTTCAGATGACACTCATAACAACTAAGTACAACTTTTGGCACAACTTTCAAATTCAACCTCCGAGGACAACTTCCAAGTAAAGAATAACTTTCAAAGAGACTGCTTTTGAATCTACAACCTCTCAGCATATTTACCTTATGCAATAACAGCTTCTAGACTTCAGCTCTGAATTCTACCATCAGCTTCTGAAGTTAACTCGATCAACTTTTGAGGCAAATATTTTCAACAAAACTAACATATTTATAATATGTTTTAACAATTATTCAATAAAACATTAAAGCTGTGATTCTAGACGTCGCAGGTTCGAGTCAAGATTTTTCTTTGTTATTATTATAAGCCTATATGAGGCAATTCTTTAAAGAGATACAAAATTTCAAATACAGTGCGATGTAATTATATGTTATAAACCTACATGTCTAAAATATCAATTATTGCATAATTTATTTTCAACATTATAATTTAAAAGCTTTTATCAATTCAATTTTGTTGGAGTAAGTGTGAGTTGAGAAAATCTCATATGAAAAGTTAATGAGTTAAGTGAATAATATATAATTAGAAAGAGCTCATTAACCCATTACCTTAGGGTTTTGGATTAGATATGATATCAAGCCCATAAAGTATATTATTCACTTGGATGATCATTATTTTCTCGGACCAAAAGCTCCCGAATCCTGACAAATTTATAAAGTTGTTCACGACCCTTTAAAAGATTTTTCTTACATAAGCTTTCAAACCGTGCTTTCATATGCTCAAACTCAAGTCAATAACATGGCAAGCCAAAATAATTACAATCAACTCATTCACAAACCTAGCTTTTACCAAGTCGAAAAGTAGGTCACACCTTTCTATAGAAAAAACTAAACCTATGCGGTGCTTGGCCCGTCAACCCCAAAGTATATTGGTTATGATAAAATAGAAAAAAAGAAGTCATGCGCTTAATCAAGCGTGTTCACCCAGTGAGTGGGTCGACAGCTATAAACTCCGTTTTTCTGTATTTATCAAATACCCCATCGTCTTCCGTGAATTAGAAAGTCCGGGGTTTTCACTGACACCCCTCATGCCAAAATTGTCATTCACAACCATTGCATCACTATCCCCGCTCTTTATTCTTTAATTATCGTCGCCGTTTTTTCGTTTCTTGTTGCTATTTAGATTTTATTCGGGGTTTGTGTAACTATTCCACACGGTATTCAATTAGGGTTCCGTTATCAAATTTACGCTAGAAGATGGGTAGCGTCGATCGAGTTGAGGATCGGACATTTAAGGTTAATTTCACTGGCGATGGAGCGGCTAAGTTGAGAGAGAAAGTGAATGATAAACTCAAGGAGTTCATGGGCGATTACACTGATGATACTCTTGTGGTAATGCTTATGTATATTGATATAGATACGTGTGTATAGTCTTCTTTGTATTGGGTCTCTTCGCATGTTGTAGAGTCTAAGTGAACTGTTAAGTATTTTGTTTTTGTAATTGGTTGTGTATATTGGGATTGTTTGATTATGCATCATCAAAGGTTTGGATTGAAATCTTGTTATTGGTTCAGTGTGCTAGGGTGTCAATATTACATTTCTGAATGCTTTTATGTGTTCTTTTGTTTTCTCTGTCAATGTCCACTGATTCCTCTCATCTATTTGGACGTGGTTATTAGAGAGAGAACACTGTAGTTATGGGCTCAAAACGTAGAACTTGCATTGGACGCGTGGGAGATACACTGCAGTGTTGCAGCTTGAATTACTCCCAATTGCATAGTTGGTTTGGTGCCTGTTTAATTTCTTAATGCCATGCGGGAGAATTGGAGTAGTTATCAATAGTACTGGATCTCTTTTGGTAGTTTTACTGTTTATTTGAGCTCCTCCAATCATCCCATGGCTTCTAAGGTATCTTAATGCTACTTGTTACCTCAGTTCAGTTGAGGTGTCTTGACGAATTCCACAATTGATATCAAGATTGCAGTATTTCTATTACACGGCACTGCATCTGAAATAGCAAGGGTGTTACTTCTAAGGTGTTTCTAGGACTACATTTGTAGTGGAGGGTTTAGTTTCCTCTCCTATTGATTCGTCCAGCATTCATAGGGGACTTGAACAAGGATTTAGGCACAACATCTGCATTTGGAAGTGACTTTGGATGAAATGTAGTGGATTAACTATTAAATTTCCGGCTATTTGAGATTTTTGGTTTTTTCCTACTGAATTTGCTGTTTTTTAAGATGCCACTTTCAAGTGGGCTAACTTAGCTGGGTACTCTAGGATCCATTTCTGGAAAGTAGAAAAAAAAAATTATTGGTTGTATACTTGCTTAGGTTTATTAGGCTTTTTTTCAGAAGGGTTTAACACTTGGCTCTTTTAATGAATTTGTCTGGGTTTGTTTCTGGGCATGTGATAGATTACCAGCTCAATTTGGAACTTTATATGGAATTTGATTGGCTAGAGTATGATTGAGTTTTGAAGGTTGGATGAGTACTCTGTTTCGCGGAAACCAGTAATGGATGCTAGTAATCAGGATTAGTACAATCTGTAAAATGTTATTAGCTTTCCCTGGATGTATTTTGTGAACAAGTGGGGTGGCGAGATCCTCAGCTGGCATAGATTTGGTGTCAGCTTACAATGTTAACCAATTTGGCAAATGGAAACACTGATGCTACATAACAAGGGGTCCTTATCTTGCATAGTTAAGATGATTAATAAACCTTGCAGTTTGCCAAAGCGAGGTTGAACTTTCTCTTTCTTTTGGCTGTTTCCTGTTCTAGTCTGTATTTCTGGCAGCTGCTACATACAATTTTCTATTGAGAGTTAGGAATCTGTGCCAGCAGTAAGCTTCCATTTCCCATTGGGTTCCATTTTAATAACAAAAATGCTTGAATGCTTCAACTTTTAAGTGCATTAGAAACGTTAAAGAATTATATGACCTTTTCATGTGAATTTTTTTGCGTGTGCACCTGTGATGTGAGTTTCCTATGTTGTCTTGTATGGACCATTTCGCTCGTGTTTTATTTCAGGATGTTGAAATCATGTCATCAATATTGGCTTGCTGTGACTTCGATAATTTGGAAACATACTTTGCAAGTCTCTTTTTTACGTGAAGTATACAATGTTAAGTGATGTGGAGCCATAATTATTGACGAATCTGATGTGCAATGTCAGGAATACGTGATTGTCTTGCTAAAAAATGGCAGGCGTATGGAAGAAGCAAGGAATGAATTGAATGTCTTTTTGGGCGATGACAGTGATTCTTTTGTAGAGTGGTAATGTGATTTTAATTTCCTCTTCAAAATATAATAATTTAAGGGTTGAAAAGAGTTCATTTCTTGGAATTTAGTCTTAAGCTTTCTTGCATCCTAACGGTGGTGCAGTTTTATCTTTGAACAGGCTGTGGGACCATCTGGCTTCAAATTTGGATCTATATGTCCAGTCTCAGGATTCTAGTAGTGTAATCAAGACAAAGTCCTCGCATGAAAACCAGGCTGGTAGGAATGTATCAGCTCATGTTGAGGTTGAATCTGGGAAGGGAGAGACTGAGAACTTGCCAAGAAGTCGAAGCAAAAGAGAATGGAAAGGTTTAATGCGAGATGCGATTCAACCGCCTCCTCTTCTCAGCTCAGTGGTTGCAATGGTAGATGCCGAGGAAAAAAGCCATCTCAAAGCAATTCATGGAAGATCTTCATCGCCTGATCTTTCAAAACAGAAGAAAAGGAATCGGCAGGATGAGCGACAACACTTGAAGGTTTGCATTTCCTAACCAAATAATTCCATCATCTTGTTCGTCTGTGAATAATGTATTGGCATGCTTCTGTCTGTATTTTAATAGTAAGGCTGTGCATATCCCTACCAAGGTTCCAATGAATAATCTTGAATGAAGTTTGTAGTTGGGTAGCTTTAACATTTTTCCGATCTTATTGTTTTTTTTTGAGTAATATGGGGAATTTTTGCCAAATTGTTGATTCTGGGGTTTGAACCCCACACTTGTTGGTTTTTTCCTAACAAGGTGGTGGCAACTAGACCAAAGCCTAGTGTTTGATGTTTTTTTTCATTTTTATTGCATATGGTTTCAATTTTGTAGGCTTAAGATTGGTCTATGCCACTGTTATAGGTGACATAGAGAAGCTGTAAATGCTTTTCATAGAGAACCTGCTAGTTGCTTTCATGTGCAAATAGTGGGACATCATGTGTAATTGGATCAGTAATGATGTTTCCTCTGCACTATAGTCGTTAGAACTCAAGGTGTAGGATTTTGTTAATTGGTGGTGCTAATAATTTAAAGTTTATAATCCAATTTACATAGAATACTAGTTATCATGTTGATGCTTATGTAATTTTTGTTTCTTATGTACATGTACTTTTTGTGGACATAAAAATGTATCATCGAGGAGAACATAATCTTATAACGACTTTACTTAATGCACCTTTTATCTGTTTTCATTAATGTTGTTGTTGGTGGAGCTATTTATTCATTATGATAACTTTAATTTAATCTGAAAAGCTGCAATGTGTTCTAGCCAGGGTTATGCTGTATGGATTTAGGTTTCTGAAATTCCAAGAAGAAGCTTAAGTTTGTGGCTTAAAGCTTCGAAATGTGCTTGATACTTGAGATTGCTAAGAAGGAAAAGTTGTAACAAGATGGACACAGTACTACACATTAGAGAAATTTTAGCTCAACAATTGGGCAATGGAGAGATCGGGGATAGAAACATATTAGGTTTTGGAAAAACCTTTAGACTAAAATTGTGGACAGAGAAAATGAAAATTCCATGTCTTGTTTTTATGAGATCAATCCTTTAAAATTATTCCTAATCAGTTATGCAGAAGACTTTACCTAATCGGATTCAAATTATAAAAGAAAAATTGGAAAATTATTTTAACTAATAATGTAATTAAATAAACTGAAAATTTAATATGATTAGGAAATCCTGGAGAACTAGAAGTTATCCTAAATCGACTTGGATTCCCTTTTCACATTGTTCCACAACCACTAGAACTTATCTTTTTTTTAGCACTGTGGAACAACCTGATATTTGATTGGATATTGATCTGCTAATAGATGTCCCCTTATTTCCTGTCGGCAGTTCTCTCCGGAAAAACAACGTGCTGTAATATATCTATGGTATTCTGTAGCCACCATAATATGAACAGCTGGTGCAACAGACTGCTGAGTAGGTTTCTGTGTCATGAAATAATACTTTTACTTGCTTTGTAGCTAGGTTGCACGGACACGCCCGCGTGTCCGACACGGACACTGACACGCGGACACGGCAATTTGGAAAATATATGCATTTGGACACGGCTGGGACATGACAACTAAAATATATTGTCAAGCATAAATATTCATATATAATAAAATCCATATCATCCATAGTCATTTGATCAATTACAAAACATGTCATGTCTTGTGACTTTATTGTACATGTCAATACCTTAACCAACTATGTGCAATAAATGTGCTTTAACTCTAGCGTATGACCCTTACTTTTCTTGCCCACATTGTTGCATTTAAATGCCATATTACCCCGCCCCCACTGTGTTTTTAATTTTTTTTTTTTCACATATTTCCACAAAGGATATTCATTAACTTCTACGTGGAGTGTCCGAGGTGTGTCCATCCTACGTGGAGTGTCCATTTGAAAATTGGAGTGTCGGACACGTGTCCGACGAGTGTGCGGAGAGTGTCGGTGTCCGACACGGGGGCACTCCAGGTTTTGGAGTGTCCATGCTTCATAGCTTTGTAGCATAGTGGAGCTTCTTTTTTTTTGAACTGTATTTAGCTTCTTATAGGTTTCACGGAAACTCCTAGACCCTAACATTCCTCGTTTCGGAAACTGAAACTCACAGTAACCGTTTACGAGATGTTTTCGGGTCGTTTATGTAAATAATAAAACCTGGGAACTCGTTTCCGTAAGATCAGAAAGCCGTTTCTGGCAAATTATTCTCCAATTTCTTGACTACCACTCTTCCCAACTAAGCTTTCTTTTACAATTAACACTTTCAAATAAATAATTTCCATCTTTTTCATGCTTTCTTGTAGACTACAATCACATTTTTAAAATTACTGTGTTATTGTTCTATCTTCTAAAAGAAAAAATAATCATATTTATAAATATAATTTTGCAATTTCATTTCAAATATGTCAATGGCAAGATTTTGATGAACAGTTTGTGTTCGTGTTGCATTCAAGAATAGATTGCAAAGCATGTGGTAATTTAAGAGATTTTAAATATCTTGTTTCATCTAAATTGAAGCACCTGGTGGGAGATCTCAAATATTATTGATGTACTTGTAATTGTTACTTTCCAATATATTTTTTGCTGCTTCGACTCCGGAGATAGGCATCATGATCCGTGATTTTCCTTATTTCTGATGTCTAATGTTGTTGTCATAATTCATGTCTGTAGATGGGTTCTTTACTTTTCTTTATTAGGATATGCACCTTGCGTTGCTTTCCATTTCTTATAATTGTTAAAATTTGCTTCTTTTCAGAGTCACGCTACAATTAATGCTCCTCGACGGCTACTCCAGTTTGCTGTCAGAGATGCTGTGGGAACTTTGAGGCCCTCTGGCTCGTTAAAAGAGCCCTCAATGAAGCGTCTTCGATCTGTTGTTTCTACGTCCACTGCAGATTCATCGATTCTTGATCATCCTAGGAGGATTCAGTCAATTGCTAGAGTTCCAAATCCCATGGCTACTGTAATTAAAGCTGTGCAAGAAGCTGCAGAGGACGTGATAGTTAAATCTGCAAGAAGTGTGTTTGACAGACTTGGTCGTGACACGGAAATGACAGATACCGCTGATCAAATCAGAGAAATTGAAGACATAGCCGTCGAAAATGAGCAATATGAGGAATTTGAGCACAGTCCCAGAAGGAACGAAATAATGTATTTTGAAGGACATGAATATGCTGAAGATGGAGAAAATATTGGTTTCACAGAGGGTGAAAGTGGGTTAGCTGGTGATTTGGTGCCTGATAATGAAGTTTATGCTGATGATCATGTCATGGACCACAGAATTGTGGATGTCTCAGGAAGCAACTCATCAGTAGGTATTAGGAGGCAGGATTCACTCATGTTACATTACAATCTTCCTGAGGGTGATGCAATGCAGATACCTAGATACAAAGATCACAATGAACGTGTTTCAGCTATAAAAACGTCAGCAAGCATTTCCATGAATTCTAGTATCTGGAAACCAACTCATTATGAAGAATCGAGAGAGGCTTTGGAAATGTTTAACTGGAAATCTGTTCAGGAGAATGAGCCAGATTCTAGATCTGACATGCGGTTGATGAAGGAAAATAGCAACCATGTATCAGTTGGTAATGGAAATGTAAGTCATGTGCAACTATGGCCTTTAATTTTTGTCATTTTTCTGTCATCTATGACTACTCTTCATTTTTAGTATTGGCTACTGATGTCAGTTTTTTTTGTTGATGTTAAACAGGCAAATCCAGTAGTTGATGTGCGGAAAGAATCTCTGAAGACACTGCAAACTCTACCTGGTGTGTCTGAGTTTTTTGTTGTACTTTTGAAATTAGGAAATTAATTTGGCCCTGCTAATACATGAAAACCTCTTCACTTTTTTTAAGACTTGTATGATTTTCTTTAACTTTGGGTTGATAAAGTTTTGCAGTCCCTTCTTATTCGCACTTTAGATGCCTTAAAATTTTGATGGGTTGTTTTGGATTCTTGCAGGTACAATTACTTCTGGTCGTCCATTGGAGGATGCTGATTCTCGAACTATCTTTGTTAGCAATGTAATTATCCATATCCGTTAATTTATCTGTTGGGCAGTGTTTTCTTCTTTCCAAACATTGTAATTCATTTTTTTTTAACTTTGCAGGTTCATTTTGCTGCTACTAAGGATAGTCTTTCTCGGCATTTTAACAAGTTTGGTGATGTTCTTAAAGTGGTTATAATGACGGACGCTGCTACAGGACAACCAAAGGGGTTAGTTTCTTGCTTGTCGTTATGTCTGTCTTTTAGCAATTTGTGAGATACTTAAAATATGTTTATGCAGGTCAGCTTATGTAGAATTTATGCGGAAAGAAGCAGCAGACAATGCGTTGTCCCTTGATGGTACCTCATTCTTGTCTCGGATTCTCAAGGTACTGGACCCATATTGCAAGTTATCTTTTTCTAAATTGTTGTAATTAAATCCGTAGTTTCTATGTATGTTGCATGTATGGATTAATTTCCTTGTTTAAGTGTTGTCATTTTTTTTGGATTTATTTAATTATTCAACTACCGAGCTGTAATTTTTTCAGAATCAGGTCCTAACAAGCTTGGATTTTAGGGTTAACTGTAACAGAAATAGAGGAATATTGGGGTTAAAGGTGAAGAATAAGGTGAGAAATAAAAAGAACAGTTGCGAGACAGAATAATAGAAAGGGAACAGTAATAAAGCTGATATTTTCATAAATTCAATTGATGATTCTTCTCTCCTCTGCTTACAATGCTTAAATAGTGAGATTCTAACAACCAAAAGACGAATGTCTAATGACTCACTAATAAGACAAATTACTCAACAAACTACGGACAATATGGATATGAATGGCTTATATAGCCTTAGGTAATCAAGTGCTACTTTGCCCTAATAAAAAACTACTTCCCCAACTCTTAGTACCTGACAGTACTTCCCCCTTTAAGACAGTCTTGTCCTCAAACATTTTCCTTTTCCTTTAGTACATCAAACATTTATTGAATAATAAGGTGATATAGATTGATGTCCGGTATTGCCCTTTGTAAGTTCCAAGTTCGTGATTTCTTCAAGAGCTTGCGCTTTCATCAAGCTTTCATTTTGACAACCCAACGAAATTTACCTGAAACAAGGAAACAAGGAGATGAGCTTAGATGCCTTGATATTTCAATTTCTTCGCCTTTTTCACCAAGCTGCTGCTTTATCTAACCACCATCTATATCGAATGTATCCATATAATCCATTGCAATATAAATTGGGGGCTGAATAGAATTTGCGAACTTCTTGTCCTCAGTGGCAGCCATAACTTTAATACCTTCAGCAATAAGACCATCTTATTGGTGAACTTTTACCATTTCTTTTTGAGGCTTTTTATCAAAAGTTGTTGTGAAGCTGCTGGAGAAACTGAAGCTCCTTGAAACTTTGTCTCCTTTATTGTAAGCTTTGATTCTTGCTCTAATGGCTACTGCCTAAGCACTTCCCACTGCTCATCAGACTCTTTTCACTGCTCATCCATCTCCTTCCACTGAGCCATCTGTCGAGAAAAGACCTCTTCCATCTTAGCGCCTAAGGCATCGAGTCCTTGCTTGACAATTTCCAGCACTTGTTGCTCAAAGAAATTTCTGGATTTCCATTGAAAATAGGTGCGATGAACGATGCTCAGTTGTCAGGATCAGATCCAGTATAGCTTGGATTTTAGGGTTAAATGTAGCAGAAATAGAGGAACGTTGGGGGTAAAGGTGAAGTGTAAGGTGAGAAATAGAACGAATGGTGGTGAGACAAAATAACAGAGAGAGTAACAATTAAGCTGATATTTTCATTAATTGAATTGATGATTCTTCTCTACTGGTATTATAATTCTAACAACCTAAAAGGACTGTTATCTAATGACTCGCTAATAAGACAAATTACTCTGACAAACTACTAACAATATGGATAAGCATAGTTAAAGGCACACAAGGCGAGCGCCTAGGCGCAGCAAGTCGCACCCTTGCACCTTGCCGCGAAGCAAGGTGCTCAGATGCAATAGGTGCAGCTGAGGGGCACGCCTTGTACAAGGCATAGGACGCCCAGTCGCAGCGCCCCGGAAAAAAAAGCGCCTGAAGGCAATGGAAGAGGGAAAAATGGAAATGATTTTACTGATTCTCACCACCAGCTTGTAGTAATCATCAGATTTCATCTGTCATCGGCTTCCTCTTGCCGATGGCAGCTTCTCCTTGCCTATAGCTATCTGTTTTCAGATTCTCCTCGTACGTTTTCTAGCTTCTTTTTCTTTTTTCTCACTAAATTTGACGATGTGTGTCTCTCATTTCAATTTAGAGCAGAATTGTAAATATTTGTTTTTCCTTGCAAAAGTAGAGGTTGAAAACCTCTCTAATTCCTCTTTTATTTTTGTTTTAATACTAATAATGGGTATTTTTATTTGTGCCCTATTTTTCCGACAAAGAGGAATGGTAAAACTGTTATTAAATAAGTCAATTTTTGTACTGGTATACAGAAGCATTTATTCCTCTCATTTAAATTTAAAGTGGAGCTCTAAATAGTTGTCTTTCTTTGCAAAAAATAGAGGTAGATAACTTCTGAAATTCTTCTTTTAATTTTGTTTTCATACTAATCAGTCATTAATATTTTTTAAAATGAGTCGTTATCTTTTTGCAAAAGAGGAACTGAATACTACATTAAATGAGTCAAAAGCATTTATTTATGTCGTGTCATTAATTCCTCTTTTAATATTTAGTACTCCCTCCATCTATTTTTTATTGTCCATTTAACCGAATCATCCATACCAATAAAATATTTATTATATTGTTAAAATGACTAATTTATCCCTTATGTTTTTATATAAATACTCTCATTCTTCTTAATTACCAACTTATAATTTTTATTCATACACCATCTCTCTCATCATTAATACAAGGGCAAATTAGAGAAAAAGTAGTAAAAAATGCATTGAAAATACAAATTGACAACTAAAAAGAGAACTAAAAAATGAGCTCAAAAGACAATAAAAACTAGATGGAGGGAGTATCAATAAACGTATTTTTTCTACAATTAACTCCTTTTTTTAATATATTAATGTTATAGGTATTCATATTTTACAAAATGTATTAATATTCCATATTTTTTATATTCACTTTCTCTTACAATCACAAAATAGGAAGTAAAATATTATGTTCAAATTTACACAACAAAAACACAACCCTCTTATTTTTATCTAGTTAACAGAATAATTTTAATTAGCGATAAATTTTTATCACATTAAATATTTTTAAGTACTATTATTTTTATATTTCGTTTTATAAATTTTCTGTACCTACAATATTTTTTTACTTGTATCTATAATATCAAGATTTTTATAGAAGTGCATTTTTCTTGTTCCGGGGGTGTGCTTTTTTGTGCCTTACTAGGCGGGCCCCTTGCGCCTTGAGTGCGCCTTCCGCCCTTAACGACTATGTGGATAAGAATGGTTTATATAGCCTTAGGTAATCAATACTGCTTTACTCTAATAGAAGACTACTTTCCCAGCTCTTAATACCTGACAAATTTCGAAGAAATGAGCTATGTTAAAAGATCCATTGCTCGCATTTTGGTTTGTCAGACAGTTCCATGAAATGTGAGTGGATAATTTTGTTGTACCTTAAAATGATATGGGAAAACAAAATGATTATTTTTTGTTGCTACCAATTAAGTGCAATGGTTTTGAGTTTTAGGTGTTATCAAGTTTTGAAAATGGAACTCAGAATCTCAGATGCTTGTGAGAAATGTTTGAGCTCGTGTTTCTGCCATTTAAAATGAAAGAGAACCCTGGTCTAGAGTGCAATGCATTCTTAGAAGTCGACTGTTCACTGTCGTATTAACCATGCTCTAGCGGGTTCACTGTGCTTCTCAATAATGTTGCAGCAATTTTTTGTATGCATCGGTCTACTTCAGGCTTTTACAGTGAAACACCTCTTTTTTATTAATCTCCATGTAAATTGTATCATAACTGTACTTCTACTGTGATATAGATATAGAAGTATCAAAGTATGATGTTTACCAATGCAAAGATTTTATCATCAGTCGTGAAATATTTGCTTGTGAGGTTACCTGTGTTGAAGTTCCAGCTTCTTAAAGCTACAGTTTGTTTTTCAGGTCGTAAAAAGGAGTGCTGCTCAGCAAGAAGTTACTCCTATGACATGGCCTCGTGCTAGCCGCGGCTCTCCTTATGGTACAGGTAGGTTTAGCAGAGCTCCTTTTCCTAGAGGAAGTCCTGCTGCATTTCGGGGTCGCCTTGGTCCCAGAAGTTTTCAGTGGAAGCGGGATGCGGCTGGGAGTGGGGCCCCAGTTTCAGTGTCTCCTACTGCTCGAAGTCTGACCTATATCCGGACAGAGGCTAAACCTGGTGGGAGTTCTGGTCCCACATAAGCGAGAAGGCCCTACTTTTGCCATGGTTAGAATGTTGGGATAAGAATACCACTGCAGTGAATATTTTGATAATGCAGCAGTTGTGAATCCTTGGTATTGTTCTTGTGTATATGGTTATGGGTAAAGTCGTGAACAGCTTAAGGAGAATAGACTAATTGTGAAGGTTTGCATCTTAGTAGATTTTGGGTTTTCTGTTTTTGGTGCTGAGAGAGATGAGGGTTGTGAACATAATGGATGGATGGGTAGTTGTTTTGGGAATTTTATGTTGTTCCCAGTTCTTTTTTCTTTAGAATATATAAAAATGAAAAATAGGATTAGATAAAAATTAAAAAAATAAAAAAGAGAAAAAGGGAGCAGTTTCAAACACTAAGTATCGACTGATTCAACGGCATAGCAGCATGAGGAGCTGGCTTTGATTATTCTTAGTCGGGAATTGATATAGTTTTTGTATCAGGGATTTTGTTCCGAACTAATTAGCGTTTGTTTTTTTAACTTTACACTGAAACATGAGATTGATTTTTTTTTTTGGGTAGATGAAGATTGATTTTTGAGTTACGCTTGCCAATTCGTATCTCCCTCCTATTGAAAATGCAGCTTGCAATACTTGGTTCAATCCTTTATTGGTTTCCTTCACGCAGCTATATAATTCCATGAAATGCTGCAAGAAAAGTTTCTTGCAGCATTTCATGGAGTTACACAACCAGCTTTTCTTGCAGCATTTCATGCAATTAGTTAATTACTCTTGTTGAATGGATTCCGATAGCCGAAATGAATACATCATTTACCCTTCAAACTTGGCACGAAAAATCTAATATTATCCTATATTTTCAAAAGTTTCAACTTCCCTTGGACTTGACAAAAATAAATTAGCTTACCCCATCCTTGTCGCATGACAATGAGAGGTAAACTGGTGAACTATTGCCAAATTCAGGGGTAAACTGGTTCACTTTTGTCAAGTTTAGGGATAAGTTGGAACTTTTGAAAGTTTAGAGTGACATCTGATTTTTCGTGTCAAGTTCATGAGGTAAGCTGGTACACTTTCGCCAAATCCAGGAGCAAGTTGGAATTTTTGAAAATTCAAGGTGAAGTCCGGGCAAGTGATGTATTAAGCCTTTCCAATTCGATTATGGCATTCCAAGACAAGAGTTGGATTGCTACACTACATAGACATCATACATTTTTCTGTTAGATTTGTTTAAGACGTGCACATCAATTCAAGACTCGCTCCCTCTTTGAATAATCCTTCTTTCTTTCATTATGTAAACTATAGGTTCCAATTCAAAGTTTTACTAAAACAATAATATATCAGCGGCAACTCAACAAAACAAAAGTGAACTATAATCATCATCATCCTTAATGCTAAGCTCAGCACAAAACATCACCTAGAAAACAAAGTAAACAACAATCCAAAGGACAACCCAGCAATACACAATCCAGAAACACTACGACTCCTAACAAACAAAACATTCAAATTCTTGGCAATTTGAAGTGTCAAAGTAAGAATCTGCAACCTACCTTGCTCCTCCATCTTCTTAAAAAAATACATGGATTTCAACGCCTGCCTCAGCATAAAAGCCAGCGTAAAAGGGAACCCAAACGCCACAAAGCTCTGTATTGACACCTCTGCAATTGGATTTGCTTTTGTAACATAAGAAATCCAAGCTCCAAACCCAAGTTGAACCAGACCTAATACAGCTATGGCTTGGCTCAGGCTGTACATGTTCTTCATCATCTTTTCTAGTACTTCTCTGGTTTCATTGGCTAGAGCTGAGACATCTCGTTCCACTGTTGGCCCTTCGATTTCTTGGTGTTTGAAATTGGGCATTTTGCTTGGGTACTCGGTTTCAATTGGGGGTTTCTCTGAATCTGGAGGGGGATTTGAGGTTGACAAGTATTTTAACTTCCCTAAACTTGAAATCAAGGGTTTCTTCAAATCAGGAAGCTGGGGTTTTGAGAAATTTGATGTGGAAAATGATCGGAGCTTTTCCGCCATTGGAGAAGAGAAATCGTTGATTTTGGGTCTGGCGACGAAATTGGAGCATGGTGTCAGAAGAGTGGGATTGAAATTGGGATCGGAGAAACAAGCGAGGGATTCCGGTGCGAGTAAATGAGAAGATCGGGTGAGTTTACAAGAAAGCCGACGGGAGATCATCATAGCGATCATTTTAGACGAGATGCAGAGCTGCAGGCTTTACTAGGTTTTATTATATACTAATACCGTCATCTAATGACTGTAAAATACTAAAATTACAATAGTAGTTGGACATCTCGGGTCGGGTTGTCAACTTCATACGAGCACGCCTTATCTATAATTACACCACAAGGGGATGATTATTTATAAGAAGCCGCCTGATACATACGGTGCCCGTTGACTGTCATCAATTTTTAACTGTCCTCTTTACCTTTCAAGTATTTTAGGTGAGGATTTAGATTTTCTAAAGTTTGGATTCTTTAAAAGTTATACATTTTATTCAATCTTAATTATTAATTAAATTTTAATGACCTGGTTTTAATGGTTTAAAATTTATTGCACTGTGGACTTCACAAACCACTAAAACTGAATCTGAACTATTAAAACTCAATGGATGATTTTGATTGACTGAAATATACAATTTTGCCATTCTCTAACTTTACAGAATCCAAATCCTCCTAGTAACCCCTTATATTTGGCAAATATGCACCACAAAGCCTCTAGTGTTGATGTGTCAGCTGAGTTGTCCAAGTTTAAAAGGTCATGAGCATTTAAAGAGACAAAAATAATTTAATTAATCTTTTTTTATTTTTTTATGAGATGTGATTTTTTCCTCATCTTCTTCATCCTTAACTACCACTTCCATAGTTTCATTCTACTTTCTTCCCCATCCTTTCAACACCATCCATCTTTTTATCTAGCACTCACTACTGGATGTGGCCATAGGAAACGCTAGGGCCTTTCATCGGAGCTCCAATAAAAAGATGACTCAATTTTTTAATTTTATTGAATTTTCTCGATTTCAAGGAGAAATCGTCCTATATATTCAAAATTAAGTGAAAAAAGTGAATTGTTCAAGTGAAATTAGTGTCTAGCCCTTGACTTGAGTATGAATTTGAGTTAGATTAAGGTTTGGCGTTTTTCCAATTTCAGATTTTTAGGGTCGGCAATTTTGGATTAGGTTTTGTTTGAGAAACTTCTAAGTAACTGATATTTTTTCATTTTGGGTTTGAGTTTGAATTTAACATTGATTTGAATTGGATTCAAGGTGTAGGTTCTGGATTTTTTTTTCAATTTGAAAGAGAGCAAGTTTCATTGAGGAAGAAGGTAAAATATTAGCATTGGTCCTTGTAAATTTGTCATTTTTTTTTAAATTCAGTTATGCCACGTGTCAAATTTGGATTAATTTGACTTTTCAAAATTTGATACGTGGTACGAGTGGTATACACTCTCTGGAAATGAGATTGGTTTTGTTGCTTTCCGGGAGGGGGGGGGGGGGAATTGAAAATTCATGCCTTAAGCCTTTTATAAAATGACTCATTCCTATTTCAAAAAACGCCGTTTCTATCTAAAACCATAAAATCATGGAAGCAATCACAGAATCCAATCGGCTTAAGCCGATTTCACGCTCGTTGGGTACCTTCTCTCTGGAAGATCTCCGATTAGCAACCTCATTGTTTTCCTTTCTCTTTCTTTGCCTGAAATATTTTTCTGATCTTTCGGTTTCCTTGATTTTGTGTTCGACCGCGATCCCCACTTTAGACGATTTTCGGCCATACTGCTTCTCACAAATCTTGGTATAATTCGTCTTGGAGTGTTAATATTATGTTTTTGTTGTGCTATTGGCTAGTGTATATAGTATGATCAAGATCCAGAATCATACCATCGAGTCTTTTACTCTTGTTGGGTTTATTTTTAAATAAATCATAAAGTGTGAGCTAAATATGTATTAAATGTGTATGGTAGTTATAATAAATTGTCAAAATAAGTCTATGGTCAAATTCAGATATTTACTATTATGGTGTCATATTGATTGTAGGAAGAACGTGTGGGGTCGTTGAGTAAATTCTGTTTTGTTGAAAGGCCAAAATAAAAAATATACCAATTTAGTTTTCTAAAATAGGCAGTTGGTCCCTAGAAGAACGATCAAATGTTTCAGACAAATTTATACAACGCTTCCATTCGGTTTATCGATCGAATCTTCTGGAAGACCATTCGATCCTACTTCAAATCAAGATTCTATAATTAAGGTGTGCTTTCGTTTTAGTTTCTCGATGAATCGACATGAATCGATCATTGTCTTATTTTAATTTTGGAAATTTTTCTTTCAGTTGATGTTAGAGCACCAGAATTACATAACCAAATAAACAATAGAATAATACTATCAGGAATTAATATGATAAATACTAAAAGGAAAAGGATAATTAGGTCATGTTCTTTTAGACTGTAATTTTTTGAACTGAACTGAATTGAACTGAAGTTAGCTGAACTGAACTAAACTAAATTGAAGTGAAGTGAGCTGAACTAAACTTATTTCAGTGTAAATTTATAACTAAGCATATCTGAACTGAACTAAACTAAACTGAAGCGGTCTGAATTGAACTAAACTACACTAAGTTGTAGTCAAAGAGAACATGGCCTTAATGCCACAACTCTCGGTTAAGCCATTCAATTCAAGTCTAGAATTTCCTTGCCAATTGAACAACTTAATAGTAAAATGGCCAATAAACATAATTAGAAAAAATTGATAATATTTGACCATCGATCAAACCGATTGTGAGCGGACGACTCTTCGAGCGACTCCGGCTCGAGGCCGGGCCCAGTCGGGCTGGCCCATTTGAATGACGGGGGATGAGTGTGATGTGTTTGAAAAATAATTTTGCATATTTTAATGCTCAAAAGATACGAGATCGAAATCCTGTACTTAAAATAGAGTCGCCACCCGGTTCAGCTCAGCTGAAAATTTTTTGGTACGATCTTCCCACCGGGCGATTGGACCATACCTTAAGTAGAGATTTCGAGTTCGGATGATGTTATCTATTTTTCATTAGGCCAAGTTAAGACACTTCATTCTTTCTTAATCGGTTTAATCCATCCTATTTATTTGTATTTTCAGTTATTTTTATTATTTTCGCATTTATCAAGCAATTGAAGCAATAATTAAAATATTTACAGCCATAAAAGGAAAAAATAAGTGTGGAAAGTAAAATTATTATAAAGTTTTCAAGTCCCGTATATTTTCTACGTAATAAATAAAATACCCGAATGTCCGATATACATCTACCTGCAGAAGATGGTTGGCACGAATATGGCATATTTTATTTACAATATCATAAGGCCCGATTGGATGGCTAAAATGAGGTTTGAATGGCGTTTGCGGGGAAATTCCATTTTTATCCAAATTTTAGATTCAATCGTTGCTTTAATCGAATTATAAGTGAAAATGCCACTTGTTGTGGGGTGGGGTCTATTTTCAGGGGGTTTCGAACCTCCATCATTGCACTATATGTCCTAGCTTCAGAAAATAAGTTAGTTCGAGAACAAACGAAAATAAAACTGCTGTCGAGAAAGTCATGCCGCCGACGATATGGTTAATGTTGCTGGCGGCATGGATGATGCCGCCGACGACATCAATTGTGATGTGGGCGACATCAGTATGCAGACAGGCACAGGGCTTTTTGAGTACCATAAAGAAAGGGTCCTGCAAGAAAGTGAGGTCTCTGGGGAACGCGATGCTAACGGCGGTATCAACGATGTCTCTGGTGACATGGGTGATACAGCTGGCAACATCACATGTCTCTGGTGACTTTAGTTTCTTGCAGCAGCAACGGTCGGCAGTCAAAGTGACCGAAAACCCAAAAATGAACACAAATCAACAAAAATTAACACAAACCAATAATAATAATGCCAAAGAGCTATGAGACTCAGGATTTTCACCTCGGGGTAGTGAATCCAACTCTTCGTGAACTGAACAGTAACACCTCCGGGGAGCTTGCAACAATGATTTAATTGTCAATTTAAGAGTTTTAGGTCTCTAAATCCTATCAAGTTGATTTTGATTTAAAGACCCACTGACTTTAAGCTCACAATCAGAGAGTTCAAAGAAGAAAAATCAGGAAAAATGGATTAGAATCCTTTTTCATGCCTTTTCTAATTCTTATCTCACTAAGATCTACTCTCTCGATTTCAGCCTCTCAATTGCCCAATTTTAGCTCCTTCCCTATACAATTTTAGTCCTCCCCCCTCAATTTCAGCCTAAGGTGTCTTTTTATAGGCAAATTGGGTTATTTTTCAAGACCTTTCTGACTTATTCCGCCGAAAGTGGCCGAAAGGTTGTCAGTGGAGGGACCCATTTTAGGCCATGTCGCTGGCGGTATGGTGATGCCACCGGCGGCATGGCTGATGCTACTGGCGGCATCAGCCTCCAACATACCGACGACCAACGGGGTCAAAAAGCCTAAAAAGCCGGGAAAAGTGGTTTAAGAGTGGGTGGAAAGGCATCTTTTTGAATTTTAATTATATTTTAATAGGTATTATTTAATTTGGGTGTAAATCATCGGTTCAAGCTCCTACCGGACGCGTTATCAGCCACGCCGAACTGGATTCTACCAAGTATAAAATTCACAAGGAATATTATTTTGGTAATAAAAATTCTAAAGAGAACTTTTATTTTGAGGCATTAAAATCGGGTACATGTCATCATCGTCTCGCGAGAGGGACTGTAAAATCCTGTGCTCATAGGCTACCCCTCGGGGGATCACTGCTGCCACAGGTCAGTATGATCACATGAAAGAGCAAGGGATAGGAATGATACCTGAGGGATGACTGATTTGCCCCTTGGTCGGACTTACGCTTTGTAGATTGATTGCCCCTTGGTCGGACTTATGCTTTATAGATTGGTTGCCCCTTTGTCGGACTTATGCTTTGTGGAGTGGTTATCCCTTAGTCGGACTTGCATTCTGTGGGAAGGATGTCCCTTGGTCGGACTTACACTTTGTGGAGATTATCCCTTGGTCGGACTTATGCTTTGTGGAGAGTGTTCCTTGGTTGGACTTGTGCTTTGTGGAGAGTTTGTCCTTTGGTCGGGCTTTGTCCCTTGGTCAGACTTAAGCTTTGTAGAGAGTTTATCCTTTGGTCGGACTTATGCTTTATATATTGGTTGCCCCTTGGTCGGACTTACGCTCCGTAGATTGGTTACCCCTTGGTCGGACTTATGCTTTGTGGAGATTATCCCTTGGTCGGACTTGGGCTTTGTGGAGAGTTTATCCTTTGGTTGGACTTGAGCTTTGTAGAGATTGTCCTTTGGTCGGACTTATGCTTTGTGGAGATTGTTCCTTGGTTGGGCTTTCACTTTGTGAGGTGCTTGTCCCTTGGTCAGACTTGCTCATTGTGAGGATTGCCCTTCGGTTGGGCTCATATTTTGTATAGTGATTGCCCCTTGGTCGGGCTTTCACCTTGTGAAGTTCTTGTCCCTTGGTCAGACTTGCACATTGTGAGGAGATTGCCCTTCAATTGGGCTCATGCTTTGTGGAGTGATTGCCCCTTGGTTGGGCTTTCACTTTGTGAGGTGATTGTCCTTTGGTTGAGCTTATGCTTTGTGGAGTGATTGCCCTTCAGTCGGGCTCATATTTTGTATAGTGATTGCCCCTTGGTCGGGCTTTCGCCTTGTGAAGTGCTTATCCCTTAGTCGGACTTGCACATTGTGAGGAGATTGCCCTTCGATCGGGCTTGTGTTTTTTATAGTGATTGTCCTTTGGTTGGACTTTCACTTTAAAGTGATTGCCCTTCAGTCTGGCTTGTGTTCTGTATAGTGATTGTCCTTTGGTCGGACTTTCACTTTGAAGAGATTGCCCTTCGGTCGAGCTTGTATTTTGTATAGTGATCGTCCTTTAGTCGGACCTTCACTTTAAAGAGATTGCCCTTCGGTCGGGCTTGTGTTCTGTATAGTGATTATCCTTTGGTCGGACTTTCACTTTGAAGAGATTGCCCTTCGGTCGGGCTTGTGTTTTGTATAGTGATTGCCCCTTGGTCGAGCTTTCACTTTGTGAAGTGCTTGTCCCTTGGTCGGACTTGTATATTGTGAGGAGACTGCCCTTCGGTCGGGCTCATGCTTTGTAGAGTGATTGCCCCTTAGTCGGGCTTTCACTTTATGAGATGCTTATCCCTTGGTCGGACTTGCTCATTATGAGGATTGCCCTTCGGCCGGGCTCATGTTTTGTATAGTGATTGCCCCTTGGTCGGGCTTTCACCTTGTGAAGTGCTTGTCCCTTGGTCAGACTTGCACATTGTAAGGAGATTGCCCTTCGGTCGAGCTTGTGTTTTTTATAGTGATTGTCCTTTGGTTGGACTTTTACTTTAAAGAGATTGCCCTTCGGTCGGGCTTGTGTTCTGTATAGTGATTGTCCTTTGGTCGGACTTTCACTTTGAAGAGATTGCCCTTCGATCGGGCTTGTGTTTTGTATAGTGATCATCCTTTGGTCGGAACTTCACTTTGAAGAGATTGCCCTTCGGTCAGGCTTGTGTTCTGTATAGTGATTGTCATTTGGTCGGACTTTCACTTTGAAGAGATTGCCCTTCGGTCGGGCTTGTGTTTTGTATAGTGATTACCCCTTGGTCTGGCTTTCACTTTATAAAGTGCTTGTCCCTTGGTCGGACTTGCACATTGTGAGGATATTGCCCTTCGGTCGGGCTCATGCTTTGTGGAGTGATTGCCCCTTGGTCGGGCTTTCACCTTGTGAGGTGCTTGTCCCTTGGTCGGACTTGCACATTGTGAGGAGATTGCCCTTCGGTCGGGCTCATATTTTGTATAGTGATTGCCCCTTGGTTGGGCTCTCACTTTGTGAGGTGATTGCCCTTCGGTTGGGCTCATGTTTTGTATAGTGATTGCCCCTTGGTCGGGCTTTCACCTTAAAGAGATTGCCCTTCAATCTGGCTTGTGTTTTGTATAATGATTGTCATTCGGTTGGACTTTCACTTTAAAGAGATTGCCCTTCGGTCGGGCTTGTGTTCTGTATTGTGATTGTCGGACTTTCACTTTGAAGAGATTGCCCTTCGGTTGGGCTTGTGCAAAAATCTGAATTGGAGGAGCGATATCGCCGATGGCATGAATGATGTCGCTGGCGGTATGGATTGATGCCGCCGGCGGCATGAGTGCCACGTGGCAGCTTTGACTGGTTAAGCAATTTCAAAATTTAAACTGAAAGGGGGCGCCGGCGACATTTTTTATGTCGCTGGCAGCATGGATTGATGTCGCTGGCGGCATGAACGGACAGTTTCAGATAAATTAAAACTCCTCGAATTCCGTGCGGCAGTTTAAAAGGAATTGAAACTCCCTTCTTCCTTATTCATTCATAAAATCGTACCCCTCTCCATCTTCTTCTCCAATTTTTCTGATTTCTTTTTTTGTTATTCAAATCATGAAGAGAGTCGCCAAGGCTTTCAGGGGTAAATCCACCAAGGCTAGGGAGAACTTGCCCGATTCTTCTATCAAGGGATTGAAAATTCTCTTCGTTCCTACTGCTTATGGCTTGAAGGAGACGGCCAAGATGTATGGCTATAAGATCAATTCTCCCATCACCAATCTGACCCCAGAGAAGGAGAAGCACCTTTGCTACGTTCAGGTAATCTCACAAAACCCGAATCTCTTCTTTTTGGGTTCGGTTTGATTTGGCTTTAGATTTGAAATCGTGCTATGATAGGAGTTTAAGTGTGAAATAGATTGGCCATATTGCATGCTTTAAGATCGATTTTTTTTACCGTTTTCTGGCTTATTATTTGATTGATTGCAATTTTTTGTGATTTTGGCATGATGGGTGCGATTTTGGGGAGAAACAGGTTCTACCCGTATATAGTGATGTCGCCGGCGACATGAGTGATGTCGCTAGCAGCATCAGTCCTTTCGAAAGGGCCTATGGCAGTCTGATGTCACTTCTGTTTAAAGTGATGTCACTGGCGGTATCATCCATGCCGCTGACGGTATGGAGTGATGCCGCCGGCGATATCGCTTTTAGTAGAAGCGACATCAGTAGCTTTTCTGATGAAAAATAAGCAGGACTGATCCATTTTGTTTTTTAATTTTACAGCCGTGTGAACTGACCTATATAGGGGGAATGGGCACCATTGGTGAATGGTGGCATCACATTTTGGAGAACGACCCCGAGCTAGCGCTTGCCATCAATGACATAGGGTTCAGGGACTTGGCCCGGATAATGCCAATGCTGATGCCTAAGCTTTCTCATTCAGCAGTAACGACCCTAACTGAGAGGTGGTCCGAGACCAGCCATACTTTCCACTTTTCTTTCGGGGAGGCTACGATTACCCCCTCTGACGTCGTAGCCATGACCAGCCTCCCTTGGACGGACGAGGTCATACATTTTGATGCTTACATGGACAAGTACTATATTGAGAGGCCCGTGGTAAGGCGAGTGAAGGAGTTGTTTGGTCTAAAGCCCGTTTCTAGGCGGCTGTCTTATGGAGAGTTGTACCATCACTGGACTCGGGTGGATGTAGTGCTCGAGGAGGAGAGGGAGGCTTGTGTCCGGTCCTTCATGATTTCTCTGCTTACTGTACTGTTCTTCCTAATCTCGGGGAGCAAGATCAATTATGTGCTTATAGCTGCTGTGGAGGACGTGGTGGGTATTAGGAGAAAGAATTGGCCGAGGTCCATCTTGGCCCAGTTGTACCATGGGCTGGACGTGGGAGCCCGGAAGAAGGAGAAGGCCCTTCGCCTTTGCCATCTGTTACTCCAGGTATAACTTTTTGGAAGTATTTTTCTTGATAGCACGCGTTCTCATTTATTGTATGACGCTTTTTGACTTGATTGGTCGTTATTTGTGCAGGCCTGGGCCTTCGAGTATCAGATCCTCCCGCCGATGGAGTTTAAGAAGGTTGTGCCGCCGGGCTTTCACTTCCTCGCTCGCTGGTGTGGGGGCGTCGGTGGGAAGGCTAATTACCCTACGAAATATAGGGAGGTCCTGAGGAGCGTGCGGTTGAGCTCGGTATGCAATTTTTGATTTAGTCTTTGTTTTTACATTTAGATAAAACAAAAATCGCTTATGGGCTTATATTGGTTGTTTTGATGTAGCTCGTCTTGGATCCATTCAATGGGGTGAAGAATTTAGCTGAGGTCCGTAGGGAGGTAGATGACCGCCGGTTCATGATTGAGTGCCCTCTGTCCCAGCAGTGGTACCTAGGCGAGCGCGTCTGGGGCTGGAGGTCCATCCCGGTGGCTGCTAGACCCGTGCCTACTGATCCTCCCAGGGGCTTATGGTGACCCCATTTAGTGATCACCTCCGAGGCTGATAAGGCTGATTATATTAAGGGGAACGACTGAGTGATCCCTAGCATCCCTGGCCTCTACGACCAGCTTCTATAGCATCTACTCCCTGTGTGTCCTCGCATCCACGGAAATGATACGATTGAGTATCATAATGAGCAACAGTTGGAGGATGAGAAAAGGCGCCTCAAAGGCATTGTAGATGTCGATGAGGAAGATAATGATGAGGATGAGGAGCTTGAGGGGGATGTTGCGATCGACCCCGAGGGGGAGGATGAGGTGGGCACGGATGTAGCTGGTGGGAGCGCGCTAATGTCCCAAGGGGAGCAACGTTCTTTTAAGGTATGATTGTACTTACGTGTATGATTTTGAAGTCATTTAGGAACGTTGTTGACGTGTGGCTTTCATGTTTTTCAGGAACCTACAAGGAAGAGAGGCCAGGATAACCAAAGTGGGACCCGACACTATGGTGTGCCAGAGGGCATAAACTTCATGGAGGGGCGTTTGGTCAATCCGTTGGAAACCACCTTCCTGCTGATGAATTCCCGAGGCGAGTTCCTCCCTAGGAATATTGGCTCGAGCCGGCAAGCTCCAATTTTCATGCCAAAAAATACTACTTACGTAAGGCCTAACAATTATTTTCTTGTTTAGCCTTGGAGGCGGGGGTCTAATGATTTACCTTTTGGATTTTCCAGGTGGCGCGGGGTCATGTGGAGTAGGTCGTAGAGAATAATTTTGTTCTTTGGGATGCACTCATCGGACAGTCGCTCCTTGCTCAGGTACATTCCCTATTTATGCCTATGCTAAGATAAGATACATGTATGGATGCTGTGAATGATATACATTATTGATATTTTCTCTGGTTTGCAGGATTTCTTGGCCCTTTCCTTGTCAGATGCTAATTTAGCCCGGCGGCGATACGAGGAGGAGACTGTAGACCTACAGTGTTGCGTGAGTGATCTTGAGGGTCAGCTGGCAGCCACCATTAAGGAGAGGAAAAGTAAGCAAAACCTAGACCGTGTGCACCCTGGAAGCACCAGTCGTAGGGGGATCAAGATGTCCGCCGGCCGATGCCCGCCTACCGTGGCTGAGGAGTCTAGCAGTGTGCCCATGACAGAGGGAAGGGAGGAAGATGAGGATGATGTTGGAGACTGCCTTGTGAGTCCTGAAGATGTTTCATCTCGCCCGGCCAGTAGTGGCGGGCATGCCTAGTTTTTCATTTTCATTTTGCTTTTTTTAGTTCTTTGTTTGTACCCTCGATACATTAGGGTTTGGATAATTTGGTTTTGTCGTAGGCTAGATGTTTTGGGATATTTTGAGTGGTTTGTGCCTTCGGGCCTTTTATTTTGAAAGAAAATGAATTGCTGTTTAACAAGGCATTGGAAACGTATTATAGGATTGTTTACAGGTTTTGTTCCAGTCTAAAATGATGATATTGCTTCTGATGCGGCCCAGAAAATTAACTCCATACCGCTGGCGGCATCAACTGATATCGCCTAAAATAATCCATGTCGCCGGCGGTATCATTCTTATTGCCAGGTGCATCGCTTAAAAACCGCCTATACCCATATCGCTAGCGGCATCAACTAATATTGCCCAAAATAACCCATATCGCTGGCGGCATTGTTAAAATCGCCGACAGTATCAATTTTCCAGCAATCTGATTTTGACTATTCTGTCCATTCCTATCATGGCAAATCAAAAGCTATGGGGTTTTCTGCAGAGTCTGGGGAACGCAGATTTTGGGCTCCAACTTGACCCTATCGTTTGCATAGACTGTCCTTTCGAGTTTTTGACCTAACAGACTTATTCCGACTTTTGCATAGACCTAGATATTTTCAGTCTATTCGGATTTTTTTTATATTATATTATTTATATTATTTTTTATATTATATTTTTATTATGAGCTCGCAGCTTCTTCGATTAAGCTTAATTGCGATGTTTCCACCACTTGATCGCTAGACATTTATACAATCACAAACACAGAGGTTTCAGTATAAAAGACACTTTTATCGAGTGAATCTAACTTGAGTACAAGATGTTGGCAATCATTTCCATTAACGGAACCCTTGGTGTTAACCGGCCTCTAGAGGTTTTCAAGTTAACATCTCGCAATTTTTCTCTTATGCCCTAATTTTTGTTTAAACCGCCCTTTTTGGGTTTTTAGTTCAGCAGGCATTATTTACTTATCCCCTAATTTTTGCACGGCTGGTTTACGGGATACTGACCGTCGGGTGTTACCTTAATTCTGTCCCATCAGTAAAAGACCGAAAGGTGGGTGATTATCTCATATGTATTTTTTTGTGTGCCGCTTTTCTGATTTATTTCTTTTGTTTAGACCCAATAATGCCTAAGCTCGTCCTGGTTGACTAGATCGATGAACTCGCTCTTGTCTGTGCTTATGACTTCAGTACCATCCTTAGCCATATGACAACCTTCTCAATTTGGTATGAACTTTTCATTGGTATCGGAGGTTTTCAGATGCTTAAGTGTCGGGCCTATGACTCTCGGCAAGGGTACTGAGTATCTGATTCACTGTTGTACGCTTGGTTGTGCCTTTACAGATATTCTTGGTGTCCATTCAGTTTTTGCCTGGATCACCCAATTCATTCTAACATTCATCGGGTAACCTTATTTTGATTTTGGCTGACCTTGTTGCAAGCTGTTTAGTTTGCAGGAGTTTTTAGCGCTTACCCAAAGCTTTATCAATTAGTTTGATTGTCGTGCTGATTGCTATTTTGATTGCTCCTTCAGTTTGTGGTTTGCAGAGCCCTTCTTGTTTAGGCCTAAATTTGCACCCTGTATCGGTGGTAAAGGGTTTTAAACAAGTGATGTTTGGTTTAAGGACCTTTTGTTTGGTGCTTTTGAAGTGGTAGTTTGCTTTATTGGTTTATTTGGCAAGCTGATCGCGACATCGGTTGTGCGAACATCTTTGTGGTTTGTGGGATAAAGGTGCTTGCCCTTAGACTTGGTGTTCTAGGAAGTGGTTGCCCCCCTGACCTTTGTTAGTCGAAGGGTTTGATGGGGTTGATTTGTACTGGGTGAAGATGTGTTTCTCTGCAAATTTGGTCATATTATTGGTGGTGACATTGGTCTGAGATTTGGATCCGATGTTTATTTGATGGAGGTTGGGCTCCGTTGGGTGTAAGCCCTGATTCTCTGTTTCAGGGGGCCGGTTGATACTTCTTTGGTAGATTGAAGGTGTACCATTGCAAGGTTGTTGAGTTAATTCTAGAAGAGACCCATGGCGTTTCAACAATCTGTTTATTGAGCTAAGCAACATCATTATCATGGTCTTTAAGCACTTTATTATCTCACATGTGTTTAACAGGGGTTAAATTATTGGATTTGCTTACCACATAAAAGCCTACATCTGTACTCAGCTTAATTTTATTCAATAAAAATATCTTAAATACTGAAAGCATCGTATGTATGCTCATATGAAGACGCGGATCAAATGATAAAGACATGACATAAGTAAGAAAAATGGAAGTTGCGGATGGAGCTAAAAAGTCTGAACTCTAAGGATTACAAATCGGGATTCTTTATTCTCGCTATCGGAGCGTGATTTTCCCCTACCATTGGAGTAGATGGCCTTGATGAGATCTTGAGGTGCATTCCATCATTTGGAAAAGCCGGGATTAATCATCCGTGTCTGGTTGCCAGACTCTGGTAAGGGGCAGGATGCCCTTTCAGGGTCGGTAATCTTCTTATCCTCCACCAGATGTTGGATGGTACGGACCAAAGCTTTGCAATGATTGGTGTGGTGACCCGATAACATATGATATCTACAAAAGCCTTTTCCTTCTTCTCTAATGGGGGGATTGAATTCGCGAAGAGGTTTAAGAATGCCAGCTTCCCTTAATCCGGTGAAGATTATATTAAGCGGCAGTTTCCACAGATTTGTTCTACACTTAAGACCGTCGTTTAGCTGAATAATGGCAGCTGGTGCTAATTTTTGAGAAGTCTCTTGGTCTACCATGATTTGCGGTAGCGGTATGGGTGAGTCAGTGTTTTGAAAGATCTGGTTCTCCTCTGATTGGACCCTCCCCTCTTTTTGATTACAGCCCACTATCATCAATTGATGCGAGAAGTCTTCAACTTTATGTTGCATGACCTGGTCATATTGAGGAAGCGTCGGGGCAGCGGGGATTTTAAATTATGATGGGATGACCAATGTTGGCGGTAAGGTGTTGAAGAATGGTAGAAGAATTGGACTGTGGGCTCCTTCTCTTTGTCCGGGGTAAGCGGTTGGCGGTGATTGCCAGAGTGTATTGTTATCGGGTGTCATGCTCGGAGATCGCATGACCTGGTCAAAGTCTTGACTTTCTAGGGCCTTCTTGACGAATACACATACTAGCTCCTGAATGATGTTTCGGAACTGATCGGAGTTCAAAAAATGGATGATAGCAGCGGTGATCTCTGATCCAAGAGACGGAGGGTGAATTATTGCTCCTGAGGTAGGGGGAAGACTAGTCTATTCTCTGGGTGGGGTAGAGTTGTCATTGTGAGGAAGAGACATGGCTGGTTGTGAAGGTCTCGGTTTAAGAGGAAGACTGTTTAGGATCATAAGCCATGGGTCAGACCATGAATGGGTTGTAAATGGTATGGATGGTATGTATGTATGTCTTTTTTTTATTGGAAGCGGTGCGTGATATGTATGGTTGCACGTAGATGTGGTCAGAGATAATGTGATGGCTTATCCCTCCAACATACGTGGGACGTTTGTATCTTACGTCTTATATAGAGACATGTGGTAACGCAATAGAGGCACAAGAGAAGTCCTTCATATGTTGCGGAACCTCTTCCACGGGTGGAAGTGGTAAGGGTAAGTTAATTCATTTTTAGCAAGCCGATGCATGGGGGGTACATGATCACAGAGCATATAGCACGCGAATCGGCCCTCTTCCAACTTATGACTCCCGCATAACGCTTCTTTGGAAGGATGGAGTTTGGCCGCTTCACCGGTAATGGTAAAAGAAGCGCGTCCCAATTATTTTATTTATTTTGGGTAATCCTAAGGGGAACGATGTGCTAAGGCTTTTTCTAGCGTGGCTTTGGTATAGGGTCGTTGATGTAGAAGGTTCTCATTTACCTTGATTCCACGTTACTCAACCACTACCTAAATCGGTGCGATCGTAGGAGTTTACGTGTTGGTTAAAATGAGTGATCCACCCACAAGGCATCCTCAATTTCAACAGGGCATGAGTGATACTTCGTGAGCTTCTCGGGTGAAATAGGGCACCTATAATTACCAAACTATCTACACGCGTGAGGATAAAACGTTATAAAAAAGAATGAAGTTTTAATTTGGCCAATGATTTCAATACATCATCAAAATCTTTTAAACTTTATGAAAGAAAGTTCAATTTTAAAGAGTATTCCCCAGCAGAGTTGCCACTGTGAGCGGACGACGCTTTGCCCGGGTCCGGCGCGAGGCCGGGCCCGATTGGGCCGGCCCATTTGAATGACAGGGGATGAGTGTGATGTGTTTGAAAAATGATTTTGCATATTTTAATGCTCAAAAGATACGAGATCAAAATCCCATACTTAAAATAGAGTCGCCACCCGGTTCAGCTCAGCAGGGAAATTTTTGGTACGATCTTCCCACCGAGTGATTGGACCATACCTTAAGTAGAGATTCCGAGTTCGGATGATGTTATCTATTTTTCATTAGGCCAAGTTAAGACACTTCATTCTTTCTTAATCAGTTTAATCCATCCTATTTATTTGTATTTTCAGTTATTTTGTTATTTTCGGGTTTATCAAGCAATTGAAACAATAAATAAAATATTTACAGCCATAAAAGAAAAAAATAAGTGTGGAAAGTAAAATTATTACAAAGTTTTCAAGTCCCGCACATTTTCTACGCAATAAATAAAATACCCAAATGTCCGATATAGATCTACCTGCAGAAAATGGTTGGCACGAAAATGGCATATTTTATTTACAATATCATAAGACCCGATTGGATGGCTAAAATGAGGTTTGAAAGGTGTTTGTGGGGAAATTCCATTTTTATCCAAATTTTAGATTCAATCATTGTTTTAATCGGATTATAAGTGAAAAGGCCACTCGTTGTGGGGTGGGGTCTGTTTTCAGGGGTTTTGAACCTCCATCGTTACACTATATGTCCTAGCTTCAGAAAATAAGTTAGTTCGGGAACAAACGAAAATAAAACTGCTGTCCAGAAATTCATACCACCGACGAGGCAACTGATGCTGCTAGTGACATGGTTGATGTCGCTGGCGGCATGGATGATGTTGCCGACGACATCAATTGTGTCGCGGGCGACATCAGTATGCAGACAGGCACAAGGCTTTCTGAGTACCGTAAAGAAAGGGTCCCGCAAGAAAGTGAGGTCTTTGGGGAATGCGATGCTAACGGCGGTATCAACGATGTCTCTGGCGACATGGGTGATACAGTTGGCAACATCACATGTCTCCGGCGACTTCAATTTCTTGCAGCAGCAGCGGTGGCAGTCAAAGTGACCAAAAACCCAAAAATGAACACAAATCAACAAAAATTAACACAAACCAATAATAATAATGCCGAAGAGCTATGTGACTCAGGATTTTCACCTCAGGGTAGTGAATCCAACTCTTTGTGAACTGAACAGTAACACCTCCGGGGAGCTTGCAACGATGATTTAATTGTCAATTTAAGAGTTTTAGGTCTCTAAATCCTATCAAGTTGATTTTTATTTAAAGACCCACTGACTTTAAGCTCACAATCAGAGAGTTCAAAGAAGAAAAATCGGGAAAAATGGATTAGAATCCTTTTTCCTGCCTTTTCTAATTCTTATCTCACTAAGATCTACTCTCTCGATTTCAGCCTCTCAATTGCCCAATTTTAGCTCCTTCCCTATACAATTTTAGTCCCCCCCTAAATTTCAGCCTAAGGTATCTTTTTATAGGCAAATTAGGGTGTTTTTCGAGACCTTTTTGACTTATTCCGTCGAAAGTGGCCGAAAGGCTGTCTGTAGAGGGACCCATTTTAGGCCATGCCGCCGGTGATGCTGCCGGCGGCATGGCTGATGCTGCTGGTGGCATCAGCCTCCAGCATACTGACAACTAATGGGTCAAAAAGCCTAAAAAGTCGGGAAAAGTGGTTTAATAGTGGGTGGAAAGACATCTTTTTGAATTTTAATTATATTTTAATGGGTATTATTTAATTTGGGTGTAAATCATTGGTTCAAGCTCCTACCGGACGCGTTATCGGCTACACCGAACTGGATTCTACCAAGTATAAAATTCACAAGGAATATTATTTTGGTAATAAAAATTCTAAAGAGAACTTTTATTTTGAGGCATTAAAATCGGGTACACTTCATCATCGTCTCGCGAGAGGGACTGCAAAATCCTGTGCTCACACCAATAATCAAATTTGTTGAATTTTATTTTATGTTTTATGCCAGAATTATCGTCGGAAGATGATTCCGTTGGTACTTTGGTGCACCTTTACTTCTGACCGTCGCAATTATTTTAATCTTCGCCAATCGTCGCATTTAGAGAAGGAGCGCTTTGGCATCGATTTCAGGACGGTGCTATAGATGCCAGTTGGTGCGTCCATTAGGATTTTTTTGCGACGCTTTAAACATCGCCAGATGAGAGGACACACTCCATAGGATTTGTAGCAACGCTATATTAGCTAAGTGATGCAATAACACCTGAACTCCTCTTAGTTTTAATTTTACTTATTTATTGGGGTTTTTTTGCATTAAATTTTTATGGTTCCTAAATTAATTTTTGGTCCAAAATAAAGAATTTGAGGTATTTTTATAATAATACATTATTAAAATTATAATTTGCCTTGAATTATTTTAGTTATTAAATTTAATAGCATAATGTTGTGTTTTCTCTCATATATATTTAAATAATTATTTCCAAGTAAAATTAATTAAAACAATATCCCATCAAAGTAAGCTCTCTTGTGGAAATTAATTTTAACTTACTAGATTATTTTTTTTGTATATTTATTATTTATGCGAATGGTAATCGACCCAAAGGAAGGTCTCCACTTGGCCAAATAATAAATATACATGTGGTAATAAATATGATGACTATTTGATTTATCCATGTAAATAATAAATCGGCCCAAAGGAAGATTTATTATTTGACAAGATTTATTGTTAAAATCTGATAACTACAATAAGGTATTAATTACAAGTTAATTTATTTTTATCCGAAGATAGAGATGTTAATGTTGTGCTAGGTATCTTGAGAGATATGCATTATTATTGAGATGTGGATTGTGAGCATATTAGTGATCGGTAGTAAAATTCTTGGAGGATATTGAGTTTCGGGGGAAGATAAAGTTTGAAACAATTTTGGTTTCAGTACAAGGCGATATTGAAGAACTTCCCCATTAGGCTAAAGAAGTTATTCTTTTTTAAGATCAAACCCAATAATCTCAAGAACTAGTGTGAATTAAGGAAATGCAATTATGGACTTAAGTATGCTTTCAGTTAGATATATAAGGGAGACTTTATGATCACGTATGGAAAGTTAGATCATATGGAGATCATTCAGAATTTGGATTCTGACTTGGATGCGTAAACAGTATAAAATCCACGTTAAGCTGTATTTTCATTTTGACATGATGTGCTATACACAGGAAGAGTTCTAAATAAACTATAATTGTCACCTCCATTATGGAAGCATAACTTGTAGTGTGTTATCGTCATCCTACAGGTGACTATAGTTAAGAAATTTTATCACGTGATTAAGGTTGGTTAAAGACATTAAATCGCCAAATACAGTTTTATTTTGACACTAGTTCTACAGTCAAGTTCTCCAATGACACATAAGCTCTTATCAATCAAAGTCATATTGAGATAAAGTTTCTAGTTATAAAGGAGAAATTACAGAGTGGAAGGAAACTGTTGAGCATATTGGTGCGAATTCCATATTTGTGGCCTTACTAAAATAGCGACAAAGTTTTTGGGGAGCGTGTAGCTCATTTTGGCATTACACTATTTTAGTATATTCAGTTTCAGTGGGAGGTTTATCATGTTATGATGATGCTCTATTTGTATGAATATATCTATATTATAATTCAAATCATGTTGGAAAATAAAGTATGCAGTTGTATAGACAATCTCTCCAGTATGTATATTATGTTTGATATATATTTGATCTCAATAAAGAAGACCAACTGAAAACAGACATGATAGATCACATTGCATGAAGTTTCAACATTACACTCCTATGATTGATCTATATCATTTAGAAATATTGATGCATGTGATTGATGTGGATTGACTTGCAAAGACTGTGGCGACTATACTTTAGTTCTTCATAAATATGACTAATGGACGAGATTGTTTGGGATACCTTGTCTATGACTCCAATATGTTTTAGCGCATATGGTTGTACACATTTCGTCAGGTAACATATGTTAGCCCAAGTGGGAGATGGTTGGATCTATTTTTAAATAAATCATAAAGTATGGTTTAAATATGTAAATATTAAATGTATATGGTAGTCATAGTAAATAGTCAAAATAAGTTTGTGGTCAAATTCAGAAATATTAACTAAGTGTCAAATTGGTTGTAGGAAGGAAGTGTAGGGCCATTGAGTAAATTCTATTTTGTTGAAGGGTCAAATGAAAATTTGCCAATTCAGTTTTTTATATAAATAGGCGTTTGGTCCCACCCTAGAAGAACGATCGAACATTCCAAACACTTTCATACAACGCTTCCCTTCTATTCATCCGGTAATCACAATTATTCAAATCAAGATTTTATGACCAAGTTACACTTCCGTTTCAATTTTGTTTATCGATGAATCGACATTAATCAATCCTTGGTTTATTTCGGCTTCGAGAAATTTTCTTTCACTCCTAACCTTAGGCGTCTCTCATGGGTAACTCTCTTTAAATTTTTTCTTGCTCCGAATTTGTTGTTCCAACAACGCTGGCTATTCTATATTTTTTTGTTCCCCGCATGATTCTTTTTGAATTAAGTAATTGGATTGTGGCAGTTAGATTTACGATTAAGTGATTGTTTGAATGATTGCTTTTTAATCGTTCACTTTTTTTTCTCAATATTGAATGAGATCTTAGAAATTATTGGTGTTAGCTTGATAAAGGCTTAGTGTTGAACCTAACACAGGTTTGGACTGACTCAGTGGATGATTCAGTAGTGCTTAAGTTTTGATCATAACAATTAAGTTAAGTTTGAGTTAGTTAAATCAATAATGAGGATAAACTAAATAATCTATGGTTATATGTGAGTTATTGAATTCGAGGGTAGAATGTCAATGTTCTTCTTACCTAGTTATTTAGTTTTAACTCTGAGTTGTTTTTGAGTTGAGCTATTTACTTAGTTGTTGACTAGTAACTGTTTACTCAGCGCTTGATATTAATTTTTGTTTCAGCTGTGTATATTTTTCTATCTTTTGCTGAGTTACTTTATTTCAGTCAATGGCACTGACTTTTTCATTTAAGGAAAAATAGAATCTTTGCTTTTAGTGTTGCTTTTTACAGAACATTAATGAGACAAAGACAAAAAGAATTAATGCCTTGACAAGACTCCAGTTTATGAAGAAAAAGACAAAGTCTTCCAGAATCAAGCTGCAAAAAGTCATTTGCCAAATTGGGAAATTCTGCAGATCAACAACATAGTATCACGTACTCTATAAATTGTCAGATTATCAGAAGGTATGGGAAGATGACAAATAGAAAGTTAGCGCGAGTTCTCTCTAACAGAAGACTAGCATCAAACGACAAAGAATTCAAATTGAATATCGAATCTCAATCTATCCCTAACGGATTGTTTTATATCTCACAATAGTGTGATTCTATCTCCTAATGGATTGAATTGAAGAAGTAATAGGTGAATAGATGAGCTTTCAATTTCAGAAGATGCCAAAGCAAGTTCAACGGCTACAATCTTGATTTCAAGTATAAAAGGAGCGAGAAGGCAAGCGTTAGAACTTGATGATTACACCTGAATTTCTAAGAAGCAAAGTTTGTTGGTCCCTGAGAGGGTCTAAATAAGATTAGAGGGGGGTGAATGACCCTTTTTTTTGCAGAATTAACAGACTTTAAAAAGTCTTAGTGTAGCTTGTTTGATTATGTTTCGGGTGATGGATCCGGATGATGCAAATATGAAATATAATGCAAAAGTAAAGAGTAAGAAAATCAAACACAGAGTTTTATCCTGGTTTGGCCCCGTCTACTCCAGTCCCCGGAGTTTCCTTCCTTCGAGCTTTTCACTAGTGGATTCCTTTCCAGCTAGCAGGAATAAAGCCTTACAATTTGTCTTTGGATGGTAGCCCCTTTCGGATGTTGGATATACCACTAGAAGCACCAACTCCTAGCTGAGTCCTTTTATCTTTAGCAGGATATACCACTTAGATTTCTACCCCAAACCTAAGTTGAGTCCTATAGGGAGATCCCACTTAAAGCACCAACTTCAAGCTTAGACCTATTTATCGGGCGGGCTGGGCCGGGCCTAGTCATGTTCATATGAAAAGTATCAGCCCAAGCCCAACCCAGCCTGTACTTCTTATGTGCCGGGCTCGGGCTGGGCTTGTCAAGCATTCCCAAGCCCGACCCACAACCCATTCACTATAATTTAAATTTTTTATGTATTGAAGGTATAAATAGTAAAAAAATACAAATTACATAGGCAACTAGCCATTCACTTGATTTAATATTTAACTAATTACATTTCTAAACATTTACCAGAGTAAGTTATATTCCCACTATAAATAGGAACTATATCTGGAAACATGTTTAAATGATACATGTAATAATATCCAGTTAGCAAAATAACAAAAAAAACATATATCTGCAAGTGTCTGCATCTAAAAATTTGCCAAGCCAACCTGCAAGAAGAATACAAATTTACTTATTAAACAATTGAATCAAATAGTAATGTTAAATATAAATCGCATATCAACTCACCTGTGATTTTTGTCGAGATCCAACTGTCGTTGAATGAAAAAGGCAAACCAAGTAAAATGACTAATGAAGAAGTGGTAGAAAAGAAATGCGATTAAACCAAAAAATGAAAAGAAAAACGGCTACATCTTTAAAAGGTGAGGATGAGTATTGAAATCAAGTAAAAATGAAAAGGGAAGACACAAAGGAAGAAGAAAGGTAGAAGGTGTGCGGCTATGCGGCTGTGAATTTTAATGAAATAGGGTTTGAGAGTGAGAGAGAGTGTACATATGTATATAAGTATGAGCCCATAAACCATTTTATTAAGTCAAATAGGTTGCACTAGGCCCATTGGCCATACCTAATAAAATGGGCCATTACTTGATAAAACTTAATCCGGGAATCAGATTATTATCAAGTAAAGGCGGGTATATTAAATATAAACTAATTTTTTTTTATTATTAGTGGCGCCGGACTCGGACTTTTATACATAAACCAAGCCTAGTCCATCAAACTTCGAGCTTTCTTGGGCTCGGGCCGGGCTTAGTAAAAAAATAAGTGCCCAAGCCCGGCCCATAAGACCGAGCTCGGGCCGGGTAGGTCTATCCAAGCTATATCCCAATCTCACTACTCACCCAGTTTGTTTTTCTCAAAGGTTTTGGTTTTGGACTTCCTCAAGTTTATAACTCACTTAGGAATCCTCACAAACAGATTTAGAATTGTTTGATTCTTGGAGGGATTGTGTTACTGATTGTAATAGCGAATTTTCTTGTGTATGCTTTCTTGAAACAACCAACACATTCTCAACTTGTGAAGCTTCCCTTTTACAGGCTTCCGTCATAAATGTAGCCGTTGTGGTTTGTTTGAACTTGAATTTAATCTTCACCGTTGATAAGGTAATGTGAGGCGCTTCTGGAACCGTTGATCTATCCGTTAGACAGAGGTTTTGCCCCATTTGAATCCTTATGATTGAGGCTGAAAAGTTGTCAGTAATCGTTTTCCTTGTATTTTAGTGATTCACCAACTTTTACACCAGTAGTCTGGAATGTGTGTGTCACGTGCCTTTCTTATTGGTCTAGGTACAAAAGGTTGTTACCTTTTCTCTTTCCTGTGTAATTCCTTTGTCCTTTTTCTTAAAAATGCTAGCTGTCATTTTTGTCTTGAACATGAAAAAAGGATCTTTGACTTATAGACCGAAAGAATGGAAGGAATGTAATTTTTAAATTATTCCCTTTGTCTTTTAGATATTTAAGTCTTCCGGATGTCTTTAGACTTAATATCTCCAGATCTATCTTCTTCCAGATGCTAATATAATTAGTTCTTTCGGATGCTTTTTTAGGCGGTTCAAAGTTTGTTTCCTTTCCAAACTTTAACCGGATGCTTTCAATATGTGCTTAGGCTTGTCTTGGACCAGATGCTTTCCATTTGGATTTAGGAGATTACATATTCTTACAAGTTTTTGTTTTCTTATAAGTTTTTATTTTCTTCAAATTTGATCCGGATAGCATTTGAATTTAATTCTTCCAGATCATTGTTTCCTAACAATCTCCCCCATTTGATGGAAATAAAAACTAATCACAAGGAAAAAGGGGTTTATGATCTAAGTATGATTCTTGATGCTTAGTCATTTACAAGTTTTACTCCCCTATAATCTAAGCATCCTAACTCCCCCAATATTTTTGAATTCTAGCTTTTAGGGTTCTGTAGTACAATTTTTGATTGTACTTAGAAGCAATTTCAAGTATAATTTTTTCACTATATATACTTCTATTGTTAACAATAGTTAACCTCAGGAAGTTCCAGAATTACAATTACAGAAATATATAAGTGAAAAAGATAGAACTAGCTATTACAGATTTTTACATTTGAACCAAATTGCTAATCTAAGGATTGATCTCTTCATTTGCTGCCTTTGCTTGATGATTCGCCCATTTTCCTTTCTTTCTGTGCTTTTCTCCCCCTTTTTAGCTTTATTCTCCCCCTTTTTGTTTGCATCAGCTTGGGGATCTATTACCATATAGGTTTCACCATCCCAGCTCTCCTACCAAGCCTTGGAATATATGGAATAATCCAAATTTCCTTCTTTTCTTCGCTATATGATGGTGTCAACTATGGTTGGAGTTAGATGTAGAGGGCAGAAGACTTTCTGGAGTTGGTTATATGACTTTGTGAGGTAAGGATGCATGGTTAGTACGTGTTCATAATCCTTTTCATCAAAGTAGGGGAAGAGTGCCTTTAGGAGGGTAGCTATACCTTTGTGTCCGAAGAAGCCTATGTTGCTAATGTGTTAGACAAGATCCTGAAGTACTGGGAGTAGTTGGATTTCTGAAATTGAAGGTGAGGATGAAGATCCAGAGATGGACAAGTTGGACAAGCTGGATTGCACTTTCTCAAATTCAATGCCCATATCTCGGCGACAGTTATGAATGCTTATGTTGACAATTGTGAGATCTTTATGACATGCATCCTTTAGATTATTGAGGACTGTGTCCTGTCTATTCAGTTGGCCTGCAAACTCAGTTCCAATATTTTCCAAGTGTTTGGAAAGGAGTTTGGGCACCCCTTCATCAATAAACTTGGTTAGTTTGTCTAGTGTGGCCAGTTGCTTTTCATTGAGGCTTATGATGTTGGAATTTATGTTCTTCTCAGCCGTGAATTTTGACAAGTTTTCAAACTTGGAATCCAGATACTCCTTGATTTCTATTGTCAATTCGAAGGAGGAGGAGGTGATTTTATCCATGAGAGTAACATAATTGTTATTTGCTCCTGTGTTAGCCTGATCTGTAGAGCGGCGTGCTCCTATAATGTTTGAGTTCATCTGCTCTAAAACTGGAGTGATCTTGGACAGGGATACTTCTGCTACCAATTTAGCAGTTGGGAAGTCCTCTACCTTCTTCTCAATTTTCTGAATACTTCCCTTAATTTCCCCAATATCAGACTGCAAAGAGTTTCTACATAGATTTCAGTGTTCCAATCACTTCCCAGAGAGCTTTGGAAATATTATCTTCCCTGTGCCCCTTAATAGTAGCCTCTTCTATCAGTCTAAGAGCCACTCTTAGTTTTTCATGCCTAGTTGGCTGGGGATTTATAGTTCTGGGTTTTTACAGATCATTGGAGAGGAGGATGAAGTTTCCCTAGTACTTGAACTGCTCCCAGATCATTTAGGGCTAGAGGATTCCTCCTTATCCCTAGCTCCTTCATTATCTTCTTCTTCCACATCCCTTTCCTCTAACTTTTCCCCCGGACTAACCTTGCCATTTGAGTCCGCTTTAGAAGCATTCTCATTGGATTCTGGATCTAGTCCTTCCTCCAAAATAATTTGTTTCGGGTTGGACTCTGGTTCCTTAGGTACACTTTGGGTGTGTGTATCTAAGTTGTCTTGACTTTTATCTACTGTTTCAACAATATCAACAGTATCAACATTAACACCGAAAGAAATTGAGTTAGGGATTACCTCATGAGCTTGCTAGTTTAATTTATCTGCTTCTTTTCTCCCTTCTTTCATAGCCCCCGGAAGACTGGCAATGTCCTCAGTCTCCCCTTCTTTTACCTTTTCAGGACTTTTAGCCACTTCCCCAGGTGTGTTGGTAGTGTCCTCAACTCCCTCTTCACATGCCTTTTCTGGTCTTTCTACATTGATGATCTCAACTTCTGGATTGAGCAGATTTTCCGGAAGTGGTCCAGTTCTGGGCTTGAAGACAAATAGGTCTGCTTCCAAATTCTATACAAGAGTTTCCAAGTCTATTATAGTAATGAGAATAGCCTGAGCACTAGAAGAGCCTCTGGGTCCTTCCGTTGTGAGCTTATTTATCTGGTTATTATCTTTTATTGCTTCCTTTATGACTTCATACTAAGGATCATTTGGAGTTACATCCTCAGTTGATCTGAGCACATGCCCTTACTTCTTTTTGCCCTTGCCAACTCTTCTTCCTTAGCCTTTCTCCCAGCCTCCTCATTAATTACAATTCCAGTTGGCTTCTTTGCTTTGCTCTTTTGGGCTACCACAGCCTTATCAAATGTACAACCCTTCTTTGTGAGTTGTATCCTCTTTGGTTCAGGAGCTTTATCCCTAGTTTCCTTATCTTCTTCATTAGCTAAGGTTTGATCTAGAGTCTTGCCTCCTTTCCTTCTTCTGGCCATAATTGCCTCAGCTACTGCCAGAGTCTAATCCTCAACCATAACTTTTGGAGTTTCCACCTTCCTCCCTTTCTTAGCAGCTGCCTTAATCAGTTTCCCTATAGTATTTGGTTTCTCAGGACTTTTGTTCATGAGTTAAGTGAGGGTTTGAGTATCCTCATCAACCTCATCCACCGAAACCAAAGCAAGATGCTAGTGTTCTTTGGGTTTGGTGGTTCTGGCTTTCTTAGGAATACGGGATTCTTCAACCGGATCCGCTACCTTCTTGGCCCTGCTCTTTCTTTCATCCCTCTATTTAATGGCCTTTGCCTCATTTTAGGTTTCTCCATAGCTTAACTTCTTGAAATTTTTCTCCAGAATCTCCTTCCCCTAGAGTGACTTAAATCCGGAGAAATTTACTTCATTTTCCAATATAATTCTGGTGATCAGGGCACTGTAAGCATTCCTATAATGTCTGAGGAAGTGGATGATCAACACTGGAATGTTCACCTCTCTACATCTACCCAGTGCTATAACATATAGTGTTGGAAGGAAGACACTATGGTTAAGGATCCCTTCCGGATGAGGACTAATTTCGCAAGAACATGTTGCAAGATTCTTGGAGCTTATGGCTAATAGATGGAGAACTTGTCTCCAAAGTACCTAGCAGGGAGCCACATTTGAGGATGATACTTTACCTTCAATTCATCTCTATCAGTTCTCATCTGAACTCCATCGTTCTTTATATTTAGTTGCTTCTTAAAGAAATTCGATGTAATAGTTATCTCCTTCCCCTGAACTTTAGTTCTGAGAGCATCATAGTAGGAGTGAGCTCTCAGATTAGTGTAGAACTCATGCACCAATTCCAGATAGGTTGGTCAATTGATCTTCAAGAAATCCCTTAAGTGTTGATGCTCGATGAGTTTAGAGAATGGGTATGTTTGAAAGAGGAAACTATCTCCTAAGTAGTCAGTGGGAACTATTGAGTCAATGTTTTTGAGGTTTATGGGTATGAAATCTTTATCTTTGAGATCAGACTCTACAAAGATGTTCTGTGGATAAAGGGTTTGGATTTGGTTATTTATCATTATGGCTGCCATTTGTGAATGTTTGAAAAATTAGGGTTTGGAAATAGAAATTTATAGAGTAACAGTCGTAAGTTGCTCGCGTGAAGAAGAAGGGGAAAATTTAAGAGGTTTATATAGGATTTCCAAAGTGAGGATATAGTCGTAATCCGGACGCAGTTAAAGTTAACTGGATTGATGACATGGTAGATGGAATTTATGAGAGAGGTAAATGATGTTAAAACTGGAGAATGGGAACAATTTATTCTAAATGACAGCTATTAATTTTACCGCTCTTGGACTCCTCAATAAAAGTTTGAAATTCGAAATGTGTAAATATACTTTACTGCACTTTTTTTGCCATTTGTCCTTTCTATGTGCTAAGCTAGCAGTCTTTGTTCTGGATCTAGAGTCAATATAATTTCTTATTTTCCTGATTCCTTGACTCATAGAGCTTCAAACTAATCCTAAATTGTCTTCCGGATTTACCTTTAAATTGGATTGGACATTGCAATTGACTCCCTTAGCTTATTGAATTGATCTTTACTTAATGGCTTCGTAAAGATATCTGCTCTTTGCTCATTGGTTGGAATGTACATCAATGCAACATCCTTCTTTATTACATAATCCTGGATAAAATGCCTAATGTTTACATGCATCATCCTGCTATAGAGTACTAGATTCTTGGACACATAAATGGCACTTTTGTTGTCACACATTACTTCAACACATCCGGATTTAACTCCATAATCCTCTAGTTGTTGCTTGATCCAAAGGAGTTAAGCTACACAACTTCTTGCTGCCATATGTTCTATATGGTTGATAATGCCACCAAGGTTTGCTTTTTGCTATACCAGGATAAGCAATCTCTAAGAAAGTGAAAGCCTCCGGATGTACTCTTCCTCTCAAGAGTGTCTCTGCCAAAATCTACATCAGTGAAGCCTTGAAGTGTGAAATTCCCATTACTAGGATACCATAATCCAACTTCAGTGGTTCCTAGGAGATATCTAAGGATTCTCTTTACTACTTTGATATGTGAATCCTTAGGATTGGATTGGTATCTTGCATAGTAGCAAATTGTATAGTGTATGTCAGGTCTGCTAGTTGTCAAGTGTAATAGTGATCCAATCATTCCTCTATAGAGCTTCTGATCAACTTTTTCTCCTTCACAATCCTTTGATAGGACTATATCTGATCCCATGAGGGTGGACATTGGCTTGCTTTTTTCCATCTCAAACTTCTATAGAATCTCCTTGGTAGACTTGGATTGATTTATGAAGATCCCATCTGGACTTTATTTGATCTACAATCCAAGGAAGAAATTAAGTTCTCCCATCATAGACATTTTAAATTCCTTCTGTGTTTGATTGTTGAATTCTTCACATATCTTTTCATCTGTTGCTTCAAAGATGATGTCATCAACATAAATTTGGACTAGAATCACATCATCCTTCTTCTTCTTTATGAAAAGATTTGTATCTACCTTGCCCCAGATGTACCCCTTGGATATGGGAAATGTAGTGAGTCTCTCATTCCAAGTTCTTGGTGCTTGCTTCAATCCATAGAGGGCTTTCTTCAGCTTATATACATGATCCGAATACTTTGATTCTTCAAAACCAGGTGGCTGTTTGACATAGACTTCTTCTTGAATGACTCCATTTAGGAATGCACTTTTGACATCTATTTGGAACAATGTGAATCCCATGAATGATGCATAAGCACATAGAATCCAGATTGCCTCTAATCTTACTATAGGACCAAAGGTTTCCTCAAAGTCAATGCCTTCCTACTAATTGCAGCCTTGGGCAACCATTCTTGCTTTGTTTCTTACCACCACTCTGGATTCATCTAGCTTGTTCTTGAATACCCACTTGGTGCCAATAATTGACTTGCCTTTTGGTGGTGCAATTAGATCTTATACATCATTCCCTGTGAATTGATCTAGTTCTTCTTGCATGGCCTTCTGTATCTTAGAATTTCTTTAGCTCAATGAGAGAGATAAAAGCAGCATGACTCATCATCCTATTGCCTCTGGTTCTTACTGGATTTTGGACATCATCCAAAATGGCTTCTATCGGATGATTTCTATGAGTCCAAATTTCTCTTTGAAGATCTGCATGCTGCACTGGAGTTTGCTCCTCAACTGCTTCAACTTCTTCTTGATTATCTATGAAGTTTATCTCATGGTGATTAAGATAACTTTGTGGAGGTTCTGAGGTAAAATTAATTCCTTCATCTTCTTCCTTATATTTCTTGATCTAGAATGAATCTAGAATATGCACTTATTCTTTTTCTCCAGTGTTTTCAGCTTCTGGAGTCAAATCTTCTGGATTTGAAATTCTTCTTCCTGCATAGTTAATCTCATCGAAATCTACATGTATTGACTCTATTGCATTTTGGGTTCGTTTGTTATAGACTCTGTAAGCTTTGCTATGTGTTGAGTAGCCAAGGAAAATTACTTCATCAGACTTGGGATCAAATTTTCCTAATTGCTCTCTATCATTTAGGACGTAGCATTTACATCCAAAGGCTTTGAAGTACCCAATTTTGGGTTTTCTTCCCTTCCAGATTTCATATAGGGTCTTTTCTAAGGTCTTTCTAATAAGAGCTCTATTTATGATGTAGCATGCTGTGTTTACGGCCTTACCCCAAAAGTATCTAGGTAGATTATTTTCACTTAGCATTGTTCGGTCCATCTCAACTAAGGTTCTATTTTTCCTTTCAGCAACCCCATTTTGTTGAGGGGTATGAGGAGCAGAGAAGTTATGCTCAATGCCTTTGGAGTCACGACATTCAGCAAAGTGCTTATTTTTGAACTCACCACCATTATCACTCCGGATCTGTGCAATGCTTATGCCATGTTTTACTTCTATCCGGATGAATATTTTTGAGAATTGGTCAAAGGCTTCATCTTTGCTAGCTAGCAAAGCAACCCAAGTATAGCAAGAATAGTCATCCATAATGACCATAACATATTCTCTTCTACCTAAACTCAATGGTTTGATTGGATAAAAAAGATCAATATGCAAGAGTTCAAGAGCTCTCTTGGAAGGTATGTATGAGATGGAAGGGAAGCTTTTCTTATGCTGTTTACCTAATTGGCATGCTATCCAAATGTGATCCTTACCAAAAACTACCTTGGGAAAACCCATAACCAATTTCTTTTTGGCTAATTTGGATAGGAGGTTCATGCTTATATGTCCTAACCTCCGGTGCCATAGCCATGATTCTTCTTCTTTAGACACCAAGCATATATTCTTTTTCTCATTTTTAATGTTAACACAATAAACATTATTAACTCTAGGTGCATAAAGAATGAGTTGATTTGGCTTACTGTCATAGATTGAGCATCCTTCGGAGTCAAAGGTGACTTTTCTTCCTTTATCACAGAGTTGTGCTACACTAAGCAAGTTGAACTTCAGTCCATCAACTACAGATACATCTTCTATCTTTGTTTTAGATCCAATGGTTCTATGCCCAATGATCTGTCCTTTTTTATTATCTCCAAAGCCTACTTTCCTTTCTTTCGAATTAAAGTGATGAAGGCTTTCTCATCACCAGTCATGTGCCTTGAGCACCCACTATCAATATACCATGTATATTGATCTACTGTGGATCTAAGGCATACTTGCAAAACAGATTAAGTCGGTTTGGGTACCCAATCAGGTTTGGGTCCTCTCAGTTTATCAACCATTTCAGGCCAAGGATAAAAATCATAATAACCAATTTTCAATCTACACAATTTAGTAATATGGTTGTTTTTCCCACAAAACATGCATCCTGAGATGGGTCTGCTTTGCTCATGCTTCTTTTAGATCTTCTTAAGATCCTCCTTTCTATAGTTTCCAACATATCCGGCTTCTTATATACTTGTCTTTCCGGAGTGTATCCGAAAGTTGGTTGGAGGTGCAACTTCTGCTTTATAATTCTGTCTTTGCTTGGCATGTTGCTCATTTGATACAATCTTAGCTTTTCCCTTTTAAGCAGCTGAGAATCTTTGTGCTTGAGGCTGCCTCTGAGATTTCCTCTCTTTTTAATTTGATGGTCCTGGGTTCTCTCTTTGTTGAGAAGGACATGGTTTCCTTCAGGATGCTTTCTTCATCAGGGTTAGCTCCCTATTTAACCCCATCAAGTTTGCACTTAAGATCTGCACTTGATTTCTCAGGAAGTTTTCTTCAACCACATCAATATGTTTGGTGACTCTCATCAAATTAACATCTTGTGCGAATTCTTCACCATCTTTAGCAATCTTTATTACTTGTCTTCCTAGGGATTTGATAGCTTTTGTGTTTTTCCTCACATTCTTGATCACAATCCCTAAAGCTCTAGCAAGTTCAAAGTTAGAAACATAATTAGAGTAAGAGTTTACCTCAGTACTGGATGTTTCAGATTCTAATTCTTTAATTTATACAGTATCGTGATCAGATGGATTTCTTTTGGATTATTTTGCTTCCAGACCAGTCAGCGCCATGAATACACAATTGGTAGTTCTTCTTCTTCTATTGAAGATGAGCAGTTGCTTTCTTCACTATTCCTCCAAGTGGCCACCATTGCCTTCTTCCTGTGTTTCTTATCCTTTTTTTAGCTTGGGGCATTTGGTTTTGAAGTGACCTTTCTCTCCACATTCAAAGCAGGTAGCTTCTCCTTCTTTTCTTCCGGAGCTTTTCTTTGCCTGTCTCTTTTAGAGGTGCCTTCCTTTGACCTCTTGGAGTCATATTTTCTGGATTTCCTCCTGTCTTTCCTCTTTAGGAATCTATCAAAATATCTGGCCAGCATAGCCATATCTTCTTTACTATAGCTAGATTCCTTTGGTAGTTATCTAATCCGGAAGAGGCTGATCCTATAGAGTCTGCCTTAACTGCAATGGCCTTCTTCTTTTCTTCCAGCTTTCTCTCTTGTTAGCTATATCTCTCCAAGGATAACTCTTGAGTTAAGAGATTACCAATGAGCTCATCATAACTATAGAAGTTTAAGTCATGAGCTTCTTCAATGGTAGTCTTCTTGCTGTCCCATTCCTTGGTGAGATTGTAGAGCACCTTCTTTACCATTTCTACTTCAGAGATTTTCTTTTCGAGCCTCTTCACTTCATTCACTAGATTTGTGTATCTAGTGTTTGCTGGAGTAGATTAAGTTTGGCTTCTCGGACCTTATTGGTTCCTTCGTAGGTCACTTCCAGTTTTTGCCAAATCTCTTGTGCAGTCTCACATCCGGATATCCTATTAAATTCTGCTATAAAAAGAGAACAATGAAGCATGTTAATAGCATTTGAATTTTCTCACAATTTTTTATAATCATTCTCATCCCATAAACTTGAGGGCTTTTAGGGTAGTTATACCCTCTACTTCGTGAGTAGGATCATATGGGCCATCTTTAATGGCCATCCATGCTTGCATGCTTTGTTCTTGAATGAAGTTCTTCATATGGTTCTTCTAGTATGTATCGTGTTCACCAATGAAGAGTGGAGGATGGGCAATAGACATACCCTCAGGAAGGAGTTGTGATTTTTGGAAACTCATTTTGATGCTTGGATTGAAATTTGGACCTTTAGCTTGAGATTGTTAGATTTCTAGTTTTGATCACTTGCTCTGATACCACTTATTGGTCCCTATGATGATTTAAATAAGGTCAGAGGGGGTGAATGACCTTTTTTTTATGAAATTAGCAGACTTTAAAAATTCTTAGTGTAGCGTGTTTGATTATGTTTTATGTGATGGATCCAGATGATGCAAATATGAAATATAATGCAAAAGTAAAGAGTAAGAAAATCAAACACAGAGTTTTATCCTAGTTCGGCCCCGCCTACTCCAGTCCCTAGACTTAAGCCCTACAATTTGTCTCCGGATGGTACCCCCTTTCGGATGTAGGATATACCACTAGAAGCACCAACTCCTAGCTGAGTCCTTTTGTCTTTAGCAGGATATACCACTTAGCTTTTTACCCCAAACCTAAGCTGAGTCCTACAGGGAGATCCCACTTAAAGCACCAACTTCAAGCTATATCCCAATCTCACTACTCACCCAAGTAGGAGATCTTTTACACTTTGGTTTTCTCTAAGGTTTTGGTTTTAGACTTCCTTAAGTTTATAACTCACTTAGGAATCCTTACAAACAGATTTGGAATTGTTTAATTCTTGGAGGGATTGTGTTACTGATTGCAATAGCGAATTTTCCTGTGTATGCTTTCTTGAAAACAACTAGCACCTTCTCAACTTGTGTATAGGCTTCCATCATAAATGTAACTATTGTTGTTTGTTTGAACTTGAATTAAATCTTCACCGTTGTTAAGGTAATATGAGGCACTTTTGGAACCGTTGATCACTTTGTTAGATAGCGATTTTGACCCATATGAATCCTTGAGATTGAGGCTGAAAAGTTGTCAGTAATCATTTTTCTTGTATTTTAGTGATTCACCAACTTTTGCCCCAGTAGTTTGGAATGTGTGTGTCACGCGCCTTTCTTATTGGTCGAGGTATAAAAGGTTGTTACCTTTTCTCTTTCCTGTGTCAGTCATTTGTCTTTTTCTAAAAAATGCTAGCTATCATTTTTGTCTTGAATATGGGAAAGGATCTTTGACTTATAGACCAAAAGAATGGAGGGAATGTAATTTTTGAATTGTTTCCTTTATCTTCTAGATATTTAAGTCTTCCGAATGTCTTCAGACTTAATATCTTCAGATCTGTCTTCTTCCGGATGCTAGTACATTCAGTTCTTTCGGATGCTTTTTTGGAGGTTTAAAGTTTGTTTCCTTTCCAAAGTTTAACTAGATGCTTCCAATGTATGCTTAGGCTTGTCTTGGATCATATGCTTTCCATTTGGATTTAGGAGATTACATATTCTTACAAGTTTTTATTTTCTTCAAATTTGATTCGGATAGCATTTGAATTTAATTCTTCCGAATCATTATTTCCCAACAAAGTTCTGCCATTTTACAAGCTTTAAAGAAAATTTAATAGAGAAAGCAACTACTCAGCGAGAATCAGCTTAACAACAAGAGAGGATATAATAGATCAATAGACTTGTATTATCTGATTATCTGTATAGTTGATTCTAGCTATTGTTTAGACTAAGTTGAGTTACTAGTAGAAGAGGTATTCTACTCAATGGGTGAGTGATTATAGTTTGGAGGGTGCTTTCTGTAACTAGAGAAATTTGTGAAAGGCTTCTCCGCCTAGGGTAAAGGAGTTGAGATTAATGAATTAAAGCCAAGACACTCTCTTAGGACTGGATGTAAGCATAGGTTGCTGAACTAGTATAAAATCTCTGTGTTCTTTACTTTGAAGTTTTTCCGAATTTCTACTCAACCAGTTGACCTACTCAGCGGAGTTCATCATATCGAGAAAAAGTTACTATTTTATTAGCGTGAGTCATTCACCCCCCCTCTGACTCACTGAATGTACGTATAGGGACCAACAAGTGGTATCAGAGCTAAATCTCATTATAAAGATCTCACAATCTTGAGATAAAGACCATGACGTACAAAGGAGGAGAATCCGGTGGAAGGGCCCAAGCCTACATTTTACCAAAAGGCATGTCAGTCACCAGGCCTACCATGTTTAATGGTGAGCATTATACTTACTAGAAGAATTGGATGAAGAATTTCATCCAGTCTCAGAGTATGCATGCTTTGATGGCTATAGTTGAAGGGCCGTATGTCCCTACAATTGTGAAGAATTGAGTATGCATTGAAAAGTTTTCTAATGAGTGGAACAATCAAGACTTGGCCAGATTGAAGGAAAATGCAACTGCTATCAACTATCTTCATTGTGCTCTTGATGCAACTGAGTTCAACTGCATTTTAGGTTGTGAAACTGCTTGAGAGATATGGAAGAAGTCGGAAGTAACTTATGAAGGCACTAAAAAGGATAAGTAATCCAAGATCAACATCCTCATGAGAGATTATGAGTGGTTTCATATGCAACCCAAGGAAGATATTTCTAACATGAACACCCCGGTCATGAACATTGTCAATGAACTAAAAAGACTTGGTAAGAACTTCACAAAAGAAGAGACTGTCAAGAATATTTTGAGAAGTTTGACACAAGAATGGGATGCAAAGAAGAATTTGGAAAATGATCCTGAAGAACAAGTGCAAGAACAGGTCTGGATCAAGTTTGAAGAAGTTTGAAGAAAACAAAAACATAAGAACAAAAATATGTTATCTCCGTAATCTAAAATGGAAGTATGTAGTCCAAGACAAGTCATCGGGACATACATTGAAGACCATAAATACCTAAGCATATAATGGAAGCATCCCGTCAAAGTTTGGAAAGGAAACAAACTTAGAACCATTTAGGATCATCATCCGGAAGAAGATTGGTTGAAATAGCATCCGGATATATTAAGATAAAATTCATCCGGAAGATAAAGTTTACAAGACAAAGGGAATAATTTAAAAATCATATTTCCATCCACCTTTTGGTCTAAGAGTCAAAGATCCTTTTCCCTTATGTAAGATAAAATGACAGCTAGCACACTTTTCAGAAAAGGACAGAAGGACTGACACAAGAAAGAGAAAAGGTAACCACCTTTTCTACCTAGACCAATAGGAAAGGCGCGTGAAGATCACTCTCTGAATTACTGGCAAAAAAGTTGGTGAATCACTAAAATACAAGGACAATGATCACTGACAGCTTTTTAGTCTCAATCCCAAGGATTCAACGAGACAATTACTCAGTCTAATAGATTGATCAATGACTCTGGAAGTGCCACATATTACCTGATCAACGGTGAAGATTTAATTCAACACAATGGCTACATTAATGATAGGCTCTTATAAAAAGGAATCTTCACAAGTTGAGAAGGTGCTGGTTGCTTTTTAAGAAAAGCATACACAAGAGAATCCGCTATTTCAATCAGTGACATAATCCCTCTGAGAAACAAATCATTCCAAATTAGTTTGTAAGAATTCTCAAGTAAGTTATAAACTTGAGGAATTAAAAAACAAAACACTTGAGAAAAACAAGTTATAAAAATCTCATATTTGGGTGAGTATTGAGATTCAGATATAGCTTAGAATTGGTGCTTTAAGTGGGATCTCCATGTGGGACTTAACTTTAGGTAGAAATCTAAGTGGTATATCCTGCTAAAGATAAGAGGACTCTGCTAGGAGTTGGTGCTTCTAGTGGTATATCCTACATCTAGAAGGGGTCACCATCTGGTGATAAATTCTAAGGCTTGATTCCTGCTAATTGGAAAGGAATCCACTAGTGGAAAAAGCTCGGAGTAAGGACACTCCAGGGACTGGAGTAGGCGAGGCCGAACCAGGATAAAACTCTGTGTTTGATTTTTTTAACTCTTTACTTTATTTGCATAATATTTAATATTTGCATCATCCAGATCAAATATATCCGAAACATATCAAATATGCTACATAAGGCTTTTGAAAGTTTGTTATTTCCTCGAAAAAGGGTCATTCACCCCCTCTAACCTTATATAGACCCTCACAATCTCGAGTTAAAGGTCCAATTTTGATCCAAGAATCAAAATGAGTTTCCAAAACTCACAACTCCTCCCTGAGGGTATGTCTATTACCTGTCCTCCACTCTTAACCAGTGAACACTACACATTTTAAAAAAATTGGATGAAGAATTTTAGTCAGGCATAAAGCATGATGGCATGGATGTCCATTAAAGATGGCCGATATGATCCTACACACGAAGTAAAGGGTATAACTACCCGAAAGCCCTCAAGTTTGTGGGATGAGAATGATTACAAAAAATTGCATGAAAATGCAAATGCTATTGATATGATTCATTGTGCTCTTAGTGCATCAAAATTCAACAGAATATCCGGATGTGAAACAGTGCAAGAGATCTGGTAGAAGCTTGAAGTGACCTATGAAGGAACAAATAAGGTCAAGGAAGCCAAGATTAATCTACTACAGTAAAAGCTAGAATCTTTCAAGATGGAGCCCAAAGAATCCATCAGCAGCCTGAATACTAGATACACCAATTTAGTAAATGAAATGAAGAGGCTTGGGAAGGAGATCTCAGAAGTAGACATGGTCAAGAAAATACTCCGGAGTCTCAACAAAGAATAGGACAACAAAAAGACTACCATTGAGAAAGCTCATGACTTAAACTTCTATAGTTATGATGAGCTCATTGGTAATCTTTTAACTCAAGAGCTATCCTTGGAGAGATATAGCCAACAGGAGAAAAAGCCTGAAGAAAAGAAGAAGGCCATTGCGCTCAAGGCAGATTCTGCTGCATCAGCTTCCTCTAGACCAGACAAGCAACTAAAGGAATCTCATTACAATAAAGAAGATATGGCTCTGCTGGCCAAATATTTTGATAAATTACTAAAGAAGAAAGATAGAAGGAGCTCTAAAAGATATGAGTCCAGGAAATCAAAGGAAGGCCCTTCTAGAAGGAACAAGCCAAGAAAAGCTCCGAAAGAAAAGAAAGATCCAGAAAAAGATATTGCCTGCTTTGAATGTGGAGAAAAAGGCCACTTCAGAACCAAATGCCCCAAGCTAAAAAATGACAATAAATATAAGAAGAAGAAGGCTATGGTGGCCACATGGAGCAATAGTGAAGAAAGTAGCAATAGAGGAAGAAGAAACTGCTAACTATACATTCATGGCACTGACAGATCTGGAAGAAGAACAATCCAAAGAAATCCATTTAAGCAAGACACTTAGCAAATTGAGGAATCAGGATCAGAGATAGCTACCACTGAGGCAAACTCTCACTCTAACTCTGTTTCTAACTTTGATCTTGCTAGAGCATTAGGGGTTATGATCCACAACGTGAGGAAGAACACCAAAGCCATGAAATCCCTACAACGACAAGTACTGGAACTTGCTGAAGATGTTGAAATAATGGCACAAGATATTAACCTGATATGGACCACAAAACACATTGATGTGGTGGAAGAGAATTTCCTGAGGAGCCAAGTGTAAACTTAATAGGGCTAGATAGGGAGCTAACCCTAATGAAGGAGGCGTCCAAAAAGAAATCAGATTCTTTAACAAGAAGAAGAAATCTAGAGCAAGCAGCACCAAAAAATCCAAATTAAAAGAAGAATCTGGAACATCTCGAGCAGGAGAAAGTCTGGAAGCAACCTCAAGCATAAAGACAAACTGCTCCACCAAACAAAAAGACTCAGAGATTCACAGCCACTCAAAAGGGAAAGGCTAAAACAATGTTTGATGATTAGCCCATCAAGCAAAAGAAAAATGATATAGCAAAGATTGCACCTCCAACTATCTTCCGGATACACACTTGACAGACAAGTATACAAGAAGTCAGATACATTAGAAATTATGGAAAGGAGGATCTTGAAAAGATCCAGAAGAAGTATGAGCAGAGTAGACCCATCTCTGGGTGCATGTTTTATGGGAAAAACAATTATATTACTAAATTATGTAGATTAAAAAATGGTTATTGTGATTTTTATCCTTGGCCTAAAATGGTTGATAACCCTAGAGGACCCAAATATGATTGGGTATCCAAACCCACTTGATCTATTTTGTAGGTATGCCTTAGATCCACGATAGATCAACACACACAGTACATTAATAGTGGATGCTCAAGGCACATGACTGGTGATGAGAAAGCCTTCATCACTTTAATTCGGAAGAAAGATGAAAAAGTACACTTTGGAGACAACTAAAAGGAATAGATCATTGGACATGGAACCATTAGATCTGAGATAAAGATAGAAGATGTCTCACTAGTTAATAGACTGAAGTTCAACTTGCTTAGTGTAGCACAACTTTGTGACAAAGGGAGAAAAGTTACCTTTAATTCCGGAGGCTACTCAATCTTCGATAGTAAGTCAAATCAACTTATTCTTTACGCACCTAGAGTAAACAATGTTTATTGTGTTAACATTAAAAATGAGAAAAAGAATATATTCTTGGTGTCTAAAGAAGAAGAATCATGGCTATGGCACCGGAGGTTGGGACATGTAAGCATGAACCTCCTGTCCAAATTAGCCAAAAAGGAATTGGTTGTGGGTTTGCCTTAGGTGGCTTTTGATAAGGATCATATATGCACTACATGTCAATTAGGTAAACAACATTGAAAAAGCTTCCCTTCCATCTCGTACATACCTTCCAAGAGAGTTCTCGAACTCTTACACATTGATCTCTTTGGTCCAATCAATCCAATGAGTTTAGGTAGAAGAGAATACACCATGGTCATAGTGGATGATTATTCTCACTATACCTGGGTTGCTTTGCTAGCTAGCAAAGATAAAGCCTTTTACCAATTCTAAAAAATATTCATCCGGATAGAAGTAGAAAAGGGCATAAGCATTGCATGCATCTAGAGTGATAGTGGAGGAGAGTTGAAAAATAAGCATTTTGCTGAATTTTATGACTCCAAGGGCATTGAGCACAACTTTTCTACTCCTCACACACCTCAACAAAATGGGGTTGTTGAAAGGAAAAATAGAACAATAGTTAAGATGGCTCGAACAATGCTAAGTGAGAACAATTTGCCCAAGTATTTTTGGGGTGAGGTCGTAAACACAGCATGCTACATCTTGAACAAAGCTCTCATTAGAAAGACCATAGAAAAGACCCCATATGAAATCTACAAGGGAAGGAAATCCAAAATTGGATACTTCAAAGCCTTTGGATGTAAATGCTACATCCTAAATGATAGAGAGCAACTAGGAAAGTTTGATCCTAAATTTGTGAAGCAATTTTCCTTGGCTACTCAACACATAGCAAAGCTTATAGAGTCTATAACAAACGAACCCATACAGTGGTAGAGTCAATACATGTAGGGTTTGATAAGATTAACAATGCAAGGAAAAGAAGCTCCAATCTGGAAGATTTAACTCCGAATGTTGAAAATACTGAAAAAGAGGAAGTGCAGATTTAGGATTCCTTCCAAATCAAGAAATATGAGGAAGAAGATGAATGAATAATTTCAATCCTGGAGCACCATAAGGGGATCTCAATCAACCTGAGATTAATTTCATGGATGATCAAGAAGTGGAAATTGAAGCAGAAGAGGAACAAGCTGATGTGCACTTTATTAGCATATTATTATCATTATTTTTTCCATTAGTTTTAGGACTTTTATTTATGATTTATGGTAGTATTTAGTGTGTTTTCATTTTAGGTGCCATGGAGATTCTTGCTAAATGGAGTCAAAATGAGATAACAAGAGTATGAGAAGTGCAAATTAAGGCATGGGCATGCTTTTGGAGAGGAGATGAGCTACCTTACATGTGGAGTCATCACATTTCCTACTTAATAAGAGCCAAAAATTCCAGTACAAAACTTGATTATTTGATGACTACATTTATTGATTTTGTTGTTGGAATTCATCATTGGAAGGTAAGATTCATCATTTCAAGCAAGTGGACTCAATCAGCTAGCAACTTGCACTTCAATAATTGGCAAGTGGGAGTGAACTTGATGCTAGATTCAATGACTTTGAGGAGTTATTAGATATGACAAATTACAAAAGCATGGAGTAAATTGTGTCATTATGTCAATATGTGCAAAATGTATTCATGATTTATGACAATCTAGCTATCAAGTATGGGCATTGAATTATTTTGAGCAATTATTTACCCAAGTTTGAGTAATCAAGGATGCCAACTTGCACCTTGCTCTCCAGAAAATTTCATCAAGGACCAAGCTAGAAAAGGAGCATTCTACAAGTAGAAGAGGACCATGACATATTGGTGAAAAAGTGCAGATTTTTATTCTTGGTTTCTAGGCATGCTTCAAGTGAGGAATACAAGTAAAGGGGGGGAGCATCAACCATAGAAGATCATCCATCCACAAGAGCTTATTGAATTTTCTAGTTTCATTCTCAACTCTTACTTATCATGTTTTCAATCCATAATTTATGTACTTTCACTTTAGCTATGAACTAATTCCACCATAGCTAAGGCTAAGGTGGATCTTGGCATGAGTTTTATATAATTTCTTGAAGTTTTATGCAAGTATTTCCTATTATCTTCCATTGAACATGTTATGATTTGCTTAATGCTTTAAATGTGTGACCATCTATTTTAATGTTCATAGTTAGTTTATAATGGACTAAAGTACTAAACTAACGGAAATACATAGCATGTCGATATCGCATGACCATTGCTATTGTGGCTCACTAGTTTATGCTAGGATTCCATGAACTTAATGCTTTTATAGTCTAGGTGCTTAAGAGGGACCAAGTCTAAGTGTTTAGATCAAGAACTAGAATTAATAACCTTAATCGGAGTTAATTATTTATGAGATTCGCCATCCTTGGAATATGATAGAAATATTGCATTGCTTTGGGAATTGCTAAAATAAATGTCAAGTGAAACCAAATGCCTTAGCTAGTTTCACCATTGAATAACAAATCACTTTATTTTATTTTTGCTTATCATTCATTTTAATTTCATTCTTAGACTTAGGATCAAATCCAATGAATAATAATATCATCTCGCTTAGTTAAACAAAACCTGACTACATTTAGAAATTATAAGCATAGTCCTCATGGGATCGACATCCTTCTTACTCTTTATTACTTGATCGACGGAGTACACTTGCTCTATTGTGTGTGTAGTTAATCGTCTGCACCAAGTTTTTGGCGCCGTTGCTGGGGAACTATTTTTTTACAATACTAGATAAGAAGGTTTTTGATAAACTAGGTTTTCTTTTTAATATTTATGCTAAAAAGAAGCAGTAACATTATTCCTTTGCCTATTAATCTTGAAATTGAAAGGGCTTATCGCAGGAATCGAAAGATTAAACAAGAAGAACAAAAAGTTATGGAAACGGAAGAACAAAGAATAGCTCTTATAGTTGAGGAAAGGAGACGATAAAATGAGAGGCCAATCATGGAGCTTCTAGCTCCACATAGACACCAAAATAACTCTAGCATTATCGCTCCACCGACAAATGCAGCAAATTTTAAAATCAAGACCGAAATGTTGCAATTGATAAAACATTGTGGCCAATTTGAAGGGGAGTATGATGAAAATCCAAATGATCATCTAGACAAATTTCTCATGCATGCCGACACATTCAAGCAAGAAGGAGTTTCGACTGATTCGATCCATATGAAGCTCTTCCCATTCTCACTCAAAGGGAAAGCTTTAGAATGGTTGAAATCATTAGAGCCAGGATCACTTACAACTTGGGATGAGCTAGAAAAGGAATTTCTCTCATATTATTTCCCTCCTACTAAACGGCAATTTAAAGGAATGAGATTACTGCATTCAGACAATTTGAATCCGAAACCTTATTCACTGCTTGGGAGAGGTTTCAAAATCTTTTGAGGAATTGCCCTCATCATGACCTTTCTAAATGGCAATAAGTAAGTACATTTTACAATGGTTTAACACCTACTAATTGTGCCACTATTGATTCTGCTGCAGGTGGAAACATCTTCAAGAAGACTCAAGGGGAAGCTTATGACCTTGTGAACGAGTTGGCAAAGAAAATTTCTCAATGTCAAGTAGAAAAGCCAGGTGGGAGAAGGCAAAACGTCTTTTCCATGGAAGTAGGGCCAAGTAATCCTGTAGTAGCTAAACTTAGTTGTAAAATGGATTTAATGATGGCCCACCTAAACCTGAAGCAATTCACACAAGTCCTGATGTGTGGAAACTACGGAGGAGACCACCAAAGCCATGATTGTCAACTGGGGAACCCTTTCGAGGAGGACACTGTCAACTTGAGCTACATGGGGACCAATCAAGGTAAATTTCAAAATAACCCTTATAGTAACACTTATAATCCAGGATGGAGGAATCATCCAAACTTCTCATATAGAAATCAACAAAATGTGTTGAGACCTCCTGGATTCAATGGGAATGAGCAACGAACTCATCAACAACAACATGTGCCACAACCACTATGACAAACATCATAACCAACCGATCCTGTCTTAACCATTCTAAAAGACATTCAGACTCATCTTACAAACAATCAGGCATTTTGTAGAGACTTGGACACTCAAGTAGCATAACTGAATCGTGCAAAAATGGAGAGAGCTCCGGGCTCTCTCCCTAGCAACACCAAACCAAACCCAAGGGAGCAAGCCCAAGCCATCACACTAAGAAGTAAAAAAAGTGGTACCAAAAGAGGTAATTGAATCACCACAAAAGGTAAGGAAACAAAAGGGGTAAATGATTCTGAGACAAATATTGACACTCCTATTCATGCTAAATTATTTGCTAATCCAATTATGAAACCTTATATGCCAAAATTACCTTTTCCACAAAGATTGAGAAAGGAGAAACAAGACCAACAATTTTCTAAATTCCTTGAAATCTTTAAGAAATTGCGTATTAGCATACCTTTTGCAGAAGCTTTAGAACATATGCCTGTATATGCTAAATTCTTAAAGGAGATACTTTCAAAGAAAAGGAAGATTGAAGATAACGAGATAATCGCATTGACTAAAGAGTGTTCCGCCATTATCCTTAACAAGCTACTGCCATTATCCTTGTACTATTGGAAATTTCACATTTCAAAGAGCATTATATGATTTAGGCGCTAGCATTAATCTAATGCCTTTGTCTATTTTCAGGAAATTGGGGTTGGGCAACCTGAAGCCAACCAATATAACTTTGCAATTAGCGGATAGATCAATAGCCCATCCGAAGGGGGTAGTGGAAGATGTGTTGGTAAAAGTTGATAAATTCATCTTTCCGCCTGATTTTGTAGTACTCGATATGGCAGAATATGAAATGGTCCCTATCTTGTTGGGTAGACCTTTCCTTGCAGTCGGGCAAACTTTGATTGATGTTTAATAAGGGAAATCAATTCTTTGACTACAAGATGAGGAAGTGGTTTTTAATGTTTATGATTCGCTTAAATACCCTTGTAATGATCATGAAAGTGTGAATTTTATTGACATTACCGATGAATGTGTTAAAGATATTTTTTAGGAAAACATTGATGAGAAAGAAACACTAGGGGCCCTTAATAGTAGCATAGAAGATTGCTTGAGGGTAAAAGATCGTTACGAGGATCTAGATCGTGGGAACAACCCAAGAGCAAAGTCATCACTCGAAGAAACTCCTGTTTTAGAACTAAAACCTCTGCCCTCTCATCTAACATATGTTTTTCTTAATCCTCCATCATCTTTACCTGTAGTAATTTCTTCTTCTTTCACAGGGGAAATGGAAGAAAAATTACTTAAAGTATTAAGAGAGCGTAAAGGAGCATTCAGATGGTTAATTTTTGACATAAAAGGGATAAGCCCATCTTTATACACACATAGAATCTTCCTAGAGGAACAAGTCAGGCCGTTCGTACAACCACAGAGGCGATTGAACACAAATATGAAAGTAGTGGTGAAATCAGAGGTAATTAAACTACTGGATGCAGGTGTGATATATCCTCTCTCTGATAGTCCGTGGGTGAGTCCGGTACAAGTGGTACCTAAAAAGGGTAGCTCTACTGTAATGGAAAATGATAAATATGAACCTATTCCTGTCGTAAAACAACTGGTTGGCGCATGTGCATTGATTATAGAAAATTTAATGAAGCCACTAGAAAAGATCATTTTCCATTACTGTTCATTGATCAACTACTAGAGCGAATGGCTGGCCATCAATTTTACTGTTGTTTAGATGGCCTTTCCGGTTATATGTAAATACTAGTGGATCCCATAGATTAAGAAAAGACCACATTCACTTGTCCATATGGTACTTTTGCATATAGGCGCATCCCATTTGGATTATGCAATGTGCCCGCAACATTTCAAAGATGCATGACTGTAATTTTTTCTGATATGGTTGAGGATTTTATGGAAATATTCATGGATGATTTCTTTGTTTTTGGATCTTCATTTGAAGTTTGTTTGCATAATCTTAATATTATTCTTGAAAGGTGTGAGAAAACAAATCTGGCTCTTAGTTGGGAAAAATGTCAGTTTATGGTGCAAGAATGTTTAGTTTTGGGACATAAAGTATCACAGAAGGGAATAGAGGTTGACCCAGCCAAGGTCGAGGTAATTGAAAAGTTACCTCCATCAACTAATGTCAAAACAGTGCGTAGTTTTCTGGGTCATGCAAGTTTTTACAGGCGCTGTATAAAAGATTTTTCCAAAATTGCAAAACCTTTGTCCCAATTGTTAATCAAGGATGCTAATTTTAATTTCTCTAATGATTGTTTACATGCATTTAATGAATTGAAAGAGAGATTGATAAAAGCACCAATTATGATAAGTCCAAATTGTACAATCCAATTTGAGCTAATGTGTGATGCTAGCGATGTAACTGTAGGAGCATGTTTAGGCCAAAGATTGAACAAAATTTTTCATCCTATTTATTATGCTAGTAGGACTTTGAATGAAGCGCAACAAAATTACACTATGACAGAAAAAGAACTACTGGCTGTGGTATTTGCATTTGATAAATTTCGTTCATATCTAGTGCTTTCCAAGATTATTGTTTACACTGACCATGCCGCTATCAAGTATTTGCTAGCAAAATAGGATGCCAAACCAAGACTAATCCGGTGGATTATTCTTCTTCAAGAATTTGACATTGAGATTCAGGATAAGAAAGGAAGTGAAAATGTGGTGGCAGATCATTTGTCTCGCTTGGATGATGAGGTCTTTCCCGATGAAAAAATATTTGCAATATCGACGTCTCCATGGTATGCAGATTTTGCTAACTTCTTAGCAGGTAATATCGGTCCCCCTAATCTTTCCTACCAATAAAAACATAAGTTTTACTCTGATGTTAAGCATTATTTGTGGGAAGATCCATATTTGTTCAAAATATGTAATGATAATGTGATTCACCGTTGCAACCTGGCGAAGAGGTAAACTCGATCTTAACTCTTTATCACACTAGGGAACCAGGTGGCCAATTTGGCCCCACACGAACTGCTGCTAAGGTCGTACAATGCGGCTTTTATTGGCCAACGCTTTTTAAAGATGCTTATGACTTTGTCAAGTCTTGTGATGCATGTCAAAGAACCAGTAACATATCCCGTATACATGAGATGCCACAAAATGGAATTTTAGTTTGTGAACTTTTTGATGTTTGGGGCATCGAATATGGGACCATTCCCTAAGTCTTTCATCAATGAATATATTCTTGTGGCTGTCGATGATGTGTTTAAGTGGGTAGAGGCCGTGGCTACACCCACGAATGATGCCAGAGTAGTAGTAAAATTCCTAAAAAAGAATATTTTCACTCGTTTTGGAACACCTAGGGCAATTATCAGTGATGGTGGAACTCATTTCTGTAATAAACAATTTGATCAGTTACTGAGCAAATATGGTGTTACCCAAAAGGTAGCTACACCATACCATCCCCAAACAAGTGGTCAAGTAGAGGTCTCTAACAGGGAACTAAAAAGCATCTTAGAGAAAATGGTAAATTCATCTAGAAAATATTGGACTCTTAAGTTAGATGATGCACTGTGGGCATATCGCACCGCTTTTAAAACCCCGATTAGGATGTCCCCCTATGCTTAGTTTTTGGGAAAGCATGTCACTTACCTGTTGAATTAGAACACAAAGCTTATTGGGCACTAAAATTTTTAAATTTTGATATGCAGGCCGTCGGTGAAAATCGTCTTTTGCAACTTCATGAATTAGATGAACTTCGTGTTAGTTCATATGAGAATGCAAAACTTTATAAGGAGAAGACTAAACAATGGCATGACAAACGGCTCCTTAAACGATCATTCATGGTAGGAGATAAGGTGTTGTTGTTCAATTCTCGTCTCCGACTATTTCCCGGTAAGTTGAAAAGTAGGTGGTCGGGTCCCTTTTAAATAACTGAAAATTTTCCATTGGGAGCAATAGAGATTAGACGTAGCAATGAACCGCCATTTAAGGTAAATGGTCAATGATTAAAATTATATAACGGTGATGATTACGATGCAAAAGTAATCACCATTGTTCTTTATAACCCCGTCTAAGGTATGAAAAGTAAAGCTGATCTACTATAAATTAGCGCTTATTGGGAGGCAACCCAATTTTTAATTTTCTTTATTTATTTAGTCATTTTATTTTTGAATTAATGTGTTTATGTTATTTTAATTTTTTTTTTGGAGTAGGAAGAATATTTTAGGGCATGACCATGCTATAATTTGTCACTTATAAAAGGAATCTTGTATGGAATAAAATTTTAAGCATGCCCATGCTTAAGTAAAAGAAATGGACTTAATAGAATAAATTTCAATTCTAGCACGCTTTTATTTTTTAGGCATGGGCATGCCTAAATCAAGGTCTCGTTTTAAACCCTTTATTTTTAGAGCCCATTTTAAGGCATGCCTGTGCCTAAATTAAAGTCTCCTTCCGGAACTTTACTCATTTTATTCTCCCCACTTCTAATTTTTTTATTTTATTTTTTTATTAATAAACAAAAAAAACAAAAAATCCCTAATTCTATCATGTTCCTCTTCTTCTCCATAAGAACTCACAGCCAGCCACCGCCGTCTCCCATCTCCAATTCCGCCGTCCCAACTCTGCCCCTTATAATCTCGCCGGCTTGAACCACCACCATCCACCACCATCTCTGCTCCTCCTCCTCAATCACCGCTTCCTTCCAGTTCCAGTCGCCATCGCCTCCCCCTCTCCTCGCTGTCGCCTGCCACTGCTCCCCTCTCCTCTCCTCGCCATCACCGACCGCCGCTCCTTTCTAAGCCATCAGTTCTTGCTAGCCTGACTCTCGCCACCAGCCACCACCTCCGACTCTCGCCGGCAGCCACTCCTCCCATCCTCTCTACATTGTCTAGCCAACATGGGATGAAAGAAGCTCCCAATAAAGCCGGCTGCTGCTCCCATTCCACCAGTCCTAATGAAATCAGCCCCTTTCCCCCTTGTTTTAGCTAAGAAAACGGCCACCAATGGGATCAACAACACGAAATGAAAACAAAGGACTCCTTGAGAAAACCACAAAAGAGAAAGAAGAAAGACGACTTCGCATCCAACACCAGCTCAACTTCGAAACCAAAGGTAACTAGCAATCGATCCCAATTGCCCAGCGGTACGCTTCGAACCCTTCTTGAATCAAAATTGCTGGGTAATTTGAATTTTGATGAATCTTTAATGCCTAGGTATGAAATTATAAGAAAAATGCACATCGTAGGACCAAGATTGATTGACTTGAATGCATTGAAATAATTTGACATGGTAAATGAGTTTCATTCTTTGATTGATAATACTGAATGGAGTGCATTGCTTGATATATCATGTCCAGGATATGTTGAATTGATTAGGGAATTTTATACTACCTTTAAGTCAAACTTGAATAATTGTAGAATTGACACCCCTAGGGTAGTTGAATTTCGACTCTTAGGAAAGGAATTTAAACAAAGCATCACCAAATTGAATTTATCATGTGGATTTATCGATGACAATTTTGCACAAACTGATGAGTATAAACTAGCTGAAATTACATACTCAAAGAATTTTTGTCAATTTAATGTGTGGAAAGAAATGTCTAGGGATATGATGGGGTATCTCCCTAAATCCTCTAAACCTAAAGACTTGCAAAAACCTGTACACTAATACATTTATCCATTACTAGTTTTTGCATTTTCTGGAAGAAAAGATGGATTGAATGTTTGCAATAAAGCTGAATAAATTTTTCTTTAGTGCATGGAGAACAAAGTAAAAGTAAATTTAGGTTTTTGGGTGGTCAATCACATTCAATATCTCATTACAAACAAGTATGCTTTAGCTTTTGGTTCAATCATTACACGTCTTGCTCTAAATTTAAAAGTGATTAAGTCACCTACACCTAAGTTGAATTCTGCTTATGAACTATTACCTTTGAGTTTAGATTCCTTGAAAAGAATGCAGGTTGTCTCTCAAAATATGCAGATAGGTTGTTGGAGTTGGTGTCTCTCGGCCTAATGCACCAACAAATCAATCAAGTTCCAAAAAATCTCCAAGGAGTTCAGAACCTTGTTCCATTGACATTTCCATAGTTTATGGGATGCTACAATGGGTTGTTCGCTGAAACTCTCGAATCAAAGCAAACATGGCTTCCCAATTTCAACTTCATGGACAAGAACCTCTATATCCTCCTTCACCCCAATAACGTCGCATCATCAACTTGTTGACTAGGGAAGTTCCCTTTTTCCTTTCACTCTATCTTTTCTTCATTTTTGCATTGGTTGGTCATCACATTGAGGACAATGTGAAATTTTATGTGTGGGAAGGGAGGTTATAATTTTTTTAAAAAATGTCCGAAATGTTTTTTTCATTGCATTCTAGGTTGTTTTGTTGTTGTTGCTTTATCTTTTCTAGTTTTTTTTGTGTTGCATGTGAACTGTTTTAGGTTACTTTATTAGGTAATAATGACCTCAATCACAATGACTCTACAATTACCTTATATTATGCAGCTAAATAGTGACCTATGATAGTAACAGATAGTAGTCAACTTCGTGATCCTCAGTTTAATCGGTGTTTTGGTCTATAAAGTTTTATCAATTGAATATCACAATACTTGATACTAAACCATTTCTTTAAATGAGTGATTTGAGCCTCTAAGCACAAAACTACAAGTACTATTTCTTTTAATTGTGAGAATTCATGCTTAATTGAGCCATTATAGCATTCGAATCTAACACTTTTCACGACCACATTTGAATAACCACAAAGTGATTAAGGCAATTAGGATTGCCCTTTAGCTTAAATTTAGCCTACCCATCTTCCCCTAGAAAGCCCATTTGAGCCATAAGCCTTTTCTTTCTATGACACACATTACAAAGCCAATTTTATTTTTCATACTCCCCTCTTCTTTCACCCTTGATTGTGTAAACTTGTGAGCAACATGACTTTCAGTTACAAACAAAGAAACTTGTACAATTATGAAGGAAGCTTTTTGTTTTATCTCTTACATTTTCATGTTAGAATCAATAAACATCATTATTGAATTCTATTAGTCCGCGGTTAGTTTCGCTTTTCCTTGTTTCATCGTCCTTCTCTTAGCCTTTCCTGTCAAATCTTATGTATTTCGCGAATGAACTTCCAAAAAAGGGAAAAAAAATAAAAAATGAAAAAAATGAAAAAGGAGTAAAAAAATGGGAAAAAAATAAGAAAAAATAAGAAAAAAAAGGAATTACTTGCCTAATAAATTTTATCTCTAATAAATTGTGTTTTCATGTATACACCCTTTTGTTTGTGTTCGTATCATATAACACTTGATTTGAACTTTTAAAGTCTTCAAAACAAACATCTTATAACTTTTAAAGTCTTCAAAACAAACATCTTATTCTCTATTTCTCAAGATGTTTCAAATGAATTTCAAGTATCTCATCAATTGTTCGATCTTCTTAGTCATTATTGTTGACTGTTAATCTCAAATGAATCTTCATCTATTTCTCCGTATTTCTTATTTTGAATTGTTTTCGTCTTCCACCTTTAAATTTTTCTCCTTCTCATTTTAATTGTGCAAGTGAATTCATCTCCTTTTGAAAAGTCATCATCAACTTGTTTACTAAGTTCACATGATCTTTAGCCACTATTATTCCCTTTCCATACCCTACCTAAGCCCCGTTACAACCCTTGACAAAGACCTTTTGATTATGGTTTAATGAAGTATATAAATAGTTGTGATTAGATGAACATGCAAATCTATATATCTTGCTTTAAGTGAGGAACTTGTGAGCTTTAAAATTTTTTTCTCTCGCCCTTAAACACGTGTGTGAATAGAGTGATAACCTGGTGAGAATTATCAAGCAACGTGAATTCAATTTAGAGTTAGCTTTTTAGACGAACTCGCTTCTTAAGCTGTTGATTATGGATTTGACTTCGAGATATCTGTTGAACGAAAATGACACCAAGCTGTATAATATTTGGTAATTCAAGTTGAGGGTCAATAATGATTGAGTGTTATAATAGAATGTTTTAAGTTTTGTTCTTGCTTGAGGACAAGCAAGGTTTAGTGTGTAGGAATGTTGATATGCACTTTATTAGCATATTATTTTCATTACTTTTTCCATTAGTTTTAGCACTTTTATTTATGATTTATGGTAGTATTTAGTGCATTTTCTTTCATTTTAGGTGCCATAGAGATTCTTGCTAAATGGAGTCAAAATGAGATAAAAAAAAGAGCATGAGAAGTGCAAATTAAGGCATGGGCATGACTTAGGAGAGGAGATGAGCTACCTTACATGTGGAGTCATCATATTTCCTACTTAATATGAGCCAAAAATTCCAGCATAAAACTTGATTATTTGATGACTACATTTATTGATTTTGTTGTTGGAATTCATCATTGGAAGACAAGATTCATCATTTTAAGCAAGTGGACTCAATCAACTAGCAACTTGCACTTCAATAATTCGCGAGTGGGAGTGAACTTGATGCTAGATTCAATGACTTTGGGGAGTTATTAGATATGACAAATTACAAAAGCAAGGAGCAAATTGTGTCATTATATCAATACATGCAACATGTATTGATGATTTATGACACAGCTATCAAGTATGGGCATTGAATTATTTTGAGCAATTATTTGCCCAAGTTTGAGTAATCAAGGATGCCAACTTGCACCTTGTTCTCTAGCAAATTTCATCAAGGACCAAGCTATAAAAGGAGCATTCTACAAGTAGAAGAGGACCATGACATATTGGTGAAAGAGTGCAGATTTTTATTCTTGGTTTCTAGGCCTACTTCAAGTGAGGAATACAAGTAAAGGGGGAGTATCAACCATAGAAGATCATCCATCCACAAGAGCTTATTGAATCTTCTAGTTTCATTCTCAACTCTTAATTATCATGTTTTCATCCTTAATTTGTTTACTTTCACTTTAGCTATGAACTAATTCCATCATAGCTAAGGCTAAGGTGGATCTTGGCATGAGTTTTATATAATTTCTTGAAGTTTGATGCAAGTATTTCCTATTATCTTCCATTAAACATGTTATGATATGATTAATGCTTTGAATGTGTGACCATCAATTTTAATGTTCATAGTTAGTTTATAATGGACCAAAGGACTAAACTAACAGAAATACATAACATGTCGATATCGCATGACCATTACTATTATGGCTCACTAGTTTGTGCTACGATTCTATGAACTTAATGCTTTTCTTGTCTAGGTGCTTAAGAGGGACCAAGTCTAAGTGTTTAGATCAAGAACTAGAATTAATAACCTTAATCAAAGTTAATTATTTACGGGATTCGCCATCCATGGAATATGATAGAAATATTGCATTGCTTTGAGAATTGCTAAAATAAATGTCAAGTGAAACCAAATGCCTTAGCTAGTTTCACCATTGAATAACAAATCACTTTATTTTATTTTTTCTTATCATTCATTTTAATTTCATTCTTAGACTTAGAGTCAAATCCAATGAATTATAATATCATATCTCCTAGTTAAACAAAACCCAACTACATTTAGAAATTGTAAGCATAGTCCTCATGGGATCGACACCCTTCTTACTCTTTATTACTTGATCAATGGAGTACAATTGCTCTATTGTGTGTGTAGTTAATCATTCGCATCACAAGCTTGAATACAACATGAAGATCTGCAAAGAGAGATCTAGACTCACAGGGATTATCCAATTGAAGCCATTTCGGAAAATGTTCAAAATTTAGTCAGAACAAGAGGAAAACTCAATAGGATGATGAGCCATTCTATTTTTTCCTCTCTCATTGAGCCAAATAAATTTCAAGATGCATAAGGAGATCAAAGCTGGATGATAGCAATGCAAGAAGAGCTGGATCAGTTCACTAGAAATGATGTTTGGGATCTAGTGCCACTTCCGGAAAGAAAACCAATCATTGGTACCAAATAGGTATTCTAAAACAAGCTAGATAAATCTAGAGTTATAGTGAGAAATAAGGCAAGATTGGTTGCTCAAGGCTACAATCAACAAGAAGGCATTGACTTCGAAGAAACATTTTCACCAGTAGCAAGATTAGAAGGAATCCGGATCCTATGTACTTTTGCATCATTTATGGGATTTGCAATATTCCAAATGGATGTCAAAAGTGCATTTCTCAATGGAGTTATTCAGGTAGAGGTCTATGTCAAGCAGTCACCTAGATTTCAAGACTCAAAACATCCGGATCATATGTACAAGCTGAAGAAAGCCCTCTATAGATTAAAGCAAGCACCAAGAGCCTGGTATGAAAGACTCACTTCATTCCTCATATCCAAGGATTACATCCGGGGTAAAGCAGATACAACTCTCTTCAACAAGAAGAAAAAGGGTGATGTCATTCTAGTCCAAATCTATGTAGATAACATCATCTTTGGAGCAACAGATGAGAAGATGTGTGAAGAATTCAACACTCAAATGTAGAAGGAATTTGAGATGTCCATGATGGGAGAACTAAATTTCTACCTTGGTCTACAAATCAAGCAGAGTTCGGATGGGATTTTTATCAATCAGTCCAAGTATACCAAGGGAGATTCTGAAGAAATTTAAAATGGACAAGAGCAAGCTTATGTCCACTCTATTGGGATCAGATACAGTCCTTTCAAAGGATTGTGAAGGAGAAGATGTAGATCAGAAGCTTTATAGAGGAATGATTGGTTCACTTTTATGCTTGACAGCTAGAAGACCTGACATACACTATGTCGTCTACTATTGTGCAAGATATTTGTCCAATCCTAAGGACTCATATCTCAGGGCAGTAAAGAGAATCCTTAGATATCTACTGGGAACAACTAAATTTAGGATATGGTATCCTAGTAATGGAAATTTCACACTTCAAGGCTTCACTAATGCAGACTATGGTAGAGATACTCTTGAAAGAAAGAGTACATTCGAAGGCTGCCACTTTCTTGGAGATTGGTTAGTGTTATAGTATAGTAAAAAGCAAACTTTAGTTGCCTTATCCACCACAGAAGCAGAGTATATAGCAGCTGGAAGTTGGGTTGCTCAACTCTTATGGATCAAGCAGTAATTGGAAGATTATGAAGTTTAATCCGGATGTGTTGATGTAATGTGTGACAACAAAAGTGCAATTGATGCACCAAAAAATCCAGAACTAAATAGCAGGATGAAGCATGTCAACATTACACACCATTTCATCCAAGATCATGTAATAAAGAAGGATGTTGCACTGATTTACATTCCAACAAATAAGCAAAGGGAAGATATCTTTACTAAGCCATTAAGTAAAGATTAATTCAACAAGCTAAGAGAGTCAATTGGAATGTCTAATCCAATTTAAAAAAGAATCCAAAAGACAATCTGGGGTTAATTTGGACTTTTATGAGTCAAGGAATCAGGAAGAGAAGAAGAAGTAAAAGCTGACTCTGGATCCAGAAGAAGATTGCCAGCTCAGTAGATAGAAGAGATAAATAGCAGTAAAAGCACAAGAAAAGTAATTGTACATGTTTTGAATTTCAAACGTTTATTGAGCATCACACGCGCGACAAAAGCAACTATCATTTTATAAAATAACCCATTCCAATTCTTCAGTTCAAATGCCATTTACCTCTTACCTCAAACTTAACTTCCACCTCACCGATCTAGTTAACTTTAACAGAATCCGGATTACCATTATACTCTCACTTTGGGAATTCTATAAAACCCCCTAAAATCCCTCCTCTTCTTCACATAAGTAATACTCTTACTGTTACTCTGTAAGTTTCTCTCCAGAATCCCTAGAATCTCAAATCTTTTTGACAAATCTCCCAAGTGTCATCTATCAAACCATTCCTCCTCCAGGATACATCTTTCAAGATTCTGATCTTAAAGATGAAGATTTCTCTCCTCTAGACCTCAAAAGTCCTGACTTTGTAGTACCTACAGACTACTTGGGGGATAATTTATTATTCACCACTGAACCCTACTCCTAGCTCATAAAAGATCAACACCTTAAAAACTTTCTAAAGATCAACTATCCCACCTATCCAGACCGTGTCAAAGAATTTTATGATAATATGATGATCCATTCTTACTATGATGCCCTCTATGAGCGGGCAGACGGTTTTGTGGGCTTCACACGCGGGGTGGGCTTCGGGTTCGGTGTAGTTTAAGGAAACCACGGTATTTGGTTTGGTTTGAGAAAATCCAGTTCACTTAAATGCGGTGGCTTTGTAGGCAAAAAATGTGATTATATTTGAGAAATCTATTAGCATATTTTATTGAGAAAAGATATTTATAAGATAAAGCCTTTTTACTTTAGTTAAAAATAAAATAGAGTTGCCACCCGATTCAGCTCCACCGGGAATTGTGGTATACTGATCCAAAATAGGATTTTTATACCGAAGAGAAAATGAGATTCTGAGTTTGAACATAATAGTTACTCATATTGTTTAAATTATTTGGATTAATTTTGGAATTTTGGAAATTGTGGTGATTTCTGCATTACAACGGCTTTATTTAAGAATTAAATTCAAGAAATAAAATGGGCATTATAACAGCTTAATAAATGGACATTTTCTATCGAATTTTTGACAGAGTAACGGCAGCACCAGGGTCTAGGCTCGGAAACTCGGATAGAGTTTCCTCACATTTTGCATGTTTATCTATACCTGTGAGCTTATTTACACACATTATAATTTAAGTGGCACCACTGGCTCACTTAACCAGAGAAACGGAATGCAATATGTAATGATAAAGCAATAAATAGATGTTTTAATGAATTTGAAAGCTGGGGTTATTGCCAATTTCCTCAGTTTACCTTTTCGTTTGTCTAGGATGACTTGAGAGCCGGTGCGGGACCAAAGTTGTTAAAGATTGTGATTTTGTTGGAAAATAAATTTAACCCGAGTTATGGCTATAATCTTGGATTATTTCAAAAGGAAAATGTGAGGTTTGGTCATTTTTTAGACCGAAGATCACTATAGGATCTTGATCTAAAAAGACTGTAAAATGAGTTTATACCGAACGTTGGTGATAGAACTTGGATCTGGGATTATTTTAATAGAGTCTAGGGGCTTCTGGGATTCCTAAAACTGAAAAAGGACATAAAAGTCATTTTGAGATTTTTAAAATTTTTTGTCTCTTTCCGAAATGAGGGGGGCGTACCACTTTATATAGAGGGTCGATAAATAGTCGGCGGGATATTTATATAGGTAAATAGCCGGCGGGCTAATTACCACTCTGACAGGATTTAACATCAGATCCCGTAAATCCTAACCATATCTCGGTAAGATTTTATTTTTTTTACTGTAGATCGGTAAATAGCTGGCGGGCTGTTTACCTATGTTTGACCAAACTTTGACTTTTGATTTTTCAGGAGGAAATGCTAAATCGGAGCTTCCCTGGAATGTGTATTTTTGAATTTTGGATTTTGGATGACAATTCGGTCCTTTTGGGCTCATTTGTCTGATCACTGAACGAAATAGGCATTATTACTCATCGGGCTGGAACGGACCTGTGCTTATAGTTTGCCCCTCGCATACATAAATTTCGTGCTCAAAATTTTGTCGTATTCAAAATAAACATAACAGTGTGTGTGGGATGCAATGAGTTAAAAATATTTTTAATCCATAAATTTTGAAACAAAATATATTTTGCCCCTTCGATTAAAAATTTATTAATGAGTTGCATGAGGTTAAAGAATTGACCACGGGTCGAAATAAATATTTTTGGGTGCTTGATGCATGGGTGACTGTGTAAAAATAGCTTTTAGGTCCGCTCGTTTTGAAAACGATGCACAAAATATATTTTTGCATAAATAAAATTTTCTTTATTCCCTTGCTTTGTGTTTTCTTTTCATTGTTGGTCGAGTTTATTGGGGTAATCTGCCAGATATTGGCAGATTGCCCCATAAACTACATATAACGAACTGTTACCCTTGTGAAATTTTGCCATGGAGGGCTGCATCTGTTTTCGTGCTGATCTAAATGTTTATCTAAAGAACTCCGATGGTTGGGACCTCCTCGGGGTTTGAGGTTTGGCGAACATAAAGGAGTACTGCCGTGTCTATGTCAAAGACAATATGATCTAAGCTGCTATCTAGTTCTGGGACCCTATCGACAGTGTGTTCCATTTCGGGGATCATGAGTTATGCCCCTTTTATGAAGAATTCTGTGGGCTTCTCCGGTCCTCTGCCGATATGCTTCCAGTTATTCCAACATATTGCCTTGAATTTTCTGATTTGTGGATGAATAGTTTTCAACTTCAATGGTTTGACAGGCGTCGATTGATTTGTGACGAGGTGAGGTTAGATGTGGCATTTGACATAGTTAGGAGTCTTCATTCTGACGATGCAATCTAGTTACCGCTCATATGCTTGCTTTTGTTGGGGTTTTCCTCTGCGAGGTCCTAACTATGGTTTGCAGTTTTGCCTTTTTGAGCATTATCGATTAGATGCTGGAGGGAAAGCCTCCCACTGCAGCGAGCTTATCCGAGACACTGATCTTCGTGCGCTCTTCCCGGAATGGGACTGAAGATATTACCAGGGGCAGCATGCTCCTTCTTCAGGTAACTTTTCTTTGAGCCTTTCTTTTTGCATAAACTGGCCTTTTGGGTTTTTGATCCATCAGGTTGCCTTAATTTTTGCCTGGACCGCCTTTTCATGTTTTCAATCCAATATGCTATATTTTTTTGCTTTTTGACTTTTTCTTCTTTTTTATGCTTTCTCGTGTAGCTTTGGCTCTGGGATTAGCTTTTTATAATGTCTGTTCCTATGAGCATTGACTATCATCCGAGGGTCTATTAGGCGCAATGCTCCATAGTTCACATCGGTAATCTTTCCCACAGAGATTTTACCATTGAGGAATGGGTTGAGTTTATGGGGAGCTGAGTTACTGAGGATATCTATTGGGTTTGCCCTTGGTGGGGAATCACTCATGTGACCACTGACATTACTATAGATGGTGTGGTCCTTATTGGCCTTTCTGAGATCATCACTTATTCCCTCTATCGCTTATGCAGGCAGTACGATTGTTCTTAGAGGTTTTCTGTATCCTAGTGCACCCTTATTAGCCCGGAGCTTTCCTATACTCGAGTCTATCATCATGACATTAGATGGATTAGTCACACTCAGGGGGAGATGAACCACTTTGCCCCATTCGAAATCCATCCTTCCAAGGCTTATCGCATCTAGGTTGCGAGGGTTCTTGGACTGGCTACTTTCGAGGAGAGGCTTAGTGAGACTAGGAGGCTTCGAAGCTTCCTTAGGGTTTAGCGAGCTTTCCATTATGTGTCTTTCATCCCCGTGGGAGAATAAAGGCATCAGGCCTCATTTCTATTCCTATTTGTAATGTACTTTTATGTGTAATAAAGATGAAATAATGTTGTTTGGATGCGTGTTTCATTAAACAATTCGTAGTTTCCATTTAATGCACTCATGCAGTATTTTTAACATGATCATGTTACTATAAAAGATATTATTTATCACGGAGGATAAGTGGTATTTATTTCCAAGAAATGCCCATCGATGCCTAAGGCTTCGAACGGATTTTACCCAAGGCTCCACTCTTTTATTTTTTGGAGTCTTTATTTTTGCTCAAGAGCCCTTACCAGCTCTTGACAGACTTTATTATTATCTTTTTTTACATGAGATAGCGCTTCAAGTTGTCTCAATTGATCGAATTCACGAATTCATTGCCATCTAGATCTGATACAGTCCCTTTACTGAGAGTCTTCTTTACCACGTAAGGTCCTTCCCAGTTTGGCTAGAATTTCCCTCAAGCATCCTTGTGTGTTTTACAAGATTGTTTCAAGACTGAATCACCCATCTTCAAAGGTTAGCTCTTCCCCTTGACTTTGTGATTGTAAGCTCTGGCCATGCACTGTTGGTATAACTCTAGATTTTCTAGTGCGGCTAATCGCTTTTCATCAATCAAGGTCAGTTCTTCGTGCCTCGCTTTTGCCTATTTATCTTTGGGAAGTCTGACTTCAAGGGCTATGTGTAAAGACTTGATTTCCATTTCAACGGGCAATGTTGCCTCCATCCTATAGATAAGGGAAAAAGGAGTTTGACCCGTAAGAGTCTTGACACTAGTTCTATATCCCGATAAGGCATAGGGCAAATGATCGGCCCAGTCTTGGTAGTTAGAAGTAATCTTGGAGAGGATTTTCTTGATTGCCTTATTAGCTGCTTCTATAGCTCTGTTGGCTTGAGGGCGATAATGCGAAGAGCGATGATGCTCAATACCATGCTTTTCGATAAGGCCAACTATCTCTCCTTGGAACTAATTGTCACTCACCACATGATAAGGGATGTTGTACCTAGCAAAGATGTGTCGGTGGATAAATTGGGCTATTTTCTTGGCCGTAATGCTTGTGTATGATTCCGCTTTAACCCACTTGGAAAAGTAATCAACCGCTACTATAATGAAATGATGACTATTGGTCAAAGAAGGTATTATTTCACCAATGATGTCGATCCCCAGGCTGAGAATGGCTAAGGCATTGTTAAGTTTTGCAATGCTGTCGGAGGTAAATGGCTCACATCTCCGTATATCTGACAAGCATGGCAAGTCTGGATTCTTGAACACAATCAGCTAGCATGGTCAGCCAAAAGTACCCAATTCTCTGGATTTTCTTTGCCATCATGATGCCATTCATGTATAGGCCGTAGTCTCTCGAATGTACTTCTTTCATCACCTTTTCAGCTTCTCGTTGTGTCAGGCATTTTAGCAGCAGGCCTTCAGAGGTCCTCTTAAATAGATCTCCTTTAACCAGGCAGAACCGCACAATAAGGTTTATCAGTGTATTTCTATCAGAATCTGCAGCCTCAGCTGGGAATTCACCATTTTCAAGGAACCTGATGATGTCAGAATGCCAGAGGGTTCCTTTTCCTACGGTGTCTTTTATTATGAAGATGTAGTAAGAAGATTGGGCTGTTTCCATAACAAGGGGTCTGATTGGCTGCTTTTGGGGCCCTTCCCACATCTAGGATAAAGTGACCAATGCATCTGCCATCTGATTTTCCTTGCGGGGTATGTGACTAAATTCGCACTAGCTGAACATCGCCGCTTTTCTCCATATAGCTTCTAAGTAAGGCCTAAGGGAGTCTTCCTTTAGTTCCTAGTCCCCTATGACATGCTTGATGACCAAAGCAGAATCACCAATAATTTTGACGTTGTCTGCTCTAAGAGTGATTAGGGCAGCCATTCTAAACAAACAGGCTTCATACTCTGCCCCGTTATTCATGGTGAGAATTTCTAAGCTTTTTGACAGAGGTATGAGTGCTCCGTCTAGCGTAAAGATGATAACTCCTAAACCGACTCCTCACTTATTGATGGCACCGTCGAAGAATATGGTCCATTTTCCAGGGTTCTCTATGGTGGCTGCGAGACATTCATCGAGAAATTCTAGGTTTTCCTGTTCTCCTTCCCCGAGTGGTTGATTTGCTAAGAATTCGGCCACTGCTCTACCCTTGATGGCCCTCTTTGTTACATACTCAATACTAAATTTTGATAGCAACAAGAGCCACCTTACCAATTTTTTGGTTAGTGAGGGAGCCTGACATAAGCACGGATCCACTTGTGTGACTGCTTAGATTCTATACGATTGGAAGTAATGCCTGAGCTTTCTGGTGAGCCAGACCATGGCGGAACAAGTCTTTTCAACAATGGTGTATCGAGTCTCATACTCTAGCAATTTCTTGCTAAGATAATAAACCACGTGTTCCCTCTTGTCTTCATGTTCTTGAAATAGCATGGCCCCGACAGAGGTTTCTTCTACCGCCAAGTAGAGAACGAGTGGCCTTCTAAGAATCGACAGTTTAAGTACCCGAGGGTTCATCAGGTAAGCTTTAATTCCATCAAAAGCTTTCTAGCATTGGTCCACTCTATCAGCTACTGTTTCCTTAAGAGTTTGAAGATAGGCTCACATATGGTGGTCAACCGAGCTATAAAGCAATTGACGTACTGTATGGATCCGAAGATACTTCTTACTTCTTTCTCAGTTTTCGGCATGGGCATTTCCCTGATAGCATCAGCCTTGTCAGGGTCCATTTCTATGCCTCTTTAATTAACCATGTGCTATAGTAATTTGCCTAATATGACTCTGAATATGCACTTTTTGGGGTTTAAACGGAGGTTGTACTTCTCAATCCTTATGAGGAATCATCCTAGCACTGCGGGGTGTTCTTCTGGTGTAACGAATTTTACAAGCATGTCATCCACATAGACCTCGACTTCTTTGTGGATCAAGTCATGTACCAAGGTCATGACTGGTCGTTGGTAGGTTGCCTCTGCGTTCTTGAGTTCGAAAGGTATTACTCTAAAACAATAAGTTCCCCACTCCGAGATAAATGCAGTTTTAAACTTGTCTATTACGTTCATGAGGATCTGGTGGTATCTTGAGAATCCATCCATAAAGGAATACATGGCCGCTCTTGCCATGCTATCAACCAAAACAAAAATGTGTGGTAGCGGGAAATCATCCTTAGGGGTAGCCTTATTCAAGTCCCTAAAGTCGATACAAATTTAGACATCATCATTCTTCTTGGGTACGGGGACTACATTGGATAGCCAAGTGGGATACTCGATGACTTTGATGAAATTTGCCTTGATCTATTTTGCAACCTCTGCTTTGACCTTTTCAGCCCATTCTAGATGCATTCTTCTCATCTTTTGCTTCACCGATTGAATTTTTGGGTTCGTGGGGATCTTGTGCTCGATGATGTGCTGATCAAGTCTAGGCATATCCTCGTGAGACCAAGTAAAGGATAAAATGTGATTTTTTAGTACCTTTATCAATTCTCTCTCTCTTGTTTGATGGATAATTGATTGGAAATGTGTGCCATTTTCGGATCATCCTCCATGTTTAAATTAATGTCTTTCGTAATATCATTATTGATGTTAGAAATGCTAGATGAATGCTGGAATGGATGCATAGAATCGTAATTAGAATCACAATCCAAATAAGCAAAGTTCTTCATCTTATTATCATCATAAAGTACATTATTCATTTTAAAAATTCTAGAAATGGAAACAAAAGACTCATCCTGATCAATAGGGTCTGGCTTCGCTGTGAATGATTCTCCTATGGCAGCTGGCTTTAGCAGGATTTCCTCATCTTCCTCCTCTTGTACCTCCGCTTTGCCCTTCATAGTCATGACCATGTCCATGACGGCTTGGTTCAACCTACCTCCCATGCTCCTTGCTTCCTCTACTACCTTGAGCTGTGCCTGAAGGTTATTAGTTAGGGTGTCGAGGATTTCTTCCTCTCTACTCAGCTTCTTGACCTTCTTCAGGTGTACCTGTTTATCATTCTTAGTCTAATCTGGGATTGCCCCTACATCTGGTTGGCGACTGGCCTTCTTTACACAGGTTATAAAGCTTGTACCATTTTTGTCGTAGTTGACTATATCGTAGTTGGTAAGCAAAACTGGCGATACGGGATGAACCGAAAGCCGGGTTATGGTGCCTTACTGTGCACTAACCTAGAACCCATAAAGGGTGTTGGTCGATTAAGACAGTAGGACGGTGGTCATGGAAGTCAAAATCTGCTAAAGAGTGTGTAACAACTCACCTGCCGAATCAACTAGCCCCGAAAATGGATGGCGCTTAAGTGCGTGACCTACACCCGGCCGTCGGGGCAAGAACCAGGCCCCAATGAGTAGGAGGGCACGACGGTTGTAGTTGACTATTTCTTCCTCTCTACTCTGGTTCTTGACCTTCTTCGGGTGTACCTGTTTATCATTCTTGGTCTAATATGGGATCGCCCCTACATCTGGTTGGCGACTGGCCTTCTTTTCACAGGTTATGAAGCTTTTACCATTTTTGTCGTAGTTGACTATATCTAAGAAAATCTTGAATCCCAGAACGGTCTTCTCTTGATGAGTAACAGGCTCAGGGATTCCTTCATAGGGCTGTTGCAGCTTCTTTTGAAAGATTGTCTTATGAACAACTCTTCAAGAGCCTGTGTAACCGAGTCTCGTAGGCTTCCATTCTCCTGCCCCTATATTGAAGGTCGACATTCCCTATTCATAGGCACCTAGTCCTTTTCTAAGAGTGTGGTGCCTCTGCATGTATCCCTGAATCCATGGGCCCCAGTACACCTATGATTGCTTGTTCGCTTCCTGGCCAATTGTGGTTGTGGTAAACCCTTTCATGTTGCTTTCTTCCATCTCCAATGCTGCTACCACTGAGGCATCATCAGCTTCCAGGTTAATAATCTTTCCAAAAAACTGGATTTTGATCTACTAGTGTAGGGTGGATGGGACTCCTCCCAAAGTATGGAACCATGGTCTCCCAAGTAGCATAGAGAATGTTACTGGGATATCTATGACCGTGAAGAGTACTATAGATGAGATTGTGCTGATAGTGACTTCAGCTTCAAACGTATCGATGATGGTCCTTTTAGAGTTGTCGTAAGCTTTGATGACTGTTGTGGATTTCTTTAGGTCCTTTTCGGTTAGTCCTAGGATTGGTAGAATATCCTTAGGATAGACATTTAGTGATGAGCCATCATTGATCATTATACATGGCATGACATGCCCAAAGACACTAGCTTTCAAGTAGAGATCCTTATTATGGTGAATGCCTTCATTAGGTAGATCTAAGCTTGAGAAGACAATGTCGGCGATGACAGTGCTAGTCTTATTATTGAGTAGCGCACAGACCTATTATGGGGATGCCAGAGGAGATGTTTCAATTCCATCGGCTTTTTAACGATAGCGAGCCTATGATCTTGAGAGCCCAGGAGTAGGTCCCAGATACTCATCTTAGTTGTAGTGACCTTCAGTTGGTCCACAATTGGGCTTTCTATCTATTTCGAGGACTTAACAAAAGTAGGAGGTATCGGGTGCATCAAGGGCTACTGATCCAGTGACCTTTCCTCCTCTGGTGATAGGACTGACCACCTAGATTGGCGAGTTTGTTGTTTTAAAGACCTCAAACTCATCAAAATCCTCACCAAGGGGTATCTCTCTGAAGTCAATTGGCTCGTTCCTAAAAATCGGTGCCTTAGCGGTAAAGGGCCACTGCATGAAGGGAACCTTTTCAGGCTGCTTTTCTGGAATGATGGGGTTCTCTTGTAGGGTTTGGAACAGGATAGAATTGGATTTCTATCTGATTATACTAATGGATAAGGAGGCTCCATTAGTCGGTTCATTTTCGTAAAATAGATCTAGCATATCATCTTAAAGGACTGGCGCGTCGTGGTGTTTATTTGTATACCGTGAGTGTTCCTTGGCCGATACCATTGATGTTGGGCAGGCAACGTTGGTTGCTTCCCATTCCTAGTACAACATGGGGTTCCCATGCCTGTCTAGTTTGGGCGTTGTGTCATCCGATGGGTCGACCCATGTGAAGTTTTCGATGAATTGCTTGGCTAGAATATTCTAGAATGACTTCTGGTAAAACGTCAGCCCTTCATACCAAACGACTGCCTTTTCCTAAAGAGTCCAAGAGAACCTTTTGAGCTAATGGGCAGAGTGAATGTGCCCGTGGTTCAACATTTTCATGAATTCACGGATGTAAGGGCGTGGCCTTGTATTCTCATTGTAGAATATGGGGTAATCTTCTCTTAAGTCTGGACTCTGGATTCGACAACTGTTTTGAGCTAGTTCATTCTCTGCACAAATTCTCTCCATAATGTATTCGTGGAATGGTTCTTGCCCCTTATCTCAGATCATATTAATGACATGTTCACTATCCGAGTCGAATCCGTAAAGTCTCTAGAATCATCATTTACTGCAGACTATAGGGCTCCCGGGGAGTCATGCTCTAGAGAAGAGGTGTAGCTCTCGGCACCATCATAGTCAACTATTATGCCATTAGGGAAGGGAGCCTCGTACTCAAAATCTCTCGATAAGTGATTTAGCTTGTCATTCGAGAAAGTCTCTGATTCATACCCCAAGTTATCCATTTTGATTTCATCATCGTGATCTGATTCACTGGAGTCCACAAATTCTTCTACCTCTTCATTTGAATCCTCGAAAGGCTGTGGCTCAAAGATCTAGTTTGGTGTGTGCTAAGCTGGGATATCATTATCAGAATTTTCTTCTGGATCCTCTTCAGGGTCCTCCTCAGGATCTTCCTTGGGATCTTCCTCAGGATCCTCTTCTGGGTTTTCTTCTGCTACATTTGGGTCGGCTTTGACCCCTTCTACGGCTGTATGGAACTCGGAAACCATGGTTTGTTTGCTGGCAAATGTTTCCTCTACACGGGCACCCACTAGTGGGAAACAGGGCCTATGGTTTCGGTTATATATAGGCCTTTTGCTTCAGTTATGAACTGAGGAAAAAGCCGGTGAAACCAAAGGCCCAATCAGTTTGGCTTCGGTTAATTTAACCGAAGAGAAAGAGTATCATTTTCCTCAGTTATTTAAATAACCGAGGACAAAAAGCATTGAAACGGTGGTATTTTTACCCCTAATGGGCCTCGGTTAACTTAAAAAACCGAGGAGAAAAGGAGAGTTATTTTCCTCGGTTAACTTAATAAACGAGGAAAATAACTGCTACTTTGGCTTCGGTTATACATTAACCGAGGACAAATCAACTGCTTTTTTTTCAAATTCATTCAAATATATGAATCCAATCTATATAATTATAATTACCTAATACAAAAATGGCTCAAGAACTTAGCTTAAGTACTATATATAACTATAATAAGTATAAACAAAATCAAAATATCTTAAAAGGAGCCAAAAACTAATTAAACATTTAAGTACGTACAAGGCTAAGTGTGAATAAAATTAAACTAGCTTAAGAGCAAAAGCTAAATAGTACGAACAAAATTTAACAAAATCTATCACATGAAGAACTAATACCGAATGGCTAATCCATGAAATGACCATTTTGGTGACATGCTTCGGTTGGGTAATGCAAAGAACAAATTACCAAGGTAAGAAATGAACATTACCAACACCAAGATGACAAGTTTATCAACAAATAGATATTTGAACAATAGTAATTTTTCGGAGCAACAAAAGAAAGGAGTATTTGAGAAGTGAGAGCAACAAATATATTTAAGAAGTGACAAAATCTAGTCCTACACTTGATAGGTGCCCTCTAGGTATACTTATAGTATGTAACAAGAAAGAGAACAGTATGTGACTTGCATGTGGATAAATACTCCAGGGAAAAACTTACAGAAGCAGAGTAGTATTCTGCCAAATATTCTGCCTTTGAAGGGATCCATTAAGGATTTTCAGTAAGCTCTAGTCCCTTATTGGACTTGTTCAATGTCAAGGTTAAGATCCATAATATACGCCTAACAAGAAAGAACAAAGTATGTGAGTTACATGTAAGTTTTAATTCATGAAAAAGATAAGATTTTTACAGTATAGAAATATAAATAGTAACTATATACTACCAGGATAACAGAGAATCTACATCATTGGTATACTAGAAAATTAGTAGAAAAAGTCGAAAGCAGAAGAAGGCTTAGTACCAAACAGTTGTATGCAACATCACTCATCTGGTTCCTAAAGGTAGACAATTCCCAGTCAAGAATACCAATCACCCAATCCTGTAACATCAAAAGTTTCTCATTGTGGTAATGCTTTAGACCATATTAAGTTATTCCAATCAAGTCATAGGGAACCATTCTGCATCCCTATATCTTTCTTAATTATAAGCTTAACTAAAAGGATACTATATTCAAATAATTTAAGCCCCGAGATAAGTTTCAAAAAGATAAAAAATGCTCAAAAATCAATAAAAGCATTTCAAAGTTATGGAACTCTGTGGGATGAAATACGAAAATCTCCATGAAAGAGGCCTGATGATGCTCCTGAAGCATCTTCAGGAGGAATATGTTGTCATAACCAGTCAGACAGCTCCAGCATCTTCAGATATCTGAGGGACTTACCCTCACTAGTTGATGCAATGTATTGCTTGGTCCATATCTCCACCTACAAAATGAGGGTAAAAATGAACACAAGAACCACCAAAAAACTGCATAGTTAGATTTCAAACCAAAAACTTCTGTTGTATTTGTCAATCGCTCCCTGGTTCCTTCCCTACCCTTAAAAATATAACCTTAGCGGAATTTTATCATGATAATAAGCCCTCCCAGCATAAATTAACACCAAAGCAGCATTAAGAAAAGTTAATGGCTAGAGCAAAAACCAAATATCTGACGTTTGCAGTAGTTATCCCGTCGTCCAAAACGATAAATTTGATATTAGGGCACTGTGTCTATAAACACCGAAGGTATGATAATAAAAAAGAGGAACTAGGTTCTAACTCCTAAATAACATAAACAATCATGATAAATTAGAAATAAATGAATTAAATATATAAAACACGTCTTGAGTACTAACTTTTGAGCGGGGTATGGTGATTAGTATCTTGAGTTTCAATTTCGGCTTTCTTTCGGTAACTGACACTTCCTAATTGGAGCATCTGTTGATTTTCATAATATATATTCTTATCACTTTAGTCATCATGCTCTTAAATTATGTTCACTATGATCAGATATTATATATGTTAATTATTATATATTGTTGTATAAGGCTAATATTGTCTATTGTCCAGGAACTCTAACTTAATATATTCATAATTCACTCACTAATTACGGTGAGCATTACCCCCAATTACGTTTCATGATATTAACCAAATAGCCTTCCTGCTTTGGGGTGCCACACCTGATAGAACAAATTATCACCTCAATTCCTATTTATATCACACCGATCATCAAACTTCTAATAAAACAAACAAACTCCACACCGATAATTTGGAGTCAATGAAAATGCGCCCTTCCAACAACTCCATAACGTAAAATTCAGTACCAATCACCTTTGCAATAATATTTAAAACCAAGTGTACAGAAAATTAGGTATTAGTTAAAGCATTCACGGAGTTGAAAACAATTCTAAGGGAATTGAAAATTTCAAAAGGAATAGGGGCTTAAAGTTGTTGCATCTCTATGCCCTTGTCAATTTGGATTCTCTAATAAAGCAAAACCACAAACAGAACATAACATTTGAAAAGAAAATAAGTCAGTTCTATAATTTTGCCACTCAGAAATGCATCCCTATTTATCTCACAAGGAAGAAGATAAAAATAAATTAGAAAACTTAGAAAAAAAAACAGCTAAGCAATACAGAATCTCAACCATACACTTCAATTTTCAGAATTATGATATGAGTAAAACCACAAATCAGAATAAGAGAAAAATAGCAAAGAAAATATTACCTAAAAGTGGAATTAAAGGGTAATCTGGAGAAGAAGAATAGTAGGTTTAAATAGTGGAGAAGGAATGAAGAAGCATAACCACAGGCGGCGACGGTTAGCGGTTATCAGGAAGGACGGTGACGACGATGAGGCATTCTCAGGAAGGACGACTACTACGGTGAGGGGTTCTTATAAGGTGAATTGAATGACTGAAAAAGCACAGGCACAGGCAGTGATAGTGAGTGGTGATAGTGAAAGACGGCGGCGATATCGATGGTGAGGTTCTCAGGAAGGACGGTGGCGGCGGGGGGTTCTCAAGAAGGACGACGACGATGGGGGTTCTCACGAGGGTTTTAAGTGTGGGCTTAAAGAGAGTATAATCTGTGTGTTGTGAAATACAACAAATTATAATTGAACATTGTCCTCGATTTTTAGATAACCGAGGAAAATGTAGATTTTTGTCCTCAGTTTTTTAGATAACCAAAACAAATGTTCTATCCGAATTGATTTTTCTCTTCGGTTATCTGAAAAACTGAAGATAATGTGCAATTCCAGCCCGCGAACTGAACATTAATTTTGGTTGTACATAAAACCGTAACCCAACTAGTGAGTTAAAAGCCCATTTTTCCACTAGTGACCATATATTGTAATATCGATATGGATTTCTCCAAACATGTCTTGTGTACCTCCATATAGATTCAGGCCGAGATACCTCTGCTAGTCTGTGTGGTTACTCCATGCCTACTCAGGATCATATAGTTCTTGGATCTTTAGATGTGCTTCCCCAAAAGAGGTCCTGAATTCGAACAGACTCATTCCGACATAGTTGGGACTCATATAATCCAGATGAGTATACATGGGAGGTTTAGGAGGAAGGATATCTTGCCAGCCAATATTATGCTGATATGCTTGTGGTGCCAACCACCAGTAAAGCTCATTCGGGTATGGCTAACATGCCCTGAAGTAGCGGAGGAAAGATCTCTCCATAAAGTACTAGTTCTAACATCCTTCTAGTGGCATTACGTCATACCAGTCCATGGTCGAGTCTCCTAAGTATCGGGGAAACTGTGGTGCAAAGCCCATCATGGCTATTCCTTGTTCATGCATAAACCAAAGGAATTACTCCAGATCTTCATTCAGATCTAAATCTTTGTAATATGTAAGATGTGGTGGTATAAGATACCGGTCCAACCCTTCTTTTCTCATCCTTAGGACATACTGGTCAGCCATATAGATGATATCCATGTTGTCAAAGATTATGTTGTCCCCTCACCCTAGGCCGTGTCAAAAGTTATATGTTACTTCGCGTCCGTATTTGTCAACTTCCACATGAACAATGATGGCATTTATCGTAGCTTGGAGGTTTGGCAGCATATTAGTTTGAGTTCTTGGCTTCTTCTCAGGTTCTTTCATTTTCCCATCGGCCATCATTTACTGTAGATATTTTAGTAGCCGAGTGCATTCTTTAGTGCGGTGCCCTTTAGTCACGTGATAAGCACAGAAATTATCCCTGTCTGTCACTATAGGTGGAGTGAACGGCTTAATGCTTTGGAGTTGGTTTGACTTCCTTAGTTTGGTGAATATCTGGGATAGGGATTCCACCCATAGAGAATTGGACCGGTGAGTCTGTACTTGGATAACTGCTGCCACTTTAGGAGCGACTTTTGAGGATTTGGAGGTGCTTTGTTTGGAAGAACCGCCTTTATCCCAATATCGAGGTTTAGTATAAGCTTGCTGTTCTTACTTCTTTGTTCGATCTTCTTCTTCATATTTTTCAAGCCTCTTGGCATAGTCTACCACGTCGTTAAAGGTGTCAAATCTTTTCATCTTCATTTCATCATGATATTTTAGGCTAGAGCCTTCGACAAGCTTTACTATCAGGGCATCTTGGTCAGGTGCCTCGGTCACAATCATATGCACAGTCATCCACCTCAGGTAAAACTCTTCGAAGGACTCATTCGGTCGTTGCTTAATTTTTTTGAGATATTGCAGAGTAGTCTTGACCTTGAGATTGAAGGCATAGTTTTTAAGGAACGCAGAGTATAGCTTCTTCCAATCAGATTTTACATCGGTTGGCATTCTCATGTACCACTCAGAGGCGGGTCCATGAAGAATTGCTTAGAATAGATTGACCATGTGAACCTTAGGGATGTTCATTCTAGTCATAATTTGGAGATAACTCTGCACGTGCGTGTGGGGAGGTCCGGTGCTAGTATATGGGGCCATGTAGAGCATCACAAAGTTAGCCGAAAGGGCTTCTGATTCCTTGGGCAGGAATCGATCAATATCCACATATTGCTCCATAGAGGGGGCAATAGATATGTCCTTTGCTGGAGATAGTTTTTCCATGTCTGCCATCTTTGCTTTTAGTGCGGCTATTTCGGTCTCTTATTCTTGGGTTTTCTGAGCATTAGCACTCAGCCTTTCCTAAATATCATGAAGTTCTAGGGCATCAAGAATCCTTCTAAGGGACTGGCCAACTGCACCATCATTTGCCATTGTAATTTTGGGTTATAGATCAGAGAAGAATCCATCTAGAGATTCAATCGATGGCGGGCGTATAACTTTTGGACTACCCGTAACGGGTCTCAACCTGCATCTCTCTCACTTCCAACCTGAAAGGGCAAGAGATCAAGTGTTAGTAAGTTCATCGAGCGTGGCTTTGAGCCTTTCTCACCTTGTTCATGGGAGAATGAATGAATGTATGAGTGATCAAATGCATGGATGAATGATGGAGATATATAATTAAATTAAAAAAAAGGTTTGGGCATACGCCAATCGCTCGAGGAGCAATTGAAAACTTGCGATATTCATGGAATATTGCAAACACATGGTTCAAAGACCAAGGGCCTGAGTTGGATCAGACTCGAAAGCCTGAGAGTGAATTGACTCGTTGGTCAAAGGTGGGTCGACTCATTGGTCTACAGGATGAGATGACACTAGGGTCACTCAAAGTGTTTTAACTCATTGGTCCAAGGGTGAGCTAACTCGCTGGTCACTCAAAAGGGTTTTGACTCATTGGTCCAAGGATGAGCTGACACTGGGGTCAGTTGAAAAGTTTTGACTTATTGGTTTAAGGGTGAGCTGACATTGGGGTCACTTAGAGGGTTTTGACTCATTGGTCTAATGGTGAGCTGGCACTAGGGTCACTCAGAGGGTTTTGACTCATTAGTCCAAGGGTGAGTTGACTCGCTGGTCACTCAAAAGGGTTTTGACTCATTGGTCCAAGGGTGAGCTGGCACTGGGGTCACTCAAAAGGTTTTGACTCATTGGTCCAAGGGTGAGCTGACACTAGGGTCACTCAGAGGGTTTTGACTCATTGGTCAAAGGGTGAGTTGACACTGGGGCCACTCAGAGGGTTTTAACTCATTGGTCCAAGGGCGAGCTGACTCGCTGGTCGCTCAAAAGGATTTTGACTCATTGGTCCAAGGGTGAGCTGACACTGGGGCCACTCGAAAGGTTTGATGTATTTCGGCTCATGGGTTGAGCCTAGGTGGGCTTACTAGTCTTGATTACTTTGGCTCATGGGCTGAGCTTAGGTGGACTCACTAGTCTCGATCAATTTTGGCTCATAGGCTGAGCCTAGGTGGACTCACTGGCCTAGGTCAATTTTGGCTCATAAGCTGAGCTTAGGTGGACTCACTAGTCTTGGTCAATTTCGGCTCATAGGCTAAACCTAGGTGGACTCACTGGTCACGGTCAATTTTGGCTCATAGGCTGAGCCTAGGTGGACTTACTAGTCTTGAGAGATAAAATGAGATGCCACATACAAATGTTATGGCTGCATAAAGATGTGGTTAGTTTACACACAATCGTGATGTTTATGGTGTCCGTTTTCAGTTTATTTATATTTAATAAGTCTGCACATGCAGCAAACGGTTAGATCGCGCATACCGCCCCTTTAACTCCATTGGGTTACTTTGCTTTGAAGCCAACGAGGGATTTAGCGAAGTTTGCTCACGTGCACTCAAGGTTTCTAGGTAGGCGTATGAGATAGTGTCTACGGTTCATCTACATGTGGGTTTTGGTCTCAGGATTGGGTGCGATTTGGGATACCCTGCGCCTTTATGTACTAAGTCCCAGTGGCCCTAAGCGAACCAAAGGAAACTTTTCCACATATAATAAACATAGGTAGTCTTGCCCTTAAGCGAACAAGGTCCTCGTACGTTACGCAAGGGGTGTGATCAGATCCATATCCCTCAAGCCCTAAGCGAACTTAGAGATACTTCGCCAAAAGACACCTAAATTATTTCAGGGGTAAAGAATGCAGATGCTATGTAGTCCTAAAATTAGTGTAATATAGGAGTTACCATAAATTCTTTAGTTCCAAAATTTAATTTGAACAATATTCAAATTATCATGTCAAAAAGAATTTTAATAAAAATCAAGTTTTTATAAAAATAATTTCACCCCAGCAGAGTTGCCACTGTGAGCGGGCAGATGGTTTCACATGCTTCACATGCAGGGTGCGGCGCGCGGGGCGCTCTTCAGGTTCGGTGCGGTTTAAAGAAACAACGATGTTTGGTTTGGTTTGAGAAAATCAGTTCGCTTAAATGCGGTGGCTTTGTAGGCAAAAAATGTGATTATATTTGAGAAATATATTTGCACATTTTATTGAGAAAAGATATTTTTAAGATAAAATATTTTTACTTTATTTAAAAATAAAATAGAGTTGTCACCAGGTTCAGCTCCACCGGAAATTGTGGTATACTGATCCAAAATGGGATTTTTATACCGAAGAGAAAACGAGATTCTGAATTTGGACATAATAGTTACTTATATTGTGTAAATTGTTTGGATTAATTTTGGAATTTTGGAATTTGTGGCGATTTCTCCATTACAACGGCTTTATTTAAGAATTAAATTCAAGAAATAAAATGGGCAATATAACGGCTTAATAGATGGACATTTTCTACCGAATTTTCGGTAGAGTAACGGCAGTGCTAGGGTCTGGGCCCGGAAACTCGGATAGAGTTTCCTCACATTCTGGATGTTTATCTGTACCTGCGAGCTTATTTAGACACATTATAATTTAAGTGGCACCAGCGGCTCACTTAACTAGAGAAAGGGAATGCAATATGTAATGATAAAGCAATAAAGATATGCTTTAATGAATTTGAAAGTTGGGTTTAGAGCCGATTACCCTCAGTTTACCTTGTCGTCTGTCCAGGATGACTTGAGAGCCGGTGTGGGATCGAAGTTGTCAAAGATTGTGATTTTGTTGGAAAATAGATTTAACCCAAGTTATGACTATAATCTTGGATTATTTCTAAAGGAAAATGTGAGGTTTGGTCATTTTTTAGACCGAAGATCACTGTGGGATCTTGATCTAAAAAGACCGTAAAATGAGTTTATACCAAACATTAGTGATAGAACTCGAATCTGGGATTATTTTGACAGAGTTTTGGGGCTTCTAGGATTCCCGAAACTGAAAAAGGACATAAAAGTAATTTTGGGATTTTTAAATTTTTTCGTCTCTTTCCGAAATGAGGGTGGTGCACCCCTTTATATAGAGGGTCGGTAAATAGCCGGCGGGATATTTACATAGGTAAATAGCCAGCGGGCTAATTACCACTCTGACAGGATTTGACATCAGATCCCGTAAATCCTGGCTAGATCTGGTAAGATTTTATTTTTTTTACTATAGATCGGTAAATAGCTGGCGGGCTGATTACCTATATTTGACCAAACTTTGACTTTTGATTTTTAGTAAGAAATGCTAAATCGGAGCTTCCCTTGAATGTGGATTTTTGAATTACGGATTTTGGATGACAATTCGATCCACTTTGGCTCATTTTTCTGATCACTGAACGAAATAGGCATTATTCCTCATCGGGCCGAAACGGACCTGTGCTAACACCCTCAGAACCAGAGTACAAGGAAAGGTAATCACTGTCACACTAGAAATCTTTGTGACTTAGTTTGGCATGAAGAATGATGGAGTTCAGCTACGAAATGATGGTGATGAGCTATTTGTCAAATATCATCCAAAGATGCGACTTCCAGTTTGCTACTTTGGAGACAAATTCTCCACCTACTGGCCACAAACTCCTAGAAGTCTCAAACATGTTCTAGCCAAACTCATCCTAATCTGGAAGGGATCTCTCACCACAGTGTCCTCCTTTTAACACTGTATCCTGCAACACTGGGTGGAGAGCAGAGTTGTGAATATGCCAGTATTGATCCTGAAAAATGGAGTCAGTTTATCCGGAGTTCAATCCATTCAACGGAAAGAGAATTTGGAGAAGAATCATAAAAAATTGACTTTTTGAGAAGTCTGGAACGAGGAGAAAGCCATTAGGCAAAAAGAGGAGAGGAAGGAAATGAGCAAGGTCCGGAAGGCCAGAAATTTACCTTAGAATGCTTCGATGGCTAAGAAAGCCAGAACTAGTAAGCCTAAAGATCAAAGAAAAATTAACCTCAAGCCTATAGCTGAGGAAAAGGATGAGGACAAAATGACCATCACACAACTACTAAAAATAACCCGGGATAAGCCTAAGAGAAGAGGTAGGTTAATAAGGACTGCTATCAAGAAGCCTGTCTGCCAATTAGAAGCTACTAAAAAAATTATAGTGGCTGCTGCTGCCATCAGAAGGGTAGGAGAAAGGGGAGAAAAGGTCTGCTGAAGAAATCCTGGAATAGGAAGATGACTCCAACAGTGAGGAGATAAGGGATGGGGAGCCTCTCCCGAAGAAGCAGTTCATCCGGAAGGGATCAACCTTTGATGAAGCACTGAAGGCCAAAAGGGCCAAATTATCTATGAAAAGAATAACAATCGCCATCAGTATCAGGGAACCAAGTCCCAAAAGCACAGAAATTGCAGATCTTAGTAAAGGCAAGGAAATAGTAATTGCTGGAAAACCAGTGCTTCTGGATAACATCTTTTCAGAGAATCCCCAGTATGAGGAGATAATGAGCACAGTCTGGGATAACTTGAAGTAAAATAGACTAACCAAGGAGGGACGTGGAGGCTCGTCAGGAGCTGGAACCACTGATAATTCTTCAATATTGGTAGTCTCAACTGATCTGGCGCTTCTTAAGGAGGCTAAGTATCCGGAGAAAGATTTATTCCTATTCAAAGCGAGAACTGAGCCTCTTTTGGATAACTTATTGAACTAAGATGTGGATGTGGTTGAGATAGGAAGTCCTGCAAAGGCAACTAGAGATGATGGTGAGGATAATGCCACCATTCATGATGAAGAAGCAATGGTCATAAGTCCTATAAAGGCAATTGGAGGGGAGACTAAGGAAATTTCTAATCTTTCGAATACTGGGGTAATAGAACAGACTGAGGAAGAGATCACAGAACCACTATAGAACAATCAGGTAATCTTTATCTTAAATACTTCTGCCACTGATGCTGGGGTTAAGGCCACTAAAAACTAAGGCAACTTGGATGCATAAACCTAAACTGCATCTAAGGTAGATGAGCCTATCCTGGAGCATAATGCTCCGAAGGAGGGAACTAGTCTGGGACCCAATGAGAATAATTCTAAAGTGGACTCTATGGGCGAGGCTAGTCTGGAGGAATGTTTGAAAGAACAGAGGAAGAATGAGTCAAGTAAATCTGAATCTTTTGGATCTCAGGAATCCGGAAGCAACTCTGAAATAGAGACCTTATTTTCAGAAAGCACTCCAAAGAAGCTAGCATCTATTCCCAATCTTGGTAGAGTTTATAAATTGACAACTTTAAAGATGATTCAAGAAGTTGTAGTTGAGGGGCAGGAAGACAGCCATGTTAGGGGGATTCTCCAAAGCATATGCACTCAACTTAAATCCGTGGAGAGCATAATAAATGATAAATCCTTGGCTTTGGATTTGAAGTCTAAAATGGGGGAGATTAAGGGAGTTGTCCAGAGCATTGAAAGGAAAATAGAAGGATTTCCCTCCATTGACCATATTGCAGAAGCTTCCCTCTTAAAAATCACTCCGGTGTTAAAACAACTAAATTTAAATATTACAGGAGCTAATCGCTTTTCAGATCAAGCTCTCACCGGAGCTGATAATAATTTTGAAACACTGATGGGTTAGATTACCTCCTCCTCCACCAATTTATCAATTGAGTCGAAAAAGCATATTAACCGCAAGTTTGAAAGCTTGGAAAAATTCATTTCGGAGTAGTAGCTGAAGCTAGAAAGGGGATTACATTTGGGCTTAAGGAATTGAATGAAGAACATTAAGCTGCGCAAGAGATTTTATGTAATTTTCTTGATGAAGGCCTCTTAAAGCTGCTGAAGAAGCAAATGGATGATATCAGTGATGATGTTGGGAGTCATATCTCGGGAACAGAGTAGATTGCTAACAACTTAAGAGAAGCATTTCATAAAGATCTCACAACTCTTAACTCAAGTGTTCATAACATCCGGAGAGATATCATTGAAGAAATTGAGCTCATAAAGTCAGGTATGGATAATCTATCTCTTAATTCTCCTTCTACATCATCCGGATCATCATCTGCCAATCCGGAGAGCCTTCTCATCCCCATTTGTCAAGACCTTGTCCAATCAATTAGGGATACAAGATTCTTTGGTTAGAAATGCAGCTTGACTCTTCTTAAGGCACTCTTATCAGTCTTTGAGGAAGTAGACTGGAAGCATGCTCTAAAGATGATTCATGACATGGTCAAGTCATACAAGCACCTTAGAGAACAAATCAAGCCACTCCATCTCCTTCCGGCATAGTTAAAACTATTCTAGAAAAGCGCCCACAAGGAAATATGGATTATTCAGTTTATTCAGAGGCCTGGAAAAAGAATTGGGATAAAAGAACCTATATGGTCACTGACCCCCAATATGATGAAAAAATTAAGGGGGAGAAGAGCACAAGCAAGCAAAGGAAAGGTGATTCAATGGAAGAGTAGAATAGTTCAGTTATAGAATAGCTAGTTTTCATTGTAAAAATTTGTAATATCTAGTTCTGTCAGCTTTCACTTATATATTTCTATATCTGTAATCCGTAACTTCATGAAGTTAACTATTGTTAATAATAGAAGTATATATAGTGAAAATCATTCTACTAAAAAAATTGCTTCTAACTACAATCTATAATTGTACTTAAAAAACTTAGAAGCTAGAATGCAAAAATATAGGGGGAGCTAGGATGCTAAAATTACGGGGGAGTAAAATTGTAAATGACTAAGTATCAAGAATCATACTTAGCTCATAAAAACCCCTTTACTTATGCTTATATGTGCTTAGTTTTTATTTCCATCAAATGGGGGAGATTCTTGGAAAATAATAATTCGGACGAACAAGTCCAAGAATAGGTCCGGATCAAGTTTGAAGAAGTGTTAAGAAAACAAAAACATAAGAACAAAAACATGTTCTTTCTATAATCTAAAATGGAAGTATGTGTTCTAAGACAAGTCATTAGGACATACATTGAAGAGCATAAATACCTAAGCACCTAATGGAAGCATCCGGTCAAAGTTTGGAAAGGAAACAAACTTTGAACCATTTAGGATCAGCATTCGGAAGAAGACTGGTTGAAAATGCATCCATATATCAAGACAAAATTCATCCGAAAGATAAAGTTTATAAGATAAAAGGAATAATTTAAAAATCATATTTCCCTCCACCTTTTGGTCTAAGAGTCAAAGATCCTTTTCCCTTACGCGAGACAAAATGATGGCTAGCACACTTTTTAGAAAAGGACAGAAGGACTGACACGGGAAAGAGAAAAGGTAATCACCTTTTCTATCTAGACCAATAGGAAAGGCAAGTGAAGAACACACTCTGGATTACTGGCATAAAAGTTGGTGAATCGCTAAAATACAAGGAAAACGATCACTGACAACTTTTTAGTCTCAATCCCAAGGATTTAATGAGACAATTACTCAGTCTAACGGATTTATCAATGACTCCAAAAGTGTAACATATTACCTAATCAACAGTGAAGATTTAATTCAACACAACGGCTACATTAATGATAAAAGCCTATAAAAAGGAAGCTTCACAAGTTGAGAAGGTGCTGGTTGTTTTTAAGAAAAGAATACACAAGAGAATCCACTATTACAATCAGTGACATAATCCCTCCAAGAAACAAATCATTCCAAATTAGCTTGTAAGAATTCTCAAGTAAGTTATAAACTTGAGGAATTCAAAAACAAAACACTTGAGAAAAATAAGTTGTAAACATCTCATACTTGGGTGAGTATTGAGATTGGGATATAGCTTAGAGTTGGTGCTTTAAGTGGGATAACCCTGTAGGAATCAGCTTAGGTTTGGGTAGAAATCTAAGTGGTATATCCTGCTAAAGAAAAGAGGACTCAGCTAGGAGTTGGTGCTTTTAGTGGTATATCCTACATCGAGAAGGGGGTTACCATTCAAATACAAATTGTAAGGCTTGATTCCTGCCAGTTGGAAATGAATCCACTAGTGGTAAAAGCTCAGAGTAAGCACACTCCGGGGACTGGAGTAGGCGGGGCAGAACCAGGATAAAACTCTATATTTGATTTTGTAACTCTTTACTTTGTTTGCATAACATTTCATATTTGCATCATCCGAATCATATATATCCAGAACATATCAAACACGCAACACATGACTTTTTAAAGTCTGTTAATTTAGCAAAAAAGGGTCATTCACCCCACTTTGACCTGATATAGACCCTCACAGGGACCAACAGAAGAGTGTTATCGAAGAAGCTCATGATTTGAAGACCTATAAGTTTGATGAGCTGATCAAAACCTTGCTGACTCATAAGATGTGTTTGAAGTAATATGAAGAGGAGTCCAAGAAGCTCAAGCACAAGGAAAGAGAAAGCTCTAGCAGAGCTGTTGTTCTTAAGGCTGATAAAGAAGAATCCTTTGAAGGAGAATATCCAGAGGACAGAAAGGAAGAGATAGCACTTGAAGAAAGATAAGAAATTTCAAAGATTCAGAAGGCCCAGCAAGTACAAGAAAGGAGCAGATGATAGACCATAGAAGGAATTCAACCAAGAGATAAGAAAGATATCAAATTCTTTGAATGTGGTGAGAAAGGGCATATCTAATCTAGCTGTCCTAAAGCTAAGAAGGACAAATTCAAGAAGAAAAGGGATAAGAAGGCTCTTGCTGCTACCTGGAGTGATTCTAAACAAGAGTCATCATCCTCAGATTAAGAGGCATAAGATTCTGCAAATTTATGTCTCATGGCAAAGGATGATCAACCCAACTCAGAGTCAGCTGACCAACCATCTACTTCCATTGCCAATCAATCAACTGACCAGAGTAGAGACAAAGGAAAGTGAACTGAGGTAAATTCTAAACCCCCTTTGTCTTTTGATGAACTTTCTGCAATCCTTAATGATGTTATTAATGTGACTAAGAAGTCAGCCAAATACATTAAAGTATTCCAGAGGAGGTGTGATGATCTAGAAGATGTTAATTCTTCTCCCTCAATTGACATCTTATACCTTATGGAAAAAGTAGAGTACCATGATGGATATAACAACAAACTCACTAAGAAATGGATGAGTTAGCTACTGAATTAACAACTTTGAAAAAGGTGCAGGTCCCTTCTCAACCTAGCAGGAATACTCAGAGTAATCGCACTCACCAATCTGAGAAGGCTTCTCAAAAGAGTAGAGTGAGCAGGCCCAATCCTAAGGCTGTATGTAATTTTTATGGAAATTTAGGACATGCTACAGTCAAGTGTAGACGCAAAATGGTTACTATAATGAGTATGATTGGTCAAGGATGACCACCAGTAACATGGGAGGACTTAGCCAAAAAAAGTCATGGGTACTTAAGAAAACTTGATTATTTTGTAGGTGAGCCTGAGATCCACTGATGACAGAAGAATGTGGTATTTGGATAGTGGATGCCCAAGGCATATATGATAGGTGATAAAAAAATAATTCATCACATTGGAGCGAAAGTGGAATGGAAGTGTCAGTTTTGGAGACAACTAAAAGGGAAAGATTGTTGGCAATTGCACTGTAGGAGTCAAGCCTTCAAATTCAAAATGTGTCTCATCTGAAAGGCCTGAAGTTTAATTTGCTAAGCATTTCTTAGCTGTGTGACAAAGGCAGGAAAGCAATCTTTGACTCAGCGGGCTACTCAGCCGTTGACGGTAACTCTAACCAAACTATTCTGTATGCTCCTAGAATTAATAAAGTTTATATGATTGATTTATCTCCGGGCTCCAATGATATATGCTTAGTTTCTAAGGAGGAAAATTCATGGCTATGGCATAGAAGATTAGGACATATCAATATAACCAATCTGGCCAAATTAGCTAGAAATGAATTTGTTGAGGGTTTGCCCAATCTAGCCTTTGAAAAATATAGACTCTGCTCAGCAGGCCAACCTGGGAAACAATTTAGGAAGACCTTTATATCCTCTTCTCATCCCCTTGATCTTCTACACATGGATTTTTTTGGTCCAATGTTGCCAACTAGTCTAGGTGGAATGAAAAACACCCTTGTGGTTGTAGATGATCTGGCCAGGTTCACTTGGATTGTCTTGCTTGCAAGCAAAGATGAAATATTTGAATCATTCTCTAGGTTGGCTACCCGGATCATGAATGAAAAAGAACTTAAAATTAATAGAATCCACAGTGACCATGGAAGAGAATTCAAAATGAAGCAGCTTGAGGAATTCTATTCCAAGCATGGTATTGACCATAATTTTTGTGCCCCTCATACACATCAGCAGAATGGGGTTATCGAGAGAAAGTATCGCACTATTGCGGAGATGGATTATTCTATACTGAGTGATAACAATCTACCAAAGTATTTCTAGGGAGAAGCTATTAACACAGCTTGTTATATTCTAAATAGGGTTTTAATTTGCCCAGTTTTGAACAAAACTCCTTATGAACTTTGGAAGGGGCGCAAACCTAAGGTTGGTCATCTCAAGGCCTTTGGTAGTAAATGCTTCATATCAAATACTAAAGGCCAATTAGCTAAATTTGACCCTAAGGCTAATGAAGGAATCTTTTTGGGTTACTCTATACATAGTAGGGCATATATAGTGTATGTCAAGAGGACTAGCACATTAGAGGAGTCAATGCACGTAGATTTCGATGGAACTAACAATGTAGGTAGAGAAGCCAGTGATGATGAAAAGGAAAAAGAATAAGTCAGTGGATCAGTCAGTCAGCCCATTATTAATCCTGATCCAATTCCAAAAAAAAGATTATGAAGTTGACTTGAACCAATCCATCAACTTTGGTGATGATAATGATGCTCAACCCATAATAGTAGCTCAACGAGCTGATCCTGATCTACCAAAAGAAGTTAGAGCAAGGAGAGATCACCCAGTTGAGAAGATCCTTGATAGTTTGCAAAATCCAGTGCTGACCAGAGGCCAGCTGAATAGAATGATGAGTCATTCAGCATTTGTCTCATTAATTGAACCCAAGAAGTTTAAAGATGCTAAATTCGATGATAATTAGATGATTGCAATATAAGAGGTGCTAGACCAATTCAAAAGAAATGAAGTTTGGGATTTGGTGGAGAAACCCAAAGGCAAGTCAATTATTGGCACCAAATGGGTTTTTAAGAAAAAGCAAGATGAAGCTGGTAATGTTATCAGAAACAATGCCAAACTATTTATTCAAGACTACAATCAACAAGAAGGCATTGACTATAGAGAAACCTTTGCACTAGTAGCAAGACTTGAAGCCATAAGAATTCTTTGTGCCTTTGCATCTCATAAGAACTTCAAGTGGTTTCAAATGGATGTTAAGAGTGCATTTCTTAATGGTTATATTCAAGAGGAAGTGTATGTCTGGCAGGCCCCAGGCTTTGAAGACCCTAAGTTTCCAGATCATGTCTTCAAGTTGAAGAAGGATCTTTATGGATTGAAGTAAGCTCCAAGAGCTTGGTATGAGAGACTAACTAACTTTTTACTCAGCAAAGATTATGTCAGAGGAAAAGTAGATACAACTCTATTCATTAAGAAGAAGCATCAAGATGTGTTGCTTGTCCAAATCTATATTGATGACATCATTTTTGGAGCAAATGATGAAAGGCTTTGCAAAGAGTTCAGCCAATAGATGAAGACATAATTTGAAATTTCTATAATAGGAGAGCTTAATTTCTTTATTGGTTTGCAAATCAAGTAAGGTGATGATGGGATCTTCATCAGCCAAGCTAAGTATGCCAAGGAAGTACTCAAGAAGTACTCAAGAAGTTTGACATGGATAAAGCTAAGCTAATGTCAACACCCATGGCCACTGATACAATTCTGAGTAAAGATGAGGAAGGAAAACCTGTAGGGAGTAAGCTCTACATAGGTATTATTAGTTCTCTACTTTACTTAACTGCTAGTAGGCCTAACATTCGATATGTTGTATGTTATTATGCAAGATATCAAGCTGACCTTAGAGAATCTCACTTAGCTGATGTTAAGAGAATTCTCAGGTATTTGCTAGGCTTTATTGATGCAAGTTTATGGTATCCAACTAATGCAGATTTCACTCTAAGAGGATACACTGATGCTAACTATGGAAGAGACAAATTAGAAAGGAAAAGCACCACTAGAGGGTGTCATTTCCTTGGTGATTGTCTAGTCACATGGTATAAGAAAAAGCAAACTTCTATGGCTCTGAGTACTGCTGAGGCTGAGTATATAGCTGCAGGAAGTTATGTGGCACAACTGCTATGGATCAAGCAGCAATTTGAGAATTATGGTATAAAGTCTAATTGCCTTGAATTCATGTATGATAACAAGAGTGAAATTGACCTATCCAAGAATCTGATTCAACATAGCAGGATGAAGCATGTCAACATTAGAAATCACTTCATAAGGGATTATGTGTTAAAAGGAGAAGTCAAGCTCACATGCATTCTAACTGAAGAATAGCGAGCCGACATCTACACAAAGCCTATTGGAAAGGATCAATTCAATATCTTAAGAGAACTGATCAGAATGTCCAATCCAGTTTGAAGAAATATTTTCCCTGCTGATCTATTCTGGAGTTGACCTATCTTCTACTGTGAGCTTCTGTGAATTAGGTTAAGTATTTCTTCTTCGAGCTTGAAATTTGGACACATCATTAAAACTATCACCATTTTCTTTTCAAATTCAAAATTGATAGAAACGTTAGCAAGTTTAAAAATGACCCACATTCAGATGCTTTAACTCCGTGTATTTCGTAATCATTAATCTCACGGTAAACATTGATCAATCTCACCGTTGAATTATGACCATAGATTATGAGTCGTAGACATAAGCTTTGTAGGCTTAGGCGAAAGGTCTTTGGCTATTTAAGGAGAGATACAGAAGTAGGAAAGGCTACTTTACAAAATTCCTTTTCTGTAATCTTCTTCTTAAATCCCCAAATTCTCTAATCTCCTTCAAAGCAATTCTAATGGTGAGTTCCTCAAGAAGACCATCTAAACCTAGTTCTGAGAAATCTCTTTTCATGCGGAATGAAAATGATTCATGTGGGGTTACTACCGCTGATCATTTGGCATAAGTAGCGATGGGAATTAGCAAAAGGGAAGATCTATTCATCCCCGCTGGAACCGAGTACACACCCCCTGAGTGGTGTTCTAAAGAAGGAGATGAGGTAAAAGACCCAGTCACTGTTAATATGCTCAGTTTTTCAAGAAATGATCGATTTGGGAAGTGGATGCGCCAACACCATCTAAGAGGGTTCTTTGAGTTACCAAGTGGTTGCTATGAGCAGATTGTAAAGAGATTCTTCCATGAAATCCACATGGTTGAAGGATTCAAGGACATGTTTATCACCACAATAATAGGGAGGAAGGTATATGCGACTCCCAAGCTAATTGCTAATCTATTGGGAATGAGAGAAAGAGGGCTGAGAATATGAGCAGCGAAGGATGAAGTATATGTGGACATCCCAGTGAACTATAAAATTCCTACTGACTACAAGGCTGGTGAACTTATAGCCTCCATGTTCTTAAAGAAGGGGAAGCAATCTCATGAGCTAGTAATAAAGGTGTTGTTGCCCAAAACTGGATCTATTAGCAGATGCTACAAATTTGAGAGAGTTTTTGTCTACACTCTTACTTAAGCGATGAGTATCAACTGGCCACTGGCCATTCTGCATAGATTTTTAAAGGTGTCCAAACACATGGTTTATAGGCATCTTATCATGGAGATATGCAGGGCTTATGAGCTAGATCTAAAAAGATGGGCTCAGGGAAGTGGAATTGCTCTCAATGTTATTGAGTCAAGAATGCTCAATAATGCTCATTTTCATGGCTTGAGATGTGTGGAAAAGCCTAAGAACACCAAGTGCATTAAGCTAAAGAAAGGAGAGCTCAGAGTAAAGGACCCAAAAGCTATAATGACTATGAAGCCAACTAGGCCAGAAGATGAAGACCAAACTTTTGGTGCCTTTGTGGCTCAAGAGCTTGAGAGGATAACCAAGTTGAGAGCTAAAAAAGGAGAAGAGATTGATGAGAAGAAGGAGGTCAGGAGAGACTCCAAGAAGGCTGTGAAGAAGGCAAGCTTAGCTAGCTCAAATCCAGTGGTTTCTCCTATCCCTAGGAAGTCTAGTTTTCCAAGGGAACCAAGGAAGAAAAGTCTAGAGACATGATTACCAAGGAAAAAGAACAAGATAAGAAGGTCGAGGAAGAGCTAAGAGAGGAGATGCCTCTGAAAAGATTGAAAAAGAGGAAGAGTGAAGATGTTCAGCTTCATGGTGAGAAGGCTGTAGGACAAGAAGCTATATTAGTTCCCATGTCTCAAGTAGGTCAACCACAAAAGAAGCTAATGGTGAAAAATCTAATTAGCATAGTCTAGAATGTTGAGGAAGCTAAGAAGATAAAGGCAGCTGAAGTTATGAGGCTGAAGAAGAAGTAGGAGGATCTGGAGGAAGAGATAAGGAAAAGGGCAGAAGAGACAGCTGCTCAAAATAAAGCAGAAGTTGAGAAGGCCTATGAGAAGGCAACTGAAAGCTTGTTTGAGAAGTCAATCCATGAGGTTGTTAATGAGATGATAAGTGCTTTTGAAGGGATTGAGAGTGAAGAAGAGTAGGACGACGATGAAGGCACTGAGCAAGTTAACTCAGTGGAGTTTGATGTGAATGATGAAGAAGAAGGCCAACAAATTATTATTATGTCTGTTGAGGAGGCTAAAGATGAGAAAAGAGAAAGGAAGAGGGGGATCTTTAAAAAGATGAAGGTTGTCTTTGATGAAGATGAAGGAGACCTGGAGGATAAGGAGGAAGAAGAAATAGTTATTGAGCAACAAGCTCAGCTGACTAAGCATTTACCTTTAGCTCAGGTTAGTAAGCAAGTTGTTGAAGGTGTTGAGGAGGAGAAGGATGAAGTGAACCAAGAAGAAACATTCCTATTCCCTAACCTATCAATTAAAACACCCCTTTCACCTACACCAATCTCTATGCAACCTTTACCTGATTCTGAAAATCGAACACCATCCAGTTTCACCTCTAACCAAATCACAAACTTTAACCAAATAGCCATCTCAAACATAATCCCAATGCTTTTACCTGTTGGATCTCCAGTTCATGAACCATTAATGATAGAAGGACCAGTCATTAGAGGTCCTCCTACTTTTGAGGAGATTCCAAATGATCAATAACCACCATAAAAACCACAACCTCAACCCCAATTCAACCCGCAAGTTGCTCTTTTAGGAGATATAAGGAGGTTTGGAAGTGAAAGATATCCAGAACTGAGGATAAATGAGGAGATTGATGCTACAATTGTAAAATAATTATTGTCTAAGGAAGTACTGAGGAGAATTGCAAAGGCTGTTGAGCCAGTGCAAGGTTTTATGGTAGCAGTCGAGGAGATGAAGGGCCATTTCAAGTTTGTCCCTACTACATTCTCGCTGACCAAGGCAATAGTTTCCCATACTTTCCCCATTCTAAATATTGCAGGTAGGAAAGCTGACTACTTGAAGATGGAGGTGTCTAAGCTGAAGAAGAGGATGGAGTAGATCTATGAAACTACCAACAGAGTTGTGAATGAAGAGAGAGACTTTAGGAACTCTCTGATTGATAGGTTTAATCCAATTATCCAGAGTATGCAAGCTGTGCTTAGTGGATATAACATTTTGAGCAAGGAGAATGACACCAACACAGCCAAGCTAGATGATGTGATTGATGCTATCAACGCGTTGATCACTGTTGTTAATAGAAATCAAGGCAACTCTAATAAGATGAAGCAGAAAAAGGAAGATATTTTGAAGGGAGTTAAGGCCTCAGAGGAAGAAGTGTTGAAGGCCTTAAAGAGATTAAATATATCTGACGCTCTGTGTAGCGACATCGTTATGCCAGAGGCAGAACATGAACCATCTCTTCACCAGAAGCTTGGTCACATTCGTGATCAAATTAAGTCTGTTCATGCTGATGTCTTTAATGATAATCAAGCCATTGATCAGATTCATAAGCAAGTGTCCTCACACATAAGAAGCACTCCTATGTTAGAGCGGATCTTAAGAGGGAACAATTAAGCCAAGGCTCTAGTCAGTCTCACCCAAATTTCCAAGGAAGGGCTGAGTGCTCAGTATTGGGTCAATCAATCTCAATCTCGTGCCATGGTAGCACTCATCCACTTTCTTAGGGAGGACTTCCTTTCTCAAGAGATATATGAGTCGCCAGTTCAGAATTTTTCTTCTAACATTTATTGCGATCTCAAGAGTTTTGAGGCCTCTCTATGCTCGTTTGATCGTCAAGCTTAGGCCATTTTGGATTCAAACCCAACGGGGGAGAAGGATAGAGAGAAGCGTGAGTAGGAGGAGAAAGAGAGAGAGATCAAAGGGTAGCTGAGTTTTCGTATGAGCTATCAAAGGATCTGGAGCGCATTGAAAAGCAATACATTGAGACTCATAAGAGGAAAGGAAAGGAAATTATGCCTCCAAAAGAGAAGAAGTCAAGGTGGCATCAGCAAGTGTTTGAGGAAAGTAGAGCGAATCTCAGAGGACCACCTATGCGAAAATAGAATAGAATTTCTTGTAATCTTTAGTGCTTAATGTAAACTTAGTATAGGTTAAATTTCTGTTGATCTGTACTCAGTTATGAATATATAAAGATTACTTGTTCTGTTCTAAATTAAGATCTTCTTAACTTCTTATATTTTCTGCTATATATATATATATATATTGCTAATCTCGTAGAAATATATGAGAAGTGTTAAGGAATGCTGACCTAATAGCATTCACTCTGAGAGAATTGAAGATGCTGAACAATGATATATCAAGCATTCTATTGAGGTAACTCTGATCTAAATATCTTATTGATTTAATTTCTCGCTCAATTAATTGCCATTGATTAAAATGGGGGAGATTGTTGAACCCAACACAACTTTGGACTGACTTAGTGGTGCTTAAGTTTTGATCATAACAATTAAGTTAAGTTTGAGTTAATTAAATCAATAATGAGGATAAAACAAATAATCTATGGTTATATGTGAGTTATTGAAATCGATGGTAGAATGTCAATTTTCCGCTGACCTAGTTATTTAGTTTTAACTCTGAGTTGTTTTTGAGTTGAGCTATTTACTTAGTCACTGACTAGTAATTGTTTACTCAGGTCTTGATATTTAAATTTTGTTCCAGTTGCGTATATTGTTCTATCTTTCGCTGGGTTACTTTATTTTAGTCAATGACACTGACTTTTCCATTTAAGGAAAAATGGAATCTTTATTTCTAGTGTTGCTTTTTACAGAACATTAATGAGACAAAGACAAAAAGAATTAATGCCTTAATAAGACTCCAGTTTATTAAGAAAAAGACAAAGTCTTCCAGAATCAAACTACAAAAGTCATTTGCCAAATTGAGAAATTCCGCAGATCAACATCATAGTATTGCCCGCTCTGTAAATTGTCAGATTACGAGAAGGTATGGGAAGATGACACGTAGCAAGTCAGTGCGAGTTCACTCTAACGGAAGATTGGCATCAAACGACAAAGAATTCAAATTGAAGCTCGAATCTCAATCTGTCCCTAACAGATTATTTTCTGTGTGATTCTATCTCCTAACGGATTGATTTGGAGAAACAACGGGTGAATATATGAGCTGTCAATTTCAGAAGATGCCAAAGCAAGTTCAACGGCTACATTCTTGATTTCGAGTATAAAAGGAGCAAGAAGGCAAGCGTTAGAATTTGGTGATTACACCTGAATTTCTAAGAAGCAAAGTTCTGCCATTTTACAAGCTTTAAAAGAAGTTCAATCGAGAAAGCAACTACTCTACGAGAATTATCTTTACAATAAGAGAGGATAGAATAGATCAATAGACTTGTATTATCTGATTATCTATAATTAGATCAACGTTCTTATAAGTTGATTCTAGCTCTTGTTTAGACTTAGTTGAGTTGCTAGTAGAAGAGGGTATTCTACTCAGCGGGTCAACGATTACAGTTTGGAGGGTACTTTCTATAATTAGGGAAATTTGTGAAAGGCTTATTTGCCTAGGGTAAAGGAGTTGAGATTAGTGAATTAAAGGCAAGACACTCTCTTGGGACTGGATGTAAGCACAGGTTGCCGAACCAGTATAAAATCTCTGTGTTTTTTACTTTGAAGTTTTTCCATATTTCTATTCAGCCAGCTGACCTACTCAGCGGAGTTCATCATATCGCAAAAAAGTTACTATTTTATTAGAGCGAGTCATTCACCCTCTCTAACTCATTAAATGTACGAAGAAATGGTTCGATCCTCTTATTTTTCGTTCTCGAACCGAGAGATCCATGAATTGGGATCCTAATGCATATAGATACAAATGGTCTAATGAGAGCAAGAATTTCCAGGAACATTCGGAACATTTCATTTCTGAGCAGAAGAGCCGTTTTCTTTTTCAAGTAGTGTTCGATCGATTACGTATTAATCAATATTCGATTGATTGGTCTGAGGTTATCGACAAAACCAACACTTAAAATAAAAGGATTAATATGAACATGCCAGCGAACTTCTTTATATACTTTTGAGTAATTATTTCAAAGGAGCCAAAAAAACGTATATTGAAGCAGTAATTTTTATTTACTCTCAAAATTTGTTCCACTTTCCTTCTATCCAGACTGTGTCGACTTACATGGATCGATATGGAATTATACTCTTGTGGTTTTAGAACATGAGTAGGCTGTCAATGCACAACTATGTTTTGGTAGTTGATTAAGTTGATAATGGGGTTCTACACTCTGCTTTTTTCATGTTCAGCTTGATTCATTATTAATGTTTAAAAAAGCGCTAGCCGGACGGTTGAGGGTTTAAAATGTCTAGACGGGATCTAGATGAAACCTAGATGGGATTTGTATCATTTATTTTTTAATATATAAAGATATAAATTCAGCTAAAAAATAAATTATAATAATATAAAATATAAAAAAAACATAATTTAAATCATATTTTAAAAAATGTTTTGAAAAATCCTGATAAAAACTCCGCCTAGACCCGCCTAGGACCGCCTAAATCGATCAATCGCCTAGGACCGCTCGACTACCTAAAATTACAGCGGTATTATACAAAATTTTGCCTAGACGGCCGCCTAGCCCGATTTTTAAAATACTGTTCATTATAGTCAAAAGTTTTAATAGTACCATGAAGATGCCTCGAGTCTCATGAAATATACCTTACTAGATAAATGTACAATTAAAATTATACGTACATTATCAGCATGTATACTTCAAATTTGATTATTGAAGGGTTGATTTTGCAACACCGTGCATTTAAATATGCATAACAATCATATCTGACTTGTACCTTTTTAGGCTTTGCTTGTCTCCAAGTATTTGGAGGCATGGGAAAGGAATGTGTTCTAATTTCAGTGACCGGGAAGAAGGTGAGTGTGAATAGTGAGGGAATTGACACGAATTCAATTAATTCCAAATCCATTCAATATACCATTTTTCAATTCCACCAAGTCCGTGGAATTTGGAAGGAATGCTTTTTTATTTTTAATTTAACCTTACTCTTTTCTCTATTTTACCAACTTCAAACACTGTTTAACTTCAATATTTAAAGGGCATATATGTAATTACCCAATAATTTCCTTTAAGATTCCATCCTTCCCTCTCAAACACCATAATTTTAAAATTATTCAATTCCTTTAAAATTTTACCATTTCTTTTACTTTCCACTCCATTTATTTCCTTTAATATTTTTCAATACACTGCTCCCAAGCAAAGCCTTAGAGAAATACACATTAGACTATGCCTTTTTTTTCTTTTTATGTTGTTTTTTCATTTGCAGGCGCCGAAACTCATATTGATACCCGAAAGTTACATAAATGGCAAAGCATGTCTTCTCTACTTACCCACTTGTGTCGGTATCGGGTATAGGTACCCTTTTATTGAAGATCGTTCGAGCTTTTCTGAAGAGTATAATCAAAAAATCTAACACAAATATGTAAGATATATTTTTCATCAAAATACGTATATTTTCCCTGAAAACTTAATAATTTTAGGATCGACAATGCTACTGTTACACTAAAAATGTGTATACATGCAATTCAAAATGATGACAAACATCAACAAAAAAACATTCTTTCTTGAATTACCATCAACAAATCTAACACAATTGAATATTTATAACTTAAAAAGGTGATTACTTCCATATAATATGTATATTTCCAATAGTTTTTGCGACAAGGAGTGCCACTGATATGATAAATCTTATTACACCCCATAAATGACCTATAATATATAGCTAAAAATATACATTTTCAGCATCTTAACTACAAATTTGATCATTGTAGGCTTAATTTTGTTACACTATATGCATTCAAATATACATAACAATCATATGTAATTTATACCTTTTTAGAGAAATATACATTGAACTATGCATTTGTTTACTTTTTATGTGTTTTTTCATTAGCAGTCGTTGAAACTCGTATATGATATTGTTATATGGAACCGTGTTGCGAATTCTTACAAGACCAAAGATTATCAAGATATACAATTGTAATTTGTAGTAACATGTTGGTGCACGCCAACCAATATGACTACCTTGTAAGTTCAATATGTTTGAGCAAAAACTAATTAGTTAATAGTTCCCAATTTGTATATTAATCATGGTCTCTTTTTCTATGCAGGTTGATCCAAGTAGTTAGCTCACTAGTACCATTGTTGATGCAATGATCTCCAACATCCACGAGAAAGATCACTGTGAGATACAAGACGCAACTCATAATACATGTATAGTGCCCAGTGGTGGTGGTAACGTCCAGAGTTATTCTAGGTGCGTTGAGTGTGTTTTTGTTGTACTTCAAATGTTGGTAGAGTAGACCATTTTACTATGCCTTGTTGTATATATATGACAGAATGAATTGGTTTTGAGTTAGGAGGTTGTAGAATACAAGAAAAAGGTGTGGCACCAAGCAAAGCTTAGCTTCCAACAACAACGGGACCCCAGATGGAGTTGTTAGCTTATCGAAAACCTTATCCAAGAAACTTCCCTAAGTTAAAGCCTTTGTGAGACTAATTACAGATTCTGTAAACTCAGTTGACCTTATGACTTTAGAGATTTGCTTCAAACTATCAGAAATCTGATATGATTGAACTTGTGTTTAATCTAAGGTGGAACTTGTTTCGTGTTAACTCCTCCAAATGTCACTCTATAATTTGCTTTACATTTTGCTATCTTTTTAACAATAAACTAGTATAGTACCCCGTGCGATGCACGGATAGGTAATTTGTAATAAGTAAATCAACGACAAGTTTATTTTGTAATATATATATATATATATATATATATATATATATATATATATAGACACACACATATAAAATAAAAATAGAAAATATTAAAGCTAAAAAATATATTATATCGCGTATCAAATTATATTGTAAAAAAACTCATTATATACAACATTTGTAGCTTCATATGTTACTTATCAATCATCATAAAAAAATATTAGTTTTTAAATGATGCTAAAAATAATTTATCCTAATTGTAATAGAAACAAAAAAAATCCAATTTTTTTAGCTAAATATTTTTTTTAAAAAAAAGAATTATGATTGTTTGTTTACAAAATTTTAATTTTATGAATTTCAAAAGAAGGTCCAGTAATCATTCATACAAATTTAATACACAAACAAATATTAGGGTCAATTAATTCCACTAATTAGCTACTTTGCTTCTTAATTTCACTTCACTTATTTTCTTTATTGATTCCAAACTACCAATTAATTCCACTAATTAACTACTTAGCTTCTTAATTTCCTTTCTTATTCAATGACCATTATTTAATATTATATATACATGTACAGTGTCTTCCTTTAAATAAAATTTCTTATTTAACATTTTTTCTTTTTTTCCTTAATTGATTTCAATAATTAATCATCTTAACGTATGAAACAAACAACATTGTGATAATAATGGAAATTTTCAATTATTTCACTTGATAAAATAATTAAAAATATTTCATTATTTCATTATTAAAGGCGGAGAACACATACTTTGAGGTTCATTGCATCTTAGTTGGATTTATATCACATATAAAATCCATCTTTAATGGTTCATATCATCCACCGAATTATGTTTCTGCTTCAACATAATGAACACTATACTTTTCTACAATTATCTTGTGACTTCATGTTAAAATTTGATGAGGAAAAAGAAGTCACACTGATTCTTAAATAAGAAGGATTACGTACTGTTACGAAATTCAAATTTTTTCTTAAATAAGATTATAACCAACAGAATTATATAAAATCAATAACAACAAATTAATTTTTCATTAAATAGATTTAAGAGATATATTAGTTGACAAAATAATTTAAAATATTCCATAATAGGAGTAGATATCATCATAAAATTCAATTTTTTTCTTAAACAGATATAATTTTATATTAGTTGGGTAAAATTGATACGTTAATTATTTCAATTTTATGACCAACTAGTTAAGGTATATATATATATTATTTTAATTTTATTTCAACATAATTATATTTTGGTATTGTTATGATTAGTACGAATATTAACCAATTTTAAATACTCATCAAATATTTTATTATTACTATTGTTGTTGTTGCTATTATTATTTTAATTTTATTTCAATTTTATATTAGTTGGTAAAATTGATACGTTAATTATTTCAATTTTATGATCCAATAGTTAAGGTATATTATTTCAATTCTAAATAATTAATTGCTATATTAGTTGAAATATTTCTTTTGAAAGGTATAGGAGCAAAGAAATCATTTAGGGCTTCTTTGCTTTTATATATATATATATATATATATATATATATATATATATATATATATATATATATATATATATATATAGATAGATATTATCTACTAGATAATATTTGGAGGAGTTAATGTGAAACAAGTTCCACCTCAGGTTAAAAACAAGCTCAATCAGAATCAGATCACTTATAGTTTGAAGCAAAAATCTAAAGTTACAAGGTCAATTGAGTTTACAGAATCTGTAATTAGTCTCACACATGCTTTTAATTTAGGAAAGTTTCTTGAATTAGGTTTCCGTAAACTAACAACTCCATTTGGGTCCCGTTGTTGTTGGAAGCTTTGTTCTACTTGTTGTCGCACGTTTTTCTTGTATTTTACAAACTCATACACTCAAAACCAATTCATATATATATATATATAGCAAGGCATAATAAAATGATCTACTCTAGCAACATCTGAAGTACAACAAACACACGCCCAACTCACCTAAAATAACTTTGGACTTTGGCATCATTCTGGGTACAATATATCTATTATGAGTTGCATCTTGTATTTAATAGAGCTCTTTCTGGATGACGTTGAACATCATTGCATCAACAATGGTACTAGTGAACCAAACCATGATTAATACACAAATTTGGAACTACCAACGAACTATTAACTAATTAGCTTTGGTTGAAACAAATTGAAACTCATATTGGTTGCCGTGTACCAACGTGTTCCTACAATATTTAACAATTGCATTTCTTGATAATCTTGGGTGTTGTAAGAATCTGCAACTTGCTTCTCCATCTTCTTAGAAAAATACATCTATTTCAACAACTGCCTCAACATAAAAGCCAGAGTAAAAGGAAAACCAAACGCCACAAAGCTCTGAATTGACACCTCTTCTGCCATTGGATATACGTTTGTAAGATAAGAAATCCAAGCTCCAACCCGACGTTGAACCAGAGCCACTATAGCTACACCTTGGCTGAGGCTGTACATGTTCTTCATCATCTTCTCAAGCACCTCTCTGGTCTCATTGGCTAGAGCTGAGACATCTCGTTCCACTGTTGGTCCTTGGATTTCTTGGTGTTTGAAATTGGACATTTTGCTTGGGTACTGGATTTCAATTTGGGGTTTCTCAGAATCTGAAGGGGGATTTGAGGTTGATAAACTTGAAATCAAGGGTTTCTTCAAAATTTGATGTTGAGAGGGATGGGAGGTTTTCCGCCAATGGAGAAGAGAAATAGTTGATTTTGGGTTTGGGGATTAAATTGGAAAATGGTTAGAGAAGAGTGGGATTGGGATCGGAGAAACAACCGAGGGATTGAATGAGGAGATCTGATGAGTTTAGAAGAAAGCCTGACCGGATAAGCGCTCATTTTGGACGAGATACAGGGTAGGGTAGGGTAGGGTAGATTGCAGATTTTATTAGGGTTTCTTTTTTTTTTTTTTTTGAAGAAAAGGATATATGTATTAGCTGTAATACTAATTGGATATCTTGTACCGCATAAACTAGTTGCTTCTTTCGGGTCGTGTAGTCAACAATTAGACCTAATTGACCTGATCCAAACCTGAAAATATGATGGTTTAGAATTGATTTTTACAAGAAAACCGAAATTCCGTCCAATACAATATATGTATAAATTTTTTAATTATATGATGGTCATTGTAGAACTGAACTTGAGAATGAACTAAGTTCAAGGCCGGATTGAGCTAGCATATTATTGAGACGGGCTAAATTGGGTCTAGACAAGATAATTCTTATGTCGGCATAACCAAGCCAGACCCAGCTCTTTCATTGAACACCTTTATCTAGAAACAACATCCAAAGTCATGTGAATAATTTTTGATTCAAGGCATAAAATTTTGTTTTTTTCACAAATACGTGATTTGTAAGTTTGATTTTCTTCCCTCCATTTATCTCCTCTCTTTTTCCCTTCCTTGTGTTAAGATTCGTAGTATTTTTCATCTTAACCAGGTGTTTGACTTATAATCAAACTAGCTTGTAAATTAATTTGAATAACAGCAAAGAGAAAGACTCAAATTTAAATTAAATATCATAATTATATATATAAAGAACGATATGGTAAAGTAATAATAAAAAAACTCAACTAAAATGAATTCTCTTAAAATCACATTTATACAAGAATTCAATTTTTGAATGAATTAATTTCTTTCAACGAATTTTCAATTTAGACAACATGATTAAATAAAATAAATTCAATTAAACTGAATCATCTTAAAAATTGGCATTCCAAGCACAATGTTTGGCCTGTGGTTTGATACGTTCATTGCCATATATCAAGCCATTTTTAAGGCAATACAGTTATTATTACAGCTCTCAATTCCCAGTTGTCTCTTCTGCTTGTGCTAACATTTTTCAAGATTATTTCAACGCTATGTCGTTATTTTCTCATGTTTCTTTTCGTTTTGCTAATAGTTTTTTTTTTTATAATGCCTTAGCCCTAACTCAGCCAATGCACAAGTTTGTTACGTACAACAAAGAAAGAAAAAAGAAATAGAACAACAACGAATTAACCTCAATAAAAAGGCTAGTTTTATTCAATTTCGAAAACGATAAACACGAGATACAAACAATTGAAAGAAGAGAAATTAATTTCAATACAACAATCAATCGAAGATTGATTTTAAGAAACTAAAGAAAACCAAACCATAGAATTAATATCTTCAATTTCTTCAGGCTCTTTCTCTCCTTAGCAGTCCATCTGTATCTCTTTTTACTTTTTTCTTTTTTTTTTTCATTTATTCTGGCTCCTCATCTTCAAAACATTTAGTGAAGATAGAGAGCAGCGAGTGAGGCAAGGGAGGCGCCGATGAGAGATCCGACGGCCGGCAAGCTGACAGCGGCGGCGCTTTCAGCAACACCGGCGGGGGCAGGTGCCGGGGCAGCCTCCTGAGCCATCACTGCACTGACGGAGGCGGCGGCGAGGAGGACGGCGGCGGCGATCTTCTTTATTTCCATTATTGATTTGATTGTTAAAGGCAGAGAGAGGTACGGCAAAGATAATTTTATTTATGAATCTTCAGCCGATTCAATCTGCCTTTGTATGTGGAATTGTGTTTTATTTGCAGCCTGAGTTTAAATGCCTGCATTGGTTTCCTTTTATACTTGAATTTCTGCCCTAATTTTTAGCTTAATTACTGGTTTACTCAATTAATTTGCTGATTATTTGTGCATGTGGTTACTATTTTAGGGCCGATTGGTTATGGAGTTGCCTATTCTTTTGTTTGAACGAGTCTTGTTCATAGATTTGGTCGATAGATTCTCTTCATTATTTCTGGGGCCTTTTAAAGTACAGTTCCTTTTTCTAATTATAAAACATATATTAAAAGTTATCGGCGTACTTTTTTTTACAAATTAATATGTAATAAGTAGATCCGTTCAATGGCAGGCTAGGTTGGATTCGGGCCCATAAAATTTTTTCTATGTTCAGGCTTAATCTAGCCTGCATCAACAATGTACTTGAGTGGGGCTAGGCTAGGGCGGGCCTGAATTTTGAAGTTCGTTTTCAAGTCCGGTTCCGCCCACCTACAAATTAATAAATAATTATTAAAAATTAAAAACTATATATATTTTATAATTAGTACACACAAATATATATATTTTTTATTTAAATTTATATATTTTGGCCGGACATGGATTTTTATACAAAATCCAAATCCAACCCAACATATCTTCAGGCCTCTACGGACTTGGGCCTGGCCGAGCTTTCATCATAAAATATTTGTCCAAGCCTGACCCACGGAGGACGGGCTAGATGGGGTGCGCGTCGGTTGAACATGTCTAGTAAAAAGTACAAATATAAATTTATAATATAAATCACAGTTAAAAGAAAATAAATGAAAATGTGAAACATATATCATACTTACGAAAAAAAATACATCTTGTTACATGATAGGCTAGCATCTTAAATCTTCATGGATTGGAGTACTAACCAAAAAAAAAAGAATTAATGTCTTGCTGTTGTTCGGGGGAAGGGTAGGGCCGGGTGTGGCAATTACCCTACTCTACTCCAGGCACTAGAAACTGCCATGATAGGACTATAGTAAACTAGTCAATAAGCATTATAGCAAGAAATCGAGGCAGCACGATTGGTTGAGTGGCGCCTCATCCCCTTAAGCGTCTGTGTTTTGAACATTCGAAGACGCAGTTTTTTTTAAATAAATTCTTTCGACTTCCTTTTGTTGGGAAATATTCATTTTCCAATTGTATTTGTCACAAAAGGCTCTATTACATTTCATTCTATTTGAAACCAAAATTATTAATACAGCAATTTTAGAGGATAAAGGATAAATTTGTATTAAACTTCTTTAATATACTCCACCACATTTCTTCGACCTTCGTTTGCCGTCACTAGCCTTCTTCATTTCCCATTTCCATTTCATTGAGCTTTTTTTTTTTTCTTTTCTTAACTCTCTAACACAGAAGGTTATACTAAATTAAGTTTGAAAAACATAAAATAGAATAAGAATTAATTTGAATATAAATTTATTATTCAGTAAGCCATGAGTTTAAATACCATAACTATTTTCATTGAATTATAAAAATGATATATTTTATTCACCAGCTTAAATTTTTTATCAGCCGGAATTTACGGATGGTGGTATTGACGAACCGCCATACCCTAGTTCTTCTCTTGGCACCGCGACGGGTAGAGTTGCAAGAAATTTTTGTATTGGTCAGGTTTGCCAATGAATTTTTGAGGAGAAGCTAGCAATTCTTCATGCAATCACCATTATCAATGTCCTTTCCTACTTCTAAGCTATTACTACGGTTCTCACCTCATGAAACATTACATGTTACTGCTCCTAATTATACTGAACCTAAAGTATTTGCTTTTTTTAGTGTTTTAATAATAATAATAATAATAATAATAATAATAATAATAATAATAATAATAATAAAAATACATACATACATACATACATACATACAAGTTTCATCCCAGATTACATGCTGAGATTTTTGTTGGTAAAAAAACTTCCAAAAATTTACAAAATGCTTTGCTACTATGAAGATTTGTGTTTGCAGATATATTTTCAATGAAGATCAGTTTCCTTTCCATTTCTCTTGTTCCTACTTCTTCTTTACTTCCATTATCCTTTTCCACTAATCCTTTGAACCATCATATTCCCGTTTCTTTTGAAATTGGACTTACACGTCCTCACATGTATTGTATTTTTATTTAAAAAAAGGCCTAACACATCCGCACTCTCATGAGCCCCTCGCCCCCCTAACTTTTAAAGGTACCTCTCACCCTCCTAAATTTGTTTAAAATGTAACTCAAGACCCCCTAAAGCTGATTTAGAATTAGTTGAAAAGTCAGGTGAGTTAATAATTTTTTTAAATAAAAAAATTGAAAAATTAATAGAAAAAGGTGAATGAATGCCACGTACGTCTTCTTCCTCCCAAACTTCTGTACCTTTTTCATTCATAACCTCCTGATTACTCCATAAACAATCAATGTGTCTTCTAATCCGCTAACAAATTCATCAATTCATTAAATTATTTGATTTGATCTTGAAACCTTTCATCTTCAAAATCCCTAACCCTAGAAATCTAGAATTTATAGTTGGATTGATAAAGGGCTTAACTTAATATTAAAATACAAAGCTCTAAAAATACCGTTGGAGTATGGAGGATAAAATAAATTCAATTAACACTTGATATTACACAATAATAACACAATTACAAACCAAATTTTTATTTAATTGAGCTATATGCTCTTTCACTCTCTCACTCTACAATGCGCAAATTACAATACTTATATAGAACTTAAAATGCTAAAGTCCATAGCCATATAATCACAATAATTATTTCCAAACCTAACAAATCTATTCAGCCGTTTAAATTGATTTCTTGGCTGCCATTTTTTCCAATCTTGTCCCACTTAGCCTTTTCTTCCATTTAATTTTGGCTGCCTAAAATCACATCTTGTCTTGGACAAGATTTTTCATCAACAGCCATATTTTGTTAACTTTTACTTTCTTAATTTAGTTTAATATATTTAACACTCCTCCTTAAACTAAATTATCTATTTTTTATCCTTCATCATTTCCTTAGCATCGACGGGCTCATGATTTTTGGGACTTTCACTTTCACGGGCTAATAACACAGTTTCCATCACATCCTCCTCTTGGATGTTGTTCATTGTCTCTTCTGCTTCTATTCGTTGGCTCCGGCATTCTGATGTATAATGACCATAATTTTCACAATTATAGCATTGAATATGAGAATTGTCACGTCCATAATTTTACCATCGATTTCCTCGTCCTCAACCTCATCCACGTCCACGACCTCTGCCTCTTGTGGACTGGTTATTTTCATTGTTATCACCTCTCTCAAATTAGTGATTTCTATCACGTCCTCTTCCGTTTCCATCACGGCCTCTACCGTGTCCTCTTTCAACTTGCTATTTTCACCTTCTTGTAGTAAAGCATCTGCTGCTAAAACTTTCTCTACAGACTCCTCATTCTGTCTGTTCAGCCTTTCTTCTTGCGCTTGCAATGAACCAATAACTTCATCAACAGTCATTGCACTAGTATCACACGATTCTTCGATGGCGAGTACTATGTATTCAAACTTTGGTAGCAGGGATCATAGAATTTTCTCAACGATCCTAAACTCCTCCATCTTTTCACCATACCGTCGCATCTGATTTACGACAGACTTTACTCATGATGAGTAATCCACAACAGCTTCTGTTTCCTTCATCTTTATCATCTCAAATTCTCCCCTCAATATCTGCAATCGAACTTTCTTTACTTTCTCCTCTCCCTGAAGAGAAACTCGAAGGATGTCCCATGCTTGCTTCGAGGTGGTTGCTTCTGCCACCTTCTCAAACATTACATCATCCAATCCTTGATGGATGAGATTGAGCGCCTTGTGGTCACTCCGGCGACTCTTGTTAAAACTGTCTTTTTCTGCTTGAGACAGTTGTACATTCTTAGCTGGGACAACATAACCTTTCTCGACAATATCCCAAACATCTTGGGCTCCGAGGATTGCTTTCATCTTAATACACCAATTTTTGTAATTGATTTTGGTAAGTTGGGGGAAATTGAAGAAAACATCGTTGGTATTCATTATAGGAGGATTTTTTCAAGCAAATTTGAATCTAGGCGTATAGAGGCTATTGCGACACTTCTGGATGCCTTTTGCGACACTCTGGACTTTCTGCGACACTTTTTACAGTTTTTTGCAACACTTTCTACAATCTTTTGCAACTTCTGGGTTTTTGGCTACTGCAACACCTGAGCACATTCAACTCAATTTTTCCGCACTCGAAAAAAATTCTTTTCGAGAAGAGGACTCGAGCTTTCAACCTAACTCTGATACCACTTTATTAGAGTAGAGAGGATAAAATAAACTCAATTAACACTTAATATTACACAATAATAACATAATTACAAACCAAATTTTTATTTAATTGAGCTATATGCTCTTTCACTCTCTCTCTCTCACTCTGCCATGTGCAAATTACAAAACTTATATAGAACTTAAAATGCTAAAGTCCATAGCCATATAATCGCAATAATTATTTCCAAACCTAACAAATCTATTCAGCCGTTTAAATTGATTTCTTGGCTGCCATTTTTTTCAATCTTGTCCCACTTAGCCTTTTCTTCCATTTAATTTTGGCTGCCTAAAATCACATCTTGTCTTAGACAAGATTTTTCATCAACAGCCATATTTTGTTAACTTTTATTTTCTTAATTTAGTTTAATATATTTAACAAATACAAGCCACAAAATTTATATTTTTATAAATACCACTCTACTTATACATTCATATATCAGCTCTTATATAGAGCTTACAAGTCATAAAATCCAAAACAATAATACCCCACAAATCTTCTATTCCAACTAAAATATTTTCCAAATATATCTTCTACATCTTATGTCAACAAATGATGCCCATCAATACAACTTGACATACTAAAACTATTTATTAATCATGTGCGAATTTTCATCAATCTTATCATTATCTTCTTTGCACAGTATCTGCCAAAAATCACAAATATTGACTTAATTATTTGCATAATAAAAAAAATGTGGTAATGAAGGATTTTTTTTAAATTAAGTTTAATTAACTTTCAACACTCCCTCTTAATCTTAATTTTCTGTTATTCCCAACAATGCTCGCAATCGATTAAACACCTCAAACTTTAGTGGCTTCGTGAAAATATCAGCAACTTGATCTTGTGTTTTCACTTACTTCAATGTGACTTCTTTTTGCTCAATGCACTCTCTAATAAAATGATACCTCGTATCAATATGCTTACTTCGATCATGGAAGACTGGATTTTTCGCCAACGCCAATGTCAACTTGTTATCCACAAAAATATCTATAGGTTCATATTATGTCATTTGAAGCTCCTTTAACAATCTTCTCAGCCATATTGCATGACACACACATGATGTTGCAGCAACATATTCAGCTTCACATGCTGACAATGTGACGATGGGTTGCTTTTTTAAACTCCATGTGAACTCCGTTTCACCAAGAAAAGATACAAATCTGCTAGTACTTTTTCGATTATTTTTATCACTAGCCCAATCACTGTCACTATAACCAACTAATTTGAACTCATCAGATTTTGAATATCGAAGTCCAAAATTAGTTGTACCTTTGACATAGCGAAGTATTCTTTTCGCTGCATTCCAATGAGACTCCTTTGGTTCTTCCATGTATCTACTGACTAGCCCAACAACATAAAGAATATCAGGCCTTATGCATGTTAGGTACCTGAGACTCCCGATCATACTTCGAAAATTTGTTGGGTTCATGCTAATTCCATCTTCATCCTTGGTCAATTTTTGTCTACATTCAACCGAAGTGCTGCCAGGATTTCAATTCTTCATCTTGAATTTCTTCAAGATCTCCTTGGCAAAGCCACTTTGACTGATAAAGATGCCATCATCATTCTGCTTCACTTCAATGCCGAGATAATATGGCATCAGATCAATGTCAGTCATCTCAAATTCGCGGGTCATCATCTTCTTGAAATCCTCAAACATTTGAGGAATATTTTCGATAAATATAAGATCATCCACATATAGGAAAACGAGTAGCATGTCTCCATCTTTCACTTTCACGTACAAGGCATATTCATGTGGACATTTGACAAATCCATTCTCTTGAAAGTATTTGTCATTTTGACTGTTCTATGCTCTTGGTGCTTGCTTTAGTCCGTATAGTGCCTTTTTCAGTTTTAGCACTTTTTCTTCATAGCCTTTGGCGATGTAGCCAGGTGATGGTTGGATATAAATTTCCTCCTCCAAATATCCATTCAGAAATGCTGACTTCACATCCATTTGGTAGATATTCCATCCATTTTGGACAGCAACTGAAATCACCAATCTGATCGTCTCCATTTCAGCAACTAGTACAAAAACTTCATTATAGTCAATACCGGGCTTTTGACTATATCCTTTTACAACAAGTCTCGCCTTGAGTCGTATAATTTCTTCATTTGCATCCTTCTTTGCTTTGAAGACCCATTTGACACCAATGGGCTTTTTATCAGCTGGAAGTTTTGTTAACTCCCACGTCTTGTTCTTCTCAATTGAATTGATCTCCTCCTCCATGGCTTTTCTCCATTTCTCATCTTTCACTACTTTTTTTAGCATCAATCACTATAAATAAGATGACAGTAAAGAGTCACTTCTTCATTGAGCTCTCTAGTTGCATCGTAAAGATCTTCAACAAGATAAAATTTTCTAGGTCTTTCTCTTGGACTTTGACTTTTATCATCATCTTATCCTGGAGATGCAATTGGAATGGGACTATGTGATATTGATGTTATGGTAGGCTCCTTCATATCATGATTATTGTTTTCATCCAAGGTGAAAGGATAAAAACTATAATTTTTCTTTTCATTGTTCCAATCCCAAAATTTTTTCTTCGTCAATGGTGATATCTCTGCTGATAATCGTCTTTCTCGTATCAGGATCGAACATCTTGCACCCTTGAGAAAATTCTGAGTATCCCACGAACAAGTATTTTTTACTTTTATCATCTAACTTTCTCCTTTCTTCATCAATAACATAAACATGTGCAACACTCCCAAAAACACGAAAATGAGAGATATTTGGCTTTTTCCCACTCCACACTTCTTGGGGTGTCATATCTGACACAATTGTTATTGGGGATCGATTTTAGATGTAAACAACGCAATCGACAGCCTCTGCCTACAACTCCTTGGGCAAATTCTTACTTTTCAGCATACTTCTCACCATATCCATCACCGTTTGATTCTTTCGTTCAACAACGCCATTTTGTTGTGGTGATCTCGGGACTGACAGGAAATGACGGATTCCATGATACTCATAGAATCTTTTAAATTCATTTGATGTAAACTCTCCTCCTCTATCAGATCTCAGGGCTTTGATGTAATAGCCACTTTCTTTCTCGATGAGCGCCTTGAACTTCTTGAATGCTCTAAAAACTTCTGATTTCTCCTTCAGAAGATACACCCAAATTTTTCTGCTATAGTCATCAATGAATAGCAAGAAGTATTTGTTGCCTCCCAATGATGTTGGTGTCATTGGTCCGCAAGCATCGGCATGGATGAGTTCAAGCGGCACCTTTGTCCTTGACATGGACTCCTTTGGAAAACTAGCTCTTGCTTATTTTCCAACAAGACATCCTTTATAAAGCTGTTAGGGTTTGTCAATTGGGGGAAGACCATACACCATCTTCTTCTGGTTTAACAATTTCATTCCTCCAAAATTTAGATGCCCAAATAGTAAATGCCAAAGCCAATGGGAATCCTTCACACAAGTTTTTAAACACTTGGCCACATCCGTCTTGATATTTAGAGTGAACATCCGGTTCTTTGACATAGGCACAGTTGCAAGCAGCTCCTTTTTATCATTCAGTAGCACCAACTTTCTTTTCACCATGTAAACTTGATAATTTTTCTCCAACAGCTGTCCCAAACTTAAAATATTACTTTTCATGTTTGGAACATAATAGACATTGCTGATGAACTCGTGCTCTCCATCCTTTAAACGAATGAGAATAGTTCCTTCACCTCGATGAGGAACTTTTGATAAATCTTCGAAGATGACATTTCCGCTAAATGACTTGTCCAGTTCTATAAACATCTTATCATCCCTACACATGTGATTACTCGCTCCGTTGTCAAGATACCAAATGTTGTTTTCTTGACTATGGTCACCTTCACAAGTTAGTAAAACTGTGTCGATCACCTCCTCATCTTGGATGTTATTAGCTATCTCCTCTGCTTGGTTTGGTGGGCTCCGGTACTTTATTGTGTAGTGGCCAAATCTTGAGCAATTATAGCATTGAATATTGGACTTATCTTGTCCGTCATTTTATCTCCAGTCGCCTCTTTCTCATCCTGATCCACGTCCACGACCACTTCCTTGTATGGACTAATTATCTCCGTTATTATTTTCATTTCTACCAAATTGTTGATTTCTGCCATGTCCTCTTCCTCTTCCATTTTCTCCGCGGTCTCTACCGCATCCTTGTCTGAATTGACTACCAGCTTGGCTATTTTCACCTTCTTTTAATGGAGCCTTTGCTGCTAGGACTTGTTCAATAGACTCATCTTTCTGTCTATTTAGTCTTTCCTCACGTGCTTGCAATGACCAACAAGTTCATCAACAGTCATTGCACTTGTGTCTCGTGATTCTTCTATGGCCACTACTATGTAGTTAAACTTCGGTAGTAGTGATCGTAGAATTTTTTTCAACAGTTCTTGATTCATCGAGTTTTTCTCCATACTGCCGCATTTGATTAATGATAAATTTTACTAGTGAGGAATAATCTGCAATTCCTTCTGTCTTCTTCATTCTCATCATCTCAAATTCTCCCCTCAACATTTGTAGTCGAACCTTTTAAACTTTCTCTGCTCCTTGAAGAGAAACTCGCAGTATGTCCCATGCTTTCTTGGAAGTGGTTGCTTCTGCCACTTTCTCAAACATTACATCATCTAATCCTTGATGGATTAGACTAAGTGCCTTCTGGTCATTTCTTCGATTCTTGTGCAAACTATCTTTCTCTACTTGAGACAGTTGTGCATTTTCAGCTGGGACTTTGTAACCTTTTTGGACAATATCCCAAACATCTTGGGCTCCAAGAATTGCCTTTATTTTAATGCACTAGTTTTTGTAATTGATTTTGATAAGTTGAGGAAAATTGAAGGGACTATTGTTGGTATTCATTTTTGTAGAGACTTTTTAAAGAACTTGATTTTTATTTCGTATATGTGCTATTGCAACGCTTCTGGATCTCTGGCAACACTAAATACGTACTGCAACAGTTTCTGCAGATTTTAGCAACGCTTCTGACAGTCTTATTGCGACACTTCTAGATTACTGTAATGCCTGAAATTTCTCAAACTTGACTTTTCACTCAAAAAAATTTCTCGGGAAGAGGATCGGGTTTCAAAATGGCTCTGGCACCACTTTGTTGGATTGAGAAAGGGCTTAACTTAATATTAAAATATAAAGCTCTAAAAATACAACCCATAAAACTTATATTTTTATAAATACCACTCTACTTATACATTCATATATCAGCTCTTATATAGAGCTTACAAGTCATGAAATCCAAAACAATAATACCCCACAAATCTTCTATTCCAACTAAAATATTTTCCAAATATATCTTCTACATCTTATGTCAACAAATGATGCCCATCAATACAACTTGGCATGCTAAAACTATTCATTAATCATGTGCAAATTTTCATCAATCTTATCCTTATCTTCTTTGCATAATATCTGCCCAAAATCACAAATATTGACTTAACTATTTGCATAATAAAAAAATATGTGATAATGAAGGATTTTTTTATAATTAAGTTTAATTAACTTCCAACATTTATCACATCCGTTGAAGTGGAGATTGATTACCAATCTATAAAAAATTAATCTCTCTTCTTATCATCACTAATGACGGCGCTACCATTCTTCACAAAATGAAGGTTCTTCAGCCCACTGCTAAGATGCTCGGGAGACGGTACTACCACCGTAGTTGTCATTGCCGGCGTTCTTTCAAAGCAGTGTCTCTCCCTTCTATCAATCAGAATTGACACTACAGTAATTTCTGATTCTCTTCGTAAGGCTTCAATTAAGGCTGTTGATATGTTAACTGCCATGGCTGCACCTGTGGAATTATCGGATCGTGAATCCCTAATTAAGTCTACTAGTACTTCGTTGAACAACAAAGTAGTGAGTCAGTATTCTACGCTTTAAGCTTTTAGCTCCATTTGCTAATTGAGTTAGAATTAGTTCATTTTGAATGCATATTTTTCTATTTTATAGTTCTTTGCTTCTGTTCTTGAAAACCTACATTTTTTATTAGGGGGTTTTCTTTCTAAATTCTACTGAATTTAAGGGTTGAAGGTTTCTTGTCATCGGTGAAATGAAATCCGGCGCTTATAGCACCTACTACGGCAGAAAATTAGTTAGTATTAGTATTATGTTTTATTGGAAAATTAGTTTTGATTATAGAATACCTCTAGTTGATAATTTGCAGCTCAGTTTTGTTAGTATTAGTATTATGTTTGATTAGAAAATGTGAAGAAAATTGATTGAGTTAATGTAGAAGATGGTGTTTTGAAAACAAAATATGTTGGAATTCAAGCATCCAGAAGCCTTTGCAAAAGTTCAAGAAGACAGCGTCCGGATCATAGTTTTGAAAGGAAAGAAAATTCAAAGTCCAAATCAATCATTGGAAAGAATCAAGAAGGATGAATCATGATCAAAGGACCCAAGGGAAACAAAACTACTAGATCATTCGGATTATGGTTTGAAGCAAACAAACCATAAAGCACAAAAGGATCGCATATGGACTTAGCATCAAATATAAATAAGTCATTAAGATCATGGAAATATGCATTCGGTCTCAAGAACAGAAGATAGCATCTACCAAGCATAAGAAGGCAGCATCTGGAGAATTCAACTGATTGAAGTATTATCCGGACAAGTTGAAATCTAAAGATATCCGAAAGATTCAACTGTTAGATAAAGGGAACATATTTGAACAGCATTTTTCCCTCCAATATTGGTTTCAGTCAAAAATACTATTTTTCTTGGAGATTTAGAAAGTGACAACTTGCACACAACTCAAGAAAGGACAAAAGGACTGACACATAAAGAGAAAAAGGTAATAACCTTTTTACATAGACCAATTTTAAGGCGCGTGGAGTCCAAACAAAAGAAAAAGGTGCATGGAATTTGGCAAAACACAAAACGCGAAAAAAATGACTACTGAAAACTTATATCTCTCAAATCCCATCATTTCAACAGATCAATTAATGGGTCTAACGGACAGATCACTGGCTTCAGAAGCGCCACCTCATATCTAATCACCTCATATCTAATCAATGGTGAAGATTCAAGATCATTCTAGCGGAACACAATAGGCTATATTCTTATCCAAGCCTATAAAAATCAATCTTCACAAGTTGAGAACATGCTGATTGACTCCAGTGTTCGTAACATCTTAAAAATCCACTAATCAATCAGTTACCATAATCCCTCCAAGAACCAAATAATTCTATATATATTTGTAAGAATTCCCAAGTAAGGTTATAAACTTGAGGGATTCAAAACATACCCTTTGAGAAAACAAAGTGAAAAGGATCTCATACTTGGGTGAGTATTGAGATCTGGACTCAGCTAGAAGTTAGTGCTTTTAGTGGTATATCCCTGTGAGACTTAGCTTAGACTTGGGTAGAGTTTAAGTGGTAAATCTCACTAAAGAAATAGGACTCAGCTAGGAGTTGGTGCTTCTAGTGGCATATCCTACATCCGGAAGAGAGGTCACCGTCTGGAGACAAGCTCAAGAGAGCCAGAAGTTGATGCTTTGGTGGTATATCCTACATCTAGGGAAGGAGATCTTCAGAGATAAGAAGAAAGGACTCAGCCATAAGTTGGTGCTTTGGTGGTATATCCTACTATTAGCATAGGTCCGTTCAGGCCCGATGAGGAATAATGCCTATTTCGTTCAGTGATCAGACAAATGAGCCAAAAAGGACCGAATTGTCGTCCAAAATCCGGAATTCAAAAATCCACATTTTAGGAAAGTTGTGATTTAGCATTTCCTACTGAAAAATTAAAAAGTCAAAGTTTGGTCAAATATAAGTAATCAGCCCGCCGACTATTTACCGATCTACAGTAAAAAATCAAATCTTACCAAGATATGAGAAGATTTTACGGGATTTAATTTAAAATCTTATCAGATAGGTAATTAGCCAGCCGGCTAATTACCTCCGTATTATAAATACGGGGTCACCCGCCCCCCCTTATTTGCAGAGAAGAGACGCAAATTTTGTAAAATCCCAAAATTACCTTTGTAACCTTTTTTAGTTCTGAGAATCCCAAAAGCCCCGAAACTCTGTTAAAACACTTCCAGATTCAAGCATTATCACCGACACTTGGTATAAACTCAATTTCTGGTCTTTTTAGATCAAGATCTCACAGTGATCTTTGGTCTAAAAAAGACTTTAACTTTATATTTCCTTTAGAAATAATCCACGATTATAGCCATAACTTGGGTTAAACCTGTTTTCCACTAAGATCACAACCTCTGACAACTTCGGTCCTGCACCGGCTCTCAAGTCATCCTAGACAGACGAAAAGGTAAACTGAGGGTAATTGGCTATAAGCCCAACTTTCAAATTCATTAAAACACATTTTTATTGCTTTATTATTACATATTGCATTTCATTTCTCTAGTTAAGTGAGCCATTGGTGCCACTTAAATTATAATATGTGTAAATAAGCTCGCAGGTACAGACAAACATCCAGAATGTGAGGAAATTCTTTCTGAGTTTTCGGGCCCAGATCCCAGCGCTGCCGTTACTCTTCTAAAAATTCGGTAGAAAATGTCCATTTATTAAGCCGTTATAATGCTCGTTTTATTTCTTGAATTTAATTCTTAAATAAATCAGTTGTAATGCAGAAATGGCCACAAATTTCAAAATTCCAAAACTAACCCAAACAATTTGAACAATATGAGTAACTATTATGTCCGAACTCAGAATCTCATTTTCTTTTTGGTATAAAAATCTCATTTTGGATCAATATACCACAATTCCTGATGGAGCTGAACTGGGCGATGACTCTGTTTTATTTTTAAATATAGTAAAAAATGCTTTATCTTAAAAATATCTTTTCTTAGTAAAATGTGTAAACGTGTTTTTCAACATAATCACATTTTTGGCCTACAAAGCCACCGCATTTAAGCAAACTGGATTTTCTCAAACTAGAGCAAGCGCTGCGATTTCCTCAAACTGCATCAAACCAAAGTGCACCCCTCGCGGGCGCACTCTACATGCATCCTGTCCGAAAGGTCTGCCCGCTCACAGTGGTGACTCCGATGGGGATCAATTATTTTATAAAAACTTGATTTTTATAAAAATTCTTTTTTTGACATAATAATTAAAATATTGTTCAAATTAAGTTTTGGAACTAAGGAATTTGTAGTAACTTCTACATTACACAAATTTTAGGACTACATAGCATCAGCATTCTTTACCCCTAAAACAATTTAGGTGTCTTTTGGTGAAGTATCTCCAAGTTCGCTTAGGGCTTGAGGGATATGGATCTAATCACACCCCTTACGTAACGTACGAGGACCTTGTTCGCTTAAGGGCAAGAGTACCTACTTATATTATATATGGAAAAGTTTCATTTGGTTCACTTAGGGCCATTGGGACTTGGTACATAAAGGCGCATGGTACCCCAAATCGCACCTAATCCTGAGACCGAAACCCACATATAGATGAACTGTAGACACTTTCTCATAGGTCTACTCATAAACCTTTAGTGCATGCAAGCAGACTTCGCTAAGTCCCCCGTTGGCTTCAAAGCAAAGTAACCTAATGGAGTTAAAAGGGCAGTAGGCGTAATCTAACCTTTTGCTGCATGTGCAGGTTTATTAAATATAAATAAACTAAAAACGGACATCATAAGCACAACGATCGTGTGAAAACTAACCATATCTTTTTGCAACCATTTCATTAATGTGTACCATGCCATTTCATTCCCTTAATCGAGACCAGTGAGTCCACCTAGGCTCAACCCTTGAGCTGAAATAAATCAAGACCAGTGAGTCCACCTAGGCTCAACCCATGAGCTAAAATTAACCTAAACTAGTAAGTCTACCGAGGCTCAACTCGTGAGTTGAAAGATAAAACCCTTTGAGAGACCCTAGCATTAGCTCAACCCTTGGACCAGTGAGTCAAAATCCTTTAAGTGACCCCAATGTCAGCTCAACCCTTGGACCAATGAGTCAAAATCCTTTGAGTGACCCAAGTGTCAGCTCAACCCTTGGACCAATAAGTCAAAACCCTTTAAGTGACCCTAGTGTCAGCTCACCCCTTAGACCAATGAGTCAAAACCCTTTGAGTGACCTTAGTGTCAGCTCACCCCTTGGACCAGTGAGTCAAAACCCTTTGAGTGACCCCAGTGTCAGCTCACTCCTTAGACCAGTGAGTCAAAACCCTTTGAGTGACCCTAGTGTCAGCTCAACCCTTAGACCAGTGAGTCAAAACCCTTTGAGTGGCCCTAGTGTTAGCTCAACCCTTGGACCAGAGAGTCAAAACCCTTTGAGTAACCCTAGTTTCAGCTCACCCCTTGGACCAATGAGTCAAAACCCTTTGAGTGACCCTAGTATCAGCTCACCCCTTAGACCAATGAGTCAAAACCCTTTGAGTGACCCTAGTGTCATATCACCCCTTGGACTAGTGAGTCAAAATCCTTTGAGTGACCCTAGTGTCAGCTCAACCTTTGGACCAGTGAGTCAAAACCCTTTAAGTGGCCCTAGTGTCAGCTCAACCCTTGGACTAGTGAGTCAAAACCCTTTGAGTGACCTTAGTGTCAGCTCACCCCTTGGACTAATGAGTCAAAACCCTTTGAGTGACCCTAGTGTCATCTCACCCTTTGGACTAATGAGTCGACCCACCTTTGACCAGCGAGTCAATTCACCTTCGGGCTTTCGAGTCTGATTCGACTCAGGCCCTTGGTCTTTGAACCATGTGTTTGCAATATTTTATAAATATCGCAAGTTATCAATTGCTCCTCAAGTGATTAGCATATGCCCAAACCCTTTTTTAATTTGATTGTACATCTCCATCATTCATCCATGCATTTGATCACTCATACATTCATTCATTCGCCTACGAACAAGGTGAGAAAGGCTACAAGCCATGCCCAATGCAATTACTAACACTTGATCTCTTGCCCTTTAAGGTTGGAAGTGAGAAAGAAGTAGGTTGAGGTGAATTACGGGCAGTCTAAAAGTCATACCCCCACCATCGGTCGAATCTCTAGCTGGATTCTCCTCTGATCCAGAACCTGAAACTGCGATGGCAGATGGTGATACAGTTGGTCAATATCTTAGGAGGATTCTTGATGCCCTAAAATTTTATAATATTTGGGAAAGGCTGAGAGCTGCTAATGCTAAAAAAACCTAATAATAAGAGACTGAAATAGCCGCACTCAAAGCAAAGATGGCGGACATGGAGAAACTATCTTCAGTAAAGGATAAATCTGTTACCCTCTCTATAGAGCAATACGTGGATATTGATTGATTCCTACCTAAGGAATCAGAAGCCCTTTCGGCTAACTTTGTGATGCCCTACATTGCCCCATATACTGGCACCGGACCTCCCCATGTACACGTGGAGAGTTTTCTCTGAATTATAACTAGCATGAATATCCCTAAGGTTCATATAGTCAATCTATTTTAAGTAACCCTTCATGGACCCGCCTCTGAGTGGTACATGAGAATGCCAACCGATGTAAAGTCTGATTGGAAGAAGCTATACTCTGTGTTCCTTGAAAACTATGCCTTTAATCTGAAGGTTAAGACTACTCTACAGGACCTTGAAAGAATTAAGCAACGGCCGAATGAGTCCTTTAAAGAGTTTTATCTAAGGTGGATGGCTGTTCGTGTGCTTGTAATCCTGGCACTGGCCAAGATGCCTTGATAGTAAAGCTTGTCGAAGGCTCTGGCCCGAAATATCGGGACAAAATGAAGATGAAAAGATTTGACACTTTCAACGATGTGGTGGACTATGCCAAGAGGCTTGAAAAATATGAAGAAGAAGATCAAGCAAAGAAGCAAGAACAACTATACTAAACCTCGATATTGGGAGAAAGGTGGTTCTTCCAAATAAGGCACCTCCGAATCCTCAAAAGCTGCTCCTAAAGTGGCAGCAGTTACCCAAGTACAGACTCACCAGTCTATCTCTCCATGAGTGGAATCACTATCCCAGATATTCACCAAACTAAGGAAGTCCAACCAACTCCAAAGCATTAAGCCGTTCGCTCTGCCTATAGTGGCAAACAAAGAAATTTTTGTGCTTATCATGTGACTAAGGGGCACCACACTAACGAATGCGCTCATCTACTAAAAGATCTACAGTAGATGATAACTGATGGGAGAATGAAAGAGCTTGAGAAGAAGCCAAGCACTCAGACTAATCCGCTACCAAACTTCCAAGCTATGGTAAATGCTATTAGTATCCATGTAGAGGCCGGCGAATACGGCGTCAACGTAATAGATAACTTTTGATATGACCCAGGATGGGGGGACACCATGATCTTTGACAACATGGATATCATCTATATGGTCGACCAGTACGTCCTGAGGATGAGGAGAGAGGAGTTGGATCGATATCTTGAACTGCCTCATCTCATATATTATGGAGATTGAGATCCAAATGAACATTTGGAGGAATTTCTCCGGTTTATGCACGAACAAGGAATAGCCATGATAGGTTTTGTACCACAGTTTCCCCGATTCTTAGGAGGCTCGGCCATGGACTGGAATGATGCAATGCCTCTAGAAGGATGTTAGAACTGGTACTTTATGGAGAGATCTTTCCTTCACTACTTCAGGGCGTCTCAGCCATACCCGTGTGAGCTTTGCTGGTGGTTGGCACCACAGGTAGATCAGCATAATACCGGCTGGCAAGATATCCTTCCTCCATAACCTTTCATGTATACTCATTTGGATTACATGAGCTCTAATTATGTTCGAACAAGTCTGTTTGAATTCGCGAGCTCTTCTAGGGTAGCACATATAGAAATCTAAGAACTATATGATCCTAAACAGGCATGGAGCAACCACGTAGACCAACAGAGGTATCTCAACCTGAATCTAGATGGAGGTGCACGAGACCCTTTTGGAGAAATCTATACCGACATTACAGCATATGGTGCCCGTATTGAGGAAACATTCACCAGCATACAAACCATGGAATCCCAGTTTCGTATAGCCATAGAAGGAGTCAAAGCTAAGCCAAATGTGGCAGAAGAAAACCCAAAAGAGGATCCCGAGGAAGATCCCGAGGAAGATCCCGAAGAAGATCCTTATTAGGACTCCGAAGAGGATCCAGAAGAAAATTCTAATAATGATATCCTAGCTCCGCATGCGCCAAACTAGATCTTTGAGCCACAGCCTTTTGAAGATTTAGATGAAGAGGTGGAAGACTTTGTGAAATCCAGAGAATCGAATCACAAAAATTAAAGTAAAGTGGATAACTTGGGGTAAGAATCAGCGACTTTCTCGAATGACGAGCTAAATCACTTACTGGGAGACTTTGATTACGAGGCTCCCTTCCTCAATGGTATGATGGTTGATTATGATGGTGCCGAGAGCTATGCCTTTTCTCTAGAGCATGACTCCCTGAGCGCCTTATGGTTTGCAGTAAGTGACGATTCCGGAGACTTTATAGACTACGACTCGGACAACGAACATGTCATTAACATGATTCAGGATGAGGGCAAGAACTCTCTCGTGAATACATTATAGAGAGAATTCATGCAGAGAATGAACTAGCTCAAAATAGTTATTGGATCCAAAGCCCGGACTTGAGGGTAGTTTACCCCGTATTCTGTGACTGAAATACAAGGCCACACCATCATATCCTTGAATTTGTGCAAATGATGAATGACAGGTACATTCACTATGCCCATTAGCCCGAAAGGTTCCGCTGGACTCTCCAAGAAAAGGTAGTTGTTTGGTATGAAGAGCTGACATTTTACCAGATGTCATTCTAGAATATTTTGGCCAAATAATTCATCGACTACTTCACATGGGTTGACCCACCGGATGATATAGCCTCTGAACTAGATAGGCACGAGAACCCCTTGCTATATTGGGAATGGGAGGCAACTAACATTGCCTATCCAACGTCAATGGAATCGGCCAAGGATTACCCGTGGTATACAAATAAATACCACGATGCACCAGTCCTTTAAGATGATATGCTAGATCTATTCGACGAAAATGAACCAACTGATGGAGCCTTCTCGTCCATCTATATGATCAGACAGGAATCCAATCCTATCCTATGCTAAATCCTATAAGAGAACCCCATCATTCCAGAAAAGTATCCTAAAAAGGTTCCCTTAATGTAGTGGCCCTTCACCGTTAAGGCACCAGTTTCTATGAATAAGCCAATTGACTTAGGAGAGATACCCCTCGATGAGGATTTTAACGAGTTTGAGGCCTTCAAAATAACAAACTCGCCAATCTAGATGGTCAGTCCTATCACTAGAGGAGGAAATGTCACTGGTTCAGCAGCCCCAACTGCATCAAAAACTGAGCCCCCGATACCTGCTACTTTTGTTAAGTCCTTAGAACGAGTAGAAAGCTCGATTATGGATCAACTGAAGGCCACTAGAATAAAGATGAGTATCTGGGACCTACTATTGGGCTCTTAAAATCACAAGCTTGCTATCTTTAAAAAGCTAATGGAAATTGAAACGTCTCCTCTGGCATCCCCACAATAGGTTTGTGCGCTACTCAGTAACAAGACTAGCATGGTTATCCCTGACATTATCTTCTCAAGCTCGAATCTGCCTAATGAAGGCATTTGCCACAATAAGGCTCTCTACTTGAAGGCTAGTGTCTTCGGGCGCATCATGCCCTGTATAATGATCAATGATAGCTCATCACTAAATGTCTGTCCTAAAGATATTTTGCCAATCCTTGGACTGATCGAGAAGGACCTAAGGAAATCCACAACAATCATCAAAGCTTACGACAACTCTAAAAGGACCATTCATCGGTAAGTTCAAAGCTAAAGTCACTATCAGTGAAATCTCAGCTATAGTACTCTTCCCGATCATAGATATCCCAGTAACTCTATGCTACTTGGGAGACCATGGTTCCATGCTTTAGGAGGAGTCCCATCCACCCTGCACCAGAAGATCAAAATCCCATTTCATGGAAAGATTGTTACCCTAGAAGCTGATGAAGCCTCAGTGGTAGCAGCACTGAAGATGGAAGAAAGCAACATGAAAGGGTTTACCATAACCATAGTTGGCTAGGAAGCGAACAAGCAATCAGAGGTGCATTAGGGCCCATGGATTTAGGGATACATGCAGAAGCACCACACTCCTAGAAAAGGACTAGACGCCTATGAACAAGGAATGTCGACCTTCAATATAGGGGCAAGAGAATGGAAGCCCGCAAGACTCAGTTACACAGGCTTTTAAAGAGTTATTCACAAGACGGCCTTTTAAAAGAAGCTGCAACAGCCCTACGAAGGAATCCCCGAGCCTGTTACTCATCAGGGGAAGACCGTTTCGGGATTTGAGTTTTTCTCAGACATAGTCAACTACGGCAAAAAGGGAAAAAACTTCATAACCTATATAAAGAAGGCCAGTCACTAGCCAGATGTAGGGGCAATCCCAGATCAGACCAAGAATGTCAAACATGTACACCCGAAGAAGGTCAAGAAGCTGAGTAGAGAGGAAGAAATCCTCGATACCCTAACCAAGCACCTTTAGGCACAACTCAAGATAGTAGAGGAAGTAAGGAGCAAGGGAGGTAGCTTGAACCAAGCTGTCATAGACATAGTTGCAACTATGAAAGGCAAAGCAAAGGTGCAGGAGGATGATGATGATAAGGATATCCTGCTAAAGCCAGTTACCATAGAAGAATCATCCGCAGTAGAGCTAGATCCTATTGATCAAGACGAGTCTTTTGTTTCCATTTCTAGCATGTTTAAAATGAATAATGTACTTTGTAATGATAATAAGATGAAGAACTTTGCTTATTTGGATTGTGTTTCTGATTATGATTCCATGCATCCATTCCAGCATTCATCTAGCATTTTTAACATCAATAATGATATTATAAAAGACAATAATTTAAACACGGAAGATGATCCAAAAATGGTATACATTTCTAATCAATTGCCTATCGAACAAGAGAGAGAATTGATAAATGTATTAAAAAATCACATGTTAGCATTCACTTGGTCTTACAAGGATATGCCCGGACTTGATCGATACATCACCGAGCACAAGATCCCAATGGACCCGAAAATTTGGCCGATGAAGCAAAAGATGAGAAGAATGCATCCAGAATGGGTCAAAAAGGTCAAAGCAGAGGTGGCAAAATAGATCAAGGCAAATTTTATCGAAGCCGTCGAGTATCCCACTTGGCTATCAAATGTAGTCTTCGTACCTAAGAAGAATGGTGATGTCCGAGTTTGTGTCGACTTCAGGGACTTAAATAAGGCTACCGCTAAGGATGATTTTCGGCTACCATACATTGATGTTTGGCTAGACAGCGTGCCAAGAGCAGTAATGTATTCCTTTATGGATGGATTCTTAGGATACCACTAGATCCTCATGAACGTAATAGATAAGTTTAAAACCGCATTCATCTCGGAGTGGGGAACTTATTATTTTAGAGTAATGCCTTTCGGACTCAAGAACGTAAGGGAAACCTACCAGCGAGCAGTCACCACCTTGCTACATGACTTAATCCACAAAGAAGTTGAGGTCTATGTGGATAACATGCTTATGAAATCTGTTACACCAGAGGAACACTCGGTAGTGCTAGAATGATTCCTCATAAGGATTGAGAAGTGCAACCTCCGTGTGAACCCAAATAAGTGCATATTCGGCATCACATCAGGCAAATTACTGGGGCACGTGGTTACCCAAAGAGGGATAGAAATGGATCCTGATAAGGCTAATACTAGTAGGGAAATGCCCGTGCCAAAAACTGAGAAAGAAGTAAGAAGTTTCTTGGGATCCATATAGTACGTCAGTCGCTTCATAGCGCGGTTAACCACCACATGTGAGCCTATCTTTAAACTCTTGAGGAAACAACAGCCAATAGAGTGGAATGACCAATGCCAGGAAGCCTTCGATAGAATTAAAGCTTACCTGATAGACCCTCTGGTAATGAAAAAGCTGATTCTTAGAAGGCCATTCATTCTCTACTTAGCGATAGAAGACACCTCTGTGGGGGCCATGCTAGTTCAAGAACATGAAGACAAAAGGGAACACGCGGTTTATTACCTTAGCAAAAAATTGCTAGAGAATAAGAATCGATACACCATCATGGAAAAGACTTGTTCCACCATAGTTTGGCTCACCAAGAAGCTCAGGCATTACTTCCAGTCGTACAGAATCCAAGCAGTCATAAAAGTGGATCCGATAAAGTACTTATGTCAGGCTTTCTCACTAATCATAAAACTGGCAAGGTGGCTCTTATTACTGTCAGAGTTTGATATTGAGTACGTAATAAAGAAGACCATTAAGGGTAGAGCAATGGCTGAATTCCTAGCAAATCAACCACTCGAGGAAGGAGAATAGGAAAACCTAGAATTTCCTGACGAATGTCTCGCAGCCACTATAGAGAACCCTGAAAACTGGACCAAGTTCTTTAATGGCGCTGTCAATAAGCAAGGAGTCGGTTTAGGAGTTATTATCTTTACGCTAGATGGAGCACTCATACCTCTATTAAAATGCTTAGAATTTCTCACCATGAATAACGGGGCAGAGTATAAAGCCTGTTTATTTGGAATGTCTGCCCTGATCACTCTTAGGGTAGATAAAGTCAAAATTAGCAGTGATTTGGCTTTAGTCATCAAACAAGTTATAGGGGACTGGGAACTAAAGGAGGAATCCCTCAGGCCTTACTTAGAAGCTGTATGGAGAAGAGCCTCGATGTTCAGCGAGTGCAAATTTATTCACATGCCCCACGAGGAAAATCAGATGGCAGATGCATTGGCCACTTTAGCCTCCATGTGGGAAGGGCCCCAAAAGCAGCCAATCAAACCCCTTATTATGGAAACAGCCTGATCACCTTACTACATATGCATAATAAAAGATATTGCAGAAGAAGGAACCCCTTGGTAGTCTGACATTGTCAAGTTCCTTAAAAAGGCAAATTCTCGACTGAGGCTACAAATTCCGACAAAAACACGCTGAAAAAGCTTGATGTGTGATTCTGCTTGTTAAAGGAGATCTATTCAGGAGGTCCTCTGATGGCCTACTGCTAAAATGCCTGATGCAGTGAGAAGACGAAAGGGTGATGAAAGAAGTACATTCAGGAGACTACGGTCCACATATGAATGGCATCATGATGGCAAATAAAATCCAGAGAATGGGATACTTTTGGCTGACCATGGTTGCTGATTGTGTTCAAGAAGTGAGGACTTGCCACACTTATTAGGTATACGGAGATGTGAGCCATTTACCTCCGATAACATTACAAAGCTTAACAACGCCTTGGCCATTCTCGGACTGGGGCATCGACATCATTGGCAAAATAAGACCTTCTTCGACCAATGGTCATCGCTTTATTATAGTAGTTATTGATTACTTTTCTAAGTGGGTTGAAGCAGAATCATAAAAAAGCATCACGGCCAAGAAAATGACTCAATTTATTCAGCGACACATCTTCACTAGGTATGGCGTTCCTCATCATATGGTGAGTGACAATAGTGTGCAGTTACAAGGAGAAATAGCTAATCTTATTAAAAAGCACGGGGATTGAGCATCATCGCTCTTCGCCTTATCGCCATCAAGCCAATGGAGCTGTGGAAGTAGCTAATAAGGCAATTAAGTAAATCCTCTCCAAGATGATTTCCAACTATCGAGATTGGGCCGATCATTTACCCTATGCCTTGTGGGGATATAGAACCAGTGTCAAGACTCCTACGGGTAAAACTCCTTTTCCCTTGTCTATGAGATGGAGGCGGTATTACCTGTTGAAATAGAAATCAAGTCTTTATGCATAGCCCTTGCAACCAGACTTCCCAAAGATAAATGGGCAAAAGCAAGTCACGAAGAACTGACCTTGATTGATCAAAATTGATTAGCCGCATTGGAAAATCTACAGTTATACCAACAGCGCATGGCCAGAGCTTACAACCCCAAAGTCAAGGGGCAGAGCTAACCTTTGAAGATGGGCGATTTAGTCTTGAAGCGATCTTGTAAAACACATACGGATGCTCGAGGGAAATTCCAGCCAAACTGGGAAGGACCATACGTGGTGAAGAAGACTCTCAGTAAAGGGGCAGTAAAAATGTCAGATTTAGACGACAACGAATTCATGAATCCGGTCAATCGCGACAAGCTGAAGCGCTATCTCGTGTAAAAAAAAGTCTGTCAAGAGCCGGTAAGGGCTCTTAAGCCAAAATAAAGACTCTAAAATAAAAGAGTGGAGCCTTGATTACCACTTGTCCTCTGTGATAAATAATATCTTTTATAGTAACATGTTCATTTTAAAAATATTGTGTGGGTGCATTAAATGGAAATTGTATTTTTTAATGAAACACGCATTCAAATAAACATCTTTTCATCCTTAACACACATAAAGGTGCATTAAAAATAGGGAATGAAACAAGAAAGATAAACAATGAGGCCTGATGCCTTCATTCTTCCACGAGAACAAAAGACACAAAATGGTAAGCTCTCTAAACCCTAAGAAAACTTTGTAGCCTCCTAGTCTCATGGAGCCTCTCCTCAAGAGTAGCCCATCCATGAACACTCGCAACCCAATTATGATAAGCCTCAGAAGGATGGACGTCAAAGGGGGCAGAGTAGTTCATCTCCATCTAAGTACGACTAATCCATCTCATGTCATAATGATAGACCTGAGTATAGGAAAGCTCCAGGCCAATAAGGGTGCACAGGTATGCAGGAAACCCCTGAGATTGACCGTACTGCCTACACAAGGGACCAGGAGAATAAATGATGATCTCAAAAAGGCCAATAAGGACCACACTATCTCTAGCAACATCAGTGGTCACATGAGTGATTCCTCACTAAGGGCAAACCCAACAGATATCCTTAGCAGCTCGGCTCCCCATAAACTCAATCCACTCCTTAAAAGTGAAATCTCTATGGGAACGATTACCGATGTGGACTATAGAACATCGCGTCCAGTAGGCCTTCAGATAATATTTGATGCTCGTAGGAACATACATCACAGAAAGCTTATCCCAGAGCCAAAGCTACACAAGAAAGTATAAAAAAGGAAAAAAATTAATACAAAAAAATAAGAAGAAAAAGGAAAAAAATAGCCTGCTAGATTGAAAACCTGAAAAGGCGGTCCAGGCAAAAATTAAGGCAAGCCTGATGAATCAAAAATCCGAAAGAGCGGTTCATGCAAAAAGAAGGGCTCAAATAAAAGTTACCTGAAGAAGGAGCCTGCTACCCCTGGTAGTTGCTTCAATTTCATTCCGGGAAGAGCGCACAACGATCAGTGTCTCAGCTAAGCTCACTATAACGGGAGACTTTCCCTCCAGCATCTGATCGACGATGCTCAAAAAGACAAAATTGTAGACCAAAGTTGGGACCTCAAAGAGAAAAACCCCCTATAGAAGCAAGCATATTAGCGGCAACTAGCTTGCATCGTCAGAACAAAGATTCCTAACTATGTCAAATGCCACATCCAACCTCAGGCCCTCGTCACAGATCAATCGGCGCCTGTCAAATCATTGAAGCTGAAAATGATTGATCAATAAATTAGAAAATTCAAGGTGATGTGTTGGAATAAATGAAGGTATATCGGCAGAAGGCCTGGAGAAGCCCACAGAACTCCTCATACAAGGGGCATAGCTCATGATCCCTGAACCGAAACATGCGGTCAACAGGGTCCCAGAACCTAACAACAGATTGGATCACATCCTCTTTGACAAAGACGCGATAGTACTCTTTCATATGCGCCAAACCACAAACCCCGAGATGATCCCAACCATCGGAGTTCTTCAGATAGACATTTAGAACAGCACAAAAATGGATGTAGCCCTCCATGGCAAAATTTCACAAGAGTAAGAGTTTGCTATACATAGTTTATGGGGCAATCTGCCAATATCTAGCAGATTACCCTAATAAACTCGACTAATAATGAAAAAAAAACAAAGCGAGGGAATAAAGAAAATTTATTTATACGAAAATGTGTTCATATAAAAGCAGGCACTGCGAACGGCCCAAAAGAAAGCAAAATAGAAAAATAAAAGAAAAGGAAGAGCCTATCTAATCGCCCTGCGGAAAGAATCCAGGGATTGCCTTGTCCCTGCTGCGGCTGCTGCTGCAAGTCATCCACCTGAAGCATCCCCAACTGAGCTCAGGGCCGTTGAATCTCCAGCTGTAACATTTCATCACAAAATTGTTTATATGCATTTCATAGCATGCCATGCATCATTATTAACATAATAAAATAAAAAACTTACAGCCATATCCAAATTTTAGGTCATCATGAAGCGCTGCTGCCCTTGAATATACCCCCAATTAGAGTTGCTATCAGTAATAGGCACCTACAAGAAAGAAAGATCAAAGTAAGTCAGAATTGTCACAATCCAAAATCAAAAGGCAAAATGAAGAAAAGATAGAGGAGACTAACATGAGTAGTGCCAGCAGGATGGAAAGTCACCGGATGCTTAGGATCCAGATAAGGCGGAATCACCGGAGTATAAGTGCTCAAGTCAGGGTGGTACATCATAAATAGGGGTGGCCGATGCTCAAACCCCTGATGCCTCTCCACCATCGTTGAGCCCTAAGGTGGGACAAATGACGCCAAAGAGCTACCTATATGAGTAGAAGTAGTCGCAGGTCTCTTCCATCCCTGGTGATCCTGTAAAGACAGTAGAGCAAGGTTGGGTCAGTCTAACTAAGCGTAATAGTTAAAACAACGGCTACTATAAAAGAAATATAAACTCAAGCTAGTGAAAGGGGAAGTACTGTCATCCGGACAGCCTCAGGCGAACCTGATCTATCCTAGCCACTAGGGGTAGAAGTTGAAGGGGCAGAGGTCTCAGGGACAGAAGCCGAAGGATCATCATCCTCAGAAGAATTATGGATATCCAGCTAAGGCGTAATAGGAACAAGATTTGTATCCGGCCATCCAAGTAGCTGCAAATGGCAGAACTCCTTGTATCCCCTAACCCACTCCGGGAAGGCACTAGGGATACCCTCAGAAGCTAATCGTGCAAAGTCAGGGGAGCTGTAAGGCCAAAAGACCCACCGAGGCACCTTAAGAGGAATAGAATGCAACCTAGGAGGAAGATGCCAACCTTGAATACGATCTCCAAGGTACCACTCTAAAGAGAAGGGGGTCTCTATGATCAGTCGGGTGTTCAAAAACTCCCTAGCTAATCTCATGAACTCTGGCCAGTGAAGAGCATGCCCCAAAGGCTGTGTCTTAACCTAAGAAAAGAAAGCCAGACATCAGTATAATGATTGTAGAAAAAATGGTGATTGGTATAAACCAAGAAAATTATGAGACATACCTGCTCCGAAGAATGGGTATGAAGACGGGCAGAAAGAGTGGAACGAGACTCCATTTCCCAACCGTGAAAGTAGTGTGGTAGTCGAGGGCTAAATGGGAAACCATTGCTTGGCACGAGCTTGGTCCTCGAAAGGATCCCTATCTTGAAAAACTAGATCTGCAAGCAGTCGAGAAGAGATCAGAACACCAAAAATGGATAAAATACTTAGAAAGAAAAGAGATTAGGATCGAATTCTTACATAAACAATCTGAAGAAAAGACTTAAACTTGTCAATCCTATTCCTCACGCACTAGTCAAGAGCCCAACACAGGTTACCCAATGCGGCTCGGCCCCATGTGTACTCATCAAAGTGAGATGGATCTATTAAAGTCGGCAGAATATGGAGATTCACGCCGAACCCTCGATAGGAAAACACAGCTATGGCAAGGTAGCGACCATGAAAGCTATAGCCTGACAGGCAGTGGTGAGATACACTCTATCCTCAGAGGTCCAAAAGGCCATGAGTTTCTCGCAAGAAACTCGCCCCGGCTTGTCGCCAGAATATCCAATCAAAGCCTCGATGATCTCCACATTGAAATTATCCTAAGTAAAGCAAGCATTGAAGTGGATCACATTACCGTGGAAGGGTAGACCTATAATAGTGCAGTAATCCAACTTAATGATGGTATACTCCTTGCAACGAAAATAGAAAGTATGGGTAGTATCGGACCACTTGCTCAAGATGTAGGTAGATGTACTAGCTGGGATGTATCGATACTTGCGATGCCTGACGTTCTTATAGTTCTTGACCATCCTCCCCAAAGATGTCCTGTTAACGATGGCCTTAGCACCGGGGGATAGCACCTTGTACCACTTATGAAAGTGGGTAATGGTAGCGCCGTCATGCTTGGTAACCTGAATAATGCATATAAATGTATCACACACCAATTTTCGACAAGTCACACGATTATCAAAATTAATAAATCATTGTATTAAATAAATTTTCGAATAAAAAAATAAATAAACAATAAAATGGATAGGTCTTTGAATGAAATAAAAACAGCAGTAAGGCTTTCCAAAATACGAGAAAGATGGTCGGAAGGCTTCAAGGAAGGCAGAATAAAATCCCCAGGACGTACCCCGTGATACATCCAATTTGGAGGGAGCCCTTATAAAGCTTCGATCAAAAGCTTAGAAAGTTCCACTTGTTCGCCATCAATAAGCACGTTCTGAGTAGTCACTTGAACGGTTGGGGGATCCAAGTGGATGTTATAAAGCTTGAACCACATCGAGACCCCGCAAAATCTGAAAAGAAGGGGCAGAAAAGGGAAGAAGATAAAAGAAATCATCGTTGAAAATAGCTCGGAGGCAGACATTTTTGAAAATCGGGAGCAGAAAAAGCAAAAGAAAGAAGAGAGAATTGTTAGTGTGAAGAAAATGGGAGCCAAATTGCTGTTTTTATATACCGCTAGTAATTAGCCCGCCGACTAATTACCTGTGGAATTAGCCCAGCGGCTAATTACCTATCTAGCTATCATGCGTTTACACGTCCCACGAGTTTATGTGTAACGGCTATAAAAGTTACCGTTACATAGGTAATTAGCTCGCCGGCTAATTACGTGTATTTTCACAATTTTCATAATTTTGCATTTTTCATCCATTTTCTGCATCGTTTTCAAAACGAGCAGACCTAAAAGACGTTTTTACACAGTCACACATGCATCAAGCATCTAAAAATATTTATTCCGACCCCTGGTCAATTCTTTAACCTCATGCAACTCATTAATAAATTTTTAATCGAAGGGGCAAAATATATTTTGTTTCAAAATTTGTCGGTTAAAAATATTTTTAACTCATTGCATCCCACACACACTATTTTGTTTGTTTCCCATACGACAAAATTTCTAGCACAAAATTTATGTATGAAAGGGGCAGACTGTTAGCACAGGTCCATTCCGGCCCGATGAGGAATAATGCCTGTTTCTTTCAGTGATCAGATAAATGAGCTAAAAAGGACCGAATTGTCATCCAAAATCCAAAATTTAAAAATCTACATTCCATGGAAGCTTTGATTTAGCATTTCATACTGAAAAATCAAAAAGTCAAAGTTTGATCAAAAATAGGTAATCAGCCCGTGCTGTTTACCGATCTATAGTAAAAAAATCAAATCTTACCGAGATCTGGCAAGATTTTAAGGGATTTGATGTAAAATCTTGTTAGATAGATAATTAGACCGCCGACTAATTACCTATGTAATTAGCTCGCCGGCTAATTACCTTCTTATTATAAATACGGGGTCACCCCCCTTATTTGCAGAGAAGAGACGGAAATTTTGTAAAATCCTAAAATTACCTTTGTATCCTTTTTCAGTTCCGGGAATACCAAAAGCCCTGAAACTCTATAAAAACACTTCCAGATTCGAGCATTATCACTGACACTCGGTATAAACTCAGTTTTTGGTCTTTTTAGATCAAGATCACACAGTGATCTTCGATCTGAAATGACTTTAACTTTATATTTTCCTTTAGAAATAATCCAAGATTATAGCCATAACTTGGGTTAAATCGGTTTTCCACTACAATCACAACCTCTAACAACTTTGGTCCCGCACCGGCTCTCAAGTCATCCTGGACAGGCGAAAAGGTAAACTGAGGGTAATGGGATCTAAGCCCAACTTTCAAATTCATTAAAACACATTTTTATTGGTTTTATTATTACATATTGCATTCCGTTTCTGTAGTTAAGTGAGCCATTTGTGCCACTTAAATTATAATATTTGTAAATAAGCTCGCAGGTACGGACAAACATCCAGAATGTGAGGAAACTCTATCCGAGTTTTCAGGCCTATACCCTAGTGCTGCCATTACTCTGCTGAAAATTTGGCAGAAAATGTCCATTTATTAAGCCGTTATAATGCCCGCTTTATTTCTTGAATTTAATTTTTAAATAAAGCCGTTGTAATGCAGAAATCACCACAAATTTCAAAATTAACCCCAATAATTTGAACAATATGAGTAACTATTATGTACGAACTCAGAATCTCATTTTCTTTTCAGTATAAAAATTCCATTTTGGATCAGTATACCATAATTCCCGATGGAGCTGAATCGGGTGGCGACTCTATTTTATTTTTAAATAAAGTAAAAAATGATTTATCTCAAAAATATATTTTCTCAGTAAAATGTGTAAATATGTTTTTCAACATAATCACATTTTTGGCCTACAAAGCCACCGCATTTAAGCAAACTGGATTTTCTCAAACCAGACCAAGCGCCGCGGTTTCCTCAAACTTCACCAAACTAAAGAGCGCCCTGTGCACCGCACCCCGCATGCATCCTGACCGAAACGTCCGCCCACTCACACCTACATCCACAGGAGAATAAATCTCTAGAAAAAACTGTAAGGCTTGATTCCTGCCCATTGAAAGGAATCCACTAGTGGACATATCTTGGAGGAGGAAACTCCGGGGACTGGAGTAGGCGAGGCCGAACCATGAAAAATCTCTCATGTTTGATTTTACTTACTCTGCCTTTACTTTAATTGAATTTATTTAATATCTGCATCATCCGGATCCAACATATCCAGATAATTTTAAACATGCTACACAGACTTTTTATAAGTCTTTAACTTCCGCGAAAAAGGGTTGTTCACCCCCCTCTGACCCTAAATACTTATTCACAATGACCTACACTTGGTATTAGAGCAAGTGCTCATAACTAGAGATCTAACAATCTCGCGCTAAAGGTCCATATTTTGATTCTTAAATCAAAATGAGTTTTAATAACTCGCAGCTTCTTCTAGAGGGTATGTCTATTACCCATCCTCCACTCTTCACCGATGAACACTACATGTTCTGGAAAAATCGGATGAAGGATTTCATTCAAGCTCAAAGCATGCATGCATGGATGGCCATAGAATATGGCCCTTATATTCCAACCATTAAGGTGGAAGGCATAACCACTAGAAAACCATCAAGATAATGGGAACTGCCAGTCAAATTGAACATGCATAACATGCATGGCGGAAATTAAAAATTTTGTCCCTGTCCCCAGGAACTCCTATTAGATGCATATAAATTAAATGAAGCCTTTAACTAAATAATGCTCTACCAAGGTTAGCATGCAAAAGGCTAGGCATACCATAATTCTAAATTATATCCTAGCACATATATTTTATACTAAGCATGTTATAACTATAAACTATAACCCAAGCATAAAATAAACTAAGCATACAAAACAACCTAAGCATAATTATTAAGTTTAAAAACACTTAAAGAAAAAGACCTAATAATAAAACATACCAGTTGAAGCGTGCTTTGGCAGAACCTCCTTACACAAGCCTTCAAGAATAGGATAACCTCTATGAGTATCCACACGAACCACACCAACTGAAACCTCCCAATGAGGAAGAACCGAAGAACCTTGAGTAGCTGTTAGGCCACTCCAAAATCCCACCCTAAAATATAATGTTCAATTTACCTTATACGTAGGATTTACTATTAAACTGGTGTGATTTACAAATGAGGAGGAGGCCCCTTTTTATAGATGGAGCAAAGGCTTCACCTAATAAATGCGGGATGGGAAAATTCCCATCCCGCCCATTGAGAAATGAGAGGATCCTAGTGGATCTGTGTGCTCTTCAAGCTCCGGGTTAGTTGACTTGCGTAAGGAAGGCTCTTGCGAGCTTGCCTTGCCCCACAAGCCTAGCTCGAGCAGCACTTGCTCAGCCCAGGCCGCATGCCCGCTCAAGCTGGGCTTGCACGGTATGCGACCCACGAGTGCACCATGCACTCGTGTGGCCTTTTATCACAAACCCTATATGTCCTTTTGGGCTTGCGGGGCCTATATGGGCAGGGTCTAACCGTCACTTTGGCAATATGATTTTTAGCTCTACTCAATAAATCAATATTTTATTTAATGACCCTAATAAATTAGTTATCGCTTAATGAATAAAAAATTTTGGTCCAACCAAATTATAATCCAATTATTAATATGTTATATTTTTGTAATAGAATAAATCTATGAATTTTTTACTCAGCCCGATGAAGGTCCAATGTGTGTGACCTTATAGGATCCCGAAGTATTGAGTTGTTAAGGCCTAACTAACCCTTGTTCTAATGGAACCATTGGCTCGAGGCTCTAGACCGTGAATAGAACTCGATTACCTTAAACGACTGTAGTATGCCTCTAGTAAGGGTCTACCATCCCCCATTACTCGGAACGTCATTTGTGCTTATGACTTAATCCCAGTTAATGCAATAGTTATCCAGTGATGAACTCTTTCCATTCTTTAATATTAGTACCATATGGTTTATATGGTTCGATTAAAGTGTTAACCCACTAATTGCAAGGTTGATCCAAGCTATCCCAGTTATTAACTTATTACCAAAGTATATTGCCTTTTACTATAGTGTGTTTGACTAGAAACTATTTTTATCAAACACATACTCTGATTAGAGGTTTATAGCAATCATCACTTCAACAAGCGGCCAGGTACAACTCTTTAATATATCCAGAGTGATGGATTCTTTCGGACTACTCAGCTTACCAACGTGCTGTCATCACTATACCCGTAACACCCTAAGTTAATGAGTGTGTGGGAATGATCCAAAGTATAGAAATAGTACCACACAAGGTAACTAGTATCTCAAGTATGAGGATATTCCTAAAGCTTATTGCATGAAGATAACACTAACACATTGATATATATACCAAGTATTTATCTTACTGCGGTCTACAATATATCTTCCAGATATATCCATGTGTCAAACTTAAGGCACCACCTTCAGTTCTTAGGAGATTTGACTGCTTAGACCCTTACCAAGAAAGTTGACCACATGCTAGTCTTTCCGCTTCATTAATATCCTTTCTTGATGAAACTATGACTAGGGATAGTTTAGACATAATCATAATTGCACATGAAGCAGGTCTCACTAAATATAGTCCAACTATAATTTCTCTAACTTCATGCTATGATATGTATACATACATCAATGAATATATTTTAACCAGCTATAATATATTTATAAGCACATCGATATAAACAAAAGATTAAATGCCTTTATTACTTAAAATAAATATTCGGACCATTATATAATTAAGATATATCGTCCTAATTGCCTTAAGGGCATACATCATATCCAACAATCTCAGGCTATGAAATTACTCAAGAAATCTAGCAAAAGCTTAAAGTAACTTATGAAGGGACAAGCAAAGCTAAAAAAGCCAAAATTGATCTACTTTAGCAAAAGCTTGAAGCTTTCAAGATGGAGCCTAAAGAATCCATCAACAGCATGAACACTAGATATACAAATCTAGTAAATGAAATGAAGAGGCTAGGAAAGGAAGTCACAGAGGAGGAAATGGTAAAGAAAATTCTCTGAAGCCTCACCAAAGAATAGGACAACAAGAAAATTGCCATTGAAAAAGCTCATGACTTGAAATATTACAGTGATGACAAGCTCATTGGCAATCTCCTAACTCAAGAACTATCCTGAAGAGATATAACCAGCAGGAGAAGAAGCCTGAGGAGAAAAAGAAAACAATTACATTAAAGGCAAAGTCATCCGGAACAGAAGCCTCCGGATCAGAAGGACAATCAAAGTCATCTTCCTACAAAAATGATAATATGGCAATGATAACAAGGGGATTCAAAAAATTCCTAAAAGAGGAAGGAAGAAGGTCAAGAAAAGGCTTTAAAAAACCTGACTCTAGAAATTAGAGAGAAGGCAGCTCCAAGAAAGAAAACTACAAGAAGGATCTAGAAGAAAAGAAGGTTCCGGAGAAGGACATTACCTGATATGAATGAGAAAAAAGGGAAATTTCAAAACAAACTATCCTAAGCTCAAAAATAATAAAAACTTCAAAAAGAAGGCAATGGTGGCTACATGGAACAAAAGTGAGAAAAGTTGTAGCTCATCTTTAACAAAAGAGAAAGAGACTGTCAATTGTGCCTTTATAGTACTAATAGAACCGAAAGCAGAATCATCTAGAAGAAAAACAACTCAACAAATCCCTGAGCTATTAAAAGGATCAGAATCAGAGTCAGTCACTACATAGGTAAACATTCACTCTAACTCTTTTTCTATCCTTGAACTTGTCAGGGCTTTGGGAATTATGATCAACTATGTAAGGAAGAATGCAAAAGCTATCAAATCTCTTCAAAGATAAGCAATAGAGCTTACTAAAGTAAATGGAGCTATAACCCAAGACACCAATCTGATTAGGGGAACAAAGTGCATTGACACTGCCGAAGCAAACCACTTGAAAAATCAAGTACAGGTGTTAATATGCAACCTATTTGGGCTAGATAGGGAACTAGCTTTGGTAAAAGAAGCATCTGGAAGAAAACTAGAACCCAAGAATCAAAGAATAAATCTAGAAGCTTTACAATGAAGAATAAGAAATAACAGCAAACAATTTCAAGGGCAAAAACATGCAGGAAATCATAAAGAAAAAGGGTATGTGAGAAAACCATCTCAAGAACGGAGATACTTTGATATCCAAGAAGAAAAAGGTGTAAAGGTCTATCATCACCAACAAATCAGGCAAAGAAGGAAGCCAAAACAAAGCACACATATCTCTGGGTGCACCTTTTATGGTAAGAATAATCATACAACTAAAGTATGTAGATTCAAAAATAATCATAACACTCATCCACAACCTGAAAAGGTGGCTAACCCGAGAGGACCCAAGTCTGATTGGGGACCCAAAATCACTTAATCTGTTTTGCAGGTATGTATTGAATCCATAAAAAGATCAACGAGCTTGATACACTGATAGTGGATGAAGAAGTTGAAGTGGATAGAGAGTCAATACCATTATGAAAGTCTACAAAAGAAGATCAAAACATGTAAAGCTTCAACATACAAAAGGTGATTAAGAGAAGATGATGACTATATAAGAAAAGTTAGGTCAATCCTCAAGAAAGGAAATGTCAAGAGTACCTATCTTCAAATAAGATAATCAAGATGAAATACACAAGGGGCAACCATCCGGATCCAACAACCCAGAGCTTCCAGATGATAACTACAAGAAGATCTTTAAAGGATTAAAAGCAAACATCCTAAGCTAATTCAATAAGCTCAGGATATCTCCGGAAGAAGAAAATGAAGAGATAAGAAGATGCGCGCAACTTCTTAGTCCAGAAGAAAAATCTTGCCAGCTCAACAAAAAGGTGTGACATATGGCAGAAAAGGCACTGAAAAGTAATTGTACACTTTTGAATTTCAAACATTTATTATACAGCTATTGGGCAGTAAAATGCAATGGTTAAATCAATAAACCATTCTCATTCTTCTGTTTACATGCCATTAACCTCTCTCCTCAAAATTAACTGCAAAGTCATCAATCTAGTTAGTTTTAACTACTTCCGGATTACCAAAATACCCTCACCTTACCAATTCTATAAAAAGCCCCAATTTTCTCTTCTTCTTCACGCGAGTAATTTATCTACTGTTACTCTAAAATTTTTCTCAAGGAAACCCTAAATTCATAAATTTCCTCAAACTCTTAAATGGCAAATACCTAAGTTAAATCAACCCCTACTCAAATGAATGTTTTCAAGGTGGAAGACCTTCTTGACAGGGACTTCAGTCCTGTGAAGCGCGTGAATTTTAACACAATTATCCCTTCGGATTATCTTGGAGATGACTTTCTGTTCTCCACAGACCCATATGCCAAACTCCTCAAAAATCAAAATTTGGAAGTCTTCCTCCAATCCAAAAATCCTACCTACCCTATTCTCGTGAAGGAGTTCTACAAAAACCTAAAACTTACACTTATTATGATTCACTGAGGACAACGGTGAGGGGAAAGGAAATTACCCTCACTCTAGAATTTTTTGCCAAAAAATATAATATGAAGAATGATGGGATACAGATGAGGACATATGGCGATGAACAAACTGTGGAATACGATCCCAAACAATGGCTTCCAAAATAATATTTTGGAGATAAATTCTTTACTTATTGGCCAAAAATAGCCAGGTTGTTGCAATTTGCCCTGACCAAGTTTGTCTTAATCCGGAGAGGCTCCATCACCACTGCCTCTTCATTCCAGCACTACATTATCCAACACTGGGTGAAGAGAAGGCATCTAAATGTGCCAGTATTACTTATTCACTACATCAGGAAGCACAAGCACTCCTATAAAGGCTTGATTACTAAAATTCTCACTACTAATGAGATTGACCTCACCAGAGAAGAGAGAGTTGAAGGAAAAGCCATTTATGACAAGAACTTCCAGAATCTATCATTTAATAAAGTTTGGGATAAGGAAAAAGCTCTAAGGTAATAGAAAGAAAAGCAAGAGAAAAACAGAGTAAGGAAATCCGGAAGCATAGCTGAAAAATTTTTAGTAGTAAAAAGGCCAAGAACCACTAGGCCCAAATCTCAACAGAAAATCAATTTGGAGCCTTTAGTGGATGAGGCTATAGAAGAAAAAGATGGAGATAATCTGACTCTTTCTCGGATTCTAGAATAGTCTACAGAGAAACCCAATAAATGACCAATAAAAGCTACTACAACTAAAGTGAGAAGAAAAAGGGGCACTACTCAAACCTTTGATGAGCCTCAAGAAGAAGCTGCTCCCAAGAGAAAGTTAATAAAAAAGGGACCAACCTTCTTTGAGGCTATGAAGGCAAAAAGCGCAATGGAAAGTATTGAACAAACACAACTTTTAGAGGATCCATAATTTAATGAGATGATGAAAGATGTCTGGGTACACCAAAAGGAGCATGAGTCTATTTCAGCTCTAGAAGGACCCTAAGGCTCATTAGGAGCAGTCAATCTAGCAGTACCTCCAGAGCTAGAAAGTTCTAAGCTTCAACCAAATCTTCTGGAATCTCCTGTTAATTCAAAAGATGAATATACTGACAGTCTTGAAAAGGCACAAGAAAAGGAAGTTGAGGACATTGCCAACTCTCCCAAGGATCAAGCACAAGCAGCTTCTAAAAATCTGGCTCAGCAAACTGAAGAGGTAAACATTGATTTAAACACATCTCTACTGAAACTAAACTAGGAGAAGATCAAGGTAACTTAAATGCATCTGTAACTGCAATTGCATTCAAGAAAATTAAACCTAGCCTGGAACTAAATGTTCCAGAGGAGGCAACTGATATGAGATCCAAAGAGAATGCCATATTAGCTAACTCAGAGGACGAGGTCATTTCGGAGGATTCAGAAGAACAAAAAGAAAGGGAAGATAATGAAGAAAAATAGAGGGAAGATGAGAATCAAGAAGATGATCCAAAGAATAGAGAAGAAGAAAGGGATGATGTTACTGATAAAGAATTAGATGATGATGATGATGATAATGAAGACGGGGAAGAGGAAAAGGATGAGGATGAGAATGAGGATGAGGATGAGGATGAGGATGAGGATGAAAGCTCATCTACTCCAAGCTTTGAACTTAGACCTAGATCAAGCACTCCAAACACTCCAACTGCAAAGGCTGAAAAATTGAGAATGGCTTGGCAATTAATATAACAAGTAGCTATTGAGGATAAGAAGGGGCAAAATTCAGAAATAGAGCCAGTCCTTCAGGACATCTATGCAAGACTATGAAAGATTGATTCCTCCACTCAAAACCTATTAATCTTCCAGGACTCGAAATCTGAACTAGAAGGAGTGAGAAGGAAGCTGATAGAAATTGAGCAAAAGATGTGCAATTCCCAAGATGCTGACATTATGGCTGAAAAAGCTATATCTAAAGTTATTCTGGCTTTGGAAAAGCTATCTGGTGAAATTGCTGAAGCAAAGCAGTGTGCACTATAAACGTCATCCAGAGTAGAATCAAGCAAGGGAACTATCCTTGAGTATGTGACTTTTTCCTTAAATGGGCTGAAAGAGTACATAGACCAAAAATTTGAGAATCTGCTAAAATCCATCCCTACTACTATTACTCAAAGCACGGAACAAACTTCATCTGGAATCCAATCTATCTAAATAGAGCAAAAAGCGTTCAACGATCAGCTGACTGAATTTCTTAAGGATGAGCTACTATCTCTCATAGATAAAGCTTCTAAGGATTTTGGTATAGATCTCCAAACAAGTATGTACTTAATAGAGAAAACAATTGGAAATTGGAGAGATATGTTCAATGTTGAGCTCCGGTACCTCAATGAAGGCATCCACATCAATGCCCAAATTATAAAATACGAAGTTTAGCAGCTTGGATCCTCTCTATCCAACCTAAGCATCACAGCTCCATCCGAATCAACACCATCCAAATATGTCCATAAGAGTCTGATACTCCCATTCTTCCAGCAACTTATTTAGTATATAGGTGAGATAAGCTATGGGGGCTATAAATGCATGTTATCCCTTATTAGAGGAATGCTCCGATACTTTAAAGAAGAAGACAAAGAATATGCTCTTAAGCATCATCCTTATCTCACAAGATCTTATGCTGAACTACGAAAATCTCTTAAGCCTATCTACATTATGCCTTCAACTATAGATAAAATTGTGGAGCAAAAGCTGGCTAGGAATTCGGATTACACACTCCTCTTCGGGGCTTGGGAAAGACAATGGAATAAGAGGAGAGTAATTAAAATTATCCCCCCAATTGATGCAAACAAAAAGGCGGTGAAGAGCAAACAGAAAGAAGCTGGAGCAGAAGCGAAGAAGGGCAAAAAGCTGCAGCCATAGCTAGATTCACCTAATGTTTTTTAATTATAGCTAGCTATGTATTTAATTTCACTTATAACTCTCTATATCAATAATATTGTACTTTGTTGAGGTTAACTATTTATTAACAGCAGAAGTTATATAATAAAATCAACTCTCAAAATTGCCTCTAAGTACAACCATTAATTGTACTTCAAAAACTTAGAAGGATGCTAGTATTATGGGGAGAAACCATGTAAATGACTAAGTATCAAGAATCATACTTAGCTCATCATATATACCTATATACTTCTATTCTTAAGGTTTTGTTTCCAACAAAATGGGGGAGATTGTGAGAACTCATGCATCCGAAAGCCTTTATAAAAGATCAAGAAGACAGTGTCCGGATCACAGTTTTGAAAGGAAATAAAATCCAAAGTCCAAACCAATCATTTGAAAGAATCAAGAAGGATGAATCGTGATCAAAGGACCTAAAGGAAACAAAACTCCTAGATCATCCGGATTATGGTTTGAAGCAAACAAACCATAGAGCATAAAATGATCGCATATGGACTTAGCATCAAATATAAACAAGTCATTAAGATCAAGGAAATATGCATCTGGTCTCAAGAATAGAAGATAACATCTCCCAAGCATAAGAAGGCAGCATCTGGAGAAGTCAACTGACCGAAGTATTATCCGGACAAGTTAAAATTTGAAGATATCCTAAAGATTCAACTACTAGATATAGGGAAAATATTTGAACAACATTTTTCCCTCCAGTATTGGTCTCAATCAAATATTCTATTTGCCTTGGAGATTGAAAAAGTGATAGCTTGCACACAACTCAGGAAAGGACAAAAGGACTGACATAAAAAGAGAAAAAGGTAAAAACCTTTTTACATAGACCAATAGTAAGGCGTGTGGAGTCTAAACAAAAGAAAAAGGTGCATGGAAATGACTACTGATAACTTATACCTCTCAAATCCCATCATTTCAACTGATCAATTAATAGGTCTAACAGATAGATTAATGGCTCTAGAAGTGCCACCTCATATCTAATCAACGGTGAAGATTCAAGATCATTCCAGCGGAACACAATGACTATATTCTTATCCAAGCCTATAAAAATCAATATTCACAAGTTGAGAACATACTGATTGACTCCAGAGTTTGTAAGACCTTAAAAATCCACTAATCAATCAGTTACCATAATCCCTCCAAGAATCGAACAATTCCATATCTATTTGTAAGAATTCCCAAGTAAGATTATAAACTTGAGGAATTCAAAATCTACCCTTTGAGAAAACAATGTGAAAAGGATCTCATACTTGGGTGAGTATTGAGATAAGGACTCAGCTAGAAGTTAGTGCTTTTAGTGGTATAACCCTGTGAGACTTAGCTTAGACTTGCGTAAAGTTTAAGTGGTATATCTCACTAAAGAAAAAGGACTCAGCTAGGAGTTGGTGCTTCTAGTGGCATATCCTACATCAGGAAGAGAGGTCACCGTCCAGAGACAAGCTCAAGAGAGCCAATAGTTAGTGCTTTTGGTGGTATATCCTACATCTGGAGAAAGAGATCTCCAGAGACAAGAAGAAAGGACTCAGCCAGAAGTTGGTGCTTTTGATGGTATATCTTACATCCGGAGGAGAATAAATCTCCGGAGATAACTTTAAGGCTTGATTCCTGCCCATTGAAAGGAATCTACTAGTGGACAAAGCTCGGAGGAGGAAACTCCGAGGACCGGAGTAGGCGGGGCCGAATCATGATAAATCTCTCGCGTTTGATTTTATTTACCCTACCTTCACTTTAATTGCATTTGAATTAATATCTGCATCATTCGGATCCAACATATCCGGATCATTTTAAAAATGCTACACAAAGCTTTTATAAGTCTATAAATTCTGCGAAAAAGGGTCATTGACCCTCCTCTGACCCTAAATACTTATTCACATGGACCTATAAAAGTAATATGGACTTGAATGAAACTTTCACATGAATTTTTTTTGTAACTTTTACCTTATATGCCACGTGTCAAGTGACCATTGGTCTGAATTTTTCAATTTGGTGACATGGAGGTGAGTGTAATACAATCTCCTTAGTGAGAGTGGTATAGTTGCATTCAGAGGGTCCTGAGATGTGGTTTGGACAAGTTCAGGGGGGCGAGATGTACCTTTGAAAGTTCAGGGGGGCGTGGGGCTATCAAGGACAAGTTCAGGGGGTTCCGGATGTATTAGGCCTAAAAAAATAATAAAAATGAAGTCTCCTTTTATTATTTTCAATATAGCTTTGGCCGGGTTCAAAATGTCTGATCACTTGCATTGTTATAAATAGTTTGAACGATATTGTTCGCTTTGGCACCGTCTACAGCCAACCTTATGACTTAAAATGCATCATTCAAGTTAAGGCTTTTAGGGCCTAATTTATATATAAGCCCAGTGGATCATCCGAGAGTGATGTGAGATTCATTCCTAACATACCCCCTCATTGCGATCGTGTTGATAACTTGTTAGAAATCATATGTATATAAGTATGCACAATATAAGAACAGATGTAAGAAGAATAATATTCTTCTTACATCTGTTCTTATATTGTGCATACTTATATACATATGATTTGTAACACCTACAAATATATATAACAATTTTGTTCTAAATATAGTCTGTGCTCCTGCTAGTTTTATTTTCTTTTCTTCACATTGTGCTTTTCCGGCTCAAATTTTGAAGGTTAAAAAACCACACACCTATCAACAAGCCAGTTTGAATCCATGTTAGATATAGGCTATAATCAAGAGGTTGGTGATCTTGGATCACTTGTTCTTAACCAAGCGAAAGAGCTATAACATATGTATAGATCTATAGAGTGAAATATTTACAAGATAAGGTGGTGGCCAATCTAGAAACTTTTATTGTATTGTTCATAAGAATTTGCATGTTTGAATTAAAATATTAATACTTGAAAACAATTCATTAATGACGCACTATTAGAGATTTGATTTTTAGCAGGGAAGACTTTCCCCACTGAAAGCCCGATTTTTGCTACTAAAAAATTTAGTGGAGAAATTTGATTTTGCGGCTGGAATTCCACCTCCAAAGATTTGTATTTCTCCACTATACAATGTATTGATAGTGGCGAATTTCAATCTTTGCAACTACATTGTTTACTTCTGTGTCGAAATGGCAATTGACAATAAAGGATATTATATGTGGCGAATTCTTTACATGCTATCTAAATTACTACTTCAGTGGCGAATTTAATTTTGCCACTAAGTTTTCCTCGATATAATTTTAATGATGGGAAAAGTGATAACCACTTTGTAATAATAAGGCCTAATACATATGCACCACTCTATATTTGTCCATAAAATTTCATTTACCCCCTGAATTTACGTACGTTCCACATAACCCCTTGAATTTGTTAAAGTGGATCTTATAGCCCCTTGAACTTGTTAACATTGAACCTCATATCCCCTTGATATTGTATTATTTCGCAGAAGATTGGATTGAAGATTTGTTTTCCGAAATAATATCGAGCATGTCAGCATGTAGGGCTGTAAACGATCCGAGCTTTTATGTGTTCATGTTCGTTCACTTTATTTTTTTGGTGAGCTCGAGCTGAGGAACAATAATCCATTTTATTAAATACTTATATATTATGAATAATAATTGTTTTGAATTTTTATTTTTAATCTATTAAACTTTTAAATTGTGTCTTATTACACTATAAAAAAATAGGCATTTGAAGACGAGAAAATAGAGACAACTTATTTATACTGTTTGATTTTAACATAAAATTAATATGGGAGGACAATCACATTTATAGTGCCCAATTCATTATTTATTTATAATAGGAGACAACTTTATTGAAAATATATTAAAATATTATTAAATATTTATTTTATTAAAATTAGGGGATAAATTAGGATGGTTCTATATTATATACTCCCTTTTCCATTCGTTCAAATTAAACACAATATTCTTCTTCTTCACCACACCAGAAGTACTGTTCCCTTGTCCTTCACTATTAGTAATACCCTAATCTCAATCTCAGACTATGATTTCATCTGGATTCAATTCAAACTCTAAAACTCCTATCCCTAATCCAACTCTCTTATCAGACTATCAGTTTCACATCGAGTCATCTTGGAATCATTGATTCTATTCTCTCTCGAACACAACTTCAACGCTACCTGCCGATCCATGTTCGCCGCCATTCCTCATCGCCTCCACTGTCATCGGTCGTCGTCGTCCTTATTCCTTACCAAGGTTAGTTTTTAATGTATATTCCTTCTAATATGAAACTTTAATTCAAATCCATAACTACTAGTAACCGAGTCGTGGGAGCTGTTGTTCTTCACCCAAAAAAATACTATGAAACCCAGCCGACCTTCTATATATGGTGGCTAATTTCGCCCCCCTCATCCTAAATCCATAGAAGAATTGGGCTCTCCTGATAACCACATGATTAATTATTACTAAGGTTCATAAGGCGGATGATTGCAGCAGAACAATTCAAGCAACCATTTGTCAAATTTTGTTTAATTTTAATTATTTCATATTTATATCACTTAACATAAAGGGTCATGCTTACAAGGTGTTTGATGAAATGCAATAATTGTATAGTTCTTCTAATCTGTATCCAACTGTAACTCCATATTTCGCAAATAGCTCCTTTATACTCCCAATTCATGTATTATTCAGTTAGAATTTGTATTGTTCATACCTATTTAAATAAAAATTTGACATTTTGTCATTGTTTTAAGGAAGTGAGATTGTAATTAAATTGAACACAATGTGTATTCCATAACTGAACATAGTGTGTATCATTGATACTTTTTTTCTCTAGCAATGATCAATTTGGGCTTGAGATCACATCCTACCACTGGGAAATCTATTGGAAAGGTTTTTTATTGTTACTTGTGGTTATGTTCATATTTTGCTTCTTTTTGTTTATTGGCTTTTAATGAAGCTTAATGCCATATCAAGCTTTTTAAGAACATGGAATAGGAATAAGAGATTGTGCTTTAATTTTTTGATATACCAATTTCCTCCGGTCACTTGAATATTCCTCGAAAGTCTTGAATAAGAAAGAGGTATAAACAAACCATAGGTTTTCTTGATTGAATTTAATAAACTAAAATAGACTAATAAGGATATTAAACAAAAGAAGAAACTTAATTGTGCTATTTGTTTATGCTTTGAGTGGTCAAATGTTTCAGTAAGTCTTTGATATGAATGATATTTGTCATGCTTTGATAATTGTTGGTGTTCGATTCGTCAAATGACAAAAGATTATGGTGGTGTAAGTGTATAAACATTGCAAAATCTCATGAATTATTTCGTTATGTAGATCCTATCTTTTCTAGTTAAACATTATGTACAATGTTTATTGCAGGCAAGTCCTCTATCCACCACAGCCAATATGTCAATTATTAGTCCCGATCTTGCTGAATGTTTAAGAGATAGTAGTACTCCAGTGAGGCTAGCAGCAGAAAGATGTACTTTGCACACGTTCCAATTGGCGAAGGGTACTTCTACTGAGGCATGATTATAATATTCCTATTTTTTACTTGTCATTTTATGCATTAGAATTTATTTAACTTGTATTGTCTTGATTTAAGCATTAGCCATCTTCTTAATTTGAATTCAAGTTTCATGTACTATTTCTTATTTTCCCTCGTCAATAGTTATAATGCAATACATGAAAGCCGCTGAGCTTGTTGACTTGCTTCAGCAACTATTGGACTTGGCTTCTTCACCAAGCTGGGTTCCTAGCCATGGTTCAATGCTCACCATCTCATCCTTGCTCCGCCATAACCCCTCCTCTATTTTCAACTCTGCAGAATTTAAATATGTGGTATGAAGTCTTAAAAAGGGAATAAGAGATGAGAAGGTGTTGATGATAGTTCTTAAGGTTAAAATATCTTGTTATATTGAGTGTGCTTGCAACTTTCTTCTAGTTGTGAACTGCGACAAATAATCAAATGTAGGTTCACATATCTGTACATGGATATTGAGTGCGCTTTCTTTATTTTGTTATGGGTGAAAACTTCAACTCAAAATTTGCTAACTGTTTTTGATTTGTAAGTAATATGGAGCTTATGGAAGTTATTCTTCGAGTCGAACTACTACTTCTGGGAGAGAATCTCTTTTCCAAGATATATCTACAGAGAAATATTCTAAAACAAATAGATATTCTTTTGCCTCTATGTGTTGATTAATGCTTGATAATGAAGTTTATTTCTTGAAACTTGAGGCCCTTCGCGCATCCCTTGAATTAGCATTTAGCCCATTTGACTTACATGCAACCAGGCTTTCAAATTATTCATCTTTCTTTGCTCTTTCCTCTTCTGCTCCTCACCTTTAAAGTTGAGACTTTCAGTACCCGATCTGCTCTATTTATCTCACCAGCTGTAAGGATCCCACCACCTCAGATGGGATTATATTTATTTGATACACTCTTGTCAATATCAATGTGAATATATTGTGTTCCTTTTGAAGATGCAAAACTTTACTTTGAAAGTGGCCTGATTAGTTTAAACAAACGTTAAGCATTTCACTATTAGCTTACTGTTCATCTATGACCATTTCTTTTAAGTATTTTTCTGCATCCTTTATATGTTTTTTCTGTATTAAATGTTCAGTTTTGAAATTTTGGTTTCATTGTATAGAAATGTCGTAAATTATGTTAGGTTCTCAAAACTTATATATGATGTTATATGAGATTTAGAAGTTTGTCTGTAGTGCTTTTTTTTATTGATTTATACTTAATAGCTTCTATTTGTGTTGTACATGAATCCTTTTTTGAGAACTCTATAGATGTTATAGATGAATCAAATAGAGTTCTCAAAAAATGCATAAATCTATGTCAAATTGATATTTATAGCTCCATTCAATCCAAATATTATATTTTTGTAACACGTTAGAAATCTATGTGCAGGGACCTTTTAAACACAAATAACCGTCTTCGAATATAGAGACACAAGTCATCTTCTTTATATAAAGACGACAGTTGTCCCAATTTTTAAGGACGAATAATTGTCTATAAATGTGGGGAGGAAAGTCGTCTTCTTATAGTAGGGACGACAATCGTCTCTCGTATTAGAAATGAAATTCGTCCTTACTCTTAGAGACGAATATCGTCCTTAAAAATAGGGACGACATCCTATATTTTGTCTCCTATACTTTCAGGTACGAAGGCATCATGCACGAATGAAGAGGAGGAAAATGTAGTCCCCTAAAGTTTAGAGTACGATTTTTCATACTTTTGAGGACAAATTTAGTTGTCCCCGAATGTTTGATTTTTTGTAGTGTTATTTATTGAAATTTTTAAGTAAAAATGTAATTGTATATAGGATTTAGGCCCTGTTCTTTTCAACTTATTTTCTGTTTAGTTCAGTTCAGTTCAGTACTAATCAGTTCAGTTCAGTACCATTCAGTTCAGTTCAGTTCAGTTTTAGTATTCAGTATTCAGTATTCAGTATTCAGTATTCAGTATTCAGTTTCAGTATTCAGTATTCAGTTTCAGTATTCAATATTCACTATCCAGCATTCAGCATTCAGTATTCAGAATTCAATATTAAGTTTCAGTTTATGCAGTATATCAATATTATTAATGTATATTATTATTCATAAATATTAAAAAGCAATGCACGTTAATGATAATATTATTTCAATTTCAATTTTAGTTCATTTATATTTATACATTATATAAATATTATTAATTAATATCATTAATCACAAATAACAACAAAGAAAAAGAAATCAATAATAATATTTTTAAAATTATTAATTATTATTTCTACCAAAATAATTTTGTAAGAAAAATAAATAAATAAATAAATAAAAGTAATAATGTTTTATAAATATTAATAATAATTAAAATAATAAGGTAATATTAATAACAATAATTATAAAAAATAATAATAATAATTTATAATGGTATATTTAATTATTCTTATTATATGTAATAATTAATAAATTTTATTAGAATGTATAGTATTATTTAAAGTGTTATTAATTATGATGTATTTTAATATTTTTAAAATATTATTTATATTATTAATTATAATTCAATTTCAGTATAGTTTAGTTTCAGTATTTTCAGTTTTAGTATTGTTCATTTTCAGTATTTTCAGTGTCAGTACGATTCAGTTCAGTTTCAGTATTTTCAGTTTTAGTATTGTTCAGTTTCAGTACCATTCAGTTCAGTTTCAGTACAGTTCAGTTCAGTACCATTCAGTTCAGTTTAGTTCAGTACACCTACTTATCAGTTGAAAAGGACAGGGCCTTAGAGTACATATATGTATAAAATTTATTTATTTTTAGGCCCTCTTCTTTTCAACTTATTTTCTATTTAGTTCAGTTCAGTACTAATCAGTTCAGTTCAGTACCGTTTAGTTCAGTTCAGTTTCAGTATTCAGTATTCAGTACTCAGTATTCAGTATTCAGTATTCAATTTCAGTATTCAGTATTCAGTTTCAGTATTCAGTATTCAGTATCCAGCATTCAGCATTCAGTATTCAGAATTCGATATTAAGTTTCAGTTTATGCATTATATCAATATGATTAATGTATATTATTATTCATAAATATTAAAAAGTAATGCATATTAATGATAATATCATTTCAATTTCAATTCTAGTTCATTTCTATTTATACATTATATAAATATTATTAATTAATATCATTAATTACAAATAACAACAAAGAAAAAAAAATCAATAATAATATTTTTAAAATTATTAATTATTATTTCTACCATAAATAATTTTATAAGAAAAATAAATAAATAAATAAAAGTAATAATGTTTTATAAATATTAATAATAATTAAAATAATAAGGTAACATTCATAACAATAATTACAAATAATAATAATAATAATAATAATTTATAATGATATATTTAATTATTATTATTATATGTAACAATTAATAAATTTTATTAGAATGTATAGTATTATTTAAAGTGTTATTAATTATTATGAATTTTAATATTTTTAAAATATTATTTCTATTATTAATTATAATTCAGTTTCAGTATAGTTCAGTTTCAGTATTTTCAGTTTCAGTACCATTCAGTTCAGTTTTAGTACATTTAAGTTCAGTACCATTTAGTTCAGTTCAGTACCAATCAGTTCAGTTCAGTTCACTACACCTACTTATCAGTTGAAAAGTACAGGTCCTTAGAGTACATATATGTATAAAATTTATTTATTTTTACTCTTAAAACCTGTTCTTTTCAACTGATAAGTAGGTGTACTGAATTGAACTGAACTGATTGGTACTGAACTGAACTGAATGGTACTGAACTGAACTGAAACTGAACAATACTGAAACTGAAAATACTGAAACTGAACAATACTGAAACTGAATTATAATTAATAATATAAATAATATTTTAAAAATATTAAAATACATAATAATTAATAACACTTTAAATAATACTATACATTCTAATAAAAAATTTTAATTGTTTCATATAATAATAATAATTAAATATACCATTATAAATTATTATTATTATTATTATTATTATTATTATTTATTGTAATTGTTGTTATGAATATTACCTTATTATTTTAATTATAATTAATATTTATAAAACATTATTACTTTTATTTATTTATTTATTTTTCTTACAAAATTATTTATGGCAGAAATAATAATTAATAATTTTAAAAATATTATTATTGATTTCTTTTTCTTTGTTATTATTTGTGATTACTAATATTAATTACTAATATTTATATAATATATAAATAGAAATGAACTAAAATTAAAACTGAAATGATATTATCATTAATATGCATTGCTTTTTAATATTTATGAATAATAATATATATTAATAATATTGATATAATGCATAAACTGAAACTTAATATTGAATTCTGAATACTAAATGCTGAATGCTAGATACTGAATATTGAATACTGAAACTGAGTACAGAAACTGAATACTGAATACTGAATACTGAAACTAAACTGAACTGAACTAAACTGAACTGAACTGAATGGTACTGAACTAAACTGATTAGTACTGAATTGAACTGAGCTGAATAAAAAATAAGTTGAAAAGAACAGGGCCTTAGTTTACCAAAAATTTACGAGAAAAATTATTTATGGTCTTTAAGCCGAACTAGGAAATGACTTCTTAAACACAGTCTAAACTCAAAATTTTAAAGTGTGAGACGAATTAGGCTTGAATTGATATTTTTATTAAAAGGACTGATGAGACCCAGCCTGAATCCGGTCCAACCCGCTCAAGCTAAGAGAATGTATTATTATATAGGGGCATTAAATTAAGACCTTGTATTCAATAATATATACTTTTTTACAGGTAAACTTAAAAAAAGTACCTTATGATTTCACTCATTTGTAAAATAGGGTCTGAGGAATATTTTTTTTTTGCAAAATGGGGTATGTGGTTTTAAAAAATTTATAAAAAGGGGCCTTTAACTTCAAAATAGTGGTGTTACATTGAATATTTTAAGCAATATAATATTTTAATAATTTAAACTTATTATTTAAAAAATATACGTCAGAGTACGAGTAACTTTCGGAATTTTTTTTTAATTACTATGATTTTTTATAGTTTGGTATCATAATTTAATGAAAAAAATGCTTCCACTAGTAAAAAAATTTCAAAATTTTTCATTGATGTGCATTGTAATTTTAATAACCATCCCGCAAAAATTCAGATAAAAACGAACAAGATTACCCACTTCATGACATAATTTAATATTAAGGATCCTTTATTTGTAAAATTTTTGAAACTACAGACCCCGTTTTGCAAAAAAAAAATCCTCACACCCCGTTTTGTAAATGAGTGAAATCACAAGGTACTTTTTTAAAGTTTACACTTTTTTTACCTCAAGTACTTAGTTTTGGCATATTGGTCTTATATACATGCCCCGGTACAATAATACATGGAGCTTTTCTTAGCCACATTTTATATAATGTGTACCAGTTTGCTTTCTGATTATAACCACATTGATCGCACTCGGTGTGATTCACGAATTTGATATTTGCTAAAAATTTGAAAACTTAAAATCAATCGAACCAAACAAGAAAATTTTAAAAAAAGTATTCAAATAATTTGAATAAAGTTCTTATGCTTATTATTCCTTAAAATAATCCCTCAATTTCAAACAATACTATTTTTTTTTGTTAAATTCCTTTATTTACACTATCACCATTATCATTCATCCATTTCATAAAATTTCAAAAATTTATTTAAATTTCACCCAAACACGCAAATTGTACCTAATTTCTTTAAAGTACTAAAATTTTAGTTGCTAATACACCTTAATGCATTCTCATAGTTACCATTTGTATCGTTTGTAACTGAGAAAATTAACATTTAAAGAGATAGAATGAAAGGTGCTGTAAATATCATTTTTATACGAGATTTTTATATAAGGTATCAGATATTTAATACTCTTTTTCAATCCAACACTTAAATATTTATATAAATATATTTATATACTCTTTTATCTTAATTAAATAATCCCTCGTAAATCAATACTATATATAATTTCCCTTTTCAGCCGTTCACTATCATGATATCTCTCTCTTCTTGCCATGCTAGGATTGGATAGTTAGTGGCCGCATGTTTTCCAACTTGAGAGCTAAGAGAATGTAATTGGATTTTTTCCTAACAAGTTGGATGGTCCCAAAATGCATTATGAAACATGTGAAAACTAAAACAATATTTTAATTATTGTACGAAAATGTCTTGTTCAGTCGAATTGATGGTGGTGGAGATCCTGATTTGAAACCTCAACTACTAGTATACTATTACTACATGCTCTACTTTTCTTTTTTTATGCTCCTTAAAAAACTTTTTATATTGAAATTTATTCTCATAAAAATCGGTGTTTTAAAACTCTCCAACTCTGTTTTTAGACGTTATTTTAGGACTCTTTATCCGACTTTTTATTCTTCAGGCGCTATCTGGCGCTGGGCTGACATATTACTGCCTAGACATCGTCTAATCCGATTTCTTTTCGCTGGGCGCCGCCTAGTCCGATTTTTTTCCCAATTTTGAAGATATTGATACCTATAATAATTATAGTTCAATTTTTTCAATTAATAAAGGTAGCACGATTAGTAAAACTATTGTACAACAAAGTATTCTCACCATACAATTTTTATTTTGAATCTCAAACTGAGAAATAGTATACTATAAACCACAAAATAATTAGTGAGGATATTTGTTTTTAAGGAATTAATTTTAATGTTGGTGTGTTTTTATGTAAAATTAACCAAGACTTATATTTTCATATGCTAAACTATATTTTTTATAAAATATTATTGTATTATAATTTATATTTTATATTTTAGTTAAATTTATACTTTTATCTATTAATAATTATAAAAAATAAAAAATTTATAAATTTACTTAAATGCCGCCTAGGCCCCACCCAAACTCCACCTAAATATTCAAAACTCCATCTACCTAACTAATGTCTAGTACTTTTTAAAACGCAGATAAAAATATATAAACTACTAAATTAGTATTATTGGTCCTCTTCTTTTATTTAATCATCAATATACTGTACAGAAATAGTTTTCTGGAAAAGGGAGTCATTAACTTAAGACCTCGTATTCAATAATATACTTCTATTTTTGTAAATTTAAAAAAAAATTACCAGATTTCATTCATTTATAAAAGAAAGATTCTAAATAATAGATTATACGATGATAATGAGTAATTTTATTTGTTTTTATTTAAAATTTTGTGGATTGATTAATAAAAAGTAATACACGTCATTGATAGTTTTTAAAATTTTTTTAATAGTATAAATATTTTTTTAATTAAAATGTGAATATAAACTTTAAATAATCACAAAAAATGGAAAAAAATTTTAAAACTTACTCAAATTATGACATATAATTTTTAAATAATTAGATTAAATTATAAGAATGTTGAATTGATTCAATTATATTTTGTAACACCACTAGTTCGAAAAAAAATATTTTGTATGCTATTTTTGTCAATTTTTTTAAAATCACATACTCCATTTTATAAAAAAAATTTCTTAGACCCCATTTTACAAATGAGTGAAACCACAAGGTACTTTTTTTTAAATTTGCCTTTTTTTACCTCAAGTACTTAGTTTTTTTGCATATTTGGTCTCTTTATTTTGCATAATTTATCATTTTGACAAAAAAAAATTCAAATTCTTATGGAATCCATCAAATGATAAAATAACTTATGAATGTTTTAAAAAGCGCTATGCGCTAGTCGGCGGCCAGAGCTTCGAAATGTCTAGGCGGGATATAGGCGGATTTGTATTTTTTATTTTTAAATATATTATATATATAAAAATATAAATTTAACTAAAAAGTAAATTATAATAATATAAAATATCAAAAAACATAATTTAGACCATATTTTAAAAATCACTTAGTGCTAATTAAACGGTAGGGACCTCTTTATTAGTGGCATAAAGCATATTATTCTCGGTTTAAGACTCAAAGTGATAATTTTATTGTGAGAATACTTTAATGTACTTTAGTTTTACTAATTAAACTACTTTTTGTTGCTAAGTTATGATTATAAAAAATTATGGTATAATAAAAAATCAAAATTAGGCGCTACCTAGGCGGAAAATATCAGACTAGGCGGTGCCTAGGCGGCAATAAATCGGTCGAGCGCCTAATAGTGGCCCTAGGAATGAAAAGTCCAACAACAAGCCCAAAAATAACGCCTAGACAGGGCATGAGCGGAATCGAACAGAGATTTTTAAAACAGTGCGTTATGGAATGACTAACATATTGCTTTAAATATGAAAATTTTGATTATATAATTCCCATAATCGGTTGATACTCATGAAATGTTACTGATCGAAGCTTTTTTTAATGTTGAGGGTTTAATGGTCGTGAAATATTACTTAAGCTTGTAAGTGCCATTTCATTACTCAACAAAATTTAAAAGGAACACATTATAAAATTCCATTATAATGCTAGAAATTCAACTGCAAACACAAAGTATAAGTTGTAGCTAACGGTAATACTGCGGGACCACCGGAATGCCATTATTGTTGCGGAAATAAGTAGCAAATTAAAACTAACATCAAAACAAAATAAAGAGAAAACACCATAATTACACTATCAAAATAATGTTTTAAATAAAATATTACAAAAAAGGGATTAGAGAAGTAAATGCCTTAAGAAGGATTAGAAGGCAAATGTTGGTATGTTTTACAAGCCAAGGCCTTAGCCTTTTTATACAAAAAAAAATCAGCCCACTCCCGTTGTAATTCGCGGTGTGGGACATTTCTCATTTCTCATGTACATTTCTTCTTTACTTTTTAAAATGGGACTTTTGTCACTACTACAATTACAAATCTCCACCTTGACAAAATCTCCATCTTCAATCTCTCCTCTTATGTAGTGTCTTTCAATGCAATTTTCAACTTTTGACAGTTTTGATCAAGTCCAAACAATATTGAAACTTGATCGGATTTAGGCCTTGTTCTTTTCAACTGATAAGTAGATGTACTGAACTGAACTGAATGGTACTGAACTGAACTGAACTGTACTGAAACTGAACTGAATGGTACTGAAACTGAAAATACTGAAACTGAACAATACTGAAACTGAATTATAATTAATAATATAAATAATATTTTAAAAATATTAAAATACATAATAATTAATAATACTTTAAATAATACTATACATTCTAATAAAATTTATTAATTATTACATATAATAATTTAAATATACCATTATAAATTATTATTATTATTTATTGTAATTATTGTTATGAATATTATCTTATTATTTTAATTATTATCAATATTTATAAAACATTATTACTTTTATTTATTTATTTATTTTTCTTACAAAATTATTTATGGTAGAAATAATAATTAATAATTTTAAAAATATTATTGTTGATTTCTTTTTCTTTGTTGTTATTTGTAATTAATGATATTAATTAATAATATTTATATAATGTATAAATAGAAATTAACTAAAATTAAAATTGAAATGATATTATCATTAATACGCACTGCTTTTTAATATTTATGAATAATAATATTGATATAATACATAAACTGAAACATAATATTGAATTCTGAATGTTGAATGCTGAATGTTGGATACTGAATACTGAATACTGAATACTGAAACTGAATACTGAATACTGAAACTGAACTGAATGGTATTGAACTGAACTAATTAGTACTGAACTCAACTGAACTGAACAGAAAATAAGTTAAAAATAACAGGGCCTTACTGCCTTTATCAACATATCAGCTGGATTCTCTGTGGTCCGAATCTTCTGGACTACAACTCCACCTTCTTCGAGAACCTCTCGTATAAAGTGGTAACGAACATCGATATGCTTCATCCTTGCATGGTAAACTTGATTCTTTACTAACATGATAGCACTCTGACTATCGTAGTGCACCTTTATGTGCTTATGCCAATTCACCGAGCAACCCTTGAAGCCAGATTGCCTCCTTTACAACCTCTATACATGCCATATATTCTGCCTCTGTCATAGACAAGGCAACTGTTGATTGTAATGTAGACCTCCAACATACTGGTACTTTTACCAAAGTGAACACATAACCATTAGTTGGTTGACGTTTATCCAGATCACCAACATAGTTGGAATCACAACATCCAACTACATATTGATCGCCTTTATCCCACTGATATACAACATCCACGGTGTTCAGAATATACCGTAGAATCAATTTCACAGCTTGCTAATGTTCCTTTCCAGGATTATGCATATACCTGCTCACGACCCCAACTACATGTGAAATGCCGGGCCTTGTACACACCATAGCATACATTAACCTACCAATAGCACTTGCATATGGTACTTTTGACATATATGCTTTCTCTGTTGCATCTTTTGGAGATAATGCTACACTGAGCTTGAAATGAGAAGCAAGTGGTGTACTAATAGGTTTTGACTACTCATTTATGCCAAAATGCTTTAATATCCTTCTTAGATATTCTTCCTGAGTCAAACAAAGTCTTCCCACATTCCTATCTCTGCTTATCTCCATGCCAAGAATCTTCTTTGGTTTGCTAAGATCCTTCATTTCAAATTCCTCATTTAATTGAGACTTTAACTTCTCAATTTCCTCTTGGTTCTTGGATGCTATAAGCATATCATCAACATAAAGAATAAGATATATAAAAGATCCATCTTGCAGCTTGCGCAAATACATGCAGTGATCGTAATTGCTTCTTGTGTACTTCTGCATTAGCATAAACTTGTCAAATCTCTTGTACCACTGCCTCGGAGATTTCTATAATCCATACAATGATTTTTCAAGTTTACAAACCATATTCTCTTTTCCAGCAACTTTGAATCCTTCAGGCTGAACCAAATAGATCTTCTCCTTTAAGTCTCCATGTAAAAATGCCATTTTTATATCCATCTGAACTAGCTCCAGATCCAACTGTGCTACCAAAGCCAACAAAATACGAATGAAAAAGTGTTTCACAACTAGAGAAAACACTTCATTATAATCTACTCCCTCTGTCTAAGCATAGCCTTTAGCTATCAACCTTGCTTTGTAGCGAACATTAGACTCGTCAGGGAATCCATCTTTCTTTGCATAGACCCATTTGCACCAATTTGCCTTCTTTCCCTTTGGAAGATCATCTAACTTCCATGTCTGATTCTTCTGAAGGGACTGCATTTCTTCAAGCATGGAATTCCTCTTATCTTCTTCTAAACTTTTGACTGCTTCTTTATAAGTGGTAGGGATATCATCATTTACAATTAGAGATCCAAAAGCCACCATATCAATATAGCGAGCAGGCTTTCGGATTGTTATTTTTGGCTTTCTTAATGCAATTGGTTCATGTTGTTGTGGAGGTTTTTGGGTTTGAACCTCTTCCTCATCAGACTCCTCATCTACCATAGGAGTTTTCGTATCTTCTTCATCATTTATTGGGCTAACTATCTGCCTTTCAAACTCCACCTATTTTGGAGTACCATCTGCTTATTTAGTTGTCACCTTTCTTAACATGGTAGATTCATCAAAGGTAACATCCCTGCTGATGATCATTTTCTTTGTCTCTAGGCACCAAAGATGATACCCTTTTACTCCTGAAGTGATCCCTAAGAAAATTGATTACTTTCCACGAGGATCCAATTTTGATTCCTTCACATGATAATAAGCAGTGGAACGGAACACATGTAAGGAATCATATTCAGTAGCAGGCTTTCCAAACTATTTCTCAAGTGGTGTTTTACCACCAATAGCACTAGATGGTAGGCGATTGATAAGATAGCTCGCATAAGTAATAGCTTCCGCCTAAAATTGCTTGCCCAACCCACCATTGGACAACATACACCGAACTTGCTCTAATAAGGTTCGGTTCATGCACTCTGCCACTCTATTTTATTGTGGTGTATGCCTGACTGTGAAGTTCCTGAAAATGCTACTATCATCACAAACTTTCTTAAATGGATCACTCGTGTACTCTCTGCCATAATTTGTTCGGAGATGCTTGATCTTTCGACCTGTCTGAGTTTCCATCATATTTTCCCACTTAAGGAAAATTCCAAGCACTTCATCCTTAGTCTTCATTGTATAAACCCAAATTCGTTGGGAAAAATCATCAATAAAGGTGACATAGTAGTGTTTCCCTCCAAGTTATGGTGTCTTGGAAGGTCCCCACACATTAGTGTGAACATAGTCCAGAATACCTTCAGTATCATGGATTGTTGTTCCAAATTTCACCCATATCTTTTTCCCTTTGACACGATGCTCACAAAAGTCCAATTTGCAAGCCTTAACATCCTTGTTTCATGAGACGATTCAAGGACTTTTCACCAGCATGCCCCAAGCACATATGCCACAATCTGGCTGCTTCTAATTCTTTCTCATCATTGGAAGCCACTACTGCAGTTTCAATAATAGTAGTACCTTGATAGTGGTACAACTTGTTATTTTTTGAACTCCCTTCAACACCACCAATGCACTAGATATTATCTTCATTACTCCATTTTCTGCTTGTGCTTTGAAACCCTTTTCTTCTAGGGCTCCCACAGAAATGATATTCTTTGATAAATTTAGCACGTAACGAACTTCCTTCAATGTTCTGATTAATCCATCTTTGTTTTTCAATCGAATGGAACCAACCCCATGTGTGGTGATAGAGGAATTATTTGTTGTGTAGACAACACCATCTTCCAGTTCTTTAAAATCATAGAACCATTCTCGATTAGAACATATGTGATAACTACATCCTGAATCAAGAAGCCAAACACTAGAAGAGTTGGTAGAAGTCGAAAGATCAAGTTAACAATCTGAGTTATCGTCATACTCAACTACTACAATAGTCTTTCCCTTGTCATATTAGCCTTTCTTTTTCAGCTTAGGACAATCTTTCTTCCAATGCCTCTTTTCACAATAAAAGGCGCATTCATCTTTCCCCAATTTGGATTTTGACTTTGATCATTGCTTCTTTCCTTTCGCCTGATTCCCTTGGTGTCCTCTAACAATCAAAGCCTCAATAGCTCCATTTAAGCTTTCCCTTTTATGATTCCTCTTTAATTCATAGCTGTACAAAACTCCACAAACTTCATTAAGAGTTACAGTAGCCTTCCCATGAAGTATAGTCATTTCGAGGAACTCAAACTCCTCTTGTAAGGATCCCAACAACATCAAGGAAAGATCCTCATCTTCAAATGTCACATCTAGGTTCAACAAATCAGCAACTAGTTGATTGAAGCTAGTGATGTGATCGTTGATTGTGGTACCAGGAATGTAAGTGAATCGAAATAACCTTTCCTTCATGTGAAGCTCGTTCTGACCGCTCTTTTTTAAGAACTTTTCCTTCAGTGTCATCATCAATTTTCTAGAAGAGGTTTCATTGTAAAATGCATACCTCTATTCTCTAGATAAACATGACTGAATTGTACCATAAGCCAGTTGATTGAGGGTCTTCCATTCTCCTTCTCCATTTCATTTAGTTTTTCTCGTTCAACGGCAATATCTAGACCTTGTTGAAACAATGCGTCTAGAACCTCACTTTGCCACATGCCGAAATGGCCACTTCCATCAAAAATTTCCACCATCGATCTGGAATTTACTCCAGTAGCTATCTGAAGAATACTTGAAGAAGCATTCGAAGTGGGTGTCTTTCCGAATGGATTTTCTTCTTCCATTTCAGCTCAAATCGTAAAATCACAAATAATATTACTCAAGTGTGCTAGAAAAAATTCCCAGGAAATTGGTCAAGTCACAAACAGTCTCAGTTAAATACCAATTCCTTAGGCTCTTATCGCTTGGTGATAAAAAAAATTTTCGTTTACTTGAGACAATATACTATTATTATTTTAGATCTTACCAAAAGATTATTTTAACAATAATTTTAAATTTGCTGAATGCCAATTAGACAACATGCCCGAAAATTGGAAAAACTTTCTGATGTGCCGAGTGTAGTAAACCTATAGCACACAAAGCATACTAATTTTTCCTAAAACCAACGCTCTGATACCAATTGTTGCAGAAACAACTAGTAAATTAAAAATACCGCTAAAATAAAATAAAGAGAAAACACCACAATAACACTACCAAAATAATATTTTATAAATAAAATATTACAAAATAAAAAGGATGAGAGAAAACAAATGCCTTAAGAAGGATTAGAAGACAAATGTTGGTGTGTTTTACAAGTGAAGGCCTTGAGCCTTTTTATACAAAAAAATCAGCCCCCTTCCCATTATAATTGGCGGTGTGGGACATTTCTCATTTCCCATTTACATTTCTTCTTTGCTTTTCAAAATGGGACTTTTGTCACCACTACAACTACAAATCTATTGTAGTCCAAAAGATTCAGACTACAGAGAATTCAGCTGATATGTTGACAAAGGCAGTAAATCTGATCAAGTTTCAATATTGTTTGGACTTGATCAATACTGTCAAAAGTTAAAAACTGCATTGAAAGACATTAAACAAGAGGAGAGATTGAAGATGAGGGTTTTGTTAAGGTGGAGATTTATAGTTGTAGTGGTGACCAAAGTCCCATTTTAAAAAGCAAAGAAGAAATGTAAATGGGAAATGAGAAATGTCTCACACGGCCAATTAAAATGGGAAGGGGGCTGATTTTTTTATATAAAAGGCTCAAGGCCTTCACTTGTAAAACACACCAATATTTGCCTTCTAATCCTTTTTAGGGCATTTGTCTCTGATCCCTTTTCTTTTGTAATATTTTATTTGTAAAATAATATTTTAGTAGTGTGATTGTGGTGTTTTCTCTTTATTTTATTTTAGCGGTAATTTTAATTTACTAGTTGTTTCCACAACAATTATCATCATGGTTGGGTCACTAAATTGCCACCACCTTCAAGCCTCATAGCACTTATTGCCATTCCCAACAACCAATTTATGCATGAATCTCGTCGTCAATTTCATTTCATCCTAGCTATTTTTTGTTAAGGGTCTAACAATAATAATAGCTTGACCCAATAGATTTAAATTTATCATTGCTTATAAGGCCAAAATATAAAAGCTAATAAAATAATTACCACACAATGGTTTGGTGGCCACCACTTTATTAATAAAAAACCACTGTGGAGTTGTAGGTTCAATCCCACTTAACAAAAAAAGCCCTTTAATACTAAAAAAAATAAAATAAATGCTAATTAAATTATAAATTAGATGGGAAATTATATTTTAAATTTGGCGAAATACAGAGGAAGCCCCTTGAACTTGACATCAAATGTCTACTGCCCCTCAACTTTCAGAAGGTTCTCTCAGCCTCTTCAAATTGGCAAAAAATGCATCTCTTAACCACTTATTATTGGTGTGATAGCTTACATGGCTTATGTTGAAAAGTCAAGCATGTGATTTTCTTATTGAATTAATAAAAGAACATACTTAAGATTAGACAAATTGTTAGGGGTACATTAGTAACTCTCCTTTCATCTTCAACCTTTCATCCATTTTATCTTCTAATTCTTTTATTTCTTCCATTTTTCCAATTCTACAGCTAATCAAATTCCATTTGTTTTTTAACAAAATTAAAAGAATAATTAATCGGATTAAAATCAATCAGTAGCACACCATACATGAACGAAGGTTACCGCTCCTCGTAATACTTGCTCCCTTGAACCTCCGTTCCCAATTTGGCCTCTGAATAGTATAAAGAAGAAGAGGCAATGTTTTTTTTACATACCAGTTGGTCTCCAGGAATCGTTGTCAGAACTTCCTCGGTTGTTAGAACTATCCAAATTCAAAATTAAGTGAAAAAAGTTATTTTTTCATGTAAAATTTAGTATTTTCTACTTGATTTGAACATGAATTGAAGGTTTGAAAATCTAGGTATTTTCAATTTAAACGCAGAAGGTGCTTGGGCTGTGTTTAATTTGAAGAAGAATGTAAAAAATGTCCACTGGGTCCTTCTATTTTTAGGTTTTTTTGAAATTTTTATAAGTTTTGCAACCTGTTAAATTTGAATTGATTTGACTTTTCAAAAATTTATATGTGGTGCAAGTTGTTTACACTCTCCGAGATTGAGACTGGTTTTGTTGCATTAGAGGGGCTAAGAGATGCATTTTTACCAACTTGAGGGGGCTGAGAGAACCTTCTGAAAGTTGAGGGGCAGTAAACTTTTGATGCCAAGTTTACGGGGCTTACTATGTATTGGCCTTTAAATTATATCAAACATGCACGATATAAATTATTGCCCTAATGCATCAGTACCCCCATTAACTTGGCTTCAAAAGCCAAATGCCACCCCCAACTTACAAAAGGTCCAGTTAGCCCCCTTTACTTAGAAAAAATGAACCAGTTCACCCCCTCATTTCTAGTTGGCAGTCCATGTGGCAAACTTTGACTATTCATGCGCGTGTAATTGAAAAATGATAAAAGTTGTAAAATAGTCTCCCCTCTCCCTTCTTTCCCACACCTCTCTCTCTCTCTCTCCTCCCAAAAGAGGCTCAGTACACGACCATTAGTGAAGCAAGCACATATTAGAAGTTCATCCATTGATTCATCAATCTTGTACATCACTACTTCATTTCACTTAATATTTCCCATTTTAGCAATATCCTGGACTAACACTTAAGCACTCTCATCTTTCTTTGTTGCGTCTTAACTCATTGATTTATCCAATCTTCCAAAAGCAAGATTTCTGAGATTCTAAATTAAAACATGAGTGAGCTCTAAGTTGATTATTAATTTTTAGAACAAAAAATCTATCTCATCAATTAAGTCATGTATCTTTCTGTTTTGTTTTCCCCTTCTCTTTCTCTCTGATGTCTTTTATCTGCCCTCTCTTTTAAAACTAAGGGCACTTTCAATTGTTCCCCATCTTGAGGAATTCTTCAAAATGGGGAACACATATGGGGAATGGTTGAGTCCAACCATTCCCCATATGGTATGTCCCCAAAATGGGGTTCCCCATATATGGGGAATCCCATTTTGGGGAATCCATTATTATATTATTACTTTTTGTAGTTTTGATATTTTTAATTGTTTTGTTAGTGAGTAGAATAGAAATGATGTAAAGAAATTAATATAATAATAATAAAATATTATTATTTCTTAGAAATCTAATATGGGAAAAGGAAAATGGGGAAACACTGTGAATTCTCCAAAATGGGGTTTAGGGAATAAAAAATGGGGGAAATGGTTGGACTTGCTCTAAGAACACTAAACATCTACTGGGATTTTTTAAAAATTCCATAAACACCAAATCAATCAATGTTCCCTTGAATCCATTTTGTATAGTAGGTGAAAACATTAATGATCACACAAAATAAAAATCAAACTCAACTACGTTATTAATGAAGAATTGGTATCATAAAATCAAGTGACAATCAAGGAAGAAACATAAAATTAAAAAAAAAGCAAAAACCATACACCAAACTTCCCAGCCATAGACCTTAAAATGAAAAGAAACCTTTTGATTTCTGACCTTTGAAACAACTCTTCGCTAGATTAAAATAATTTCTTGTTGTTCAAATCTATAGTTTGTCAATGGAGCCCAACTGGCCTCTCAAGAAAATTGAATCTAACTACCTTCACTTCAGGCACATACCGCCGCCGCCATAATTACCGGTGAAATATTTACCGTTTGTTCCAAAATGAAAATACCATCAATGTGTTTCGCCAGTGGTTCTTCAACCGGCTCTTCTATAGTCTTAGTTATTTTCCCATCTCTCTTTTCCACCTCTGTAGGTTGAGATTGATTCGACTATGAAACTAGAGTAGGTCCAACAGGGGATGGAGTTAAAGGAATCAAAAGTGGAAATGAAAAAGATGAAAGTGCACTGTCACAATATTGCAATTTTATTTTAAATTTTTTTACACGTATCACAATGTCATTGGATCTGACTTTTCAAATTTTGACAGCTTGGAGCGTGTGCACTACAATTTCCAAATTGTGAGTGGTGTTGTTAGCTTGAGGAGTTAATTGGTTCATTTTTACCAAGTTAAAGGGGCTAACTGAACCTTTTGTAAGTTGAGGGTGACATTTGGATTTTGAAGCCAAGTTAAGGGGGGTAATGATGCATTTGGACTAAATTATTTTTCAAGTTTATTTTAATGCAGCTAATAAGCACTTATTGTAGAGAATCCGTGGACTTTAAGTTGGGCTCAATTGATGAGTGAGAATATTGTTGAACCAAGCATGAGTTAGGACTAACTCAGTGGATGACTCAGTTGTGCTTAAATTTTGATCAAAATAATTAAGATAAGAATGGGATAATTAAATCAATAATGATGTTAAAATAAATAGACTATAGTTGTAAAGGAGTTAGTAAATTCAAGGGTAGAATTTCAAGTCTCCGCTGACATAGCTACTTATTTTAACTCTGAGTGGTTTCTGGGCTGAGTAGTCATTTAAGTCATTGACTTAATATTATTCACTCAAAACACTTGGTATTTAGATTCAGTATCAGCTATGTTTTATGATGGTTTTTTTTGGCTGAGTTATCTTAGGTCTGTTAAAGGTATTGACATTACCTTCTAAGGTAATATGACATCTTTGCTTTTTGTGTTGCTTTTTGCAGGAAAATTAATGAGACAAAGACAAAAAGAATTAATGCCTTAACAAGACCCAGTTTCATGAAGAAAATGGCAAAGTCTTCCTATTTCGAGCAATTCTGCAGATCTACCAACCTTGTATCGTGTACCCTGCAACATGTTAGAAACTAGAGGGAATAGGATAAAGACACATAGTAAGTCAGTGCGAGTTCTCTCTAACGGAAGACTGGCATCAAACGATAAAGGATTCAAATTGAAGCTCGAATTTCAATGTAACGGATTGAAAGGTATTTCACAACGGTACAATTCTATCTCTTAATGGATTGATTTTAAGAAGCAACGGGTGAATTACTGAGTTGTCAATTTCAGAAGATGCCAAGACAAGTTCAACGGCTACTTTCCCAATCCAACTATAAAAGGAGCAAGAAGGCACGCGTTAGAACTTGGTGATTATACCTAAATTTCCCAGAAGTTAAAACTCTGCCAAACTTACAAGCTTTAAGGAATTCTAGAAAGAAAAGCACAACTCAGCGATAATCTGCTCACAATAAGAGAGAATAGTATAGATCAACTTATTGTAATATTAGATCATTTATAACTGGATCAATTTTTCTATAAGCTGAGTCCAGCTCTTGTTTTAAACTCTTTTAATTTGCTGATAGAAGAGGGTATTCCAGTCAGCGGGTGAGCGATTACAGAATGGAGGGTACTTTTTGTAACTGGGGATTTTGTGAAAGGCTTCTCCGCCTAGGGTAAAGGAGTTGAGATTAGTGGATTAAAGCCGAGACACTCTCTCGGGACTGGATGTAAGCACATGTTGCCAAACTAGTATAAAAATCTTTATGTTCTTTACATACTCACAATTTCTAGCCATTTCTCTCAGCCAGTTGACGTCACTCAGTGGACCTAGTAATTATCGCGAAAAAGTTTTATAAGTTATTGAGTGAGTCATTCAATCCCCCCTCTGACTCATTGAGTGTATGCATAGGGACCAACAAGTGGTATCAGAAAAGTTCTCAATTCATAGATTGTACAATCTTTAAGATAAAGACCATGGCGTGTAAACGAGAATCCAGTGGAAGGGCTCAAGCTTATATTTTGCCTAAAGGCATGTCAGTTACAGGGCACCCATGTTCAGTGGAGAGCATTATACTTACTAGAAGAACAAGATGAAGAATTTCATTCAGTCCCAGAGTATGCATGCTTGGATGGCTATTGTTGAAGGACCTTATATTGCCACCATCGTGGAGAATGGAGTAAAAGTAGATAAGTATTCTGATGAATGAGACAGTCAGGACTTGATCAGACTAAAGGAAAATGCAGCTGCTATCAACTATCTTCACTGTGCTCTTGATGCTATTGAGTTTAATCGTGTTTCTGGATGTGAGACAGCCAAAGAGATCTGGAAGAAGTTGGAAGTGACTTATGAAGCTACTGACAAGGTGAAAGAGTCCAAGATCAATATCCTTATGAGGGATTATGAGTGGTTTCACATGAAGCCCAAGGAGGATATCTCTAACATAAACACTAGGTTCATGAATATAGTCAACGAGCTGAAAAGGTTTGGCAAGACCTTCACAGAAGAAGAAACCGTCAAGAAGATACTCAGAAGCTTGACTCAAGATTGGGAAGCCAAGAAGAGTGTTATTGAAGAGGCTCATGATTTTAAGACCTATAAGTTTGATGAGCTAATTGGAAATTTGCTGACTCACGTGATGTCTTTGAAGCAATATGAAGATGAGTCCAAGAAGCACAGGTCTAAAGAGATAGAAACTAAAGTAGAGTTATTGTCTTGAAGGTTGATGATGAAGAAGAAGAAGAAGATTCCTCTGAGGAAGGATATCCAGAGGACAGAATAGAGGAGATAGCTCTTATGACCAAGAATTTCAGGAGATATCTGGGTAAAGAGAAGAACTTTCAAAAGTTCAGAAAGATAGACAAGTATAAGAAAGGAGTAGTAGATAGATCACAGAAAGAATTCAGCATGGAGCATAACAAAGATATTAAATTCTTTGAATGTGGTGAGAAGGGGCATATTCAATCGAGCTATCCTAAAGCCAAAAAGAATAAGTTTAAGAAGAAGAAGAGTAAGAAAGCCCTTACTGCTACTTGGAGTGACTCTGAACAAGAGTCATTATCCTTAGATGAAGAGGTACATGATTCTATAAATATGTGTCTCATGGCTAAGGATGATCAAGTGCACTCAGAGTTAGCTGACCCACCAACTACTTCCACTGCCAGACAGTCACCTGATCAAAGTAAAGATAAAGGAACACACTCTGAGGTAAATTCTAAACCAAATTTATCTTCTGATGAGCTTGTCATAGTGCTTAATGATGCTATTAATGTGACTAATAAGTCAACCAAATACATCAGAGTACTGCAGAGGAGGTGTGATGATATAGAAGATGTTAACTCTTCTACATCACTTGATATCCTATACCTAATGGAAAAGGCTGAGTACCAAAATGGATACAACAACAAACTCACTAAGAGATTGGATGAGCTAGCTATTGAATTAATAGCTTTGAAAAAGGAACGGGTCCCTCCTCAACTTAGTAGGGATACTTAGAGTAACCGTACTCACCACTCTGAGAAGGTTTCTCAAAAGAGTAAAGTTAGCAGGCCTAATCTTAAGGCCGCTTGTGGTTTTTGTGGTATGCTAAGACATGCAATAGTCATGTGTAGACACAAAAATGGTCACTATGATGAGTATGACTGGTCAAGGATGACCACCACTAACAAGGGAGGACCCAGCCAGAAAAAGTCATGGGTACCTAAGAAAACTTAATTATTTTGCAGGAGAGCCTGAGATCCACTAATAACAGCAAAATGTGGTATTTGGATAGTGGATTCTCAAGGCATATGACTGGTGATGAAAAGTAATTCATCACACTGGAGCGAAGAAGAAATGGAAGTGTCAGTTTTGGAGACAACAAGAAAGGAAAGGTTGTTGGCAATGGCACTATAGGTGTGAAGCCTTCAATTGACAATGTGTCTCTGGTGAAAGGCCTAAAGTTTAACTTGCTAAGTGTTGCTCAGCTGTGTGATAAAGGCAGGAGAGTGATATTTGAGTTAGCGGGCTGTTCAGCCATCGATGGTAATTCTGACCAAACCTTTCTTTATGCTCCTAGAATTAATAATGTTTATATGATTGATTTATCCGCTGGCTCCAATGATATATGCTTGGTTTCTAAGGAGGAAAACTCATGGCTATGGTACAGAAGGTTAGGACATATCAAAATGACCAATCTATCTAAATTAGCCAGAAATGGACTTGTTGAGGGTTTACCCAATCTAGCCTTTGATAAAGATAGACTCTGCTCAGTGTGCCAACTTAGGAAACAATTTAGGAAGACCTTTAAATCCACAGTTGATATATCTTCTTCTCGTCCCCTTGATCTTTTATACATGGATTTGTTTAGGCCTCTTGTGCCAATAAGTCTAGGTGGAATAAAATACACCCTCGTGGTTGTAGATGATCTGACCAGGTTCAGTTGGATTGTCTTGCTAGCTAGAAAAGATGAAACATTTGAATCATTCTCTAGGTTGGCTACCCGGATCATGAATGAAAAAGACCTTAAAATTAATAGAATCCATAGTGACCATGGAAGGGAATTCAAAAATAGGCAGTTTGAGAAATTATGTTCCAAGCATGGTATTAACCACAATTTTTTTACCCCTCATACACCTCAGCAGGATGTGGTTGTTGAGAGAAAGAATTGCACTATTGCGGAGATGGGTCATTCTATGCTGAGTGATAATAATCTACCAAAGTATTTCTAGGGAGAGGTTGTTAACACAGTTTGTTACATTCTAAACAAGGTTTTAATTCGCCTAGTTTTGAATAAAACTTCCTATGAACTTTGGAAGGGGCGCAAGCCGAAGGTTGGTCATCTCAAGGCCTTTGGTTGTAGATGCTTCATATTAAACACTAAAGACCAATTGGATAAATTTAACCCTAAGGCCGATGAAGGAATCTTTCTGGGTTACTCAACACAATGTAGGGCATATAGAGTGTATGTAAAGTCCATGCATGTAGATTTCAATGAAACTAATAATGTAGGTAGACAAGCCAGTGATGATGAAAAGAAAAAGATCCAGTCAGCAGATCAGTTAGCTAGCCCATAATTATACCTAATCTAGTGCAAGAAAAAGAAGAAGTTGAAGCTAACCTGGACCAAACAATCAACTTTGGTGATGATGTAAATGCTCAACAATGACTGTAGCTCAGTGAGTTGATCTTGATCTACCAAAAGAAGTCAGAGCAAGAAAAGATCACCCAGTTGACAAGATTCTTAACAGTGTGCAAAATCCAGTGCTGACCGGAGGTCAGCTGAATAGAATGATAAGCCATTCAGCATTTGTGTTACTGATTGAACCAAAGAATTTTGAAGATAATGAATTCGATGACAATTGGATGATTGTAATGCAAGAAGAGCTAGACTAATTCAGAAGAAATGAAGTCTGGGATTTCGTGGAAAAACCCAAGGGCAAGTCAATCATTGGCACCAAATGGGTTTTCAAGAACAAGTTAGATGAAGTTGGTAATATTGTCAGAAATAAGGCCAGACTAGTTGCTCAAAGCTACAATCAACAAGAGGGCGTTGACTATGGAGAAACTTTTGCACCAGTAGCAAGACTTAAAGCCATAAGAATTCTTTGTGCTTTTGCATCTCATATGAACTTCAAACTATTTCAAATGGATGTGAAAAGTGCATTTCTCAATGGCTATATTCAAGAGGAAGTTTATGTCAGACAGCCCCCAGGATTTGAAGACCCTAAATATTTAAATCATCTCTTCAAGCTGAAGAAAGCTCTATATGGACTGAAATAGGCTCCAAGAGCTTGTTATGAGGGACTGACTAAATTCTTGATCAGCAAAGGTTATGTTAAAGGGAAAGCAGTTATAACTCTATCTATTAAGAAGAAGCATCAAGATATGTTGCTAGTCCAAATCTATGTAGATGATATCATTTTTGGAGTAGTGGATGAAAAGCTATGTAAAGAGTTCAGCTAGCAAATGAAGAGAGAATTTAAAATGTCAATAATGGGAGAGCTTAATTTATTTCTTGGTTTGTAAATCAAGCAAGGTGATGATGGGATCTTCATCAGCCAAGCTAAGTATGCCAAGGAAGTACTCAAGAAGTTTGACATAGATAAAGCCAAGCCAATGTCAACACCTATGGCCACTGATACTATTCAGAGTAAAGATGAGGAAGGTAAACCTATATAGAGTAAGCTCTACAGAGGTATTATTGGCTCTCTACTTTACTTAACCGCTAGTAGGCCTGACATTCAATATGCTGTATGTTATTGCGAAAGATATCAAGCTTACCCCAGAGAATCTCACTTAGCTGCTGTTAAGAGAATTCTCAGGTATTTGCTAGGCTCTATTGATATAGTTTTATGGTATCTAAGTTATGCATATTTCACTTTGAGAGGATACACAGATGCTGACTATGGAGAAGAAAAACTTAAAAGGAAAAGTACCACAGGCAGTTGTCATTTCCTTAGTGATTGTCTAGCCACATGGTATAGTAAGAAGCAGTCTTCTATAGCTCTGAGTACAGCTGAGGCTGAGTACATAGCTGCAAGAAGTTGTGTAGAACAATTTCTATGGATCAAGCAATAACTGAAGGATTATAGTATAAAGTTAAATTGTCTTGAAGTCATGTGTGACAACAAGAGTGCAACTGACCTATCCAAGAATCCAGTTCAACATGACAGGATGAAGCATGTCAATATTAGACATCACTTCGTAAGGGATCATGTGCTAAAAGGAGAAGTCAAGCTCACATACATTCCAACTAAAGAATAGTAAGCTGATATATTCACAAAGCCCATTGGAAAGGATCAATTCAATATACTTAGACAGCTGATCGAAATGTCCAATCCGATTTAAAGAAATACATCTCTGGCCTTTTTTAGAGCTGACCAAATTAGGGCACACTCTGAGCTTCAGTAAAATAAGGTTAAGTATTCTCTTACCGTTCAAATTTTGGACACATCATTAAAATGTCACCGGTTATCTTTTAAATTTAAACTTGATAGAAATGGTAGCAAGTTATGAAATGATCTATATTCAGAGCAGTTATCCCGTATTTTTTAGCCTCATTAATCCTACGGTATATGTTATGAAATCTAACCGTTGAAGCTTAAGACCATGGATTATGAGTCGTACATATAGCTTTGCAGGTTTATGGGAAGAGTCTTTAGCTATTTAAGAAGAGAATGAGAAAGAGGAAAGGTTACTTTACCAAATTTCCTTCTATGTAATTCTCATCCTAAAATCCTAAAATTCTCCATTTTTCTCAAAGAAAATTCTATAGCGAGTACATCTGGAAAAGTTTCAGAACCCAATTCTAAGAATCCGCTTTTTATTTGGGATAATGATGAAGTGTGCTGGATTACTACTATAGATCATTGGGCTCAAGTAGCCATTAACATACAAGATACTGAAGAATTATTCATTCCAGAAGGAATGAAGTATATTCCAACTGAGTGGGAATCTCTAGAAGGAACTGTAGTAGATGATCCAACTATAGTTGATATGATCAGCTTTTCAAGCGACGAACGATTTAGGAGATGGACGCGCCAACATCATCTTCGGGGATTTTTTGAGATTCCCAGCGGTTGTTATGAACAAATTATAGAGCGCTTCTATCAAGAAATCTACATGGTGGAAGGATTTGTAGATATGTTTATTACTACCATGATGGGAATAAAGGTTTATATAACTCCAAAGCTTCTCGCTGGGTTACTTGGAATGCAAGAAAAAGGACTCAAACTGTGCGCTGTGAAGGACAAGGAGGAAAACAATGTAGACATCCCAATTGATTATGTGGTTCTTCACGACTACAAGGCTGGAGAACTGATTGATTCTATGTTCTTAAAGGAAGTGAAGCAGGCTCATAAGCTTGTGACCACGATCTTTTGCCCAAAATTGGTTCCACTAGAAGTTGCTCAAAATTTGAGAGAGTGTTAGTTTACGCTCTGACTCATGGGATATGCATTAACTAGCTTTTGGCTATCTTGTACAGGTTTCTTAAAGTGTCCAAGAACATGATTTATGGTCATCTAAATATGGATATATGCAGGGCATATCAGCTAGATATGGAAGGATGGGCACAAAAGAACAGAATCGCCCTGAAAATAATAGAGTCAAGAATTCTGAGCAATGCTCATTTTCATGGGTTAAGAAGTGGAGAAAGACCCAGAAATACTAAGTACATCAAACTGAAGCCCGGTGAAGTCAGAGTAAAGGATTCCAGGGCTATTGTTCCTATGGGGAGAATTAGACCTGATGAGGAAGATCAGACTCTAGAAGCTTTTGTGGAGAGAGAGCTGGAAAGAATAACCAAGCTCAGAGCAGAGAAAGCAGAAGGAGGAAAGAAAGATGATAAGAAGGAGGTCAGGAAAGACTCCATAGAAAAGAAGGGAAGTTCATCAAGCTCAGTTCTAGCTACTGTTCTAAAGAAATCTAGGTTCTTAAAGGGAACCAAAGAAGCTAAGATTAAAGACCCAACTCTGAAGGAGATTGAGGAAGAAAAAGAAGCTGTGAAAGAACTAAGAGAAGAGCTGTCCTTAAAGAGGAAGAGAAAGAGTGATGAAGAAACTACAAAGGGAAAGGAAGCTATATCAATTCCTATTCCCCAAGTAGGACAACTAAAGAAGAAGCTCATGGTGAAGAGAAGGATAGGAGTTGTCCAAGATGTTGAAGAAGCTGAGAGATTGAAAGCTGCTGAGAAAGAGAGAATTGTTAAGAAGTAGGAAGAAATTGAGGCAACCATACAAAAAAAAGCTGAAGAAGTAGCAGCAGCAGCAGCAGCCAAAGCTAAGTCTAGTACTAAAGAAGTTTTACAAAAGGCTGTAGTTAGCTTGGCTGAGAAGGAAGTGACAAAAGTTATGGATGAAGTAATAGGAGCGCTGGATGGGATTGATACCCAAGAGGAACAGGAGGATGAAGATGAGGTAATTAAAGTAGAAGTTGTTAAAGTTAATGCATTGATCTCTAACCAATAGGTCACAATGACTACTGAGGAAGTTAAGGAGGCTAGGAAGGAAAGAAAGAGAGTATCGCTGAAGAGAATGAAGGTAGTTATTGATGAAGATGAAGGAGACTTGGAAGATAGAGAGGAAGAAGCTGCTATAGTTGAGCATAGAGCTGAACTAACTGAGGACTCTCAAACTCAGGTCAGCGAGTCCGCTATTGAAGGTGTAGAAGAGGAGAAGGAGAAGGAAGATAAAGATTTCTTTACTTTCCCAAAAACCATTCTCACCTACCCCTATCTCTACCTTACCCATTCTAGAAAGCCAAACACCATCCTCATCAAGCTCAAGCCAATCCAACCAAGCCTCTGACCAAAATAATCCAAACACTGACCAAATAGCCATTATTCCCTATCTTTCACCAACAGGAACTCTAGTACGAGAAAATTTATATTTGGAAGGCCCACCTTCAGTTAGAGGCCCTCAAATTATAGAAGAGATTCCTGAACCACAATAACCACCACAACAACCTCAACCACAACCCCATTTTAATCCAAATGCTGCTCTATTAGGAGATATAATGAGGTTGGAAAGAGAGAGATTTCCAAGACTAGGGACACATGCTGAAGTAGATGCTGAAATAGCTAAATCTTTACTGTCTGAGGATGTCTTGAGGAGAATTACTAAGGCTGTTGAGCCAATGAAAGGATTTATGGAAGCAGTTGAGGAAATGAAGGAGCATGTTAAGTCTCTACCTACTCAGTCTCTCTTGTGAAGGCCATTGTATCCCATACTTTGCCTTTATTATCTATTACAGGTAGGCAGACAGCTGGTCTGAAGTTGGAGATTGTAGAGCTGAAGAAGATGATGCTGAAGATTTATGAAATCAACTGCAAGGTGCTGAATGATGAAAGGGATTTTTGAAATTCAATGATAGACAAATTCAACCCCTTACTTGAAGCAATATTGAAGGTGCTAGATGGTTATAGCATTCTGAGCAAAGAAAATGATGAGAACACAACTCGCTTAAATGCAGTTGTAGATGGATTGAATGCTTTAGTCACAGTGGTAACTCAGCATCATGGGATACACACTGAGCTAAGGAAAGTCAAGGAGGAAATGCTAGAAGGAGTAAAGAACTTAGAGGGAGCTATGCTAAATGCCTTAAAGAGGCTCAACATTTCAGATGCTCTAAATAGTGATATAGTGATGGCTGATGCTTAACTAGAGCTTAACCTTAATAAATAAAACTTGGTCACATCAGAGACCAAATAAAACAAGTTCAAGCTCATGTCCTTAATGATGGAGAAGCCCTAGATAAGATTCACAGTGAAGTATCCACTCATATCAGGAGCACTCCTATGCCAGAGCGCATTCTCAGAGAAAATAATCAAGCTAAGGCACTAGCATGTCTCACCCAGGTGTCCAAAGAAGGTTTGAATGCTTAGTATCAGGTCAACTTGTCTCAATCCCGTGCTCTTGTTGGACTTTTCGCTTTTCTCAGAGAACAAGAAGCTATATCTCAAGATATTTATGAGCTGTTGGTCCAGAATTTTTCCTCTAATGTGTATGGACAGCTAGAATCATTTAAAGAGTCTCTGAGCTTGTTTGATCATCAAACTCAAGCCATTTTGGATGCAACGGCAATGGGGGAGAAGGATCACGAGAAGCGTGAAAATGAAGAGAAGGAGAGAGATCAGAGGATTGCTGATTTTTCCTACAACCTATCTAAGGATCTAGAATGCTTACAAAGAGAATATTAGGAGACAAGAAAGAGGAAAGGCAAGGAGATTGCTCTGCCTAAAGAAAAGAAGACCAGGTGGAATCAACAAGCATTTGAGGAGAGAAGAGCTAATCTGGGAACCCCGCCTATGCCAAAGGATTAGGATAGGTTTTATGTGATCACTAGTGCTTAATTGTAAAACTTAGTAGAGTATAACTCTTTGTTATCTGTACTCAAGTTATTATTAATGAAAGATTACAATTCCTGTTCTAAGTTAAGATCTTCTTAATCTCATTTATTTCTCCGCCATATATATATATATATATATATATATATATATATATATATATATATATATATATATATATATATATATATATATGCTCTGATCAGTTGTAGGAATATATGAGAAGTTCTTGAGGAATGCTGAATTTAGAAGAGTCAAGAATTATGGGGGAGTTGGCATTCACTATGAACAGATTAAAGATGTTGAACAAAAGATATATCTAGCATAAGTATAAGGTAACTCTAATCTAAATATCAATTGATTTAATTCTCGCTTAATTAATTGCCATTGATCCAAGCACGAGTTAGGACTGACTCAGTGAATGACTCAGTTGTGCTTAAGTTTTGATGATAACAATTAAGAAAAGAATGGGATAATTAAATCAATAATAATGTTAAAATAAATAGACTATGGTTGTAAAGGAGTTAGTAAATTCAAGGGTAGAATTTCAAGTCTCCGCTAACCTAGCATTTAGTTTAACTCTGAGTGGTTTCTGGGCTGAGTAGTCCTTTAAGTCGCTGACTTAATATTATTCACTCAAAACACTTGGTATTTATATTCAGTATTGTGTTTTACGATGATTTTTTTGGCTTAGTTATCTTAGGTCTGTTAAAGGTACTGACATTACCTTTTAAGGTAATATGACATCTTTGCTTTTAGTATTGCTTTTTGCAGGAACATTAATGAGACAAAGACAAAAAGAATTAATGCCTTGACAAGACCCAGTTTCATGAAGAAAATGACAAAGTCTTCCAATGCAAAGCTGCAATAAGTCAATTGCTATTTCGAGCAATTCTGCAGATCTACCAACCTTGTATCGCACACCCTACAACATGTCAGAAAACTAGAGGGAATAGGATGAAGACACGTGGCAAGTCAGTGTGAGTTCTCTCTAACGGAAGACTGACATCAAACAATAAAGGATTCAAATTGAAGCTCGAATTTCAGTCTAACAAATTGAAAGGTATTTCACAGCGGTGCAATTCTATCTCTTAAAGGATCAATTTGAAGAAGCAACAGGTGAATTACTGAGCTATCAATTTCAGAAGATGCCAAGACAAGTTCAACGGCTACTTTCCCAATCCAACTATATAAGGAGCAAGAAGGCAAGCATTAGAACTTGGTGATTACACCTGAATTTCCCAGAAGCTAAAACTCTGCCAAACTTACAAGCTTTAAGGAATTCTAGAAAGAAAAGCACAACTTAGCGAGAATCTGCTTACAACAAGAGAGAATAGTATAGATCAATGTATTGTAATATTAGATCATTTGTAAATGGATCAACGTTTCTATAAGTTGAGTCCAACTCTTGTTTTAAACTCTTTTGAGTTGCTGATAGAAGAGGCTATTCTAGTCAGCGGGTTAGCGATTGCAGATTGAGGGTACTTTCTGTAATTGGGGATTTTGTGAAAGGCTTCTCCGCCTAGGGTAAGATGTTGAGATTAATGGATTAAAGCCGAGACACTCTCTCAGGACTGGATGTAAGCACAGGTTGCCGAACCAGTATAAAAATTTTTGTGTCTTTACTTACTCGCAATTTCCAGCCATTTCACTCAGCCAGCTGACCTCACTCAACGGACCTAGTAATTATCGCGAAAAAGTTTTATAAGTTATTGAGTGAGTTATTCACCCCCTCTGACTCATTGAGTGTACGCATAAGGACCAACAAATATAAAAAGGGGTTGAGCTCCTATAATATAAAATCAATTGACTTATTTTAGGCTTAATCTAAATCATTTATGTATCACTCTTTACTCTTATATATTTTCAATGTGAGATTCAACACACATCTCCATTTACTAATGAAATAACAAATATAGCAAAATTAATTTTATACACCAAAAAGTTTTTTTTTTCTCTACATTACATTTTCTCATCATTTTAACAATTTTCTAAACTCATGAGCTACTTATAAACCAATTTTACCACTACTTCAACTAGTCATAAGCTATTTATGAGATAAATTTTCCAAATATATTATATTTTCACTTATTTTTTAGTTGCTTATAAATAAAAATAACATCAATAAATAAAAAAGTACAGCCAATGTATGCTCTTATTTTATGAATTATGAATGTACCATGAAAATGGTTTTTAGGGAAAAGGGGCCATCAACTTTTTATGTAGGAAAAAAATGTAATCATTTGGTGACAAAAAAATAAGTTAAGACCATATAATCAATAAAATATCCTTTTTTTTTTTACCTCAAGTACATATTTGGCCTCTCTATTTTGCATAATTTGTCCTTTTCGCTGTATATTCCAAACATTAAAAAAAATTAAGGTTAAAAGGTGTATCTTGACTCCATGATAAAAGAATGCATTAAATCATAGAATAACTTATGAAACAATTTACATATTACTGTAACAATTAAACTTTGAACATGACAATAAGAATTTATTTCATAAGTGAAGGTGCATTCTATCCTTACTTTATTTTTTTTAAAGTATGAATAAGTTACTTTGTCCAATAATACCATTGGAACAATTTTCACATAACTAATCTAATGGTGGCAGTGGGCATAACATTTACTTTGGAAAAAAAAGTAAGGATAGAAAAACCCTAATTCCTCATACTTAGTTTTCCATATTCAAATCCTCCACATGTGTTATGATACAAAAACTACATGACCAAATATAGGTTTCACTTTGAGAAAAATGTCAAATACACCACATGTTATTTTAATAGATTAGAATTTTTTGAAAGATGCTGGATATCGAATGCATGACCTCTCATCCCCATTTTAAAAGATGTACGAATCGATTTAGACCCAATTGATAAATAATCCACATGTTTTAGTTTCTGCCCAAATAAAATAAGTCAAACCTGGCTATTATATAATAAAAGGAGGGCGACATATGTTTTGAAGTTCATCCAAATCAATTCTTCACATGATGGAAAAATCTTCCAAAATCAAAATTCTTGAAAATTGCAAGATCTATCCACCACCCAATTCAACATCACAAATTTCTCTCCCACTAACATTCTTAGACATTCCATGGCTTTTCTTCTCACCAAGCAAACCTCTCTTCTTCTATGAATACCCTCATTCAACCTCTTTCTTCCTATCCTCTACTCTCCCTGTCCTTAAACATTCTCTATCTCTTTCTCTTCAACATTTCTTTCCTTTACTTGGAAATCTTGTTCTTTCTACTTCCAAGAAACTAGAAATTGTCTACAAACATGGAGACCATGTCTCTTTCACTACTCAAGAATCTACTTCAAATTTCAGCTTTTTCACGAGTGATCAACCTAGAAATGTCCTACATTTTCACCCTCTTGTGCCTGAATTAATGGATTTAACTGATGGGATTCCTTTATTAGCAGTCAAAGTCACAATCTTTCCCCATTTGGGTATTTGCATTGGGATTGCATTTCATCATGTGGCTGCTGATGGAAGAACATTCAACAATTTTATTAAGACATGGGCTTCACTTTCTGCTAATAAAGGCTTGTCCTTTTCGCCTAATTCTTTCGATAGGTCTGTGATTAGAGATTATTCAACAGGTCTTGAAGAGGTTTTTTTGAAGGAACTATGGAAGAAAAAATCTTTTCAAGAATTTGTTATAGGGACTGAAACTAACATTGATCTTTCAAATGTGGTTAGGGCTACTATCTTGGTCCGTTTGACTGATATGGAAAAAATCAAGAATTGGATTCTTGCTACATGTAAAACCAAGAATCAGAAGCCACCTGTACATTTATCTTCATATGTACTAGCTTGTTCTTTCATATGGGTTTGCTTAGTGAAATCCCAAAGTCAAATGGGTCAACGCCCGAATGACGATTCGACTTATTTCGGGTTCATTGCCGGCGGGTTGACCCGGTTGAAATATCCGGTACCCGACACATATTTTGGCAACTGTGTTGGGTTTGGTAGGTGTACAACAAAAAGAAGGGAATTAATGGGAGAAGGTGGGATAATAGTGGCTGCAAATGTGATTTGGAACAAAATTAGAGAGCTAAATGAAGAGATGATGGATGGGGCAGAAAAGTGGATTTCGGATTGGAAGGTGTTTTTCGGGTCGGATATCCACGTAATGGTAAGTGGATCACCTAAAGTGGATCTTTATGAAACGAATTTCGGGTGGGGAAACCCCGAGAAAATTGAGGATATATCTATAGATAAAGATAGAGCAATATCACTAAGTGAAAGTAGGGATGAAAAAGGAGGCATTGAGGTTGGCTTAGCTATGCCCAACAATCAAATGCAAGTTTTCACTTCAATCTTCAACCAAGGCCTAGGAAATTTGAACATCAATGGATGATAGTTTGGTGTTAATCTAAGCAAGTTTGCAGTGAATAAGCTCCAAAAGTATAACAATCTCCAGTATATTGGGTGGATATTTTGTGTTTTCAATTAATTAAAATTTGTTATCTTTGTTATGTTGTATGTCTCACATTTAGTATAGACATATTTAGCAGAGAAAAAAATAAAAAAAAATTTAAAATTAATACGTGTCAACTTTAAATAAGAGATATCAAAGCAACATTAAATTAGGGACAAAAAAATTTCAATTGGTCTATAATATATTGGAGCGTTGGTCCTCCATATGCCATGTAACATGTTTGACCAATCTAAGCCTGGCATGCTATCTGATCACAACATCAGTTGTGCCATGTGGAACGCAGTAGTTAGTTCATATGGTGATATGCAGGCCGGTCCTGGAGTGGGCAACGGATGCCACCGTCTAAGGCCTATAGTTAGAGTGGGCTAAAAATATTTTTTGGTTTAAAGATTTAGTTATTATTTAAAAGATAAAAGTAGATACAAATTAATGTTAGTAGAATTAGTAAGGTGTTTATTAAAGTTGTGAAAGGGAAAGAGTTCAATTCCTAATTTTTATAAAAAAATATGTTTTCTTACATTATTTTTTTGTTGAAGGCTCCATATTACTACTTTTAATATTAATTTGTTTAAGACCCCTAAATTCTCAGGGCCGGGCCTGATGATATGCATGTAAGAATATGTATGTTTGAATTACATGAAATCTAATATATATATATATATATATATATATATATATATATATATATATATATATATATATATATATATATATATATATATATATATATATATATATATATATATATATAGCAAGGTTTCTTATGCAAAGATGACACTGTGAGAGATCGGTTTTCGATTAGTGCATTAGAATTTGGATGCATGTATTGATAAGGCTTGTTGCTTTATGAATTATACAAGTACTCTATCTATAGTTAGCTAGTATACATATACATAATGTAAATGTAGTTGTTAGAAAAACCCTTAGTTATATGTGGATATACATTATTTTGGCAGTTCACATGTGATTTTTAGTTTTGGAAGTTGTATTCATTGTCATACAAGAAAACAATAATGAATAGAAGATTTGAAAGAGGAAAGGACGTACATGTTGGAACTTTATATAAGAATTGAGTTGGTTTTTTTTTATAACATCCAAATCTTTATCAATTAAATTATATTGGCAAATAGGAAAGGCTTAATACATAGATAGATGACCCCCGGACGACACAAGTTTTCAATTACTCCCTTACCTTTTAAAAGGCTCTCTTAATCCTATAATTTAATAAAAATACATATGTTAATCCTCTCAAATTCAGGAAAAATAAGTCACACTTAGGAAAGTGTGGTACACGCGCCACATATGGCTTGGCTTGAAAGGTTAAATCAGTATTTTGATGACACGTGTATAGATATTCTTATCTTTCTCAAATTTTCAAAAAAAAGTCCAGATTAAGTCCTTCGTACTCTTGAGATTTGGAGATAAACAAGATTAGACTTGTTCTCCAGCTTGTGTAATTTGCATATTATGTGACAAAATAGCAAACTCATCAAATTTCCTAAGTTTTCTGTAGATTTTACTTATATTGAGAGTATTACTGCCTTCATCGATGTTCTAACTTCATCGATGTTCTAAGCTAAAGAAATGGAAAACCGAAATAATCAATTTTCAAAACTCATAAACAAAATAAGAAAAACAAATAATCAATTTCAGAACTCACAGAAACAATTGATAGATGAAGCAAATAACCAATTTTGGAAAAACTGAAACAAAGGAATTCGTTAACACAGGGATTAAATTACGATTATGAGGGAAGAAGATTCGCTTGCAATTGTTGTCGACTCCTAAAACTGATTCTCTAACTGCATTTATGAATTGTTTTGCATTTTTAAAACTATGTGTTTAGAACTTTTGATTTGCAGAGATAATGGGGAAGTGGCCATGGATGAAGATGAGGAGAGGTTGGAAAAATGAGAAAGAAGAATTAAAAATAATAAAAAAAGTCATTAATTCACTTTTCACGCGCATGAATTTTCAATTTTGATAATTAAGCTGCCACGTCATTATTGGGGGCTTTCTGATTACTTCTGTCACGTTAAGAGAGTTCAGAGAGTATTCTACAAGGTAAGGGGTAGTTGAAAAATTGTGTCTAAGTTAAGGGAACCATTAAGCCAATAGGAAATAATCAACATCAAGCAACAAACAAGAGAAGTGAGTTTAACTCTTTATCCATCGAATAAATAATAAAACAGAAACTTGATATATGTGTTTTTATGTGGTTGATAATAAATTTCCTTTCTTATTCAGTTTATAACAAAATTGGACCGAAATTTTGGTTCGGATATCTTCATTTATATGACAACTTTAGTTCGTCTATACTGGTTATAATATAATTGAACCAACCAATGTTCGCGCATACGCCACTCATTCTAGGTTATCATTTTCTGTAATATAAACTAAAGCTCAATTTTATAAATATTTTTATTGAAATAATTATGTTTAGAGTTTAGTCATGATTAAGGTTAAAAAATTAGCCTTTATGAATTCGGGGGTAAAATAATAAGATAATATTATATTATGATATTGAAGATCACAAACCCCACGAAAAGAAACGAAGAACCAATGCTGAACAAGCTTAACATGACAAGAAATGCAATTACATCCATGGCTCTCCTTAGGGATAACAATTGGTGAGACCATATCATGTAGAAAAAAATAAATTTTATCATGAATTCATTTTGAAAGCTTTGTTTTTTAATGGATCATAAGATGATAATATACAATAAAATTTTAATTTTTTGTATTGATCACTTGGACTTTTTAGTTGTATTTTACTCGTAAATGATTGATTATACTTAACTATCATTCATATTTATTACTCAATTATTTATTTTATGCAATGTTACACAGTAGTTATTTTTAAAGGACCCCAATATATTGCTCCCTATATAAATTGTTTTTCTATTGCTCCGAAATGCCAACAAATTTAAAGATTATTTAAAGAAATTTAAGTTATTTATTTTATTTTGAAAAGTTAAAGATTGCGTTTTTTAAAATATTTTTTTCTAATTTTCTCTAAATTTATGTAAAGTTATTTTAGCGAATACAAATCCATCAAAAACTATTTAAAATTTAAATAATGTATCATGGTAATTAAAGGAGGAGGTGAGTTGGGGAGAAAAGTAGTGTGCAACCCAACCCAATAGCACAATCGACGAAGGAGAAAGGGAAAAGCACCAAAATGCATCTAATCATGCAAAATAATTACTAAAATAATACAAATAAGCGCGCGTAATTTATCTGGAATTTTTTAAAATCTAATTAACCGATATACGTTGTATATAAACAAGGAATTGCTCAACAATTCAGGAAATTTGTATCTCGTCTCTATGAAATTCTCTCTCATTTTCTTTTAACACAATTCGTCGTTCTTGAATCTTGATTCATTCTTGCGTTTTTTCATCTCAAATCCTTTATCCATTACTGATTTCATTTTATAATTTGTCTTCAGCATAAACAATCACAAAACAATCTATGATCTGCGTTTTTTCTCTCTATTGCAATTTCAAATTAATCTTCAACAATTAAAGATGAACAACACTCATGTTTTGCTTCATGCAAATTGATCATGGGCAGATGATAAAAGATTTATTATGTTGAACCAAGCACGAGTTTGACTAACTCAGTACTGCTTAAGTTTTGATCATAACAATTAAGTTTAGTTTGGATTAAGTGAGTCAATAATGATGTTAAAATAAATAGTCTATGGCTGTCTAAGGAGTTAGTAAATTCGAGGGTAGAATTTCGAGTCTCCTTTGACCTAGCTATTTAGTTTAACTCTGAGTGTTTTGGGCTGAGTACCTACGTTAGTCGCTGACTAAGTAATATTCACTCAGCACTTGATATTTAGATTTTATTTCAGTTGTGTGCTTTACTATATATTATTTCGCTGAGTTACTTTAAGTCTGTCAAAGCTGCTGACTTTACCATTTAAGGTAAAAAGGGATCTTTGCTTTTAGTGTTGCTATTTGTAGGACACTAATGAGACAAAGACAAAAAAAGTTAATGCCTTGACAAGACTCAGAATAATGAAGAAAAAGGAAAAGTCTTCCATATTTAAGCTACAAAAAGTCATTTGCCATTTTGGATAATTCTGCAGATCAACAACATAGTATTGTGCGCTCTGCAACATGTCAGAATACTAGAGGCAATGGAAAGAAGACGCGTGGCAAGGCAGCGCGAGTTCCCTCGAACTGAAGACTGACATCAAACGACAAAGGATTCAAATTAAAGCTCGAATCTCAATCTAACAGATTGATTTTCTATCTCACGATGGTGCAATTCTATCTCTTAAGAGATTGATTTAAAGAAGCAATAGGTAGATAGATGAGCTGTCAGTTTCAGAAGATGCCAAAGTAAGTTCAGCGGCTACTTTCCTAATCCAACTATAAAAAGGACAAGAAGGCAAGCGTTAGAACTTGGTGATTACACCTGAATTTCTCAGAATCTAAATCTCTATCAAATTACAAGCTTTAAAGAAGTTCAAGCAAGAAAGCACTACTCAGCGAGAATCTGCTTTAGAACAAGAGAGAATATAATAGATCATTCAATTATAATATTTGGTTATTGTAACTGGATCAACGTTTTTATAAGTTGAATACAACTCTTGTTTAAACTCTTAGAGATTCAATTATAATATTTGGTTATTGTAACTAGATCAACGTTTTTATAAGTTGAATACAACTCTTGTTTAAACTCTTAGAGAGTTACTGATATAAGAGGGTATTCTACTCAACGGGTGAGCGATTGTAGTTTGGAGGGTACAAACTATAATTAGGGAATTTGTGAAAGCCTTCTCGACCTAGGGTAAAGGAGTTGAGATTAGTGAATTAAAGCTGAGACACTCTCTCGGGACTGGATGTAAGCACAGGTTGCAGAACCAGTATAAAAATCTCTGTGTCCTTTACTTTGTAGCATTTTCCAAATTTTCACTCAGCCAGCTGACCTCACTCAGTAGAGCTATTCATTATCGCGAAAAAGTAACATAAGTTTTTGAGTGAGTCATTCACCCTCCCATCTAACTTAGTGAGTGTATGCATAGGGACAAACTAGTGGTATCAGAGCATTTCTCATTTCAAAGATTTAACAATCTTGAGACAAAGACCATGGGGTACAAAGGAGGAGAATCTAGTGGAAGAGCCCAAGCTTATATTCTGCTAGAAGGCATGTTAGTCACCAGGCCTCCAATGTTCAATGGAGAGCATTACACTTATTGGAAGAATAGGACGAAGAATTTCATCCAGTCTCAAAGTATGCATGCTTGGATGGCTATTGTTGAAGGGACATATGTTCCTACCATCGTGAAGAATGGAGTAAAAGTTGATAAGTACTCTGATGAGTAGGAAAGTCAGGACCTGATCAGACTGAAAGAAAATGCAGCTGCTATCAACTATCTTTATTGCGCTCTTGATACAATTGAGTTTAATCGCGTTTCAGGATGCGAGACTGCCAAAAAGATATGGAAGAAGTTGGAAGTTACTTATGAAGGCATTGACAAGGTGAAACAATTCAAGATTAATATCCTTATGAGGGACTATGAGTGGTTCCACATGAAACCCAAGGAGGATATTTCCAACATGAACACCAGGTTCATGAACATAGTCGATGAGCTGAAAAGACTTGGCAACACCTTCATAGAAGAAGAGATTGTCAAGAAGATCCTCAGAAATTTGACTCAAGAATAGGAAGTGCAGAAGAGTGCCATTGAAGAAGCTCATGATTTAAAGACCCATAAGTTTGATGAGCTGATTGGAACCTTACTGACTCATGAAATGTCCTTGAAGCAATATGAAGATGAGTCCAAGGAGTACAAGAACAAGGAGAAAGAGAGCTCAAGCAGAGAAATTGTTCTAAGAGCTGATGATGATGAAGAAGATTCCTCTGAGGAAGGATATCCAAAGGATAAAAAAGAAGATATAGCTCTAATGACCAAAAATTTTAGAAGGTACTTGGGAAAAGATAAGAACTTCTAAAAGTTCAAAAAGAAAGGCTAGTATAAGAAGGAAGCAGATGCTAGACCACGAAAGGAGTACAATAAAGAGCATGATAAAGATATCAAATGCTTTGAATGTGGTGAGAAAGGGCATATTAAGTCTAGTTGTCCTAAGGCTAAGAAGGACAACTTCAAGAAGAAGAAGAGTAAGAAAGCGCTTGCTGCTACCTGGAGTGACTCTAAACAAGAGTTATCATCCTCATACGAAGAGGCACAAGATTTTACTAATGTGTGTCTCATGGCTAAGGATGATCTACCCAACTCAGAGTTAGCTGACCAACCATCTAGTTCCGCTGCCAGTCAAGTAGCTGACTAGAGCAGAGACAAAGAAAATAACACTGAGGTAATTTCTGAACCCCCTTTGTCTTCAGATGAGCTTGCCACAGTACTAAATGATGTTATTAATGTGACTAAGAAGTCAACTAAATACATTAAAATACATCAGAGGAGGTGTGATGATATATAAGATTTCATTTCTTCTACCTCACTTGACATCCTATACCTGATGGAAAAAGCTGATTACCAAAATGGATATAACAACAAACTCACTAAGAAATTGAATGAGCTAGCTATCGAATTAATAGATTTGAAAAAGGTGTGAGTCCCTCCTCAACCTAGCAGGAATACTCAGAGTAACCGCACTCTCCACTCTGAGAAGGTTTCTCAAAAGAGTAAAGTGAGCAGGCCTAATCCTAAGGCCGCTTGAAATTTTTTTGGAAAGTCAGGACATGCTACAGTCATGTGTAGACACAAAAATGGTTACTATGATGAGTATGACTGGTCAAGGATGTCCACCACTAACAAGGGAGGACCCAGCCAGAAAAAGGCATGGGTACCTAAGAAAACTTAACTGTTTTACAGGTGAGCCTGAGATACACTGATGAAAGAAGAATGTGGTATTTGAATAGTAAATGCTCGAGGTATATGACAGGTGATGAAAAGCAATTCATCACATTGGAGCGAAGAAGAAATGGAAGTGTTAGTTTTGGAGACAACAAAAAGGGAAAAATTATCGACAACGGGACTGTAGGAGTGAAGCTTTCAATTGATATTTGTCTCTGGTGAAAGGCCTAAAGTTTAAATTGGTAAGCGTTGCTCAGCTATGTGACAAAGACAGGAAAGTTATGTTTGACTCAGCAGGCTGCTCAGTCATTGGTGGTAACTCTGACCAAACTATTCTTTATGCTCCTAGAATTAATAATGTTTATATGTTTAATTTATCCCCTGGCTCTAATGATATATGCTTAGTTTCAAAGGAGGAAAACTCATGGCTATGGCACAGAAGGTTCAGACATATCAATTTGACCAATTTGTCTAAATTAGCCAGAAATGAACTTATTGAGGGATTACCCAATCTAGCCTTTGAAAAAGATAGACTTTGCTCAACATGCCAACTTGGGAAACAATTTAGGAAGACCTTTAAGTCATTAGCTGACATATCTTCTTCTCATCCCCTTGATCTTCTACACATCAATTTGTTTGGGCCTGTTGTGCCAACAAGTCTAGGTGGAATGAAAATAAACCCTTGTGGTTATAGATGATCTGACCAGGTTCACTTGGATTGTCTTGCTTGCGAGCAAAGATGAAACATTTGAATCATTCTCTAGGTTGGCTACCCGAATCATAAATGAAAAAGACCTTAAAATTAATAGAATCTGTAGTGACCATGGAAGAGAGTTCAAAAACAGGCAGTTTCTGTACTGACCCCAATTTTTCTGCCCCTCATACTCCTCAGCAGAATAGGGTTGATAAGAGAAAGAATTGCACTATTGCGGAGCAGTCAGTCAGGCCATTGTTATTTCTGATCCAGGACTAAAAAAAGAAGAAGATGAAGTTGACTTGGACTAATCAATCAATTTTAGTGATGATGTAGATGCTTAACTAATGATAGTAGCTCAGTGAACTGATCCTAGTATACCAAAAGAAGTCAGAGGAAGGAGAGATCACCTAATTGGGAAGATTCTTAATAGTGTGCAAAATCCAGTGCTGACTAGGGGTCAGTTGAATAGAATGATGAGTCATTCAACATTTGTCTCATTGATTGAACTAAAAAAGTTTAAAGATGCTGAGTTTGATGACAACTGGATGATTGCAATGAAGAAGAGCTAGACTAATTGAGAAGAAATGAAGTTTGGGATTTGGTGGAGAAACCCAAAGGCAAGTTAATAATAGGCACCAAATGGGTTTTCAAGAACAAGTTAGATAAAGCTGGAAATGTTGTCAGAAACAAGGCCAGACTAGTTGCTTAAGGCTACAATCAACAAGAAGGCATTGACTATGGAGAAATATTTGTACCAGTAGCAAGACTTGAAGCTATAAGAATTCTCTGTGCTTTTACATCCCATATAAACTTCAAGCTGTTTCAGATGGATGTTAAGAGTGCATTTCTTAATGGTTATATTCAAGAGGAAGTCTATGTTAGACAGCCCCCAGGCTTTGAAGATCTAAAGTTTCTAGATCATGTCTTCAAACTGAAGAAGGCTTTATATGGACTGAAATAGGCTCCAAGAGCTTGGTATGAGAGACTGACTAACTTTGTATTCAGCAAAGGTTATATCAGAGGAAAAGAAAATATAACTCTTTTTATCAAGAAGAAGCATCAAGATGTGTTGCTAGTCCAAATATATATTGATGATATCATATTTAGAGCAACTGATGAAAAACTGTGCAAAGAGTTCAGCCAGCAGATGAAGAAAGAATTTGAAATGTCAATGATGGGAGAGCTTAATTTCTTTCTTGGTTTGCAAATCAATCAGGGCAAGGATGGAATCTTCATCACCCTAGCTAAGTATGCCAAGGAAGTTCTGAAGAAGTTTGACATAGATAAAGCTAAGCCAATGTCAACACCCATGGCCACTGACACTATTTTGAGTAAAGATGAGGAAGGTAAACCTATAGAGAGTAAGCTCTACAGAGGTATTATTGGTTCTCTACTTTACTTAACTGCTAGTAGGCCTAACATTTAGTATGTTGTATGTTATTATACAAGATATCAAGCTGACCCCAGAGAATCTTACTTAGCTGCTATTAAGAGAATTCTCAGGTATTTGCTAGGCTATGTTGATGCAGGTTTATGGTATCTAAGTAATGCAGATTTCACTCTGAGAGGATACACAAATGCTGACTATAGAAGAGACAAACTTGAAAGGAAAAGCACCACAAGAGGTTGTCATTTCCTTGGTGATTGTCTAGTCACATGGTATAGTAAAAAGCAGACTTCTGTGGCTCTGAGTATAGCTGAGGCTGAGTACATGGCTATAGGAAGTTTTGTGGCACAACTGCTATGGATCAAGCAGCAATTGGAGGACTATGATATAAAGTCTAAGTGTCTAGAAGTCATGTATGACAACAAGAGTGCAATTGACCTATCCAAGAATCCAATTCAACATAGCAAAATGAAGCAAGTCAATATTAGACATCACTTCATAATAGATCATATGCTAAAAGGAGAAGTCAAGCTTAGATACATTCCAACTAAAGAACAGCGAGCTGATATATTCACAAAGCCCATCCGAAAGGATCAATTCAATACTCTGAGAGAGCTAATTGGAATGTCTAATCCAATATGAAGAAATACACTTCACTCTGACCTATTCTGAAGCTGACTAACTTAGGGCACACTCTGAGCTTCTGCGACTTAGGTTAAGTATTTCTTTTTGGCTCTTGAATTTTGGACACGTCATTAAATTGCCACCAATTTCTTTTTAAATTCAAAACTAATAGAAATAGTAGCAAGTTATTAAACGATCCATATGCAGTAGCAGTTATCCTGTGTTTTTTGCTTTCATTAATCCCATGGTATACTCTATGAAATCACACCGTTAAATCATATGACCATGGATTATGAATCGTACAAGTAGCTTTTCAGGACTTAACGAAGAGACTTTGGCTATTTACGGAGAAATTCAGAAAGAGGAAAGGTTACTTTACCAAAATTCTTCTTCTGCAATTTCCTTCCCTAAAATCCCTAATTCTCTAATATTTTTGCAAGATATTTCAATGACGAGTACATCTAGAAGAAAATCTGATTTATTTGTGAGGGATAAGAAGGATACTTGCTGGGTTATTACAAGAGATCATACTACTCAGATAGCCGTAGGAATCATTAAAATCGAAGAACTGGATATCCCAGCAGGAACTAAATGTACTCCTACCAAATGGTGTTTTATTAAAGGAGTTGAAGTGAAGGAGGCAACGACCATAGATATGCTGAGTTTCTCAAGCGATGAGAGGTTTGGCAAATGGACGCGATAACATCATCTCAAGGGATTCTTTGAGATTTCTAGTGGGTGCTATGAACAGGTGGTGAAAAGATTCTACCATAGAATCCATATGGTAGAAGGTCAGAAGGATGTATTTGTTACCACTATGATGGGGAGGAAAGTTTATATTACCCCAAGCTGATTGTAGAACTGCCAGGAACGCACGAGAGAGGGCTCAGAATGCGAGTGATAAACGATGAAGACCATGTGGATATCCCCATAGACTATGAGGTCCATGATGATTATAAGGCAGGAGAAATCAAATCTTCTATGTTCACTAAGAAAGGGAATCAGACGCATGAGCTTGTGACTAAGGTTCTACTGCCTAAGACTGGCTCTACTAGAAGCTGCTCTAAGTTTGAAAGGGTTTTTGTCTATACTCTGACCCATGGCATGAGCATTAATTGGCCCATGGCTATTCTACACAGATTTTTAAAAGTCACCAAGCACATTGTATATGGACACTTGGTGATAGATATGTAGGGCTTCTAAGCTTGATTTGCATCCAGCTGAAGATAATAGAATCCAGAATTCTAAGCAATGCTCACTTCCATGGATTAAGGTATAATGAGAGGCCAGCCAACACCAAGTATGTAAAGTTAAAGAAAGGAGAAGTGAGGGTGAAGGATCCAAAGGCCATTATGACAATGAAGCCTTTTAAGCCCGAAGAGGAGGACTTAACTCTGGATGCCTTTATGGCTAGCAAGCTTGAGAGGATTACCAAGCTCAAAGCAGAAAGACGAGAGGATATATCTGAAAAGAAGGCTGTGAAGAAGGAGGTTAGAGAGACTCTAAGAAGGAAGCAAAGAAAGGGAGCTCATTAAGCTCTATTCCTGTATTTGCCCCAGTTCCTAAAAAGAGTAGATCATCATAGGAACTAAGGAAGAAAAGCCTCGTGAGGTAACTCTAAAGGAGATTGAGGAAGAATAGCTGGTTGAAGAGGAGTTAAGAGAAGAAATGCCCTTGTAGAGGGAGAAGAAGAGAAAGGTTGATGATGCTCAGTTAGATGAGGGGACTACTAGGGTAAGAAAGCTACATCAGTTCCTATACCCCAAGTAGGTCATCCCAAAAAGAAGCTCATGGTAAAGAAAGGGACTAGAATAGTCTAAGACTTAAGGAAGCTGAGAGAGTGAAGGACACTAAAGAAGAAAGGATTAGAAAAAGGCAAGAGGAGATTGAGGCTAAGATAAGAAGGAAGGCTGGGGAAGCAGTAGCTAGAGGTAAGGCTCACACTAAGAAAATTCTATAATCTGCAGTAGCCAGCTTAGCTGAGAAGGAAGTTCCTGAAGTTATAGAGGAGATGATTGGTGCCCTGGAAGGAATTGAAAACCAGGATGGGCAGGAAGAAGATGCAGTTATGGAGGTAGATGTTATTGAGTTCAATGTGCTTGACTCTAACCAGCAGGTCACTCTGACTGTTATGAAGCTAAAGAAGCTAGGAAGGAGAGAAAGTGGAGTTTACAGAAGAGGATGAAAGTTTTTATTGATGAAGATAAGGATGATTTGGAGGATAAAGAGGAAGTAGCTATAGTTGAGCAGGGAGCTCAGGTGACTAAGGTATCTCAAACTCAGGTCAGCGAGTCCGCTGTTGAAGGTGCTGATGGAGAGAAAGAGGAGGAGAACCATGAACTATTCTTTTTCCAAAACCCTACACCAGAAACACCACTCTCACCTACACCCATTTCTGCCATGCCCTTACCTGAAACCCAAACACCATCCACATCCATCTCTGACCAAACACCTAACCCAAACTCTAAACAAACAACCATCATCCCATACCTTTCACTAATCGGATCTCCAATTCATGAACCATTACTATTAGAAGGACCAGTCGTAAGCGGTACTCCAATTATTGAAGATATACCATAACAACCACAACTACAATAATAATAACAACCACAACCACAACCCTAGTTTAAACCTTAACAACCATAACCACAACCCTAGTTTAACCCCTAAGCAGAGCTATTGGGAGATATAAGGAGGATGGGGAGAGTAAGATTTCTAGGACTAAGGACAGATGCTGAAATTGATGTTAAAATAGCAAAATCATTATTATATGAGGATGTCTTAGGGAGAATCACAAAGGCTGTGGAGCCGGTGTAGGGATTTCTAGAAGCTGTTGAGGAGATGAAAGCCCATATCAAATCAGTCCCTACTCAGTTCTCATTGGTGAAGGCAATTGTATCACATGTATTGCCTTTATTATCTGTTGCAGATAGGAAAGCTGACTGTTTGAAGATGGAAGTTGCAGAACTCAAGAAAAAGATGGAGAAGATCTTTGAGAGTAACTGCAAGGTGATGAATGATGAAAGGGATTTTAGAAACTCTTTGATTGTAAAATTTAATCCCTCACCGGAAGCCATGCAGGCAGTTCTTGATGGATAAAGTATATTGAGCAATGAGAATGTAGAGAATACAACTTGCTTGGATGCAGTTGTTAATGCTATCAATACATTGATAATAGTTGTTACCCAACACTAGGGTATACATACTAAGCTGAGAGTTGCAAAGGAAGAGATACTGAAACGAGTTAAGGACTCAGAGGGAGAAGTGATTAAAGCCTTGAAGAGGCTAAATATTTTAGATGCTCTGAATAGTGACATAGCAATGGCAGATGCTGAGCAAGAACCATCGCTTCATCAGAAACTTGGTCACATCCGTGATCAAATAAAAAAGGTTCACTCAGACATCATCAATGATGGTCAAGCAATTGATCAAATTCCTGAAGAAGTCACTACTCATATCAGGAGCACTCCCATGCTAGAGCGCATACTTAGAGAAAACAATCAGGCTAAGGCTCTGGCAAGACTCACCCAGATTTCCAAGGACTAAGCGCTCAGTACCTGGTCAATCTATCTCAATCCCACGCTTTAGTAGGCTTATTTGGCTTTCTCAGAGAACAAGATGCTATCTTGCAAGAAATCTATGAGCTGTTAGTGCAACATTTTTCCACCAATGTTTATGGTCAACTCAAGACATTTAGCGCTGCCCAAAGAGAAGAAGTCAAGATGGGATCAGCAGGTCTATAAGGAAAGAAGAGCTAATCTTGGACGACCACCTTTGCTAAAATAGAATAAGAATTTTTAATCTGTAGAGTTTATTGTAAAACTTAGTATAGATTAACTCATCATTATTTGTACTCAAGTTATTCGTTTATAAAAGATTACTTATTCTGTTCCAAGTTAAGATCTTCTTAACTTCTTATATATTCTGCTGCATATATATATATATATATATATATATATATATATATATATATATATATATATATATATATATATATATATATATATATATATATATATATATGTTGATCTTCTAGTAGAAATATAAGAGAAGTGTTGAGGAATGCTGAACTCAAAGAAGTCAAGGATTATGGGAGAGTTAGCATTCACTCTGAGCGAATTGAAGATGCTGAACAAAACACATATCAAGCATAAGTATAAGGTAACTTTGATCTAGATATCTTATTGATTTAATTCTCGCTCAAGTTTATTGCCATTGATCAAAATGGGGGAGATTGTTGAACCAATCACGAGTTTGACTGACTCAGTGGACTGACTTAGTAGTGCTGAAGTTTTGATCATAACAATTAAGTTCAGTTTGGATTAATTAAATCAATAATGATGTTAAAATAAATAGTCTATCGTTGTTTGAGGAGTTAGTAAATTCGAGGGTAGAATTTTTAGTCTCCGCTGACCTAGCTATTTAGTTTAACTCAGAGTGTTCTGGGCTGATTACCTACGTTAGTCGTTAAGCAAGTAATATTCACTCAGCACTTGATATTTAGATATTGTTTTAGCTGTGTGCTTTACAATATATTATTTTGTTGAGTTACTTTAAGTCTGTCAAAGCTGCTGACTTTACCATTTAAGGTAAAAAGCGATCTTTGCTTTTAATGTTGCTTTTTATAGGACATTAATGAGACAAAGACAAAAAGAATTAATGCCTTAACAAGACTCAGAATAATGAAGAAAAAGGCAAAGTCTTCCATATTCAAGCTGCAAAAAAGTCATTTGCCATTTTGGGCAATTCTGCAAATTAACAACATAGTATTGCACTCTGTGCAACATGTTAGAATACTAGAGGGAATGGGAAGAAGACACGTGGCAAGTCAGCGATAGTTCTGTCTAACTGAAGACTAGCATCAAACGACAAAGGATTCAAATTGAAGCTCGAATCTGAATCTAATGGATTCATTTTCTATCTCACGACGGTGCAATTCTGTCTCTTAACAGATTGATTTAAAGAAGCAACGGGTAGATAGATGAGCTATCAGTTTTAGAAGATGCCAAAGTAAGTTTAACGACTACTTTCCCAATCCAACTATACAAAGGACAAGAAGGCAAGCGTTAGAACTTGGTGATTACACCTGAATTTCTCTGAAGCTAAATCTCTGTCAAATTACAAGCTTTAAAGAAGTTCAAGCAAGAAAGCACTACTCAGCAAGAATCTACTTTAAAACAAGAGAGAATATAATAGATCATTCAATTGTAATATTTGATTATTGTAACTAGATCAACGTTTTTATAATTTGAATCTAGCTCTTGTTTAAACTCTTAAAGAGTTGCTAATAGAAGAGGGTATTCTACTCAGCGGGTGAGCAACTGCAGTTTGGAGGGTACTTACTGTAGTTGGGGAATTTGTGAAAGGCTTCCCCACCTAGGGTAAAGGAGTTGAGATTAGTGAATTAAAGTCAAGACACTCTCTCGGGACTAGATGTAAGAACTGGTTGCTGAACTAGTATAAAAATCTCTGCGTCCTTTACTTTGTAGCATTTTTAAGATTTTCACTTCGTCAGCTGACCTCACTCAGTAGAGCTATTCATTATCGCGAAAAAGTTACATAAGTTTTTGAGTGAGTCATTCACCACCCCCCCTGACTCAATGAGTGTACACATAGGGACCAATAAATTGGATTCAAAGTAGATGGAGTTTCCATTCCGACCTATTTGAAACTAATTTTTGTTTGTTCTTATGTATCTATAGCAGATTTATTAGGCTTGTAGCAGATTTATAACAGATTTGTACTGGATTTATATATGTTACAAATCTGTTATAAATGTGTTATATATCTTTTATAAACCTAAAATAAATTTTTATGTCTGCTATATGCATGAGAAATGTCTAATACATGTGTTTAATGAAATATATAACAGTTTGGTATTAGATATGACTATTATAAAAGTGTTTGGCATAATTTGTATATTCTTTTGTATTTGTTATAAATCTGTTATAAATCCAATATAAATGTGTTATATATCTGTTTTAAACCTGAAATAAATCTGTATCTCTGCTTCAAGTCTGATAAATGTCTAATACAAGTGTTTGATGAAATATATAACATATTTATAACAATTTTGTATAAGATATGACTACTATAGAAGTGTTTGACATAGTTTGTATGTTCTTTTGTATCTGTTACAAATTAATTTTAAATCTAATATAAATGTGTTATATATCTGCTATAAACCTAGAACAAATTTTTATGTGTGCTACAAGCTTGATAAATGTCTAATACATGCGTTTGATGAAATATATAATAGATTTATAACAGTTTTGTATCTGTTACAAATCTGTTATAATATAGAGCATATGAACGTAAGTGACTAAGTAAATGTGGTGTGCAAAAGTTAGAGAAAGCGCATGAATGTTAATTAGAAACATAATGTAGGCTTTGGATAATTAAGCCAAAGTTGCGCTAAAATAATAATCATTGTAAAAAAAGAGACAGATCTAATTCTAATTTATGAAATTTTCACACACACCCACACCCACGCACGAACACACATATAGTACGCACATATATATATGTTTGGTGTCATTAGATTCCATAAAAATGTCAAAATTAAGATACATAGTTATCCTAAAAAAGATATGATCCATTTATATTTAATGAATTCATCATATATACATCTGTTATATATCTATTAAACATATATTTGCTGTCATTAGATTCCATAAAAACTGTTAAAATTAAGACATACTAAATAATAACTAGATATCTGACAGTGATCTACTAGATAAATACTAGATGAAAAATTATGAAAAATGTCGCAGTGGATATCATTTCAAAGATAAAAATAAGATGAACAAAAATTCTAAAGCGGCATGTCGAAAAAATAAACAGTTTGAGAGATAAATAAAAAATAGGAAAGAAAATTAAAAAAAATGGGAGAAAGAGGTGGAATGATGACTTGTAAATAAATTAGGATAGGAATATAGATATGTAATTAGTTTTGAAAATATGTAATTAGTTTGACTTTAATTGTATGTTTGTAAATATTTTAGTGAGACATCTGTATTCTGGATAATTTTTCATAACAAAAACACAAGAAACACAACAAAATATTTACAAGGACACAATCCCTTCTAAAAAATTTACAAACTTTCTCCAACATGTGTGCTATCCGCACTGTCTACTAATTAATTAATTTTTTTTATCTTATTTTACATTTATCTCTCAAACCGTTATTTTTTGACATGTCGCTTTAGAGTTTTTTGTTAGTCTCTTTTTTATCTTCGAAACGACATCCACTGTGATAATTTTTTCCAATTTTTTGTTTCAACTGTCATATATCCAATAGATATTCAATATAAGTTCAATAAAAATTAGTAAGTGTAGAAGAACTTTGATTCAAAATACTAGATGAATTTTTTTAGACCAGAACTTAAAAATATGCTTGTACATATGTTTAATATCAACTTTAAATTAGATTTTTCTAAATAGAAGTATGATAGATGTCCAGTAGATGTTCAATCGCATATGGCTTGAATTGCTAAATTCCCGAATGTATATACTAATATTGTATGATCCTCTGCAACCAACACACCAAATGAAGAACAACAATCAAAACTTCTCAATTTGAGCAACAAATAGAGCAAAATTCCACACCCGAAACCCAAAAGCAGCACTAGATCCAGTTAAAACAAACAACAATACAAACTAACATAATAATTTCATAAAAAACTGTCAAAATTAAGATATATAAATTATCTGTTGGATATCTACCAGATTTCTATTGGATATCTATTAGATGTCTAACAGATTTCAAACCAACATGACTATAATTTAGGTCACTAACCAACAACAATCACAATCTAATTTGGAATATATGCACACCTTTCAACACCAAAATTGCTTGCTCCAACAACAGCCTAATTAAATTGACAATTAATAACAAAACTATTATGTTAGCATTTTTTCAAACACATAGTGTGCACTTCAATTGTATCAAAATAATTCTATAAAAAAATGTCAAAACTAAGATATATCAAGTATTTATTGGATATCTATCAGCTGTCTAGCAGATTCCGAGCCAATATGATTATGATTTAGGTCACTAAGCAACTACAATATCAACCTTAATTTGAAATACAAGCACACCCTTCAACTCCAAAATTGCTTGCTCCACCAGCAGCCTAATGCCTAATTAAATTAGCCATTAATAACAAACCAACTAGCTTAGCAGTTTTTTAAATACATAGTGCGCACTTCAATTTCAACAAAACAATTCTATATAAAAACTGTCAAGATATATCAACTATCTATTGGATATCTACCATCTGTCTATTGGATATCTATCAGATGTCTAACAGATTCAAAACCAACATGATTATAATTTAGATCACTAACCAATAATGATATCAGCCTTAATTTGGAATACAATTACACTTTTCAAAAATAAAATTGTTTGCTCCACCAGCAGCCTAATTAAATTGGTCATTAATAACAAAACAACTACCTTAGCATTTTATCAAACACATAGTGTGCACTTTAATTTAACAAAACAAAAACATTCTTTTTTAGTTTCATGCCATCTAAAAAATACCAAAAGTAAAATTAATCTGCAGCTAAAAACATTAAATCCATCAACAAGAGAAAACTCAGCAACTTTGTCTCGAAATCAAAATAAAAATCCAAAAAATGATATCAAACAATTAACAAATCAATGAATGAAACAAAAAACAAACCTGAAAAAAACTGAATTACGATGAATCAAATGTCGGAAAACGCAAAGGAATTAGAAGAAAGAAACAGATCGAGAAGAAGAAGAAGAAGATAACTGAACTTAAAAACAGATTGAGAGAAGAAGACGAGAACCATAGCAAATTGTAAAGAGAAAACGCAAGATTGTCAATAGAATCCTTATATACAACGTAAAGTTGTAGAAATTTTGTTAAAAAAATCAAATGAAAAACGTTTAGCTGTCATGACAAAACAGTATTTATTTTAAAAAAGTGACCAATCTTGATAAATTTCCAAAGTGTAATGAAGTGGAGCCCATTACTTTAAACTAATTAAAGCATTTTTTTCTTCTCTAACTCTCCTCCCTTTTTCTCCGCACTTTTCACTAAATAACCATTTTTATCGGCGGCAGTTTCAGATTTGGCACTACCAGAGTAGTTTTGAATTTTTCAGTAGCTGGCGGTGGTCGGTGCCCCAACAGGCTACCCTTGCTGCCTTCCCTGTTTCGATCTTATATTATTAACCTCAAATTCAACATTTTTTTTACATGTGTGTAACACATTTCGTTATTGGCCGGAACTATGAGATTAATACTTTTAAAAGAATTCGTGAATTGCATGGTATTGGTTATAATTTTGAGATATTTAAAACAGTTTTTCACAAATATGAAAAAGAACTTAATTTTAGGTAATTACAATTTGTAGGCTTTAATGCTAATTTCAGATATTTAACGTTTTTCCTAATTTTTACAGGCTTTAATGCTAATATCACTTACCTTTTTACATTTTTCATTATAACAGAAATATAACATATTTGTAACAAATACAAGACTATTATAAATATGTTATATATTTCATCACATACATGTATTAGACATTTATCAGTCTTGTAGCAGACGTACAAATTTATTCTAGATTTATAACAAATATATAACACATTTATATTATATTTATAACAGATTTATAGACAAAAGAACATACAAATTATACCAAACACTTTTATAATACTTATATCTTATACAAAACTGTTATAAATTTATTATATATTTCATCAAACTACCTGTATTAGACATATATCAAGCTTGTAGCAAATATACAGATTTATTCTACGCTTATACTCCCGCCATCTTTTTATACTTGTCCTTTTAGCCACTTTTTCAAATCATTTTTTACAAGTCATTCTCAAATATCTAGACATTTTTTGTATTATTTTTCCAACTTACCTCTCATTTGTCCCATTATCATTAATTGCAATGGAGTGAAAAACTAAACATTTATTAGAGGGTAAAGTAGTATTTTTCTACCTTTATAAATTGATTTATTAAAAAGTGTGAAATGTGTTAGAAGACAAGTAAAAAAATATGGAGGGAGTAACACATATGTAACAACTTTATAACATATATAAATATAGTACAAATCTATTATAAACCTGTTACAAATCTATTATATATTTCATCAAACACTTGTATTAGATATTTATCATGCTTATAACAGACATGTAGATTTATTCTGCGCTTATAACAGATATATAATACATTTATATTAAATTTATAACAGATTTGTAACAGACATAAATATAGTACAAATCTATTATAAATATGCTACTAGTCTGTTAAATCTGCTACAGCTACATAAGAACAAATAATAAATCTGTTATCATCCAATAAATTGATTTGGTTGGGATGAACACTCCATCTTGAATCCAATAAATCTTTTCTCATCCGTCCATGATTCATTCACATGAGGCAAAACAAGAGTGTTGTTCATCTTCAATTGTTGAAAATCAATTCGAAATTGCAATACAAAGAAAAAATGCAGATTATAGGTCTTTTTTTTATTGTTAAGATAAAAAATGTAAAATCACATATCACATATCACAAAAGAGAAATTACAAAAGAAAATAAATAATTAATAAAAGATTCAAGAAGAAAAAACACAAGAATGAAACAATATTCACAAACAACGACCTCTGTTAGGAGAAAACGAGAGCGAATTATGTTTGAATGAACCTTTCCTTATTTGCTGGTTTAAGATATGACATATTTGTTTATATATAGCGTATTTTGGTTAATTAGTCTTTCAAGTATTCTATATTGGTGACAAGCTATTCTTTGAGATATTTAGGTAATAATTTTGCACTATCAGATGCAATTAGGTGCTTTTCCCAAACGTGTAACGATCTTATTGGTCCCTATGCGTACACTCAATGAGTTAGAAGGGTGGGTGAATGACTCACTCAAAAAAATTTCGCGATACAATTGAGCTCCGCTGAGTAGGTCAGCTAGCTGAGTGAAAATTCTGGAAAAACTTCAAAGTAAAGAACACTGAGATTTTTATACTGGTTCTGCAACCTATGCTTACATCCAGTTCTGAGAGAGTGTCTTGGCTTTAATCCACTAATCTCAACTCCTTTTACCTAGGTGGAGAAGCCTTTCAAAAATTCCCCAATTATAGTAAGTACCCTCCAAACTGCAATCGCTCACCCGCTGAGTAGAATACCCTCTTCTATCAGCAACTCAATAAGAGTATAAACAAGAGTAGGATTTAACTTATAAAATGTTGATCTAGTTACAATAATTAGATATTAAAATTTAATGATCTATTCTATTCTTTCTTTTTCTAATGCAGATTCTCGCTGAGTAGATGCTTTCTTGCTTGAACTTCTTTAAAGCTTGTAAATTGACAGAGTTTTAGCTTCTGAGAAATTCAGGTGTAATCACCGAGTTCTAAAGCTTGCCTTCTTGCTCGTTTTATAGATGGATTGAGAAAGTAGCCATTGAACTTACTTTTGCATCATCTGAAATTGATAGCTCATCTATTCACCCATTGCTTCTTCAAATCAATCCGTTATGAGATAGAATTGCACTCTTTTGAGATAGAAAATCAATCCGTTAGATTGAGATTCGAACTTTAATTTGAATCCTTTATCGTTTGATGCCATTATTCTGTTAGAGAGAACTCGCGATGACTTGCCACGTGTCTTCTTCCCATTCCTTCTAGAAATATGACATGTTGCAGAGCATGCGATACTATATTGTTGATCTGTAAAATTGTCCAAATTGGTAAATGACTTTTTACAGCTTGAATATGGAAGACTTTGTCATTTTCTTCATTAAATTGGGTCTTATTAAGGCATTAATTCTTTTTGTCTTTATCTTATTAATGTCCTGCAAAAAGCAACACTAAAAGCAAAGATCCCAATTTTCCTTAAATGGTAAGGTCAGTACCTTTGGCAGACATAAAGTAACTCACTGAAATTATGTATCGTAAAGCACAACTGAAGGCAAATCTAAATATCAAGAGCTGAGTGAATATTACTTAGTCAGCGACTAAAATAGATACTCAGCCCATAGCACTCAGAGTCAAACTAAATAACTAGGTCATCAGAGACTTGAAATTCTACCCTTGAATTTACTAACTCCAGTACAACCATATATTATTTATATTAACATCATTATTGATTTAATTAACTCAAACTAAACTTAATTATTATGATCAAAACTTAAGCTCCACTGAGTCAGTCCACTGAGTCAGTCCAAACTTGTGCTTGGTTCAATAGATCTAACAAATGAAGTTGGGTTAAAGGATTGAGCGAGAAGCGACTCACTTAGACAAACTAAATAGAAGAGAATTGTGGGTCACTAGGCTTTGGTCTAACAACAACCACTTTGTAAGGAAAAAAAACTAACTAGTGTGGGGTTGTCTGTTCAAACCCTCTAATTAACAAATTTGACAAAGTAGAATTTGTATCATGTAAACACTAGTCAATTGGCCTTGAAATCATCACATTTATAGTAGATTTGTATGAATTATTGTTGTTTTCGATGAAATTTTGGGACACTACTAGATGTAGCCATGAGCACTACCAAAGAGCTAGAAACAGGGCAGAGTGAGCAAAAAAGCAGGCAGAGTGAGCAGAAGACTGGATCATATGAAGACAAGGACTCTCAAATCCAACAAGTGGAGGAAAAATGACCAAAATATCACCCTTCTAGAAGGTCTTTTGCTTGAGTCATTGAATAGGCAAGTTGATGATGGTGAAGAGCATCTTTGGGCAGTGGAGCAATGACACGCAACGCTAAACCCTCAAGCTGTAATTTACTTAATTACACTGTACTCTTACCTTCTGGAAGCTTGGTTTTGATTGGTTAGTTTATATTTTTGGATTAATTTTGGGTTGCAAGTTGGCTATCTAGATTTTTCCAACTTGCACTATTCAATTGGTGGATTCTTACTTTTTGGACATCAATCTTTGGAAGGGAGTCGTTCCATTGGCCACTTTTCTCTATAAAAATACTACTTATATTATATCTATCATTATGTTTATTTTTTGGAAAATTCCTTTGGTTTTTCTCTTCATTTTTATGAGTAACTAAGTCCTTAGCAAACCTAACCAGTAAAGCTAGCAGATTTCATGGTACGATCTTTCGATCTCCTTTATTTTAACATTATTTATTGTGGATTGCTTTGTGTTGAACTTAACTATTATAAGTAAGACCTAATTTATATTAAAGTGCAACAAGAGGAACCGAAAGGTGAATTGTACACTAAAACTAAGTAAGGTTTAGCTTATATTGAGTGTAACAAGTGGAACTAAAAGGTGAATTATAACACTGACTAAAACACAAAACACATGTCTAAAAGGAACTGAAAGTTGAATTAGATATGCTTGGAAGTTTCTTTAAAACAATGATTGCATGAGTCTTAATGCTTAAGCTTTTACTTGCACGGAGAAATCACACAAGTGGGTTTTAAAGACTAGATAAAGGGAAACTACGGCTAGTACATAAGACATGCAAGAAACCTAGATCCTTAGGTGCTAATATATTAAAATAAAGGAGTAGTGATCATTCATGTAACTGCATGCTTACTGGTTATGCTTGCCTCATTATAACTTTGTTGGTAGTAAACATTCATAGTGATCATTTTTGCTTCTCCGCTTGTATTTTTCTTTTTAGCTTTTTCATTAAACTCAACTCATTTGCCATTGATCTTGAACTCACTGATTTACAATTAAGTTAAAGTATTTCCCTTGCTCCATGTGGAATACGACCTTGTATTTGCGACTTACTACTGATCACGACCTAGTGCACTTGCTAGATCACACTCATTTGGCAGACAACAAGTTTTTGACGCCATTGCCGGGGAGCAACGTGTGAAGTATTTAAATTTTTCTTTTAAAATTGTGCGTTTAATCCGCTTATTGCCATTTGTGAAGGAAATCTTATATTAGTAGCAACCGTTATTGTATGTGTAGAGCTAGTCGCCCCCTAATCCCAGTAGATCCAAAAATTGAAAGGACCTGTCGTAGATTAAGTGGAGCAGCTAGAAGAAGATGTAGGCAACAAAGGATGGCTGATGCAACCAATCCACCAAATGGTAATGGACCCCAAGAAGGAGAAGGCGAGGTTAACTTGCCCCCACCAAGGCAAACACTCAAGGAGTACAGTAGACTATTAACTAAGGGACACTCTTCTTACATTGTGATACCCAATAAATGGAACAACCTCTTTGACGTAAAGCCTTTATGATCCAAATGCTCTAGGCAACTGTTCAATTTGGAGGCCTACCCGGAGAAGATCCAAATTCTCACACCTAAAAGTTTATGACTATGTGTGATACCTTTCGCACAAATAGAGTGATCTCAGATGATGTGATTAGATTCAAGCTTTTTCCTTTCTCTTTGAGGGATAAGGCTAAAAATTGGATGAAAAAACTTCAGCCCGGATCCATAAGAACATGGGACCAATTGGCACAAGCATTTCTTACTAAGTACTTCCCACCAAGGCAAGCAATCAAACTTAGAAATGAGGTGACTCAATTCTCATAGCAACCAAATGAGTCTTTGTCTGAGGCATGGGAAAGATACAAGGACCTACTAAGAAGAGTGCCAAATCATCAAATTCCACTCTAGATGCAAATGCAAAATTTTTACAATGGATTACATGATCAACATAAAATCCAGATTGAATTAGCAGCAAATGGTGATCCTGAAGTACATGCCTCCAAGGAGCTTTATGAGCTCATTGAAAGGTTGGTTAACACTAGCTATAAATGGCACTCAATTCGGGAAGAAAAAAGTAAAGGGAAGGAATCAGAATCTGTTACAAAGCTCTCTGAGAAGATGGACCTGATCTTGAAGTAACTTGCCAAGCAAAATATTTCAGCAATCACTAATGCACAAGTTTTTGTGATGTTTGTGGTGGCAACCACGAAAATATTGATTGCGATACTCCTCTTGACCAAGAGCAATGTGATTACATTGGGAACAACACCAGGAACAATCCATTTCCAAACACATACAATCTTGGTTGGCGCAACCATCCCAACTTTTCATGGAGTAACCAAAATAAGCAAGTTCCTTACCAGCAACCACAAAATAATTTTCCATAGCAGCAACCAACCCAAGCAGTGCAGCAACCAAACCCATCTCAACAGTCAAAGAAGTCTGAGATTAAAGAGATGAAGGACATGATGATGTAGTTCATGAATCAAACACAGGCTTGTATGAAGAATTTGGAAACATAATTCCAGTAACTTACCACCATTGTCACTCCCAAAAATAAAAGAGTAGTGCCAAGCAACACTGAGCCTAATCCAAGAGAGGAGAGCGAAGCTTTCACCTTGAGAAGTGGTAAGAATTGTGAAGTTACTAACCCCATGGTTATTGTTAATAAACGTGCAGGTAAGAAGAAAGAAATGGCACAACCCATTGAAGATCAAGTTGAAGGCAGTGACCAAACTGAAGTTGAAGAGCAAGCACAACTTGCCTCAAACCAGCAGCAAACACAACCAGAACCTAACTCAGAGCAACTAAAAGAGACTGAGCCTGTGATCACCACTAAGGAATAACCTGTGATCACCACTAAGGAGTCCATTCATGAAAAGCAACCAATTCCAGCTTACCAACCAAGGATTCCTCATCCTCAAAGAGCCAAACAACACAAAATGGCTAAGTAATTTGATAAATGTTTAGAAGTCTTTAAGAAACTTCACATTCATATTGCTTTTATAGAAGCACTTGCACAGATCCCATGTATGTGAAACTCTTGAAGGACTTACTGGGAAACAAGAAGGAATTGGAAAATGCGGCCATGGTCCAATTGGATAGAGATTGCTCCTCTATTTTCTAAAGTAGGCAACCCTTGCCCAAGAAACTAAAAGAATCAGGGAGTTTCTCTATTCCTTGCTCTATTGGTAATTTGAATATTAATAATGCACTTCTTGATTTAGGAGCCAGCACAAATCTGATGCCATATTATATTTACAAGCAACTAGGCTTAGGAGAACCACCACCAACTAAAGTGTCTATACAACTTGTTGATAGAACTGTTAGGTATCCTAAAGGCATTGTAGAAGATGTTTTAGTTAAGGTTGGGAATTTTATTTTACCTGTTGACTTTATTATCATGGATATGGATGAAGATTTTCATGTTCCTATCATTCTAGGTAAACCATTCCTTGCTACTAGCAGAGCTTTGATTGATGTGAATAATGGCAAACTGATTTTGAAAGTTCATGATGAAGAAGTGACGTTTAAAATGAATGAAGTAATGAAACAACCTTCTTCACTTGATGATAAATTTATTTTCTTGATACCTCAGATTTGCACATAAATCCGTTTATTTTACAGGAACTTGAAAACTTTGCTCACAAGGAAGAAGAGGAAATTTTGCTAGAGTAACAAAAAATGATTGCCCCTGAGGAAATTTTGCTACAGCAACCAAACTGGCCACAACCTACATATAGAAAACAACCTGTTGAACCTTTAAATCACAAACCAAACTTTTCTACTAAAACATCACTCGAAGAACTCCCTGATCTTAAGCTAAAACCTTTACCTCCTCACTTGGAGTATGCATTTCTTGATCCTCCCAATAAATTACTAGTCGTAATATCTTCCAAACTTACCCCTAACCAAAAATCCCAATTGATTGAGATATTAAGGAAGAACAAAGAAGCATTGGCATGGATAATTATTGGCATAAAGGGGATTAGCGCCTCAATTTGTATACACAAAATTCTAATGGAAAATAACCACAAACCAGTGGTGCAACCACAGAGGAGACTAAATCCCAACATGAAAGAGGTGGTTAGGAAGGAGGTGATCAAACTTCTTAATGCAGGAATCATTTATCCCATTTCGGACAGTGTTTAGACAAGTCCTATCCAGGTGGTTCCAAAGAATGGAGGCATGACAGTGGTATAAAATGATAAGAATGAACTCATTCCAACAAGAACAGTGACTAGGTGGAGAGTTTGCATTGATTACCGCAAGCGAAATGAAGCAACCCGAAAATATCACTTTCCACTTCCTTTCATTGATCAAATGTTAGAGAGGCTACAAGTTATATTGTTTCCTCGATGGCTATTCAGGGTATAATCAAATTGTGATTGATCCCTTGGATCAGGAGAAAACAACTTTCACTTGCCCCTACAGTGTCTTTGCTTATAGGAGGATGCCATTTGGACTTTGTAATGCTCCAGCAACTTTCCAAAGATGCATAACGGCTATCTTTTTTGACATGGTGGAGAAAATAGTTGAGATCTTTATGGATGATTTCTCTGTCTATCGAGCAACCTTTCACTCTTGCCTAAGCAACCTTGAAGCTGTTTTAATGAGATGCAAAGAGACCAACCTGGTCTTGAATTAGGAGAAATTCCACTTTATGGTTAGTGAAGGTATTATTCTAGGCCATAAAATTTCAGAGAAGGGCATTGAGGTAGACCAAGCCAAGGTGGAGATCATTGAGAAGCTTGCTACCCTAAAATCAGTCAAAGAAGTCAGAAGCTTTCTTGGACATGCTGGATTCTATAGAAGATTCATTAAAGACTTCTCCAAGATATCTCAACCTTTGATAGCACTTCTCCATAAAGATATTGAGTTCAAGTTTGATGAAGCATGTTTGAAGGTATTCAATGAACTCAAAGCAAGATTAGTCAAAGCACCCATTTTGATCGCTCCTGATTGGGAGGAACCATTTAAGCTGATGTGTGATGCAAGTGATGCTTGTATTGGAACTGTTCTCGGTCAAACTATAGACAAGCATTTCAGGCCCATATACTATACAAGCAAACCTTGATTGAAACTCAACAAAACTACACTGTTAACGAAAAGGAGTTGCTTGCTATAGTATATGCTTTTGACAAGTTCACATCCTACTTGGTCTTATCCAAGGCCATTGTTTTCACTGATCATGTAGCCTTGAAATACTTGCTAGCAAAGAAAGATGCCAAACCAAGGCTAATAAGAAGGTTACTCCTCCTACAAGAATTTGATTTAGAGATCCAAGATAAGAAGGGCTCAGAGAATGTTGCAGCTGATCACTTGTCAAGAATTCCTGAAGGTAATCATACGGAGCAAGAAGAAATCACTGAATCATTCCCTAATAAGCATTTACTTGCGGTAAGATCACTCCCTTGGTTTGTTGATATTGCTAACTTTCTTGCTTATGGAATTAAACCCCTTTTTACCTTACGCTTAAAAGAAAAAGTTCTTTGTTGACTTAAAACACTATTTTGGGAAGAACCACTTCTTTTTAAGCTAGGTGCAGATCAAATCATAAGAAGGTGTGTTCCTAAGGAAGAAGTTCTAGCAATCATAACCATCTGTCATAACAAGGAAGCAGGTGGACACTTTGGAGCAAGCAGAACTGCAATAAAAGAACTTGAATGTGGCTTTTATTGGCCAACAATCTTTAAAGATTGCCAAAGGTTTGTTGTTGAGTGTAATGAGTGCCAAAGGACAGGTAATATCTCAACCAAGAATGCTATGCCCTTGAACAACATTATTATGTGTGAACTTTTTGATGTTTGGGGCATTGATTTCATAGGCCCATTTCCAAACTCATATGGTAACAAATACATTCTTCTTGCTATTGATTATGTGAGTATAAGCAATTTCTAGTCCAACAAATGATGCTAGGATAGTGGTCAAATTCTTTAAAAAGTTGCCTACTCGTTTTGGTGTACCTAGGGCAATCATTAGTGTCTAAGGAATTCATTTTTGCAATAACCAATTTGAAAGGTTACTTAACAAATATGAGGTAACTCATAGAATTGCCACACCTTATCACCCACAAACAAGTGGGCAAGCAGAAATTTCTAATAGGGAGATCAAAAGAATCCTAGAGAAAACTGTTAACAATGCTAGAAAGGATTGGACAAACAAGCTTGATAATGCATTATGGGCTTATAGAACTACATATAAGACCCCCATAGGAATGCCCCCATTTAGGTTACTCTATGGAAAAGCTTGCCACCTACCTGTTGAATTGGAGTTTAAAACATTATGGGCACTAACTTTATTAAATTTTGACAGGAATGCAGTTAGAGAGCAAAGGAGGTTGCAACTCAATGAATTGGAAGAATTCAGATTGTTTAGCTCTGAGAATGCCATGAACTACAAAGAAAAGACCAAGAAATGGCATGATCAAAGGATTCAAAACAAGGAATTTCAACTCGAGCAGCAAGTACTTTTGTTCAACTTAAAATTAAAATTATTCCTAGGGAAGCTAAAATCAAGATGGACTGGCCCATTTGTTGTGCACAAAGTCTATCCTTATGGTGTTATGGAGATCATAAACCAGACAGGGAAGAAATCTAAAGTCAATGGGCAAAGATTGAATCCTTACTTGCCTGGAGGAAGCTTTGCTGTGGAAATGCAGCAATTACACCCACCTTGATAGTAATCACTATTGGTGTCCCAAACACCAATTGGAGCAACCATTGAGCACAAGCTCAATTTCTTAAACTTTGTGAATATTAGTTTGTTTTTCTTAGTATATTTCACTTGTAATGTTTCTATCCTTCTATTTTGCTGGACCAACTGAACTAAGTCGGGAAGGCAACACCAAGTAACTATTCATCTATCTTCTTGTTGGTTTTCCTACTTAAAGTTTATTCGTTTTGTGATATTCTTTTCTTTTATTGTCATTTTACCTCTCAAGGATTCCAGTCATATAGCTAAACGTTTTTGAAAAATTCAGTTTTTGAAAAATGGTTTTAAGAATGCTTACCACCAGTAACTATATCATGATCACTACTGTTTTTTCTCTCCCCTTCGATTTTTTCTCATAAAATAAAAGCAAGTAAAATTGGGATTTTTGCATGTTAAATTAATGTGCCATGCATTGGTGAAAAGTAAGAAATGGATTGGACCCTAAAAAGTTAACCTACATTTTTCATCATTACTTCTCATACATGCATGCATTCCTATTGGGTGTTTCGAATTCCTTTTCCAAATCTCAAAAACCAATTTAATTAACTGGGCTTTTCTCTCTCTTCATGTGCATGTGACGGTTTAAAGGTAGATTTTTACAGAAACCTTTCAAATTTTAAAATTCATCTTTTCTCTCTCCCAAATTCTCTTTGTTGTTCATCATCTTCTTCCCTTTCAAAATTTTTCAAAATCACCATCATTTTAACCCATAAAAAATGAGCCTCTTTAAGCACTCCGGCCAAATCTTCATTACTGGTGTCGATTAATATCTTAGATGACACGTCCCGGCCTAATTCTGACCTGACTTTGCAAGAAATGAAGGAGTTTGAAGATAAATACGACCAAGAGCATTATGCATTCTTCAAAGATGATGAGTTCTATCCTTCAAAAGCTTTTAGTGGGGAGTGTTTAAATGAACTCAAATTGGCCAATGAGATCTTGCTCATGCTAAAAAGGGCTGGAATGGAGGATTTTGCAAAAAATGAAGAGCCTGTTTACAAGGAACTGACGATGGAATTTCTCTATATTCTTACGGAGAAAGAAGGAGATTTCAAAAGTGATGATTTTAACAAGTACACGGTTTATCTTTTTGGCAGAAAGAGGGGGCTATCTCTTGATGATCTTAACAAATTCCTTGGTGTTCCAGAGGAGGCCTTGCTAACTAATGAGTATCAGAATATTCACCGAAAGATTCTAGAGGATTTTGACAAGGATGCATTTTAGATGGAGCTCACTAGAAGGTCATATGAGAAGGAAAAGTGCTCTAAGCATCTCAGGAAATACAAGTATAAAACCGTCCATAAATTCTTGGCAAACACCTTATTTGGCTGTTTCAATCAGTCCACCTTGAGTAGTGATGATCTTTTTGTATTATACTGCATGGAAAGAGGAGAAAAGATCAGTGTTGTAGCTTCTTTGCAAATTACATCATTGAACTTCTAACCAAGGGTAACAACCAAATTTTGGCAGGGTCGTATGTCACTAAAATTGCCAAGAACATGCTTACATCCTTCTCTGCTCATGGATTGACAAAAGTTAGGTACCCAAGCCAATAGAGTTCAACAACATGAACAAATTTCGGATTTACAGGATGTGCAATAAGAAGTGGATGTTGTGGCATGAGTTGGATGCTTTAGAAGCCAATAAACTGAAAAGAAAGGTGGTGAAAGAAGAGACCCTTATTCCTACCTCCAGAAAGAGGAAACTCACTTCAGTGGCAAGCCTTGGGAAGAATTTAGCTGATGATGAGAAGGTAGTATTTCTAGATAGGTGTGTTGGAATGTCTATGCAAACCCTCTTACCTATCATTGATGAGTTGGTTGAAGAGAGAAATGCTTACCATGACTGGAAGCTCCACATCGACCTGATCAAGGGTGAAGATTAAATGAAAGCTCACCAACCATAAATGGCTATATTTATGATCAAAGCCTATAAAAGGAGCTCTTCACTAAATGAGCAGGTCATCTAGTTGATTTACAAAAGCAAGTAACAAAGCAATACTCATTCAATCAGCTGATGCAAGCCCTCCAAGAGCCCTTGATTCAAAATCTGTTTGTAAGGACTCCCAAGTGAGACTATAAACTTGAGGAACTCCAAAAACCAACCCTTTGTTAAAAACCAAAGAGTAAGAATCTCCAACTTGAGTAAGTTGAGAGATTGGGGAAATAGCTTGAAGTAGGTGCTTTGAGTAAAGATCTCCCTATAGGACTCAGCTTAGATTCGAGGTAGAAGGCTAAGTGGTATATCCTACTAAAGATAAGAGGACTCAGCTAGAAGTTGGTGCTTCTAGTGGTATATCCTACTTTCGGAAGGGGTTACCATCCGGAGATAAATCTGTAAGGCTTGATTCCTGCCAGTTGGAAAGGAATCCACTAGTGGATAAGCTCGAACGAACGAAACTCTGAGGACTGGACATAGGCAGGGTCGAACCAGCATAAAATACCTGTGTTTGATTTCCTTTCCATTTTTCTTTATTGTATATTATTATCATATTTTCATCATCCGGATCCATCTTCCGTATCATAATCAAACACGCTACACTAAGACTTTTCTAAGTGTGTAAATTCGCGAAAAAGGGCCATTCACCCCCCCTCTGCCCTTATAAATACTCTCACAGGGACCAACAAGGGGTATCAGAGCAAGTGCTCAAACTAGAGATCTAACAATCTAAAGCTAAAGGTCTATATATTTTGATTCACATATCAAAATGAGTTTCTAAAACTCACAACTCCTTGCCGAGGGTATGTCTGTTACCCGACCTCCACTCTTTACCGATGAACACTACACATTCTGGAAAAATCAGATGAAGAACTTCATCCAGTCACAAAGTATGCAAGCATGGTTAGTTATTAAAGATGGCCTGTATGAACCTACTTACGAAGTATAGGGTATGACTACCCGAAAGACATCAAGCATGTAGGATGACAATGACTTTAACATGCTTCATTGTGCTCTTAATACAGCTGAATTCAACAGGATATCCGGATGCGAGACTACAAAAGAAATATAGGAGAAGTTAGAAGTAACCTATGAAGGAACTACCAAAGTAAGAGAGGCCAAGCTTGATCTACTCTAACAAAAGCTTGAATCCTTTAAGATGGAACCTAAAGAATCAATCAGGAGCATGAATACTAGATACACAAATCTAGTGAACGAAATGAAAAGGCTGGGGAATGAGATTCCATAAGTAGAAATGGTCAAGAAAGTGCTCCGGAGTCTAACCAAGGAATGGGACAGTAAAAAGACTACAATTGAGGAAGCTCATGACTTAAATTTTTGTAATTATGATGAACTCATTGGTAATATTCTAGCCCAAGAATTGTCCTTGGAGAGGAACAGTCAACAAGAAAAGAAACCTGATAAGAAAAAGAAGGCTATTGCTCTTAAGGCAAAATCCACTGGATCGACCTCATCCGGAGAGGAAGAGCAAATCGATGAATCAATGAACACCAAAGATCAACTAGCTCTACTAACCAGAAGACTAAATCGATTCATACAAAAGAAAGATAGAAGGAAATCAAAGAGGTATGAATCTTGGAGACCAAGAGAAGGCACCTCTAGAAGAGGTAAGTCCAGAAGGAATCCGGAAGAAAAGAAAGATTCGGAGAAAGATGCTACCTATTTTGAATGTGGTGAAAAAGGCCACTTTAGAACAAAGTGCCCCAAGCTCAAAAGAACCTAGAAGTTCAAAAACAAAGTAATGTTTGCTACTTGGAGCAATAGGGAAGAAAGCAGCAGCTCATCTTCAGTAGAAGAAGAGGAGATCGCTAACTGTGCGTTCATGGCTCTGACTGAACCGGAAGCAGAGCAATCTGGAAGGGATGCCTCCAAGCAAGAAACAGTGCAAATCAAAGAATTAGAATCAAATATAGCAAACACTGAGGTAAATTTTGGCTCTAATTATGCCTCTAACTTTGATCTTGCAAATGCTCTATCTATTATTATCAAGGGAGTGAAGAAGAATTCAAAAGCGATCAAGTCTCTAAAAGGAGCAATACTAGAATTGGCTAAAGATGCTGAGGTAATGACACAAGACATCAATCTGGTTAGAGCAACTAAGCATATTGATGCTGTAGAAGAAAACTTCCTAAGGAATCAAGTCTAGATTTTGAATGCAAATGTAATGGGACTGGATAGAGAAGTCAACCTATTAAAGGAAGCATCCAGGAAGAAACTTGAAATGAAGAATCCTAGAAGAGATAATCCTCCTCCTCCTCAGAAATACCATTGAACAGAGCTCTCATTAGAAAGACCATCAAAAAGACCCCATATCAAATCTAGAAGGGAAGAAAACCTAAAATTAGGTATTTCAAAGCATTCAGATGTAAATACTACATCCTTAATGATAGAGTGCAACTAAGAAAATTTGATCCTAAATCTGATGAAGCAATTTTCCTTGGCTACTCAACACATAGTAAGGCTTACAGAGTCTTCAATAAATGAACCCAAACTGTGGTAGAGTCAATACATGTAGATTTCAATAAGACTAATGCTGCAGGAAAGAAAAGCTACACTCTAGAAGATCAAGTTCCGGAAGCTAAAAAATCTGGAGAAAAGGAGGAAGCAGGAATCCCTAATTCACTTCAAATCAAGAAGTACAAAGAGGAAGATGAAGGAATATCCTTTGATCCAGAGGTACAACAAGTTAATCTCAACCCACATGAGATTAACTTTAATGAAGGCCAAGAAGGAGTAGTTGAAACTGAGGTGGAGCAAGTCCAAGTTCAACATGAAGGCTTGCAAAGGGAGATCTGGGCCCATAGAGATCATTCCATCAAAAATATTCTAGATGATGTTCAGAATCCAGTAAGAACCAGAGGTCAGCTTAACTGGATGATAAGCCACGCTGCTTTTGTCTCTCTCATGGAGCTAAAAAAATTTCAAGATGCTAAAGGGGATGAAAGCTGGATGATGGCAGTGCAGGAAGAACTATATCAATTCACCAGGAATGATGTATGGAATCTTGTGCCCCCTCCTAAAGGAAAATCAATTATAGGCACTAAATGGGTGTTCCAGAACAAACTTGATGAATCTGGAGTAGTGGTGAGAAACAAGGCAAGACTAGTCACACAAGGCTACAACCAGCAAGAAGGAATTGATTTCGAAGAAACTTTCACCCCTGTAGCAAGACTAGAAGCAATCCGGATCCTATGTGCTTTTGCATCATTCATGGGATTCACATTTTACCAAATGGATGTGAAAAGTGCATTTCTAAATGGTGTCATTCAAGAAGAAGTATACGTCAAGCAACCACCCGGATTTGAAGATCCAAAGTATCTGGATCATGTCTACAGGCTGAAGAAAGCTCGCTATGGATTAAAGCAAGCACCAAGAGCCTGGTACGAAAGATTAAACTCATTCCTTATATCCAAGGGATATACTAGAGGCAGGGAAGATACCACACTCTTCATCAAGAAAAATAAAAATGTTATTATTCTAGTCCAAATCTATGTAGATGATATCATCTTTGGAGCCACTGATGAAAAGGTGTGCATAGAATTCAGCTCTTAAATGCAGAAGGAATTTGTGATGTCCATGATGGGAGAGCTAAATTTCTTCCTTTGTCTACAAATCAAGCAAAGTCTAGATGGGATCTTTATCAATCAATCAAAATACACCAAGGAGATCCTAAAGAAGTTTGAAATGTACTCTAATGGGTTCAGACACAATCTTTTCCAGGGACTGTGAAGGAGAAGATGTTGATTAGAAGCTTTATAGAGGAATGATTGGCTCACTGCTATACTTGATAGCTAGCAGACCTGACATACACGATGCAGTATGCTATCGTGCAAGGTATCAAGACAATCCTAAGGATTCTCATCACAAGGCAGTCAAATGGATCCTCAGATATCTCCTAGGAACCACTAAAGTTGGGTTATGGTATCCAAGTAATGGAAACTTCACACTCTAAGGGTTCACAGATGCAGACTATTGTAGAGATACTCTTGAGAGAAAAAGTACATCCGGAGGATGCCATTTTCTTGGAGACTGCTTAGTCTTATGGTATAGCAAGAAGCAAACTTCAGTTGCCTTATCCACTATAGAAATAAAGTATATGGCAACTGGAAGTTGTGTTTCTCAACTTCTATGGATCAAACAATAACTTGAAGATTATAGAGTGCAATCCGAATGTGTGGATATAATGTGTGACAACAAAAGTGCTATTGATGTGTCAAAGAATCCGGTGCTCCATAGCAGGATAAAGTATGTCAACATAAGGCATCACTTCATCCTGGATCATGTGATGAAGAAGGATGTTGCATTGGTATATGTCCCAACCAATGAGCAGAGAGCCGATATCTTTACTAAACCATTAAGTAAAGATCAATTTGGGAAACTAAGAGAATCAATTGGGATGTCAAATCCTATTTAGAAAAACTCCGGAAGACAGCCTTTAAACCAAGCCGGATCCTGAAATAAAAATTCACTCCGGAAGACAAGGAGCATTAGGAAGACCTATTTCGGAAGATTGCCACATCAGCCGACAACAATGATGTATGGCAGTAAAAGCTTATAAAGGTAATTGTTACTTTTTGAATTTCAAAAGTCCATTGGCTATTACAAGAGCGATAAATACATCAGTTAATTCAAAAATAAATCATTCCTATTCTCCAGTTAAACTGATTTCACCTCTCTCCAAATAATCTGATTGCCATATCATCAATCCAGTCAAAACAACCAAAGTCTGGATTACCAATATACCCTTACTTTAAAAATTCTATATAAACCCCTCAAAATCCACTCTCTTCTTCAAGCGAGCAACTACTCTACTATTACTCTGCAAAAATTCAAACCCAGAACTCTACCTTTCAAAATATCTCTAAAATGGCAGCCACAAACACCTCCAACACCCTCAAAATCCTACCAAGCAGAAATTTCTTTCAAGTATCTGACTTGAAGGATACTAATTTTGAACCCCTAAATCTTAAAACCTTCGACTTTGTCATACCCACTGATCACTTAGGTGATGATTACCTATTCAAAACCCCTGCTTTCTTCACCCTAATTGAAGATCAAAGTGTGAGTGATCTCCTGAAGATAAATTGCCCTACCCACCTAAAGCTTGTGAAGGAGTTCTTTTAAAATCTTAGTGCTCATAACCATTTTGATGCCTTACGCACTGAAGTACAGGGGAAGGTCATAATTCTCACTCCAGAATTCTTTGAGAAGAATCTGCACATGAAGAAATCTAAAATAATGTTGAGAAAAGATGGGGATGAGACTGGAGTTGTATACGAGTCAAAACTATGGCTCTACAAGAACTACTTCGGCGATAAATTCTTAACCTACTTCCCCAGAACGCCTAGATTCCTATAGCACATTCTGGCTAAGCTTATCCTAATAAGGTAGGGATCATTGACTACAATTTCTTCACTCCAGCACTGTATCTTGTAGCACTAGGTTGGAAGTGTGGAAGTAAACTGGCCAGTCTTGATCATTCACTATCTCAAGACATATGTAAATTCACATGGCGCCTTGATCACAAGAATTTTGCAAGCGACGGAGGTAGATCTCACCAGATTTGAAGGCATCTACGGAAAACCTATCCTTAAGAAGAATTTCCTCAATCTCTGCTTTGATGAGGAATGGCATGAAGAGAAGGCAAAACTAAAAAGGGATGAGCAAAAAATAAAATCCTAAAAGATAGTTGATCTGGAAGAGGAGGCTCATGTTCCTAAGAGGCCTAGAACCACTAAGGCCAAGGCCAAAAAGCAAGTAGAAATGGTTTTGAAGGAGATTGATGAGGACTCTCTGCCCCTCACTAAAATCCTAAGCTCAGAAAAGCAAAGACCTAGGGGCAGACTGATTGAGGCTACAGCTAAGAAGGGTCAGCTTGCACTTGCTGAGGGTTTACCTCAAATTGCTGCAAAAGCAATTGAGGCTGGAAGGAGGAAAGCCAAAAGAACAATGGCTAAGATGGGAGAGGAGGTAGATATGAGGCTCCTCCTTAAAAGCAGCTCAAGAGAAAAGGACTCACTTTTGATGAAGCCCTCGCTACCCAAGAAAAGAAAGCCAGTGAAGGCAGGAGGCTCGCTGGAATAATCCTGAATGAGAAAGCCAAGTAGTATAGGGAGAGAGCCGCTTTAGAAAAAGCGAAGTCCAGCAAAGGGAAAAATGTTCCCGGCGCAACAGAAATTATGAGGAAAGATGATGAGCAATACGACGTCATTCAAGCAGCAATAAAAGATAACAATCAAATAAATCGGGGGAGAACTAAATGACCCAGAACATAATCTCAAGTTCCCCTAATTCTCATAGATCCAAAAGATATAGACGCTCTGTCAAAGATTTCATAAGCTGATGTATTTATCTTTGCTGATAGAATAGGACCACTTTTAGAAAATCTGCTTGAATCCGGAAATGCAGTCATTAATCTTGAAAGTCCTGAAAAGGCATTAGAGAAGGATGTTGAGGAAAATGCAAACATGCCTAAGGGAGAAAAAGAAAGTCCTAAAAAGGCAGTTGTAGGGGTGGTTGAGGATAGTTCCAACCATTCGGAGGCAAGGCTGAAAGAAGAGAAGAAGGATGATGTAAACCATTAAGATCAGACACTACAAACCATAGAGGTAACCCTTGATCTCTTTCATCCCAATTCTGATCGTGAAGAGCACAACTTGGCTGCAATCTCTCATAATGTAGCTAACAACATAGTCCCAAACTCGGATGAAATCACTCTGGAGGAGGGAGAGGGTCTGAGTTCCAAAGGGCACACTTCTAAAGTAGACCCAACGGGCGAGGCTACTCCTGAGGAAACGACAAGGAATAAGGTGGAGAAGAGAAAGGAGCAGATGAAGGCTCCAACTCAAAAGATGATAGTCCCTTCGAAAGAAGTTCTAGCTCCAAAGATAAATCCAGCACATTTGATGATGACTCATCCGGACCTTCAAACAAAAAGTTTCCTCCTCGCACAAAATCAGTGACTCTTCTTGATCAAAACACTAGAGACTCTAAAGTTAGTACTGCTCTTAAACTACTTTAGGAGGAAACTCTTAAGCAACATGATGAAGGATTTGTCAAGAAGAGTCTCCTGACAATCTGTACTCACCTTAAAGCAGTTGAGAAGGAATTGCTCAGGCAAAAATCTGATAAAGTAGACCAAAAAGATTTGGGTAAGATCAAAGAGAGTTTTAAGTATCTCCCCAAAATTGAGCAATAAGTCATGAACTTTCCAACTCCCGAAGCTCTAGAAGCAGCTTCCCTATCCAAAATCCAGCCACTTCTAAATGAGCTAAAAGAAAGCAGATCTATAGCAAATTGAAATGACAGTCAAGCCAATACTTTGGCCTCTGATAACTGTGCAATAGTCCTGGAAAGAATGTCCTCATCCGCCAGTGATCTATCCATAGCAATCAAGGACTATATTGATTCCAAGTTCGAAAACTTGACAAAATTCATGGAAGACAGAGATCTGAAACCTACTCTGCTGAGCCTGGAGACTGATCAGTAAGTAACTCAGGAAATCCTTGCCAACTTCATAGATAAAACTATGCCCAAGCTCAAAGAGAAAATCCTAGATGATATGGGTGATGAGATGCAGGCCAGAAACTCCTGTATTAAACAAATAATAAACGAATGGAAGAAGACTGTCTCCAAAGAGCTAAAAGATCAAACAGAGTCTATCCACAACATCCGGAAGGGCCTTAGCGATGAAATCTCCCTTCTTCAAGCCAGGATAAATAAACTATCTATCTCCGGATCTTCCTCATCTCCGACCATTCCAGAAAGTCAGCTCATACTAGTCCTGCACAACCTTGTTCAAGCTATAGGGGACTCAGGGTTTATGAGCCAAAAAGGTATGACTACTCTTACCAAGTCCATGTTTCCTTATTTTGATCCTAAGGACCAAGAGCACATTCTGTGAATTCTTCCTCAAGTCTCACAATCCTATGATCAACTCCGGAGGTCCCTTCATCCTTATTATTTGACTCCGCCTATAGTGGATCATATTATTGATGAGCGGGCTAAAGGCAATAAAGACTACTCTATCTAATCGTCTGCATGGCAGTAATCTTGGGACAAGTGAACCTATATGATTATTGATCCCCTTGATGGAAGTGAAAAGGGGGAGAAAGATCAGAGTCATCAAGGAGAAGGAAGTGGCAAGGGAAAAACGCTATAAGTCTGGAAGAGTGGTCCATCCGGAGAGATAGTTAAGCTAGCTAGATAATTTTGCAATACTTATGTAATAGCTAGATTCACTTTATATGTATTTCTGTAACTTGTAATACTAAACTTCATGATGTTAGCCACTGTTAACAGCAAAAGTATGTATGAAGTGAAAAATCTTAACTATCAAAACAATCGCTTCTAAAGTACAATCTGTAATTGTACTAAAACAAACTTAGAAGCAGGAATCATAAAATTATAGGGGAGTTAGGATGCTAAAATTATGGGGGAGCCATTGTAAAAGACTAAGTAATAAAAAATTATACTTAGTTCATACACCGATGATTAGATGACTTAAGTTTTTATTTCCATCAAATGGGGGAGATTGTTGGGAAACAATGATCCAGATAAAAATCTAAAAACAAATCTGGATCAGGTTTGAAAGAAACAAAAACAATGTATGTAGTTCTCCCAAATCCAAATGGAAAAATCTGGACAAAGATCAAGATACAAATCATCCATTGAACAACTTAAGAACCTAAGCACTAGAGGAAATCATTCGGACAAAGTTTGGAAAGGAAATAAATTTTTTTCCTTCAAGACCAGCATTCGGAAGAACTGATTGAAGCCATCTCCAGAAGATAGATCCAGAGCATATAGGTCTACAAGGCATCCAGAAGACCTATATTTCAAATATAGGGAAAGTTTTCAAATATACTTTTCCCTTTACCTTTTTTGATCTATGGAAGTCAAAGATTCTTTTCCCAAGACAAAGATAAAATGACAGCTTACACATTTTAGAGAAAAGTCAAAAGGGTGTGACACCGAACAGAGACAAGCTAACTACCTTTTTTCTCCAAGACCAATAAAGTCGCGCATGGAGTACACATCATAGAGCAAATGGTATGAAAGTTGGTGCATCACAAAATGACAAGCAAAACAATCACTGATAACTTTCCAGCCTTAATCCCAAGATTTCAAATGGATTAAAATGGAGTGTAACGGATTGATCAAAGGACCCAAAAGCTCCACATCGACCTGATCAAGGGTGAAGATTAAATGAAAGTTCACCAACCACAAACGGCCACATTTATGATCAAAGCCTATAAAAGGAGCTCTTCACCAAATGAGCAGGTCAACTGGTTGATTTACAAAAGCAAGTAACAAAGCAATACTCATTCAATCAGTTGATATAATCCCTCTAAGAACCCTTGATTCAAAATCTGTTTGTAAGGACTCCCAAGTGAGACTATAAACTTGAGGAACTCTAAAAACCAACCCTTTGTTAAAAACCAAAGAGTAAGAATCTCCAACTTGAGTGAGTTGAGAGACTGGGGAAATAGCTTTAAGTAGATGCTTTGAGTAAAGATCTCCCTGTAGAACTCAGCTTAGATTCAAGGTAGAAGGCTAAGTGGTATATCCTACTAAAGACAAGAGGACTCAGCTAGAAGTTGGTGCTTCTAGTGGTATATCCTACTTCTGGAAGGTGTTACCATCCAGAGATAAATCTGTAAGGCTTGATTCCTGCCAGTTGGAAAGGAATCCACTAGTGGATAAGCTCGGAGGAAGGAAACTCCCGAGACTGGGCGTAGGAGGGGCCGAACTAGTATAAAATACTTGTGTTTGATTTCCTTTTCGTTTTCTTTATTGCAAATTATTGTCCTATTTGCATCATCCGAATCCATCTTCCAGATCATAATCAAACATGCTAGACTAAGACTTTTCTAAGTCTGTAAATTCCGCGAAAAAGGGCCATTCACCCCCCTCTGCCCTTATAAATAATCTCACATGGACCAATAATTGATTGTTAATTGCCTACTTTGTTTTCATTCTATTCTCTTTTCTTCTCTTTTGCACTTGTTAAGTTTCAGTTTTTATGTCCTTGTGTTTTTGCTTGAGGATAAGCAATTGCCCAAGTGTGGGGGAGTTTGATAAGTAGAATTTGTACCATTTAAACACTAGTCAATTAGCCTTGAAATCATCATATTTATGGTAGATTTGTATGAATTATTGTTGTTTTTTATGAAATTTTAGGTCACTACTAGATGTAGCCATGATCACTACCAAAGAGCTAGAAACTGGGCAGAGTAAGCAGAAATGCAGGCAGAGTGAGCAGAAAGCTGAACAGAGTGACTAAAAGACTGGCTCATATGAAGACAAAGACTGTCAAATCTAGCAAGTGGAGGAAAAATGACCGAAATATCACCCTTCTAGAAGGTCTTTTGCTTGAGTTAGTGAATAGGCAAGTTGATGACGGTGAAGAGCATCTTTGGGCGGTGGAGTAATGACACACGCAACCTTAAACCCTCAAGCTGCAATTTACTTAATTAAACTGAACTCTTACCTTCTAGAAGCTTTGTTTTAATTGGTTGTTTTATACTTTTGGATTATTTTTGGGTAGCAAGTTGGCTTTCTAGATCTTTCCAACTTGCACTATATAATTGGTGGATTCTTACCTTTTGGACATCAATCTTTGGAAGGTAGCTGTTCCATTGGCTACTTTTGTCTGTAAAAATGCTACTTATATTATATTTATCATATGTTTATTTTCTGGAAAATTCCTTTCGTTTTTTTCTCCATTTTTATGAGTAACTAAGTCCTTAGCAAGCCTAACCAATAAAGCTAGCAGATTTCATGGTATGATCATTCTATCTCCTTTATTTTAGCATTATTTATTAAGGATTGCTTTGTGTTGAACTTAATTATTATAAGACTGACCTAATTTATGTTAAAGTACAATAAGAGGAATTGAAAGGTGAATTGTACACTAAAACTAAGTAAGGTTTAGCTTAAATTAAGTGTAACAAGAGGAACTGAAAGGTGAATTGTAACACTGACTAAAATATAAAACACATGTCTAAGAGGAACTGAAAGGTGAATTAGATATGCTAGGAAGTTTCTTCAAAACAATGCTTGCATGAGTCTTAATGCTTAAGGTTTTACTTACACGGAGAAATCACACAAATAGGCTTTAAAGATTAGACAAAGGGAAACTACGGCTAGTATATAAGACATGCAAGAAACCTAGATCCTTAGGTGCTAATATGTTAAAATAAAGTAGTGATCATTCATGTAACTCCGTGCTTACTGGTTATACTTGCCTCATTATAAATTTGTTGGTAGTAATCATTCGTAGTGATCATTTTTGCTTCCCCGCTTGTATTTTTCTTTTTAGCTTTTTCATTAAACTCAACTCATTTGCCATTGATCTTGAACTCGCTGATTTACAATTAAGTTAAAGTATTTCCCTTGCTCCATATGGAATATGACCTTGTATTTGCCACTTACTACTGATCACGACCAAGTGCATTTGCTAGATCACACTCATTTGGCAGACAATAAGTTTTTGGCACCGTTGTCGGGGAGCAACGTGTGAAGTATTTAAATTTTTCTTGTAAAATTATGCGTTTAATCCGTTTATTGCCATTTGTGAAGGAAATCTTGCATTAGTAGCAACCATTATTGTATGCGTAGAGCTGGTCGCCCCCTAATCCCAGTAGATCCATAAATTGAAAGGACCTACAATAGATTAAGTGGAGTAGCTAGAAGAAGACATAAGTAATAAAGGATGCCTTATGCAACCAATCCAAGAAATGGTAATGGACCCCAAGAAGGAGAAGGTGAGGTTAACTTGCCCTCACCAAGGCAAACACTCAAGGAGTACAGTAGACCATCAGCTGAGGGACACTCTTCTTATATTGTGATACCTAATGAAGGGAACAACCTCTTTGAGATCAAAGCCTTTGTGATCCAAATGTTCTAGGCAGATGTTCAATTTGGAGGCCTGCCCGAAGAAGATCTAAATTCTCACATCCAAGAGTTTGTGACTATGTGTGATACCTTTCGAACAAACAGAGCAATCTCGAATGATGTGATCAGACTTAAGCTTTTCCTTTTCTCTTTGAGGGATAAGGCTAAAAATTAGCTGAAAAATCTTCAGCCTGGATCCATAAGAATATGGGATCAATTAGCACAAGCATTTCTTACTAAGTACTTCCCACCAGTGCAAGCAATCAAACTTAGAAATGAGGTGACTCGTTTCTTGCAGTAACCAGATGATTCTTTGCCCGTGACCTAGGAAAGATACGAGGAGCTACTAAGAAGAGTGCCAAATCATCAAATTCCACTCTAGATACAAATGCAAAATTTCTACAATGGATTACATGATCAACATAAAATCCAGATTGAATCAGCAGCAAATGGTTATCCTGAAGAACTTACCCCCGAAGAGCTTTATGAGCTCATTGAAAGGTTGGTTAACACCAGCTATAAATGGCACACAATTTGGGAAGAAAAAAGTAAAGGGAAGGAATTAAAATCTGTTACAAAGCTCTCTGAGAAGATGGACCTGATCTTGAAGCAACTTGCCAAGTAAAATATTTCAGCAATCACTAATGCACAAGTTGTTTGTGATTTTTGTGGTTGCAACCACAAAAATATTAATTGCGATACTCCTCTTGACCCAGAGCAATGTGATTACATTGGGAACAACACTAGGAATAATCCATTTGCAAACACTAACAATCTTGGCTGGCGCAACCATCCCAACTTTTCATGGAGTAACTAAAATAAGCAAGTTCCTTACCAGCAACCACAAAACAATTTTCCACAGCAGCAACCAACCCAAGCAGTGCAACAACCAAACCCATCTCAATAGTCAAAGAAATCTAAGATTGAGGAGATAAAGGACATGATGATGCAATTCATAAAGCAAACACAAGCTTGTATGAAGAATTTGGAAACACAATTCCAGCAGCTTACCACCATTATCACTCCCAAAAATAAAAGAGTAATGGCAAGCAACACTGAGCCTATTCTAAGAGAGGAGTGCAAAGCTGCCACCTTGAGAAGTGGTAAAAATTGTAAAGTTACTAACCCCATGGTTATTTTTAATAAACGTGTAGATAAGAAGAAAGAAATGGCGCAACCCATTAAAGATCAAGTTGAAGGCAGTGACCAAACTGAAGTTAAAGAGAAAGCACAACCTGCCTCCAACTAGCTGCAAAGACAACCAGAACCTGACTTAGAGCTACCAAAAGACCGAGCCTATAATCACCACTAAGGAATAGTCTATGATCACCACTAAGAAGTGCATTCCTGAAAAGCAACCAATTCTAGCTTACCAACCAAGGATTCCTTATCCTCAAAGAGCCAAACAATACGAAATGGCTAAGCAATTTGATAAATTTTTAGAAGTCTTTAAGAAACTTCACACTAACATTCCTTTTTTAGAAGCATTTGCATAGATGCCCATGTATGTGAAATTCTTAAAGGACTTGCTGGCAAATAAGAAGAAATTGGAAAATGTGGCCATGGTCCAATTGGATAGAGATTGCTCCTCCATTCTCCAAAGTAGGCAACCCTTGTCCAAGAAACTAAAAGATCCAAGGAGTTTCTATATTCCTTGCTATATTGGTAATTTGAATATTGACAATGCACTTTGTGATTTAGGAGCAAGCATAAATCTGATGCCATATTACATTTACAAGCAACTAGGCTTAGGAGAACCACAACCAACTAAAGTGTCTATACAACTTGCCGATAGAACTGTTAGGTATCCTAGAGGCATTGTAGAAGATGTTTTAGTTAAGATTGGAAAATTTATTTTTCTGGTTGACTTCATTATTATGGATATGGATGAAGATTTTCATGGTCCTATCATTCTAGGTAGACCATTCCTTGCTACTGGAAGAGCTTTGATTGATGTGAATAATGGCAAATTGATTTTGAAAGTTCATGATGAAGAAGTGACATTTAAAATGAATGAAGCAATGAAACAACCTTCTTCACTTGATGATTAATGTTATTTTCTTGATACCACAGATTTGAACATAAATCCTTTTATTTTGCAGGAACTTGAAAAATTTGATCACAAGGAAGAAGAGGAAATTTTGCTGGAGTAACCAAAAATGATTGCCCCTGAGGAAATTTTACTGCAGCAACCAAACCTAGAACAGGAGCAACCAAAATAGCCTCAGCAACCAAACTGGCCATAACCAACATATAGAAAACAACATGTTGAACCTTTAAATCACAAACCAAACTTGTCTCCTAAAACATCACTCGAAGAACCCCCTGATCTTGAGCTAAAACCTTTACCTCCTCACTTGGAGTATGTTTTTCTTGATCCTCCCAACAAATTACCAGTGATAATATCTTCCAAACTTACCCCTAAACAAAAATCCCAATTAATTGAGATGTTGAGGAAGAACAAAGAAGCATTGGCATGGATAATTACTGATATAAAGGGGATCGGTGCCTTAATTTGTTTACACAGAATTTTGATGGAAGATAACCACAAACCAGTGGTGCAACCACAGAGGAGACTTAATCTCAACATGAAAGAGGTGGTTAGGAAGGAAGTGATCAAACTCCTTGATCCATGAATCATTTATCCCATTTCAGACAGTGTTTGGACAAGTCCTGTTTAGGTGGTTCCAAAGAAGGGAGGCATGACAGTGGTACGAAATGACAAGAATGAACTCATTCTAACAAGAATAGTGACTGGGTAGAGAGTTTGCATTGATTACTGCAAGCTAAATGAAGCAACCAGAAAATATCACTTTCCACTTTCTTTCATTGATCAAATGTTGGAGAGATTGGCTGGCTATAAGTTCTATTATTTCCTCGATGGCTGTTAAGGGTATAATCAAATTGTGGTTCATCCCTTGGATCAAGAGAAAACAACTTTCACTTGCCCCTATGGTGCCTTTGCTTATAAGAGGATGCCATTTGGACTTTATAATGCTCCAGCAACTTTCCAAAGATGTATGACAACTATCTTTCATAACATGGTGGAGAAAATATTTGAGATCTTTATGGATGATTTCTCTGTCTATGGAGCAACCTTTCACTCTTGCCTAAGCAACCTTGAAGCTGTTTTAATGAGATGCAAAGAGACCAACCTGGTCTTGAATTGGGAGAAATGCCACTTTATGGTTAGCGAAGGTATTATTCTAGGCCATAAAGTTTTAGAGAAGGACATTGAGGTGGACCAAGCCAAGGTAGAAATCATTAAGAAGCTTGTTGCCGAAAAATCAGTCAAAGAAGTCAGAAGCTTTCTTGGACATGTTGGATTCTATAGAAGATTCATTAAAGACTTCTCCAAGATAGATCAACCTTTGACAGCACTTCTCCATAAAGATATTGAGTTCAAGTTTGATGAAGGATGCTTCAAGGCATTCAATGAACTCAAAGCAAGATTAGTCAAAGCACCCATTTTGATCGCTCCTGATTGGGAGGAACCATTTGAGCTGATGTGTGATGCAAGTGATCTTTGCATTGGAGCTGTTCTAGATCAAACAATAGACAAGCATTTCAGGCTCATATACTATGCAAGCAAAACCTTAACTGAAACTCAACAAAACTACATTGTTAATGAAAAGAGTTGCTTGATGTAGTATATGCCTTTGACAAGTTCACATCCTACTTGGTCTTATCCAAGGTCACTATTTTCACTGATCATGCAGCCTTGAAATACTTGCTAGCAAAGAAAGATGTCAAACAAAGGCTAATAAGATGGTTACTCCTCCTACAAGAATTTGATTTGGAGATTCGAGATAAGAAGGGCTCAAAGAATGTTGTAGCTGATCACTTGTTAAGAATTCCTAAAGGTAATCATTCAAAGCAAGCAGAAATCACTGAATCATTCCCTGATGAGCATTTTCTCGCGGTGAGATCACTCCCTTGGTTTGCTGATATTGTTAACTTTCTTACTTGTGGAATTAAACCTCTTTTACCTTATGCTCAAAAGAAAAAGTTCTTTGATGACTTAAAACACTATTTTGGGAAGACCCATTGCTTTTTAAGCTAGGTGCAGATCAAATCATAAGAAGGTGTATTCCTGAGGAAGATGTTCCAGCAATCATAACCATATGTCATAACAAGGAAGCAAGTGGACACTTTGGAGCAAGCAGAACTGCAATAAAAGCCCTTGAATGTGGCTTTTATTGGCCAACAATCTTTAAAGATTGCTAAAGGTTTATTGTTGAGTGTAATGAGTGCCAAAGGACAGGTAATATCTCAACCAAGAATGCTATGCCCTTGAACAGCATTATTGTGTGCTAACTTTTTGATGTTTTGAGCATTGATTTCATGCCCATTTTCGAACTTATATGGTAACAAATACATTCTTCTTGCTATTGATTATGTGAATAGAAGCAATTGCTAGTCCAATAAATGATGATAGGGTAGTGGTTAAATTCTTTAAAAAGTTGTTTACTCGTAATTAGTGACCAAGGAATTCATTTTTACAATAACCATTTTGAAAGGTTACTTAACAAATATAAGGTAACTCATAGAATTGCCACACCTTATCACCCACAAGCAAGTGGGCAAGCTGAAATTTCTAATAGGGAGATCAAAAGAATCCTAGAGAAAACTGTCAACAATGCTAGAAAGGATTGGACAAACAAGCTTGATAATGCATTATGGGCTTATAGAACTGCATATAAGACCCCCATAAGAATGCCCCCATTTACTTTACTCTATGGAAAAGCTTGCCACCTACCTGTTGAATTGGAGTTTAAAGCATTGTGGGCACTAACTTTATTAAATTTTGACAGGAATGCAGTTGGGGAGCAAAGGAGGTTGCAACTCAATGAATTGGAAGAATTCAGATTGTTTAGCTTTGAGAATGCCATGAACTACAAAGAAAAGACCAAGAAATGGCATGATCAAAGGATTCAAAACAAGGAATTTCAACCCGGGCAGCAAGTACTTTTGTTCAACGTAAGATTAAAATTATTCCCGGGGAAGCTAAAATCAAGATGGCCTGACCCATTTGTTGTGCACAAAGTCTATCCCTATGGTGCTGTAGAGATCATAAATCGGACAGGGAAGATATCTAAAGTCAGTGGGCAAAGATTGAACCCTTACTTGCTTGGAGGAAGCTTTGCTATGGAAACACAGCAATTACACCCACCTTGATAGCAATCACTATTGGTGTCCGCTCTAAAGACCAATCGGAGCAACCATTGAGCACAAGCTTAATTTCTTAAACTTTGTAAATATTAGTTTGTTTTTCTTAGTATATTTTGCTTTTAATGTTTCTATCCTTCCATTTTGCAGGACCAACTAAACTAAGTCGGGAAGGCAACACCAAGTGACCATTCATTTATCTTCTTGTTGGTTTTCCTACTTAAAGTTTATTCTTTTTGTGATATTCTTTTCTTTTATGGTCATTTTACCTCTTAAGGATTCCAGTCATATAGCTAAGCATTTTTGAAAAATTCAATTTTTGAAAAATGGTTTTAAGAATGCTCACCACCAGTAACTATGTCATGATCACTACTGTTTTTTCTCTCTCCTCTGATTTTTCTCCTAAAATAAAAGCAAGTAAAATTGGGATTTTTGCATGTTAAATTGATGTGTCATGCCTTGGTGAAAAGGAAGAAATGAATTGGACCCTAAAAAGTTAACCTACATTTTTCATCATTACTTCTCATACGTGCATGCATTCTTATTGGGTGTTTCGAATTCCTTTTCCAAATCTCAAAAACCAATTTAATTAACTGGGCATTTCTCTTTCTTCATGTGCATATGTCGGTTTAAAAAAGTAGATTTTTACATAAATCTTTCAAATTTTAAAATTCATCTTTTCTCTCTCCCAAATTCTCTCTGTTTTTCATCATCTTCTTCCCTTTTAAAATTTTTCAAAATCACCATGGTTTCAACTCGTAAACAACGAGCCTCTTCAAGCACTCCGGCCAAATCTTCACCGTTGGTGTTGATTAACATCTCATATGACACGTCCCAGCCTAATTCCGACCTGATTTTGCAAAAAATGAAGGAGTTTGAAGATAAATACGACCAAGAGCTTTATGTGTTCTTCAAAGATGATGAGTTCTATCCTTTGAGAGATTTTAGTTGGGAGTTCTTAAAGGAACTCAAATTGGCCAATGAGATCTTGCTTATGCTAAAAAGGGCTGGAATGGAGGATTTTGCGAAAAATGAAGAGCCTGTTTAGAAGGAGCTGATGATGGAATTTCTCTATACTCTTACAGAGAAAGAAGGAGATTTTAAAAGTGATGATTTCAACAAGTACACGATTCATCTTTTTGGTAGAAAGAGGGGGGTATGTCTTGATGATCTCAACAAATTCCTTGGTGTTCCAAAGGAGACCTTGCTAACTAATGAGTATCAGAATGCTCACCGAAAGATTCCAGAGGATTTTGACAAGGATGCAATTTGGATGGAGCTCACTGGAAGGTCATATGAGAAGGAAAAGTGCTCTAAGCATCTCAGGAAATACAAGCATAAAACCGTCCATAAATTCTTGGAAAATAACTTATTTGGCCATTTCAATCAGTCCACCTTGAGTGGTGATGATCTTTTTGTATTGTACTACATGGAAAGAGGAGGAAAGATCAATGTTGGTAGCTTCTTTGCAGATTACATTCTTGGACTTCCAACCAAGGGTAACAAGCATATTTTGGTAGGGTCTTATGTCACTAAAATTACCAAGAACATGCTTACATCCTTCTCTGCTCATGGATTGACAAAAGTTGGGTACCCGAGCCAATGGAGTTCAACAACATGAACAAATTTGGGATTTGCAGGCTTATGAACAAGAAGTGGATGTTGTAGCATGAGCTGGATGCTTTAGAAGCTAAGAAACTGAAAAGAAACGTGGTGAAAGAAGAGACCCATGTTCCTGCCTCTAAAAAGAGGAAAATCACTTCAGTGGCAAGCATTGGGAAGAAGTTAGCTGATGATGAGAAGGTAGCATTTCTAGATAGGTGTGTTAGAATGTCTATGCAAACCCATCTTACCTATCATTGATGAGTTGGTTGAAGAGAGAAATGCTTACCATGACTGGAAGGATGAGGTTGAAAGAAGATTGATAAGGTTGGAGACTGACGGGTTGAGCTCTGTCCCTGAATTGGTCAGGAATACCCTAAGTGAAGAAATTGCTTCTAGGCTTAATCTGCCAGTACTTTCAGCTTCAACATCCCAAAAGGACCAAATAGAAAGCAGGGAATAAGAAGAGGAAGTAGTTAGCCAGAACACCGCAAGGAGATTTGAGCAAATTTCTTCTATCCCTCTGATTCAAATTTTATATGCCATCATTGAGGTATTATCTTACACTTACTCTTTGCTTTGCTTTTTAATAGGTTTATGCTTTGAGGACAAAGCATTGAGTAAGTGTGGGGGTGGCGTAAGTGAGAAACTGACCTCTGCATGTTTGCTACTTTATAACTTTGCATAATGATCACTACTATGGATTGCTGAAATGTTCACTATAGTTTAAACTGCTACTTATGATCACTTCCATGCTTAGGACACTTGTTTGAATTTGAGCATTGTTTCAAACTGTTTTTGTTCTTGATGTTGAGTTTTTAATCATGTTATTGTGATCAGCTTCACTTCTCTATTAACTTTTGTCTAAATCTTTAACTTCTCTATGGTTTTGCTTTCTGTTTTGGCAATTAACATGAGAAACCATCTTTTGAACATAAGTAGTCTAGGTTAAATACTTAGGATTTGATTAATGATGGTAAACTACAATTAGCATGGTTAACAAGATTGATTAAGCAAGTCAGACACAATTTGAAACTGTTTTCAATAAATAAGACTAGGATAACCAACTAAATTGAACCCATTGTTTGGTAAGGACTTGAGCCTAAATTTTTCTGGATTCATCTTTCACTAAATCAATTCTTGTATCTATTCTTTAAATTTCAATCTGTTCATGAAACAAAAAGTGCTTAATTTTCCAAATCACTCTTTACTTAATCAAATTTTGAAATCATTTTCTCTCTTAAAGTAAGATGTTTGAATTTCTTGTTGAGAAGGCTTGCATAAGCTACTTAAGGCTAGAACTTGATTTGGGAGAACTTGGATATAGTGCTTATTGAGACCACATCATTGATCACTGCATAAAATGATTAAGGCACCAGAATTACACACTTTTTACCCAAAAAGCCACCCTTACATTACATATCCTCTAGTTAGCCCCTTTGAACCTTATCCTTTTTCCTTCATACACACACAAATTAAACCCCATAGTCTTTTTCTTTTTACTTTCCCTATGAGTTCACCCTTGATTTTGCCAAGAAATTTTCAAAACAGCAAAAATCTGAACTATTAATGGTTACTAACTTATTTTCTCAAAATTCTTCTCAAAGTAAACTTTAATGAGCTTTCTTCTCAAATAATTTATATTCCAGCCATATACTTTAAAGAAAATAGAAAAAGAAAAGAAAAAGAAACAAAAAAGATCATTCAAAGACAAATCTCTCAAAAAGCAAGCCAAACTTTCTGATCTTCTTCACACAAAAGCTTGCTATACTTGATTACTTGATCTTCTTGTTGGAATATTTGCCTCTATATGATACATGATTGCTCCTAGTTACCACTTGATTCCCTTGGGACCTGAACATCATTTCCAAATGCAAGTTAGTGACCATGCATCTTGTTGTATCATTCATGCTTACTTGGTAAAATTCATTTACACACAAAAAGCCTTTTTAACACACCCCCAACCCTAGCCTACATTACAACCCAATTAAAGACCTTTTGATTATGGTGTGATCAATATTTTTAAGTGGTGGAGATGAGACCGAAAGTTAAGCCTATGGACTTAATGATTGCTATGTAATGCTGATGAGTGATTTCTCAAAACTCAACCTTAAACACTTAGAGTGAATTGAGTGACATCTTTGGTGAGGAAGGTTGATTTTATCTCGAAATTATTTATTGATGAGTTAGCTTTGAATTATTGTCTTAACTTGTTTTTGAGATTAAGTTGCATACTAAATGTAGAGGTATTCATCACTAACCTTAAACTTTGTATTTTGAATAGATTACTGAATTTTCCTAAGATAGGATTGATTGTTAATTGCCAACTTTGTTTTCATTCTGTTCTCTTTTCTTCTCTTTTTCACTTGTTAAGTTTCTGTTTTTATGTCCTTGTGTTTTTGCTTGAGGACAAGAAATTGCCTAAGTGGGGGGGGGGGGAGTTTGATAAGTAGAATTTGTACCGTGTAAACACTAGTCAATTGACCTTGAAATCATCATATTTATGGTAGATTTGTATGAATTATTGTTGTTTTTTATGAAATTTTGTGTCACTACTAGATGTAGTCATGATCACTACCAAAGAACTAGAAACTGGGTAAAGTGAGTAGAAAAGCGAGTAGAGTGAGCAGAAAGCTGAACAGAGTGAGCAGAAGACTGGATCATATGAAGACAAAGACTCTCAAATCCAGCAAGTGGAGGAAAAATGACCGAAATACCACCCTTCTAGAAGGTTTTTTTGCTTGAGTTAGTGAATAGGCAAATTGATGACGGTGAAGAGCATCTTTGGGCGGTGGAGCAATAACACATGCAACCCTAAACCCTCAAGCTGCAATTTACTTAATTAAACTGAACTCTTTCCTTCTGGAAGCTTTGTTTTAATTGGTTGGTTTATACTTTTGGATTATTTTTGGGTTGAAAGTTGGCTATCTAGATCTTTCCAACTTGTAATATATAATTGGTGGATTCTTACTTTTTGGACATCAATGTTTGGAAGGGAGCCGTTCCATTGGCTACTTTTGTCTATGAAAATGCTACTTATATTATATCTATCATTTTGTTTATTTTTTGGAAAATTCCTTTGGTTTTTCTCTCCATTTTCATGAGTAACTAAGTCCTTAGCAAGCCTAACCAATAAAGCTAGCAGATTTCATGGTATAATCTTTCTATCTCGTTTATTTAAGCATTATTTATTGTGGATTGCTTTGTGTTGAACTTAATTATTATAAGTAAGACCTAATTTATGTTAAAGTGCAACAAGAGGAATTAAAAGGTGAATTGTACACTAAAACTAAGTAAGGTTTAGCTTATATTGAGTGTAACAAAGATGAATTGTAACACTGACTAAAACACAAAACACATGTCTAAGAGGAACTGAAAGGTGAATTAGATATGCTAGGAAGTTTCTTCAAAATAATGCTTGCATGAGTCTTAATGCTTAAGGTTTTACTTGCACGGAGAAATCACACAAATAGGCTTTAAAGATTAGACAAAGGAAAACTATAGCTAGTACATAAGACATGCAAGAAATCTAGATCCTTAAGTGCTAATATGTTAAAATAAAGGAGTAGTGATCATTCATGTAACTGCTTGCTTACTGGTTATGCTTGCCTCATTATAAATTTGTTGGTAGTAATCATTCGTAGTGATCATTTTTGCTTCCCCGCTTGTATTTTTCTTTTTAGCTTTTTCATTAAACTCAACTCATTTGCCATTGATCATGAACTCGCTGATTTACAATTAAGTTAAAGTATTTCCCTTGCTTCATGTGGAATACGACTTTATATTTCCCGCTTACTACTGATCACGACCTAGTGCACTTACTAAATCACACTCATTTGACAGACAACAAAATGCCTCATATTACTTTAAAAAAAATTGGAGGTCCTTCAAAAAAAATTTAATAAGTCCTATTTAATAAAAAAAAATGAAAAGAAATGAATAATAATAATAATAATAATAATAATAATAATAATATTTTACCAATTATGAGCATGACTTGGTAGTTGGTATGAAAACTAAGTTCAATTTCAAACTGATTTGTCTAAAGAAACTCACTCGGTATCTTCATCATTGGAATTTGTAGGCCCATCACTTCAACTTTGAATTTTTTTTAAAATCTTTATAAATTAATAATATTAAAATTTAAATATTTTATTAATTTAGTGAGGTATTATTATATTAATAAATTAATAATTTATTAATTTAAAAATATTTTACGTAATTTTTAAATTTTTAATTTTAATGTATATTCATAAATTAAATGAATTTGTTAAATTTATTATTTTTTAATAAATAAAAAGTTAGTTCATGGTATTAAAAAATAAATTATAAAAATAAGTTTCAATGCACATTTCTTCTCCATATACATCAAACATGATTAGAAATTAATGTCTATAAAATGTCCATTGAAAATTTTTAAAATCACATCAACTATGGCTCCTAAACTAAAAGGTGTTTAAAAATCAACCATGACCAATCAATAACGAAAACTGTTATGCGAGTATAAGAGAGATTACCAAATGTGCACTTAATAATATTTGATGCAGTGGATTGACAAAACTTTCGATTTGAAAGTTAGTCAAGGAACAATATCAAATTTTTTGTTACAATACAAGAAGATAATGCCCCAACTTTTAAGTGCAATGAAGAGATTTAAAGACAAATTCAATATAGATTTGAAGTTCAATAAAAAAAGTGACTAAAAATTTATTTTTTATTAGACGACGGAACAAATTATTAGCATCCGCCATTTTCAACATTAGAACATTTAAATGGCCCTATAAGGTTGGCCATAATTGAATCGCAATTATCATTATTGTCACTGATTGGACCTTTTACAGATTAATTTTTTAATAATAGTGTCATTTTTCTAACAAAAACAGTTAATTGGTCCTAACATTCAAAGTGATTTTGATCTTTGACTTTGATTACACGCTAAGATGCTTAAAATGGAAGAATTATAATCAAAGCTCAACTAATATAGAAATTAACCCCCGTCATATGCCCCACATTTAGACTTGTTCGCGGATCGGATAACATTTAGTCTGAGCTCATTTTTATTGGTTAAATTTAAATATTTATTTTTTTATTAAATTTAATACGAGTTTAAAATTTTATGAATCGAACTTAATTTTTATATGAATATTTAAATCTGACTCGATTTCAGTCCGACAAATAATAATTTTATTTATTAAATATATTATATATTATATTAAATAATTATTCACAACTTTTATACTAATGAATTTTAAAATTATTACAAAAAAGTTTTATAATATATCAACCACTTCGTAAATAGTATAGTTATATATAATTTTTATTTTATTTTATTTCTATTAAAACTACAAAGATAAATTAAAAAAAATAATTTACGGGCCTTAGCCTGGACTTCAGAATAACCTCATGAATCTGACTCAAGTCCGAAATTCTAAAATATAGGCCTTTTAATTAGAAGACCGACCAAGTCCAGCCTGACCGGCCGGACTAAAAGGTCTACCTACATTTCATACTTTTCCCTCAAATTATTCAATTTACTATTTTTTTTTAAAAAAAAAAAAGAAAACCCTTAATCTGTATATAAATACAGTTTGAGAACACATTATTATGAAACCAGACTAATCCTAAATAAGCACTAGTCTATAGTTGAAGCATCCAAAAGAGAGCAAAATAAATGGCAGAGTTGAGAGCAATAAAGGAAATGGTTTCAGTGATAATGGTAATAACAGTGTCTGTAGCAAGTGTTAATGCACAAGCAGAAGCACCAGCTCCATCAATGGACAAAGGAGCTGCTTTTTCCTTTGCCATATCTGCTGCTTTGGTTCTCTCTTCCGTTCTCTTCTCTCTTTTTTCTTTCTCCATTACTCATTAAGTCATTATTTTCTCTTCTTTTTTATTATTGTGCTAGCTTTTGAGGTATTCAGGAATTCAATATTATGGGTGTTGCAATTCTTTTTTCTATTTGTTTTTGTTTCTGGTGTGTATTCTAGCTTTTGAGATATATATATATATATATATTATTGTTACATTTCACAGAATGCTAATTATTTTTGGAATATGATGACAGTTTTCTACTAATGTTAGAAACTATCCTCCAGTTTATGATAGAATAAAAATGATCTTTTAAGTTTGTGGTAAATTCGGTTCAATACAGTACGGGTCTCACCGTGGAAAATATAGTTCAACTCAACTTTATCTTTGATTTAAATACTTTTTTGAGTCATGTTATATACATGAAATGCCTTTTTGGTGACGGACCTATCGAAATCACCTTTTGGTGCTTGACGTATTCAATATTTGCCTATTTGGTACCTGACATATTTAATTTCAGTAAGATAACTTAATGAATTAGTAAGGGTCAACAATTTCATGCATGATCAACAAAATATATTCATATTTCAAACGATGTTACGTTCTTTGTATTGTTAGATGGATGCTTAATGTACTAAAATCAAATAGATTAGGCACTAAATAGGCTAATGTTGAATACATTAGGCACCAAATAGACGAAAAGTGAATACATCTGGCACCAAATATACGATTTCAATAAGTCAGACACTAAAAAGACATTTCATGTATAGAACAAGATCCAAAAAGGTATTTAAGTACTTTTATCTTCGAGTGTTCTCTGCTATTAATCAGCAAAGAAGCAACGGCCTTTTCAAATTAACTATATAATGTACTCATGTCCAACAATATTTTTATGCCGAACACGGTTCTTATAAAAAGAAGTCTAGCTTTTATTGGTTAAATATCAAAATAATAAGGTTTAATAGTCCCTCCAAACTAGGGATGGAACTGGATTCGTGATCCAAATCTGTTTATCAAGCTAAGATTCTATAATTTAGAACCCATCATATTCCGGCCGAATCTGATCCAATAGAAAAAATATTGATCCATTATCGGATTTTATTTGGAGATCAAGACCCAGATTCAGATGTATAATAAATCATAACCTAATATTACCAACCTCATCTCGCATTTTAAGACATTTAAGACATTTAACGGATGATGAATGTAAATTTTTAAAGTTAAATACATTATATCAAACTGTCTTTTCAATTGCAAATTGAAATAATAACACTTGACAATAAAAGTGTTGTACTTCTTCAACTTAAATTTTCACTTATCCGTTTTCGAACTAGATTTATGAAAGCCAATGAATCTGGATTTGGAGTCTAACTTATTAAATTTAGCTGATCTGAACCAAATATGGATTTCAAGTATAAAAATGGATGTGGATCTTAGATCCGGGGGTGTTTTAGATGAATTGATTTCTAGATTTTAGTGAATTGGAGACTTAAAATCATCAACAGTACAAAAACTTTAATTTTATTGACATAATGATATATAAACTTAAAACAACGTGTACTTATTAATTTACTGACATATTAGTCATTTCAACCCATGACCTTTGATCACTTAAAACATCCGGTTGATGAAAGCCATATTCGTTAATTTTTTAAAAAAATTACTCTTTTTCCCATTTTACCCTTAAACCTAATATCTAACTTCCCCATGCATCTCCATTTCTGCCAACCTTCTACCCCAAAAGCCGGCTCCACTTTTTTTCACGATCTGAATTTTTATCGCAATCTTTCACAATCAACATATATCTTCTTTAATGCCTCCCCAGATTTTATTCTCATTGAGAAGATGCAACTCAAATTCAAAGGATTGATTTTATGTATTGATCATCAAGATAGTGCTCGACCGTTGAATTAATGGTGAAGAAGAAAACATGTAACGCCAATTCAGTCACTCAAGGCGCTATCCCCAACTGCATCTCCTCGTTTCTTCTAACTCCTTATAGAAAGCCTCCATCGTTATTGCCCTGCTATTGTTGCAATGGTGTAGAAGAAAACCTGTAAATAAAAGAACAATGTGACTAGAATTTGTAAAACTAAGTTCAGGGCACCAGTGGTAGAGTTACCCTTTTCAATTTCAAATTTGAAGATTTGAAAAGAATTTTTAAATTCCTTTTTGCAGTTTCTTCTCAGTTAGTGTTAAAGATACATAGAAATGCCCTTTTTACAGTTTCATCTCAATTAAATAGTGAATTTAAGCTGTATGGTCTAAAATTAAAATTATTATGAGATTAACAATTTTGTGTTTCTGTTTTCAATTGGAAATAGTTTTTATAAGTTCATCTTCATCTTTTATTTAAGTAAAAAAAGAATGAATTAGGATGAAAAGAAAATGATTCCACAGTAAGAAATTAAATGGGTCATAAGTAAACCACGTGGTTCGAAGAACATGAAAAAGGACAAGAAGATTGCTGAACACGTTGAAAATGAAGGGCATTTCAGAAAAAACATTGAGTTGGAAAGTGAGGACGATTACCTAAAAAAAGATTGGGTTAAAGGTCATTTTTATGGTCAACGGTAGAGATGACTATCATATTAGTAAATTAATAAGTGTACCTTTGTGTCGAATTTTAAAATTTATGTACTATTATATTAGTAAAATTAAAGTTCATGTACTATTGATGATTATTAGCCGTGAATTGAAAGTAAGAAATATTTTTCTTATCAATTTTATCTATTATTTTTTAGTTATTAGTTCTATACTACTACTAGTGTTCGATCTCACCGACTTTGTGTGTCACCAATACATAATGCATTTAAATTGCTAGTTGCATATATCATATCATCTATGTTACAACCCGTTTTAACTACTAGCACAACGAGACGCCAACAAACCACAATGCCAATTGGCTGCGCTACCAAAGATACGACAATATGAGAACAATATCACAGGATTCCCACTACGCACAGAATTCACAATACCATTACAGCCCACACCTTAATTGACCCCAAAAGTATAAAATTTAACCAATTATATTCATGATTAACTGATTGGCCTATTACAAATTACAATATACACCACTGAGTTGGTAGCAAATATGAAAAGCAAGCCTATGTGTACGTCACAAATACAATAGACTCCAAGCGAGCTCGCTCCAAATACCAAAACATAATTCGCCTTTCATCATCCCTTGGTTAAAAGAGAATTTGGAGAATTTAGACGAATTGTGTGTTCCCCTATTGTCCACAAAAAAATAGCTTGTCTATGAATTTCTAGTGCATGTACAGTTCGTTATTCATTTTTATTTTCACCATCAATCAATATGCAACCGAAAGACCATTTCAGCAATCATTTCAATGAGGTCTGTACCTCAAATATTGAGGATGATTTCAGGCCAAAAATGGCTATTTAATTATTTACCTGCCCTTTCTGCTGTGGAAGCATGTTGCATAATTGCAAGCACCCATTATTCGAATTCAATTTTCGCCACGCTGCTGATTTTCCTTATTATTTCATTTTAACAAAATACAAAGTTTATTTCATGCATTACAGCCTCCCATAATCAACTTTCCCTTCATCAAGCTAGCCTGCAGTTTTCACAACACATGAGAACAAACAATATTGGATGAAAATAATGCAACGGAAAAACTGAACCAAGTCAGCCAAATTATACATTAAAAACAACCATAGATAACACTTAGCAGAATTCCAAATAATTCAGGTTTTTAAGGCATACCCAGAAAGAAACAGGATTTAAAAATAAAGCTATTATGAAAACAATGCAATTTGATCTAACTAGAATTTGGAAAAGTACAAAAGGTTCTTTGTGCATTCCAATTCAAGAACCAAATGGGTACAAGCTACTGTACTACACTAATGTTGACTTGATTGCTGATCAATCATCAAGCCTATTGTTTAATTACACAAAATATAACTTTGTTACCAATTAAGGATACAAAAAATCACAGGATACAACCTCTAAACACTCAAGGACCTAACAGAGTTTAGAATCGATATCTCACAAATAACTGTAAGGCCTCGAAAAAGAGCGGGAACTTTCACCTTGCATATAACTGGTACATGAAATTAAAGAACATTCACAAGTAGGAAACATAAATATCCTGATATTAACAAATAAACTGCCGATCAAAAGACAGGATTCAAGCAGCTAGAATTACTTTAGAGTTTGGATGACTATGCATTAACTCCATAATTACAATGTAATACACATTGTACTAGCGATTTTTGAAGTGAGCCATGATTATATAGGTGTTCAATGGATACAGAGCAGAAACTTGTACACTTACACAGGAATCATCGAACCACGTGATTCAGATGATCTGCAAGCTCCCAAGAAAATCTGCAAGCCTGAAAATATAAAGACTATTTGTAAATATATAAAGACGTGGAATAAATATATAAAATGCAATCTTTTCTTTTTTTCTCGAACTTCTGCCTTAACAAGCTTATTAACCTGATATCTTTTGCAATTACAGTCTGCCCATCATCAGCGCCTAGATGACGCAACACAACTTCCTCCAATTGGCCATCATGGTATGCATGCTGCAATGTTGGAACATGATAAATATGTAGCTCATAAACCTAAACTAATTGGCATCACAAATGAAAATGCAGGCAAAAGAAAATCAAACAGCATAATCTGCGGTCACAATCACAAATCACTGTCTCCAAATCAAAACAGAACAGATATAGTTGCACTAATAAAGGTCCACCCAGACAAAAACAAAGCAAATAAAAATATTTCTGCATTTTCAAGCCAAGAAAAGAAAATTATGGTCACAACGTCAATGCAACCACATTCTCTTTCAACCTTTTGTTTGAAAACGAAAAAAAAAGAAAAATTGAGCAAATCGACACAGAAAAAGTCCATTCATAAATAATAGATGACACTCTCGAGAACTTCGGTCATGTCACTTATAAAGCACGCGAGCTTCAATTTTGCTCAAAAACAACACAGCAAAAAGAGCAGATTGGAGGTTGCTAGACTTCCACAAATCCACATTGCAGAAAATATAAATAAATATCCGAGCAAACAACCTAGACTAACACCAAATAATCGTCTTAACAGAGCAAAAAGTTCAGAGCCATGAACTACAAACGACACTTCCCATTTATATCTAATGGCTTGATAACTAGACAGCTCGCACTGTGGTAAAAGCAAATAGCTTAAGGAAACCAATTTTCCTCATCACTGGAAGTGTCACATGATCCCATATGCATCTGCATTAACAAAAAGTCCAAACAGTCTTCTTCATCATTATGATCCTCCAGTGTATAATCATCATAATTCTCCAGAATATAATCATCCAGAGTATAATCATCATAATCATTATAATCATCAGCATCAAAGATATCCAGGTCATCATCTTCAATTAAGTGCTCAACAACATCAAAGAATGCATCCATATTATTCCCAATATTGGACCTTTGACGACGTGGCCTACGTGGAGGGGGTCTCTGATATTTCCATGTGTATGAGCCTGGCTTGACAGTATGCTGGAACACAACACAACATTGTATCCATTAAAGGAGTCGTAAATCTAATGCCCCCTCACAATGAAAGAAAATAAACAAACAAGCATGTTCACAATTCTAAGGACTATAAGAGGTAATGTGCAGCCATGTCAACAGCATCTAAGGTTCAAAGTGATACCAAAGGAAGACTAAGCTAGATAGATTGACCATCACATGAGTTCATTCTACTACAAGCTATATCTATTTTTAAGTTTAGCAAGACATACATAAAAGTAAATTCTAATAGGCCCATTGAAAACACCTCCAAATCACCAGCAGTATCATAGCTACTCCAAGTCTCAATAGATGTGAACATCATAGTTGTCAAAAGCGCTTGCTTTTGCGCTTCTGTTGAACACAAAGTGCAAGGGTGCAAAGAGCACAAAAAAGCGCATAGTTTAGTACACAAAAGCGCAAAAAAGTGCGCAGTTTAGTACACAAAAGCGCAAAAAGAGCGCGCTTCACTGCACAAAAGCGCACAACATCAATTTAAAGCCAATTTTAACTTGTTACTTGCTGGCTGGAAGATTGTGACTTAGAGCGGCAGGATGAGTTCTCACTATAAAGCTTCCTATGTGAGCTGAATGCCTCCAAAATGGTTGCTCCATCTTATATTTCTATCCTAAATGCAAAGGCAACCATTGTTACATGTGATATTTTTAATATTTATTAGTTTTAAGTAGCTATATTTTATAAATTTTCTAAACCTATAATATTTTGAGAAAAATTATAATAGTGCGCTTTTTTTTCCCTGAAGCGAGCGCTTTTTTTGCGCTTTGCGCTGAAGTGAGAACCGAGACCCTTGCGCTCTCGACAACTATGGTGAAAATTACACATCTTCGACGAATGAGGAACCTATTCCAGGAGTTGCAAGAAATTATCCCTGTCCTCACGTCTAGCCTACATAAGTATCACATTTGGCACAGGTTCAAGAACTAATCTATAACAAAATTCAGGTCCAAGGGAATAACATCAAACACACTATGGATAAACTGTTCTATTCAGTAAACTGATGATTGTGGGTGTCGTCTTTACAGTGTGTGTGTCATTATATATGGGATTATATTGCGAAACTGTTCGAATGAAAAGTAAAAGGTAATCTATCAAAACATTCAAGAGGAAAAGGTTGCAAAAATCTCAAAATAACACCAACAGATAACCCAACATAATTTGTTCAACGAATGAATAAGCAACCAGCCAACCGGTTGTTATAGAAGCTTAATAGCAAGAGCTGATACCACCATCTCAACTCTCTTTTTACAATTCCATAAACCTTTCTCCATTCCCCGCATAAAAACTAGTCTTTCTAAAAGCACAAGAGAAATCGTCATTTCCAGTTCAACTTCTGCCACTCACTATTTTATGCTCCCCCACTGTAGCATCCCAGAAGATATTCACAAACAAGTCAAGCTAAAAAATTCAAATTATTAACTAATCTAACCATCTTGCAGCAGATAATAAAGAGCTTTCCTGATATAAATCAAGCTGTTAAAATTCTATCAAAATGAGGTTAAATCAAATGCTTATGCTTTCATAACAATATCAATTAGAAGATAAGGCATTACGTGCACATCGGCAAATAAAAAGAAAAGAAATGATTTTGTCATCCTCTATGCAGTATATATTCTTAGCCTACAATCATACAGCAGAATTCCCTCAGGTAACTAACAAAAAAAAGTGACTTCTAAAAGAAATATGTACAATGTGAAAATGGAAAAATAAGTTCTTCAGTTTCAGAGCCTACCCAAGAAACCTAAGGAAATGTGTTGATGAAATAAAGATAACTGCATTATACTGACTCAAATTACATAAAAATGAAGTAAATCTTATAAATTTGATTAGCACGTACGCAAAAACACATCTATAGTACATAAGAAATTACAGCAGCTAATTTAAAATTCAAAACAAAACAATTAAATATTACCTTGTAAAAACAACTGGTTCCAAATGGACAGTTCCCATTCCCAAAGTCAAAATGCTTGCAATCAATAGAGCTGCCATGAAAGAATTCAAAGCTTTTAGAACATATAAAAAAGTAGATGTCTTCACAAAAATCCGAGAAGAAATAAAAAAAATTCACAGCTTCCCAATAGTCCTTCCAAACAATTTTGCCAGTTAAACATCAATCCTACAGATTTATAGATTCTTTGTACCTCCATACATAAATAAATAGCTGCACTCGTTCAATTACAATTTTAATCCCCAAGTCAAGAAATAAGTAAAGAGGAAACTGGAGGTAACTTAGTCAATGCTACTCAAAGATGACATAATACTCAGAACATATGAGGGATAGAGTAAGTTGGAACTTGTAACTATGGGAAAAAATAAAAGGCTTCAAGAAGAAAAAAATACTGAGTATAAATTAAGCTTCAAAATAAAAGGCTGTTGATAGTGCCTAAAATGTTGCTATTGATTAGTATTTACTATTTAGAAGTGCTCCTCTAAGTGCAATTAGTTGTTTCAATGGCAATGTGTGTGTAAGTGGTGAGTGAAAGTGGCAACATGTTTGCCACATTCCAGATAATTCAGTTATTCTATTCTCTATTCTATTTAAATTAATTATGTAAAAGACCATAATATCAATAAAGAATTATGTTACGGCGAATGTTCGCTCCATATTTCTTTCCTTCGATATTCTTTACAGTTAAAACTTCCTTTGTTTATTTCCAACAATGGGTTTTCTTCTTCAAAACCATATAAAGACAAATGTAAATTCTCAAATGTCTAGCTTATGCTATAGCATTGTACAAGAGATGCAGAAAAGATTCCAACAACTAATAAGATAAAATGGATGGTTCAATTGGAGTAATGAAACAGGAATTTTATGAGATAAAATGTCCATTTAACTTATGGAAGAATTTTATAGAACATCTACATGAACAGCAATGCTATAATACAAAATGATCGACCAAATGAGTGTACCAGAGATATGAACATTTTAACGAGATGGGTAGGTACACATGAAAGATTAGAACAGAGTATACCCAAAAAGTTAAGTACGACAACTAATGAAGATAAAATGGTATTCAGCATGGGTTAAAGGATAAAATACAGAGATAAAAACTCATATTAACTTGTATGAAGTTGAATGAAAGTGGCTAAACCTTTCAAATCACAACTAAACAGGTGTGTGTGTAGAATTTAGTGATTGTTACGGAGAAATAAGAAAAGCAACTTCATATTTTCATTAATCCAATGGATCTGTTTCCCAAAATCGAATTATATCTAAAAGATATACAGAATACGGTCTCAAACGATGAAATGTGCACATAGATACAGAAAATTACCTGAGTTTTTCTTTATAGTTATCAATAATCTCCAGCTTTTCTTCCTTGGAGGAATACCAGATGACACTTGGAACAACAAAGTATGATAGCTTACGGCAAATTGGGCAAGTTCTCAATGCAGTGTTCAAATCCATCCCCGAGTTCGGGGAACTATTACGCCAATTCCTAATACACGATATACAGAATGGATGATCACATTCTGATAGCAAACCAAATTTTCTCTCTGCTGCTGTGGGTTTGGATAGGACACGATCTAGGCATACACAGCACTCAATTTCTTGACTTTGTTTCAATGCCTCAAGATGCTTTTGTTTCTTCTTACATGTTTTCAAATGTTCCTCTCTTTCTAGTGGTCTTAAAGGATGCAAACAATGTTTCCCACAAGTGGAGCATAGGTCACCATGAATATGAGGGCATTTATCTCCACGAGGACAATGGCCAGCAGCAGCAAATGAACATAGTGAGCGGTCTTCTGGTTTGACATGCCAAGGCTCTATAACCAAACGGTCCACACCATTTTCAGAAAAATTGTTAGGCCGTGATTCTGAATTCCATGCTGGTTTGGTGGGAGGGAAGTAAGGTTTGCTCGATGCAGAAAGCTCCCCAGGCCCAGATGAGCATGTCACTGATGTTCCCCCGCTTGATGCAGGTATCACAGTATGAGCAGCAGGGGCAGATGTCGGTAACAGATAATTGTAAGGAATTGCTGATGATGATGAAGCAGATTCTGCCCTTGAAAATTTGACATGATCATATCTGCATCTACTTCCATAAGAGCATATTCCTTTTTGATAGTAAGTACAAGTCTGCATTAATAAACAAGAACAAAAAAAAGCAATAAGGAAACTAAAACAATCTTCCACAATCCATTGACATTTCAGAGAGAAATTGATAAAGTGACCAGAATAGAATTTGTTTACATTGTTTGGTGCATCTTTCTTGTCATGTGAAAACTCACAATGTTCCCCTTTCAGACATGCTCCATGCACAAAGAACTTGCACAGTATCCTATAGAGGAAACAAAAAAATTCAAATATCGCTGACCCAAACAGAAGACATAAAAAAACACCAGCTCAATTAATCATTGTACAAGAAGCTTCACAAAATTGTACTTAAGAAAATCCACATAAAAGCAACAATTGCAAAAAACTTCAATCCTGGATCATTCATCATAGCATAATACGTTATCAATTAGTTTCTACGAAGAGGTTGGCTATCCATAATCTGTACCTAAGGGCTTTTCATAAGGAACAGCAAGCTTAAAAATTGAATATACAGTTTCATACAGCTTACAATTAGAAGGTTATGGCTCCAACAGGGAACAAGAAAAAACTCTCACAAGAACATGCCTGCCTATTTGCGTATGTGTTGAATTGTAAATCATCTACAAGAGGGAAAACCTAGCTTCCATATAAGAGAAAAAGGTAACAGTTTAAAAAAAGACATTCAAAAGTTTTAGAATCCCTGATGTTGCCAATACTTAAGAAAATATCAATTTCAGCGATATTCCTCTTCACAAAATTCTCGGCAGCCAAACAGCAACTTAGGCACTATCAGGCCCGTACCCCTCCTCGTTGCCCACACATAAAACAAAGGATTCGAATTAAACATCTAATCAGCAATAGCTAAATTACACACACAATATGCAAAACAACGAAGCGCTCATACGCAAATAGAATCACGATTGTCAAGATCAAACGCAAAATACGAAAAGAAAACACAAAATCACAATAAACAAAGCAGATTAGGAAACAGAAGAAGGCGAAGGATCACCTTTTAGACATCGAGACAAAGAATCAGAGGAGAAAATAGGGGAAATTGCAGATTAGGGAATAGGGTTTGAGATAAGGGGATGAGGAAAAAGGAGGGTATTTGAAGGAGTGCGTAGCGAGGCAGAGAGGAAAATAAGGAAAGGGTAATCACGTGAAAAAACAGGAAACAAAATGGAAGAAGAATTCCGTTTGTGTCTCGAATTTGCGCACTAATTCGGCTGGTAGGGTTGGTGGGCGATGAAGGAAGCCTTCGTCTCTCTATACCGTCGAAATTTTCGGGCTAATAATTACCGAAAATGCCGCGACCTAGATTTTTGCGTATGTGGGGTTGTAGTTCTTCTCTCTTTCTTGTGGCATTCTCGGCATAAAATTTGTCATTATACTAGATCAGTTTATCGTTCGGTTGGGCCGGATTGGATTTGGGCTGATCTTTATCAGTGTTTTGCTAAAAAATCAGTCCAATTTTAGTATGGCCTACACTTTAAATTTTTAGACTCGGTTCGGGGTCAAGAATTCATTCTCAACCCCGACACAAAGTTATAAAAGTTTTAAGAATTCATTCTCAACCCCGACACAAAGTTATAAAAGTTTTTCTTTTTAACATTCTGATAATATAACATTATTATTATTTAAAAATGAAATGTCACGTGTTTGAGAATTTTTTCATTTTTTATGGTTATCATCATATTTAAATTAAAAAAATATTTGCACTATAGAAAAAATTTTAAAAATTATCGTTGATGGGTATTACCTTTTTATTAACCAATCTACAAAATTTCGAATAAAAACGAACAAGATTATTCATTATCGTGATATAGTTTAATATTGAGAATCCTTTGTGAAAATATCGTATCTGAATCCGATATTTCAGAATTGATCTATTACGAACTATCTTGAATCTGCGAACTAATCCCTGCAAAACAATACACAAACTTGGGGCGATCGGTAGTTACCCCGTGGAGGACCCTCCGATGCTTAAGTCAGTAAAGGGTTCTGATGAATGTTTGAGAGTGAGTATTAGAGAGTGAGTATTAGAGAGTGAATGTATCTGTTGAACTAACATAAGGGGCCTATATATAGGCTTGAGAAGCATTCTAATTGGTTTAGAACTAATATTCCTTAGTGTAACGAGTCCTTGTTAGTTAAGGACTATACTTTCAGAGTTATCCCTTAATTGGAAGATAAAGATGAGATCCTAGTTAGATTAGGATAATGACAAAGAAGAGAGAATATAGGGATAAGGATCAGACCGAGATTCCCTCTTACTTGCATAGCATGAAGGTGCCCTTGAGCCGGTATGAGTCCGGATTGGGACCGTGCCCGCTTAAGATGCCAGCGCGCTTTACGCGGCTAACCACGTTCCCCGGCTAGATTATGACCTCAACCGGCTTCATGAGTCATGTTCACTTGGCTTCACTGACATCAACTAGGAGACGGGTCAAACGGCTATCCGTTGACTCAGTCCGGTTGTCCAAGATCGGGCGAAATATACTTAGTAAGTTATCAAAAGCCCCCCACAAGTATGAGAAGTTCTTTAGGGCTTCTGGCAGCATGAGCTGGCTCGATTTTCGAGCGGATAGGCACTAAGGCTATGTGGCAAGCTATCAACCAAGCATTCTTGAAGCTTCTTTAAGAAGATGGAGTCTTTTCACATCCCTTGGGGGCAGTTTCGAATTTTTAAAATTTGAAACCAACCAAATTTTGCTTGACACATGACATCATATTTCTGCAATTTAATGATTATAACCCTTCGTTTTAAATTTGCTCCCTACTTAACCATCTTTGAAGCTCATTTCATCATTTAACTTCTCCTAATTTCTCCACCTTATTCCGGCGACCTATGTCTCTCAAGCTTTTAAGGTTATTTCTCCGACGACTCTTGCTTCTTCAAACTCTTCATTTCTAACAAGTGAGTGATGCTTCTCTTATCTATATTCCTCATGAATTTTATGGTTATTGCTGCTATGCTCTTGATTGTATACCACCATAGCCTGAGTTCCATGTTTAGGATTTTTTTCAACGAGTTTTGATAGATTATTGTTCATACCACACCTGATATTATGCCATGGTATATCTGGATTTTAGACTAGGATCCTTTGCGTATATACTTAAATACATTCGTTTAACTTTGTAAAAATGACGTTGACCGTGAATTGGTCGGAATCTGGGTTTTAGTTGCCGAATTTTGGGTTTGTGGTTGCACTGGATAAACGTAGATTTTGTAGGACCCCTCCCAGCTGTAGATGAACCATATATCCTTCTAGGATAGCTTTTTCTGATTTTAACCTGTTATAGGGTTTTGATTTTCTCTAGGCGGTGATGTCATCATCTTCTCTAAGTAGCAGTTCCAGCAAAAGTTTATTTACCATCTTGTGTAGAGAACTGCCCAATTTAGTTTCTTGCACTTTTGTTAACATAGATCGATGTGAGCACAGTCCATCTCAGGCCTGCTGATGCCCAAGACCTTTTACAAGAAATGGTAAATCGGTACCGACAAAGATCATGTTTCACCCTAAACTACAAACCCCTCTAAAGAAATAGGATTCTGACATCCTAAAAAATAAGCCTCGATCAACGCTTACTAAACCCCAACATGCGTCGATCAATGGGGACACGTGTCAAAATCCCTGCTGACTCATCAAGCCTACAAACCTAACTCAGCAAAGCTATTGCCGCACAAAGTTGTGTCGATCGACACTTCTTCACATGTGTCGATCGACGCTTATAGGTAATCTAGGCAATGGTGAGCCTACCCTAACAATAGTTGTGTCGATCGACACTGCCACATGTGCCGATCGATACATATAAAATTCCTATAAAAGGGACGCAATCCCTGCCCATTCCAACAACAACGAATTCGATCAAGAAATTTGAATTAAAAGAATTAAATCCTTCCCCTCTCTTAAAATCCCTCGTAGCATTGAGCCTATACCAAAGTAACCCTCAAACTATACTCAGGTATAGACACCCTTTCCCAAACTAGCTTTTAGCCATAAAGCTACCATTAAAACCCTAAAACACTCAAGTGTCCACCTACACAAATTCCCGAGCTTATCCCCGCAGAAATCTTGAGGAAATCCTAGTCGAAATAAGGTCCTAGTCAATACAGGGCCTTCCAGTCTTCCTGAAGCAAACAGAAGGTAACTGAGGGTCAAATTCTCGATTTCCCATGCATTTTTAATTATCATATCTGTAAGAAGTAAGTTAGCCCTGAATGGGCCCATGCTCCATAGGCTAGGCCTGCAAAGGTCGTATCTCTAAACTTTTCTCCTTTGTTCATTACAAAAAAAAGGATTTTTCTATAACGAAATTATGCTTTATCCAAATTTAAATAATAAATAACTATTCTGTCCAGAACCAGAATCTCTCTTTTATTGGTATAAGAATCCTACCCGGATTAGCTATGCTACAATTTCCTGGAAGAGCTTATCCGGGTGTCGACTCTGATATTATATAAAATAGGGGCCCTGCTCCCGCAAGTAAAAGGACTAATCTCTAAAGGAGTCCCTAGCCCTTTGTCTAGTTAGAAATGCCAAGTATGTTCGCACATACAACAAGCCTCGTGCTCTAGCGGCGACTCCCCATATTAAAACCCGGGAGCCTCGCATTGACCGTCAGAAAATACAATCAATGAAAGAGAGAAAAAGCTCGCTCGCTCGCAGTGGTGACTCTACTGGGGAGTTAATACCTTATAATTGATTCTTCATAAATCAATTAAGAGACGGAATAATGAAAATTATTTGAATTTGGAATTACTAGGGATACCGCATAGCATCTGCATATACTTTCCCCAAAACCCCGGTGCTCTCAGCAACATGTCGCTTAAACTCAACCAGAGTTCAGACAGGGACACGGGGCTGAGGTGCCAGCCGTGTGTAGTACAATATAGTCTAGTTGGCTTGACTAAGGTCACTAGATTTGAGTATATTAAGTGTGGAAAATGGGCTCCTGAACGCGACTAGGGTTCTTGGGCCTAAGTACATGAGACGCAGTTACCTGAAAACTGAACCCTTACTAGACTTAACCCAACATATAGCAAAAAAAGAACCCTAGAAACTTCCCCTAGGGATACCCAATGATTTTCAAAAAATATCAAAAGAGTGTATGTCCTCGCCTTCCTTAGGCTGGTAACTAAGGAAAGAACCCTCACCTAGGAAAAATACTCACCACGATGGAGTAATAAGGTCGGAAGGGAGAGATAAACAGTACATGTTCTAGTAGCATGCCTGTCAACACATCCCATACACCGCTAACCACGATTTGTGTATAGCCATGACATGAAATAGTCATATTATACAAATGCACCATCGCGTATACCCCTGGTATTAAGCAATAAAATTATAGAAAGCCCGCTCCTAAGAATGCACCATCGTGCATACCCCTGGTATTAAGTGATACAATCCTAGAAAAGGTGTTCCTAGAGTGCACCATCGCGCATACCCTTAGTATTAAGCGATATAATCCTAAAAAAGCCATACCTAGAGCGCACCATCGTGCATACCCTTGGTATTAAGCGATACAATCCTAGAAAAGCCGCCCCTAAAGTGCACCATCGTGCATACCCCTGGTATTACGTGATACAATCCAAGAAAAGCCCTCCTAGAGCGCACTATGGTGCATACCCCTAGTATTAAGTGATACAATCCTAGAAAAGTCGCTCCTAGAGCGCACCATCGCTTATACCCCTAGTATTAAGCGATTCAATCCTAAAAAAGCAGCTCCTAGAGCGCACTATTGAGCATACCCCTGGTAATAAGCGATACAATCCTAGAAAAGCCGCTCCTAGAGCGCACCATCGTGCATTCCCCTAGTGTTAAGCGATATAATCCTAGAAAAGCCGCTCCTAGAGCTCACCATCACGCATACCCCTGGTATTAAGTGATATAACCATAGAAAAGACGCTCCTAGAGTGCACCATCATACATACCCCTGGTATTAAGCGATATAGCCCTAGAAAAGTCGCTCCTAGAGCGTACCATCACAGATACCCCTAGTGTTAAGCGATGTAACCTTGATATCAAACAACACAATACACTATCGTACAACACTCATGCCTTATGGACAACAAGCATGCACACGACTCCTAAATCACGCTAGAAATGTCCATAGGATCACGCATCATACATAGGGATATGCGCTAATCTATCTTTATTTCAGCTCAGAAGATCAAAGCTATGCGTAGTATCATTCCCGCTAGCACCTAAATAGAAACAAGCTCAGAGAAGGGCACTTGAGGGGATAGATTCTGATGACCCGATACTCACAGACCAGGTTGACAAAATGGTCGCTCACCAAAAGGCAACACTCGAAGCAGTCCAGGACAAGATTCTCTCGGAGGACTTCATTAAAAAATTTTAAAACCGTCTGGTCCAGATGATAAAGTCATAGAAATCGAGAAGAAATTCTCAGATTTTGAAGAAATGCTTCCTAAGCTAAAGCGGATAACGGGATCGTCCAGTACCAGGCACACAGATCCGCAAAAGTTCGAGTTGGCCATAGCGAAACCATTACCCGCTAATTTCACCATGCCTTATATCCCACCATTCGATGACATAGGATCCCCTAAAGCCTACATTGAGGGATACTTGCGCATTATGATGGGTATGAGCATTCCTGAAGTCCACCAGGTGAACCTATTTCAAACAACATTACGAGGTCTAGATATAGATTGATACATGAGAATGTCTAGCTAAGTAAAATTGAGCTGGAAGTTGCTCAGTACTGCCTTCATAAAAAACTATGCCTACAACGTCAGGGTAGAAACAACCTTACAAGACCTAGAGAGGGTCCGGCAGGGTATCAAGGAACCCTTTGAAGCTTACTATCGCAGGTGGGTTGTAGTCCAATCTCTGGTATATGGTGCTCCAAAAATGGATGCCCTAGTTATCAAATTGGTAGAAGGATGCAATCCAAAGTTCTGAGAAGAGATGAAAATGAAAAAATTCCACACTTTTGGTGACGTTGTGGAACATGCTAAAAGAATCGAGAAATACGATGGAGAAGAGAATATTAGGCAAGAGGAGGCGGCCTATTATGCCAAAAATAAACCATATAACTTGATAGCTCTACCAAAATTCTACCAGCCAAAACCTTCCTATATCAAAAGGGAAGAAAAGAAAACGGAGGCTATCACCGCCGCAATTGCGCCAACACCTCCTAAATCGATCTCAACTTGGACCGAATCGTTGTCTCAAATATTCACTAAACTAAGGAAATCTGGGGGCATGCAGAGTTTAAGGCCCTTCGTACCCCCATCTCCGACTGATAGGGATAATTTTTGTGCATTTACGTATGAAGGGACACATAACTAATGAATGTGTTCGATTACTACAAGACCATTAGAAAATGGTTTAGGAAGGGAACCTAGAAGAACCGGAATAGAAGTTGAGCACTCAAAATAACCCAATTTTGAACTTCAAATCCCCTGTAAATGCTATCCTTCTCCATAAAGACGATGATGGTAGGAGAGATAATGCCCAGTTCGATCCTGGTTTTGGGATAAATGACCTTGAGTTAGAACTCACAAAATTAGACAGGGTGGACACCTGTGCAAAAGAATTGTCAAAATCCGGGAAGCACGCGGCTTTAACAATGGAAGGCTCCAATATGAAGGAGATACTAACGCGATCACATTCTTGGAGCACTTCTACGACTTCCTAGTGAAGTACGATATTTTGCCTTACGGTATGGTCACCGCCTTTCCATATTCCTTACAGGAGATGCAATAGACTGCTTTCTTTCCTTGTCACCTAGGCAGTTATTGGACTGGGGGGAATTAGAACACCAATTCTTGGAGACCTTCCCTAGCGACAGGATTAAAATCTTTCAAGAATCCCTCGTTATAGGAAATCATGCAATATATCTTATCGAGTACAAAGAGGCCCCCGGACCCAAATGTTGGCAATCAAGCGATACCACGGTACGATTGGCAAACTAAAGGGCCGTCGGGCTCGTAGGAATCGAAGATGATGGGATCAAGATAGGACCTGACCTAGTTAGCCTCCTTGATTCATTTCGAGAACTTAATAGTGCCATAGCCCCACCTTTACTAGCTACGTTCCTCGATAATAGAGTTTTCAATTGGTACATCGGGCTGCTAATCGAGCGTTACTGGGATCTCTACATTGTGAATGCTAACCTAACACATATCTTCACAAGATGTGACTCTTTGGACCTGGTATTAAGCCAAGAGTTAGCCACTAAGAGTACGGCAACATCCCAGTGATAGGAAGATGAAGCCGAATCAATACCCTATGAGGCGTTATTCATTAATACCATCTCACTCGATGAAGAAGAAGAGTAGGGGTTAGATAACCGAGATGAGGACCCTTGCTTCGATGATAATCCCATATTTAACAAAATGCACATGATTGAAAAAGTGTCAGCTTACGAAGATAAACTTAGGTCATAAGGCCTCCTCTATATAGCCGATTGGGAAGGGAATGAGATCAGGTTTTTAAGAGACTTTGATCTGATCAAATTCCTGAGATGGTTCCTCCGAACTTTGGAACCATACGACATTAGTGTCCTAGGAGCACCAACCTTGTTTCCTATGTTCCTGGTTGGTCAAGCCCAAGTCTGGTATAGGCAAATCCTCCCACACCAACAATGGGATTGGCCACTAATATGCCAGAAATTCATCCAAGCATTTGCACCTCACATGCCATTTTTCAGAAATAATGACGACTCCTACTCTTAGAACCTTCCACCCTCCCCCAAATGCATACGCTTTGGGCCCATTTATGTGAGGTACATAAGCATGCCCGAGGATAAAACTGTGCATATAATCCACCTCACCACCATCACCACACTCACATAGTGTGAAGAGATGCCAGGCCCACATAGATTCGGGGAATATGCGCCTCACTTGAATCCTCACTTTGAGGTAGGGGAAAGCAGCAAAAATCCTATAGAAGTAGGTCCTTCAAATGAAGAAGTTGCACCCCCCGTGCCGCCTCAGTTTGCTCATCCTTAACTTGAAGGTGACCACAGATAGTTGAGCGGCGATGAGTTCACTCACATTCCAAGTGGACACGCCCGATCGGCCCCATACCCTACAGGAAAAATGGAGTTTACCCATTTATGATCAGGGAATATCCCAAGTAACAGTTAATTATCCCGAGGACTAGAAGGCATGGCATACCTAGCCCCATGCTAAGTAGGCCAACGCCATATGGTGCAACTACCATAGAACTGTGACTGATAACGATTCTGATTATCCAAGCGATAATGAATACACGCAGATGTCAAATAGACATGTTAGGACAATCCTTGCTAATCCTCAATTATAGGCACTCGAGCTGGTGTACTTTTAGGATCCCCCACCAGAAGGGATTGCAGACCCCAAACCATCGCGAGATCCTGAATCCTCGTATTCTCGATTAATAAGATAAGAGTTACATGGAATCATGGATGGGTCCCCTACAGAAATCAACTCAATCGGGGCTAGATGCCTTATCGAAAGACTAGTTTTCTAGAGAATCCAACAATAAAATAGGAGACCCTACGGCAGAGGAGACACCAGTCCAATGCTGCTGTTAACCTAATAGCATTCATGAGCATTCAAAATGATTGAAGGTTCTACAGAAGGCTCAATGCGGTATATAAATCTGCAATCGCTTGGGAAGCTATACTATACTCTTTCTCGAATTACCACTAGAACTGAGATATGATAGGAATGGGCATCCTCGGATCTACCTCGCATATTCACCAAAGTAATGAATTCAAGGGACGAGCATTATCACCATTGGCCTGAAATTTTTGACACCAACCTTGAAGGGAGGGCATTGGAATGGTACAATTGGACTTGGAATAATTTGGCCACGTATTACTATTGCTTCTTCTAGGGCATTCTAAGTCAAGCCTTCCCTAGAGACAGGCCCGCGACCTAGGCATATCCATTCTTTACAACAGTGCCATGACTAGAGATCATAGAAATACTATATGGGTTGGTACTAGCTCGGTCCGACACTGTTAACATGAACTGAGGGAATGAGCAACGAGCACATGTAATAGATGAGATCCTTCGGGCAAATCCCACCATAGCCCTGCTGACGGACGTTCACTGCAAGCCAAGGGACATAAAACCTCCAACTCTGCACGTTAGTAAGCCCATATGGCTAAAAGACATCCCCCTAAAGGAAGATTTTGACAAGTTTGTGGTGTTTGAGCCCAAAGGCACCTCTAAGGCTAGACTAGAGCACATTAACCACATCACCCAGAGCGGGAGAGTTTACCAACCACATGTCTAAGTTAGCCCTAACAATGCAAGCACTCCACCAATAAATAACTTAATGAAGGAGGTTGGCTCCCCCGTTGTCAAATAGTTGACAAATACACCTGTCAAGATGAGTGTTTAGGACCTTCTACGAGGGTCTCAGGTGCACAGAAGGGCTATCATGCAGAAATTGATGGACATGGAAGCACCATTACTAGCCTCACCAGCGAAAATATGTGCTCTAATCGGACACGGGGTCCCTACAGAATCCTTCGACATCACTTTCTCCGCTACGGATTTTCCAAATGATAGGCAACACTATAACCGAGCCTTATACTTAAAAATTGAGATCCTAGATTGAATAATGCTTTGCGTCATGGTAGACGACGGCTATGCACTCAATGTCTGTCCGCAAAAGATCTTGCCAATCCTAAGGCTAAATGAAGGAATGCTCAAGAAGTATGGAACAGTTATTAAAGCATATGACAACTCAAAGAGATCTGTCTTGGGAACCTTTGAGGCAACGGTAAATGTAGGAGAAGTCGAATCTCTCATAACTTTCACCGTCTATGAGCACTGGATTTTAACGGTCCTTCTCATAAAATGATGATGAGAGCTATATACTGCATCCTTCTATAGGTGTTGTCTATTTGGAGTTATTTCAATACAGTTTGGTCAAGCTTTGTCAAACCTAAGCCTCAAAAAACTAGTACCTAAGCCCTAAAAGGTCTAAAATGGTCAAAATCGGTCGATTTCCGGCAATTTCGGGCAAAACTGATCTGACCGGTACATACCGGTCTGTATGGGTCAACCTGTTCGAACCTATATGGGTCCAACCAATCTGTACCGATTCAAAAGCTTCCAGAATTGCCCAATTTGGTCCTAATAGGACCCGTATGGGTCTAGGCCACTCGTAGTGGACCCCTAGACACCCAAACAGTCAGTTTAATGCCCCAAATCTGCCATAAACGAATAAAATCAGCCATAAACGAATAAAATCTTCCATAAACGCATAAAATCAGTCATTTAATGCGTTCAAACCTAATTTTCCCTATAAATAGAGGCCTTTTAAATATAAGAGAAAGCAAATACTACTATTAGGAAATAATTCTAGTAAGTTCTTGAGGTTATAGCGAGGGTATAGAAGAGGTATAGAAGTTATAAAATAGGGGGAAACCATTCCACATTGGTTTTGCCCGCATTTTATTCCTTTCCAACTTTATATTTAGGATTGGAGGAGGTTTTGTCCATATGAACACTCAGCTAAATAGTCCTAAATCCATCATTTCACCATCTACTTTGACAAAGTTTTCATTCGGGGTTTGTAATCGCTCTAAAGTGGATTCACAGCTTAAAGGTAACGTTCCTGAGTTTCAAAGAGACTCATATCTCAATTATTTATTTATCGCTCTCCATCTATTCAATTCTATATGTTCTTTTATTCTTATTTTGGGTCTGGTCCTAACCCATATGAGCTTTGTTGGCACCTTATGTCCTTAGGGATATTAAACTGGTGCGCCATTCTCATATGGAAGGGAATCCCATTTTTATTTCGTTTCTCCTTTATAAATCTTCTTGTTAAATTAAATTAAGTTTCTGTCTGGGACCGGATAAGACCTATATGGGTCGCTCGACCCATATCGATCCTCCTAGTAGCTGTACGGGTCCTACCCCACCCCGTACGGGTACTGGCCCCTAGGCAGAATCCACAGTTCCCTTTTTAATTAGTAAAATCAATCAACTCACCATTTGCCATGCGATCATTTTCGCTATTAATCTGGTAAATCAACCCACTAAAGTTAAAATGTATTTTCATAACAAAATACGCTAAAGACCAGTTATTTCTCTTTGATCCTAGAAGTCATTTAGGCACTATCGATCACAAAACCGCCATGCTAACATAATCACATTTTTCCTAAATAAAATGCTGACTTATGATGTGCTATAAACTACGCTAATCTTTGTGGATGCAGAGGAATTTATTTTATTTTGTTTTATAACTTAGAACAAATGTATAGGTTCGCTCGCAATCCCCCATTTTCCCCCGATTGTAATTTTATTCCCCTTTTTACTGCTTGCAGTTTATTATAAAGTGTTGAATGCATGAAAGAGTGTAGAAAAATAGACTTTCTATGATAATTCCCCAAATGATGAAAATAAAATGGTTTTAGCGGTGAATGTAATTTTAAATTAACTAAATGAGAAATAAGTGACTCATCCGATACCCGAATCTCTAATCCAAAAGGTATGAGTCTCCCGCCCACCATACCAAAACTCTTTCCCAAGTAGAAAACTTGGGTGGCGACTCTATCATTTGTATTGAGATTTGGGTCTTGATTATTTCATTCGTTAAAATTGGCTAATTGTGCAAACTTGAACTAAAATGGTTTTATCACGCCTAAATCCAACCAACCGTCAGTGGGCCCCACCTCTCACCCAGGCACCAAAGGAGACCCATATGTCATTGACACCTCATAGTGGTGACTCTGCTGGGGATAGAATCTTTTAACTTGCAAGATTTTGGTCTATTTTAAAACCTTAAAAGATTTAGATAAGCACTGAAAATCATTTACTTAATTCAACCCTCTTTCTTTTTCATCATTTGGAAAAATTATTACACGCTATCTTAGATGCACTTTATCTTAATATATTCACCTCACCATGCATCATTGTACATGCCTCATGCATAATCGAACCCATGCATGTATTGATCGTTTGGTTCCCACCTGAGCAAGAGTCAATGCTTTGTAACAATCTCAAGTTCATTTAGTCCACATTCGAGTTTCTACTCAACCGAATTCAATTCAATTAAGGGTTGAATCTCTGCCTTCATCTCTTAGTAGTCTATCGTCCAGTCAGTTCGAACAATTGGGGTTTAGTTGGTCTGTATGGTCAGTTTAGCAATCCTTTTCAGTTAGAAGGTACGATAGTTCTGCCAGCCGTCAGTCTATCTATTAAGCCTAGCCAAGGATTTGTGCTCTAAGTGTTTCAGTTTGGGGGATCTAGCCATGGTCTCAACTGTGTAGCCGCACCTAAGGGGACAACCTTCCATCATCCAATAGGTCTACCCTTTAGTATGGCTACAAATGCTCAACAACCTTTACCTCCGGTCTAAGCCATAAGAGGGGAAGATTGGATCCCAGAAAAGGCTGAAAAAGTGGGAGATATTTGAGAAATGAAGTACATTGATGAAGCAGAAAGTGGACTAGTGCCAATACAAGTAGAAGCTTAGGATTGAGAGACTACCGATTCACCGATGGATCCTACCAAGATTGAAGATGAATACCCTCCACATCAGGAGGATGATTTCGAGGATGAGGTAACCTTTTAACGTTGCTAGTGTTTTGATGCAACACAATGCCACTTATAAAGCATATCACGAATAAATTGATGGATTTACATTGTGTTTGAGCATTTCATTCTTAAAGATATCGTGCACTCATAAAATCAACATTCTTAAAAATTTCATCATGTTTATTAAAGAAATTGAATTTAAGTACATCGCAATGGCATAAGGTTCAATGGTTAAAACTTACCAAAAAAAAGAGAGATGAAAAGTTCTTAGCAAACATAATAGCCTTGGGTCTTAGCTCATCTTTTTCCATAAGAGGGGAGCAAGATAAACATCACTAAGGAAGAAAGCCAAGAGCCCAAAAAAAGGAAGACATACTCCACATCAAAAGCACCATTGAAGGAAAACATCTTACAACACAAATCCAAAATCAACTCAAGCTTAAATACAATGCTCTTTCAAAATCTTCAAAAGGATAAACCATCACGTCCAATAAATAAGCATTTCTTATCGATGTAGGTGACTCCCTTGGACCTATATTCCCATCAAAATATCCCTGCAAAAAGGCTTTCTACGTTTGTTCAAAAAACAAATAAGACCCCTCACCCTACATAATGATCCCAAACCTCCATAATAACATTATCTCCTTCTTTCACAAGAAGGAGAACCTTCACCATAATAACATGACCTCTTTCTATCACAAAAGAGAGGAACCTGTTCATTCCCACACTAAATGGTCTAAGCTTACCCAGAGCAACCCCTCAAGGCGGGTGATCTAGTTCTCAAACAACTACGCCAAGTTAACATTAATGCTAAGGACAAATTCATGGCTAATTGGGAAGGACAGTTTATGGTTAAGAAAGTCCTTGGTGAGGGAGGGATTGAGTTCAGGGACATGGATGGAAATGAGTTTATGAATCCAGTAAATCAAGACATGCTTAAGTGCTATCATGTCTAGGTTAAAAGAACTAAATCACAGAAAAGCAGCATAAATAAAGAATAAAAGAAATAAAGGATAAATCACCCGGCGATTGGTCCTTTAATGCTCGGGCAAAAATTAGGGTACAACCCACTAATCGGTATTCCACAAATCGGTCAGGCAAAAATTAGGGTACTCTAATGTAAATAAAGCCCGCTAAGTTGAAAACCCCAAAAGGGCGGCTTAGATAAAAGTTACGGCATTGAGAGAAAAACATCAATTGCTTTCTGGAATATCTGTAAAAGGAGCAAAAAGCGGGTAAGGATTAACCATTGGAAACTATTACCATTCCCTATGCACTCAAATTTAATTTCATCGATGAACATGTTATGATTTGCTAAGAATCCTGGTTTTATGAATGCATGCATGTCTTTAGATGAAATAATCGCAAGTATGTGAACATTAGTTTCTTCTCTACATTTTGTGCTCTTTGTTATTATCTATACTGCGCGTATCATTCAATAAAAGACAAAATACCGATAAACCATAAAAGAAATAAGGCTTATGCAAAAGTCGGATAAAGTCTGCTGATATGCCACTAAGGACAGTTTTGGAAAAAGTTAAGACAAATGAAAGAAAAATACAAAATCAATTCGATATATCGCATCACATCAAGCGGTCTATGCAAAAGTTAGAACTCAATTCAAAATCGCTAGTATTTTGCACTTGCTTTTTTTCTTCAAGCATCATTTGTAATAGCAATGTTTCACAGTTGGGATCCCTCAAGTTTAATTTTCCCACTGTGAACCTACTCGATAGCACACATCATCCGAAGTGCCAAGTGCTTCCATTTACTTCATCTAACTTGCACCATGCTACAGTGTGGACACCACTAAGACATGAAAAGAAAAGAAGTATGTTGAACTGAGCCCCCAAGGATAGTTTAGGCAAAAGTTAAGACAAGAAAGAACAGTCTGCTGAATTGAGCCACCAAGGACAAATCAGGTAAAAGTTAAGACAAGAAAGAAAGTCTTCTGAATTGAGCCACCAAGGATAATTCAGGTAAAAGTTAAGACAAAAGAAAAGAAAAACACAAAATCAGTTCAATAGATTGCATCACATCAAGTGATCTATGTGCGAGCAGACGATATTTTAAAGGGGCTGCAAAGTTGGGCTGGAGGACCGGTCTCCTAAAAAATAATGGTGTAATGGTGATTGATAGAAAAATGGTTTAACATATTTTAATGTTTAAAAGATACGAGATTGTAATCCCGTACTTAAAATAGAGTTGCCACCCAGTTCAGCTCAACTGGGAAATTTTGGTACGGTTTTCCCACCGAGTGGTAGACCATACCTTAAGTAGAGATTCCGAGTTCGGGTGATGTTATCTATTTTACATTAGCCAAGTTAAAAGGTTTCATTCTATTTTAATCGGTTTTAATCCACCCTATTTTTGTGTTTTCGATTTATATTTTATGTTAGCGCGTTATTTAGCAAGCATTCAAAAGCAGTAAATAAATTATTACAGTCATCCAAAAATAAATGAAGAAATTAAAACTATTACAAGGATTTCAAATCCTATACATTATCTATACAATAAATAAAAATACCCGAAGGCCTAACATACAACTAACCTAAATCTACCTGCACAAAATAGTTAGCACAGATACGGCACGTATACAGGGTATATCACACAAAACTGCACCCTCGATAGCGGAGTCGAAGGGCGGCAGCCCCTCACAGGGTCTAAGGGGCAGCACCCCATACGGGGTCGAGGGGCGATATACCCTTGCGGGGTCACGGGGTAGAGCCCCAGGCTGGGGTAGAGCTACCAGGTTAGCTCAAAATTTTTTTATTTTGGAATATAAGTTCCCTTTGGAAAATTCATTTTCCGAACGAATTTTAAGGAAAAGTCCATTTTGGATATGATCATTATTTAAACCAAATTATTAGTGAAAATGCCACATGTTATGGGTTTTGATAGTTTTTGGGAAGTTCTAGATTCCCATAGTTGCACTGTAAATCCTAGCTTCAGAAATTAAACTAGGTCAAAAATAAAATGAGAATTAATCTGTTGTCTAGAATCCTATACCGCCGGCGACATGAATGATGCCGTTGGCAATTTCATTTACATAGGCAGGCTATATGACATTCTGGATACCATAAAGAAAGGGTCCTGCAAGAAAATAAGGCCGTTGGGGGTAGATGAGGCCAACAGAGGTATCAACGATGCTGCTGTCAGCATGGTTGATACCGCCGGCCGCTTCAAGTGCCTCCAGCGGCTTCAGTTTCTTGTAGCAGCTATTTTTGGCCGGAAAGCGACCAAAAACCCAAAACTAAGCACAAAATAGCAACTGAAAAACAAGTAAAATGCAAGCCAAAATCTGTGAGACTCAGAATTTTTACCTCGGAGTCGTGGATCTACCTCTTCATGATCCAAATGACACCTCTAGGGATCCTAAATGATGATTTAGGAAGTAAAGGGGTAATTTAGGTTTCTAAATCCTATTTTAGTGATTCTAAACTTAAGAATTTACCTAAATATCAGAGAGTTCAGTAGAGAAAAACCAAGAAAAGATGGGTTGAATCCTCTTTTCTTACCTTTTCTAAACTTCATCCCACTAGAACTAGCTAAAATACTCAAAATCTCCTTAAGATTGAGTGGTGGAAGTGTTGAACCCTCTCATCAGCTGCAAATGCCTCATTATATAGGCTAAAATCTGTTGGAAATTGACTTTGGTCAATTATCCGGCGGATATCGAACAAACAGGCACATAGCTATTCTACAGTAGAAACTCATACCACCGCCGGCATGGATGATACTGCCGGCGGTATTGATGAGGCCGCTGGTGGCCTCACTTTCCTGACAGGTCTGAAGAGAAAGCATGAATGAAGCCTAAAAATGGGGAAAAAGCAAGAAAATTAGGCCAAAAGCAAATTCAGGGGGATGACGTGAATTATTGGTCTCTTTTTTGACTTTTTAAGGGTATTTTAGACTAAATTAATTTTTTGGTGCAAATTATCTGTCTGAGCTATCACCAGACGCGTTATCGGACACGTCGAACTGAATTTTTCAAAAAATAAAATTTGTAGAGAATTTTTTATGGGTAATAAAAATTCTAAAAAGAATTTTTTATCATGAGGAATAAAATCAGGTATATGTCATCATCGTCTCGCGAGAGGGACTGTAAAATCCCGTGTTCACACTATGCAAAAGTTAGAACTCAAATTAAAAGTGCCAAGTGCTTCCAATAGCATCATCCAGCTTGCACCATGTTATAGTTTGGACACATCAAAGATGCACCCTTCTAATGTGTAAATAATGAATCTCATCCAATCAAATCGCTAGTGCAAAGAAGTATAAGCATCCATATAAACCTGTACAAGCCTACAAAAGACGTACGAATCCTCTTTTCAGATTCAAGATAACGTTCTCACCAGAGAGAAGCACAACAACAGTATAAAGACCTTTACATAGGCAATCCAGTCAGACTCATGTTTAACTTAAGCCTAGTCCCAAACCAAACGGTTCCCCAACAGGCATACGGATCTCATCCAAATCTTGGGGTCTCAGTTGGGCCAAGTCTTTTAATAATTTAGAGCTTTGAAAGTTTGGTTACTAGTCAATTCACTAGCAATTTAAGCCTTTATCAAAGAAGGATATGATAGCAATATCCTTGAGGAAAAGGATCAATTAAGGACCCAGACAAGTAGGAAAGGCATAGCCTAATCTAAGCTACTAGGGGTTCATATCCCTAGTGCTCATTATGAGTCTGGTCCTGTGCATCTGCTAGTAGGTCATCCCTATCTTTCATCACATGATCCTCTACCCCACCAGCATCGACAGCAGGTAGATCAGGATCCCTGGTCTCCGAAGCTCCTGCTATACTCCTAACGGTAATAATGATCTCCTCTACTCTCCACTTTATGTCCTGCTCAGCTCCCACCATCTAAGTGGCCACTGACGCCACCTAATCAGCTGAACTATCCTCCTCTAAAGAAGAATTGGATGGCATAGGTATCTACTTACCCTTAGCCATCCGAGCCAGCTCACCTTGTAACATCTTGACCTCAGCCCTCGCTCGAGAAGTCTCCACTCTAGCCCTCTCTAACTCCTCCTCCAATGGCCTAACCCGGTTAGCCTCAGCAACTACTCCTCTAGAAACCTTGCTCGCTCCTCAGAGGCATCTAAATCCTGAGCTAACTTACCACGCTCCATAGCCTACAGAGTCTGCATCGAAAACCAGGGGATCAGTACACATATATAAATGTTCATACATCATGCATAGTTTAGCTTTGAGTTTTGCAGATTTGAACTTACCACGAGGGTATCCTAAACCAACATCAGATCCAACGCCAGGAAGAAGCATAAGCCTCATTTGGGCATACACTATCCATCCATACTTGTGCAAGTTCACGAAAGGCTTATGAGTCCTCTTTTTAGATTCAAGACAAAGTTCTCACAAGGGTGAAGCACAACAAAGTTACAAATGCAATTATAAGGGCACGCTAGTCAAACTCGGGCTCCACTTAAACCTATCCCTAGCCATACGAGTCACCAGTAAGTATATGCATCCCATCCAATAACTTTCTCATAGGTCAGTATCAGGCATATGAGTCCCTTCCCATCAGATTCACCACCCTTATAGATCCTCTCCAATAGATCCTCTGCCATACGAGTCCAACTCTAGGGTAGATTAGTTTTCCAAGCAAAACTAGAACACCTCAGTAGCAGGACACATCATATCTAATTTGAGGCAAACCCCACTTCTCAAACCCCATTCTTTTAGCTAATTAAGGGTTAAACCCATAGCTCACCTTGATCTATGATTGAAGGGGCAAAAATTTTTGTTTTCATAAAGTCAATCAAGAATCAAGATAAGCCATGTTAAAGTAATTACTAACGTGAATACTTTTCATGTACAGGTTCATTCATGGGGAGGATCCCCAAGTGGTCAAAACATCAAGGGCCAATAATCCCCCAAAGACAAGAGATTCTTGCCCAAACCAAGGAAATGTTATCCTAAAAGAAATCCCTAACAGAAAAATCATCTAGGAAGACACCTCCCCGTCAAAGAAGTCAATTGGGGGGCATCCCTCCATTCCCCAGTAGTGGATACCATCGAGGGGCATCCCCCATCATCTAACACCCTAAGGGCACCCACCCTAGAGGCACTCCCCAAAGTTACACAATCGAGGGGCATCCCCTATCATCAAGCACCCTAGAGGGACTCCCCTATAGTGCTAGCCAGTAGAAGGGGCATACTTGGGGCACCCTAGTCTGAGTTAGGACCAACCCAACATCACTAAACTCAGTATTTTCTTTTAATTCAGGCAAGTCCCGACCTGCATATCTCAAAGTCTTACTGATCAACCTCTTTATCATGTGCAGGAATCTAAGGAGAGGTATCCGTGGGAAAAGAAGGAATTCCCCCAGCCACACTTGTGAGAACTGGATTTTAACGATCGTTCTCATAAAATAATGATGGGAGTTATATAATGCAATATCTTTCAGGTGTTGTCCACCAGAGGTGTTCCTCCTACTATAGAGTTGAGTTTAGCTAAAGTTTGGAGACCTAGTCTGCCCTTAGGGACCCATACGGGTGCTGCCTGGTGGTACGGATCCACTGGCAGACCTGTTTGGGTTATCCCTTCCATATGCCTGGAGGGACCTGTACGGGTCCCCTAGGACCCATACAGGTGGGGCCTCACCCGTACGGGTCCTCTTGTTGCCTCAACAAGCTCTTTTGGAAGGGAATCCTTTATTATTTTAGGAAAAGGCAGGTCATGAATGTGATTTATTGCATTCAGACCTCCTTTCCCCTATAAATAGGGCCCTTCTCTTCACATTTTCAACACACAGATTTTCATACAAAAATTACATTAAAATTCTAGCAATTTCTATAGGTATAGAAAAGGTATAGTGGGGGTATAGGAAGTATAAAATCGGGAGAAAACCCTTCCTTTGAGGTTTTATCCGCATTTTATCCATTCCTAGCTTCTTTTATTAGGATTTAGGGGAGGTTCTATCCACACAAATACTCACCTAAATTGTCCTATTTTCATCATCTACTTTACCTGGGCTCTCTGAACAGTAAAGGGATCATCTCAAAGAGGATTCACGCTGCAAAGGTAAAGCTCATGAGTTTTGAAGAGACTCACATCTTAGTTATTTATTTGTTATTATTCTCTATTTCTCCTGTTATATCTGTTCCTTTCATTTCTTGTTTCGGCTCTGGTCCTAACCTGTATGAGCCTTGTTGGCACCATATATCCCCAAAGATATCAAATTGGTGCGCCATACTCATATAGAGGGAAATCCCTCTTTATTTTTTTTTGCCATTAATTCATTAATCTATTAATCTGTAAACTAAACTGAATAGAGTTTCTTCTTGGATCAGACAGGACCCCGTACGGGTACACTATACCTTGTACCAATCCTCCTTAGTACTCGTATGAGGTCCCACCCACCCGTATGGGTACCCAGCCCCAGGTAGAGTTAGAACTCACGTTTATCTGGTTAAAAATCAAACCAACTCACCATTTGCCATGCGATCATTTTCACTAATAATTTGGTAAATCAACCCACAAAAGTTAAAATGTGTTTTCATAATAAAATATACTAAAGTGCTGATTTATGATGTGCCATAAACTGTGCTAACATCTGTGGATGCAGGGGAATTTATTTTCATTTTTGTTTTATAACTAAGAACAAATGTATAGGTTCTCTTTACAATTTCCCTTGGTTGTAATTTTTATCCCCCCATTTATTGCTTGTGCTTTATTTTAATATGTAAACGCATGTAATGAGTGAGAAAGAGTGTAGAAATAGGATTTCTATGATAATTCCCTAAATGACGAAAACTAAAACGGTTTTGCATGGTGAATGTAATTTTGAATCAACTAAATGAGAAATAAGTGGCTCATTAGATACCCGAATCTCTGATCCAATAGGTATGAGTCTCTCACCCAGAGGGAACTGTACCAAAACTCTTTCCCAAGTAGATAACTTGGGTGCCGACTCTATTAATTGTATCGAGATTTGGGTCTCGATTCTTTTATTCATTAAAATTGGCTTATTGTACAAACTTTAACTAAAAAATGTTTTGTCATGCCTAAATCCAACCAAACCCCCAATGGGCCCCACCTATCATACAGGCACTAAGGGAGACCCATATGTCATTGACACCTTACAATGACTACTCTGCTGGGGATATAATCTTTTAACTTGCAAAATTTTGGTTTGTTTAAAAGCTTAAGAGATTAAGATGAGAACAAAAAATCATTTACTTGATTCAACCTGCTTTTGTTTTCATCATTTGGGAAAATTATCACACTCTATCTTCTCATCTCCTTCTCTCTTTAGTTAGATGCGCTCTTCTTCTAGTGCTAGGTTAGGGTGCCCTATTATTTCCTCGACACTCACAACTGTGATTCCCATGACCCCCCGGGATATTGGCGACACCTTAGTTGGTGGAGCACTCATTGCCATCTCCCTCTAAAAGAGACTTGATGCGATGGAAACCTTCTACATCAACTTCCGATATGCCTCTACACCATTCTTATCGAAAGCCTTAGAATTTTACCTTCTAGGTACCCTAATTTCTATGTGAGATTAGACTAAGGAAGAATACCCTCAGACTCGATGGAAGAAATAAGGATAAAATCGATCGATTCGCATGTGTTGTGTTACGTACCCCTGTGATTAACCTTACCATGCCTCGTTGTATTTTATGCATGCATATTACATCCCATGCATGTACTGATCTCTTGGTTACCACCTCAGTGCAAGACCAAAAATCGGCAATCCCATCCAGCACTCATCCAGGTCTTTATCATGGCTCAGCTCAATCCATCAGTTCAAACAGCAAGCCCAATGCTCCGCATAGTTAGTAGTGGAACCCATTCACTCCGTCAAGAGGCTATCCTATAGTTTCATCGCAATAAGGATCTGAGTTGGCTATCGAACTTCGTAGTTATGCCAAAGGGGACAATCCTCCCTCATTTCATGGGTTTACCCTATGGCGTGTCCCACGACCAAATGGCTCATCCTATGACTCTTGATGATATCTCACCTTGGGGTACTCCTCTATTGAGCCTTTTCAAGAAATTGAAGAAATACCAATTGATTGATTATCTCCGATCGTATGTTTCGCTAAAATCTGAGGAGAGGGATAACTTCTGCATATATCATGTCAGTCCTGATCATCCAACTACGACATGTGAGGACCTCCTCAAAGGCATCACAACACTAATCGACAAAATAAAAGTCTATGAGCCCGAAGGAGAGAGGATAAAGTAGCCGTGATCAACTCAGGATTAGAAGAAAGTGAGGTATGGAAAAGCATCCTGGAAACTAAGAAAGCAAGAGAAGAACCATCCATGCTTGACCTTATAACTATCAGATAATGGATTGGGGAACCTGTCCATGACTACTTTCAGAGGTGGTTAACCATCGCAGTAGCCCTTAAAAGGAAACCTCGAGAGAAGGAATTAGCTGACCGGTTTATCTTCGGGGTTATCTCCTCATCTCTGTAAGATAGCATTTGTGAGTGCATACAAAACTATCCCTGAGAGCTACGAAGCAACTATAGAAGCAGAAAAATGTGCCAAACAAATGGAAGATAGTGACCCATCAAAGATTGAAGTAGACAAAGCCATTGATACTCTTACCACTTCAATTTACACTATTTTATGTTTGGGGGATAAGAAGAAGACATCGATTTAGGAAGCCTTGAGAAACCTGGCCTAAGCCATGAGGGTAGCTGTGGAAGATATGTTGACCAAGAAATAATTGCAAGACCTAGATCGCGACCCAACTCACATTCTGATAAGTGACCAAGAAGGCCATCCGCTTGAGGAGGATGACAATGCAATTATATGTAATGAAAATGATGTAGCCTTCGGGCATCCTAATGATAATGATAATGATTTTGCTTACTTGTTTAATGTTTTACCTAACGGCACCATGCATTCATCTGACCATACCCATAACATTTTTAGCATTCATGACACTTTATTGTATGACATTAATTTGGGTGACCCCTATTAAAAAAATAGAGATGATAAAAGTGCTTAGAAAACATGTTAACGCTTTTACTTGGTCCTACGAGGACATGCCCAGGGTAGATCGCTAAATTACCGAGCATCGCATCCCCTACTGATCCCAAGTTCAAACCAGTCAAGCAAAAGTTAAGAAGGTTACATCCAAGATGGGCCAATAAGATCAAAGCTGAAGTTACTAGATTACTGGAAGCTAAGTTTATTGAAGTAATTGAGTACCTGACATGGTTAGCAAATGTTGTCCCATTCCCTAAGAAAGATGGAAATGTCAAAATGTGTGTCGATTTTCGTGATTTGAACAAGGCATCCCCCAAGGATGACTTTCCATTACCACACATTGACGTATTGATGGACAGCGCTACTAGGGCTGCAATGTACTCATTCTTGGATGGGTTCTCTGGGTACAATCAAATCCTAATGGACATCATTGATAAGGTCAAGATGGCCTTCATCATAGAATGGGGAGTGTATTGTTATAAGGTAATGCCTTGTGGGCTGAAGAATGCAGGGGCAACCTATCAGAGAGCAGTAATAGCCTTATTGCATGACATGATCCATGAAGAGGTTAAGGTTTATGTAGATGGCATGCTAGTAAAATCTAACACAATAGAAGAGCACCCTGAGATTCTGGAGAGGTTCTTGACTATAATCGAGAAGTACAATTTGCGCTTGAATCCAAATAAGTGTGTGTTTGGGGTCACGCCTAGAAAACTCTTGGGACACATCGTCAGTCAGAGGGGAATCGAGGTCAACCCTGATAAGGTTAGAGCTATTCAAGAAGTGCCTATTCCTAGAACTGAAAGGGAAGTCAGGTCATTCCTTGGATCGATCTAGTAGGTGAGTCATTTCATTACAAAGTTAACGACCGTGTGTAAGCCAATCTTTAAGTTGTTGAGAAGGAAGTAGCCGATAGAATGGAATGAGCAATGCCAGATAGCATTTGACAGGATAAAGGCTTATCTCGTGAGCCCCTCAATTTTGAAGCCTCCAATGCCCGATAAGCCATTGATTCTCTATTTAGCCATAAAAGAGTCATCAGTAGGGGAAATGTTAGCCTAGGAACAAGAGGATAAGACCAAGCATGCCATCTACTATTTAAGCAAGAAGTTGTTAGAATATAAGAAGACCTGTACATCGATGGCATGGTTGACTAAGAAGTTGAGGCATTACTTCCAGTCCTATAAAATTCGGGCAGTTGTGAAGGTTGATCCAATGAAGTATCTCTGCCAATCCCCAACACTGGCAGGGGAACTCTCTCATTGGCTCCTATTACTGTCTGAGTTTGATATCGAGTATGTCATGAAGAAGGTCATTAAGGGGAGAGCAGTGGCTGAGTTTTTGGCAAGCCAACCCCTAGAGTTTGACTATGATGAAAATCTAGATTTCCCTAATGAACAATTAGCGAAAGTGAAGGCTGAGAAGGCTAAATGGACCATGTATTTTAATGGGGTGGTGAATCGAAAAGGCATAGGTCTTAGGGTAATCATCATTACACCATAAGGTGAGGTTATTCCCTAGAGTAAATAGTTAGAGTTTTTAGTCACTAATAATGGGGCTGAGTATGAAGCTTGTCTCTTCGGTCTTGATGCTCTCTTAAAGATAGGTGCAGGGGAAGTTAGGATAATGGGAGATTCCGTGTTAGTAATAAAGCATGTCATGGGAGAGTGGGAAATCAGGGAAGAGTCACTCCGGCCGTATGTGAAAGCAGTCTGGGATTTGTCAGCATGGTTCAACCAATACCTCTTTCAGTATATACCGAGGGATGAGAATTAGATGGTAGATTCCTTGGCTACCCTATCTTCTATGTGGGTAGGAGAAGAGGCTCAACCTATCCGTCTGCTTATAATAGAAATGGCTCATTCGCCATTTCATGAGAAGGCTCAGGTTATGGTTGTAGAGGAGCAAAAGGCCTATTGGTACGATGACATTAAGAGGATTCTAAGAGGAGGGAAGTGCCCCTAGGGGTCATTAGGTTCAGACCGTCTAACTCTCAAGAGATTAGCGACCCAGTTCAGACTAGTCAACGAAGATCTCTTTAAAAGAACATCTGAAGGTTTATTGTTGAGATGTTTGTCAGAAGAAGACTCTGGTACATTTGGGGGATTATGGCCCGCACATGAATGGGATGGCTCTAGCTAGAAAGATTCAGAGAATGCTGTACTACTAGACCATAATGAATGCCGACTGCGTCCATAAGGTTAGGAAATGTAATGAATGTCAGATTCACGGGGACATACAACATCTTCCTTCATCTGAACTTCACAATTTGTCTACTCCTTGGCCTTTCTCGGCATGGGGGATAGACATAATTAGTGAAATTCGGCCATTAACAACCAACGGTCATCGATTCATCATAGTTGCAGTTGAATATTTCTCAAAATGGGTAGAGGCTGAATCTTACACCAAGATTACAGCAAAAAAATGGCCTTGTTCATAGAGAGGCATATTTTTGCAAGATAATGAATTTCACACCACGTAGTTTCTGACAACGGAGTTCAATTTCAAGGGGCCATAGCTAAATTATTCGAGAAATTCAATATTGAGCATCACAGATCTTCTCCATATAGGCCACAAGCTAACGGGGCAGTCGAGGCTGCCAATAAGTCAATCAAAAAGATTTTGTCAAAGACAGTGGCTACATATAGATATTAGGCTGATAAACTTCCATTTCGCAGTTTGGGGCTAGAGAACCAGTGTAAGAACTCCCATCGATCAAACAACTTTCTCCTTGGTATATGGAATGGAAGCTGTATTATCGATTGAAATAGAAGTAAGATCCCTAAGAGTGGCACTTGAATCGCAGTTAAAAGAGTCAGATTGGGCAAGGGCCAGGTATGAACTAGTTAAATGCAATAGATGAAAAGTGGGTCAAGGCACTTGACCATCTCCAGATGTACCAACAGTGCATGGCTCGAGCCTATAATAATAGAATCAGATACCCAAAACAACCTCTCTAAGTCGGTGATCTTGTCCTCAAGCAGCTGCGCCAGGCCAACATCGACGCTAGGGGCAAGTTCAGTCCTAATTGGGAAGGGCCATTTGTCCTGAAGAAAGTCCTCGGTAAAGGAGGAATCAAGCTTATGGATATGGAAGGAAATGAGTTCATGAATCCAGTAAATAAAGATAGGCTCAAGCGTTATCATGTCTAGGTTAAAAGAATTAAATCATAAAAAAGCAGTACAAAGAATAAAGGAAATAACGAATAAATCACCCGGCGAGCGATCCTCTACTACTCGGGTAAAAATTAGGGTGCAGTCCGCTGATCGGTATCCTGTAAATTGGTCAGGCAAAAATTAGGGCACTCCAATGCAAATAAAGCCCGCTAAGCTGAAAACCCAAAAAGGATGGCTTAGGCAAAAGTTAGGGCTCCGAGAGAAAAATATCAGTTGTTTTTTGGAAAATTTGTAAAAGGCCAGTAGGCAGTAGGGGTTAACCATTGGAAATTGTTACCATTGCCTATGTACTTAAATTAATCTCATCAATGAAAATGTCATGATTTTGCTAAGAATCTTGGTCTTATGAATGCATGCATGTCTTTAGGTGCATTAATCGCTGGTATGTGAACATCAATTTTTCTCTACGTGTTACGCATCATTATTTTCGTCTTTACCATACATTTGCAATATTCAGATTAGCCTGCTGGATTGAAAACCCAAAAGGGCAGTCCAGGCAAAAGTTAAGGCAAAAAGAAAAGTCTATTGGATTGAGCCATCGAGGACAATTCAGGCAAAAATTAAGATAGCCTGCGAGATCAAAAACCCAAAAGGGCAGTCTCGGCAAAAATTAAGGCAAAAAGAAAAAGAAAAGCTTGCTAGGTTGAAAACCCGAAAGGGCGGTCTAGGCAAAAGTTAAAGCTAAAAAGAAAAAGTCCGCTGGGCTGAGCCATCAGGACAGTTCAGGCAAAAATTAGGGCAAAAAGAAATAAAAAATAAATGTTCGATAGGTCACCTCACGTCGAGGGGCCTATGCAAAAGTTAGAACATCACTCGGTCCCCTCACTATGACATCACTAGACAAAATACGGGTTCACAAGGCAACAATACTTGACAATCTCAATTCAAGAAAAGTCAATATACATAATAGTCAAATATCAAAAGTACGAATTCAAAAGTTTACAATCAAAAAAAGCCACGCAGGGCCCAAAAAGTATCAAATAATTCAGAATAAATTCATAATCTAAGCTGTCGGGGGATCCTATCCCTAGCACCCTCCTGAGGCTGATCCTGAGTATCCGCTAGTAGATAATCCACATCTATGGTCATATGGTCATCGGTGTCACCGATATCTGCAGCTGGCTGGGTGGGGGCCCTAGTCCTCGAGGTCCCTATAGCAGCCCCATGTTAGGAAACAATGATCCGAAATACAATCATTCTGGATCAGGTTTGAAGAAAATAAAACACCTAAGTGTAAAAGAGCCTAAGTAATTGCATCCGGATATAAATCCAAATCATCCAGAGTCCAAGACAAGTGAAGACAAACACCTAAGCATTAATGGAATCATCCGGTTAAAGTTTGGAAAGGAAACAAACTCTTAACCATTCAAGATCAGCATCCGGAAGATCTGATTGCTAAGCATCCGGATTAAGATAGATCCATAAATATTGAGTCTGAAGTCATCTGAAAGACTCAGATATCAAGATAATGGGAAAAGCTTCAAAGATAACTTTTCCCTCCACCTTTTTAGTCTATAAAGTCAAGATCCTTTCCCCATAAGTAAGACAAAAGAGACAGCTTGCACTTTTTAAAAAAAGGACAAAAGGACTGACACCGAAACGAAAAAGTTAATAGCCTTTTTCACCTAGATAAATAAGGAGGCGCATGGAGCTCACACCAAAAAGCTAATGGTATAAAAGTTAGTGTGACACTAAAAAACAAAGAAAATGATCACTGACATCTTTTCAGCCTCAATCCCAAGGATTCAAACGGGTCAAATTACTATCTAACAGATTGATCAATGGCTCCAGAAGTGCAACATTTCACCTGATCAATGATGAAGATTAATTTGAGCTTACCAACCCATAACGGCTACATTTATGATAGAAGCCTATAAAAGGGAAGCTTCACAAGTTGAGAAGGTGCTGGTTGATTTCACAAAAGCATATACAAGAGAATTTGCTAGAGAACAATCAGATTCACAAATCCCTCCAAGAACCAAGTCATTCAAAATCAGTTTGTAAGGATTCCTTAGTGAGTTATAAACTTAAGGAAGTCCAAAACCCAAACCTTTGTTAAAAACTAAAGTGTAAAAGATCTCCTACTTGGGTGAGTTGTGAGAGTGGGATATAGCTTGAAGTTGGTGCTTTGAGTGGGATCTCCCTATAGTACTCAACTTAGATTTGGGGTAGAAGTCTAAGTGGTATATCCTGCTAAAGATAAAAGGACTCAGCGAGGAGTTGGTGCTTCTAGTGGTATATCCTACATCCGGAAGGGGTACCATCCAGAGACAAACTATAAGGCTTGATTTCTGCCAGTTGGAAAGAAATCACACTAGTGGAAAAGCTCAAAGGAAGGAACCTTTAGGGACTGGACCTAGGCGGGGCTGAACTAGTATAAATCACCGTGTTTGATTTTCTTTAACTCTTTATTTATATGTACATCATACCGTATATTTGCATCATCCAGATCCATAACATCCGGAAGCCATCAAATATGCTACATAAGACTTTTTAAAGTCTGTTAATTCATTGAAAAAGGGTCATTCACCCCTTCTGATCTTATATAGACCCTTATAGGGACCAATAAGTGGTATCAGAGCAAGTGCTCAAACTAGAGATCTAACTATCTCACGATAAAGGTCCATATATTTTGATCTAAGAGTCAAAATGAGTTTCTAAAACTCACAGCTCCTTTCGGAGGGTATGTCTATTACCCATCCTCCACTCTTCACCGATGAACACTACACATTCTGGAAAAATCGGATGAATAATTTAATTCGGGCTCAAAGCATGATGGCATAGATGGCCCATATGAGCCTATGCATGAGGTAGATGGTTTGACCACCCGTAAGCCCTCGAGCTTATGGGATGAAAATGATTATAAAAGATTGCATGAAAATGCAAATGCTATTAACATACTTTATTGTGCTCTTAGTGCAGCTGAATTCAACAAAATATCTGGATGTGAGAATGCATAGGAAATCTGGTAGAAACTGGAAGTGACCTACAAGGGAACAAACAAGGTCAAAGAAGATAAGATAGATCTACTTCAACAAAAGCTTGAAACTTTCCAGAAGGAGTCCATCAGCAGCATGAATGCTAGATATACAAATCTAGTGAATGAGATGAAGAGGCTGGGAAAGGAGATATCTGAAGTGGATATGGTCAAGAAAATACTCCAGAGTCTCACCAAAGAGTGGGATAACAAGAAGACTGCCATTGAGGAAGCTCATGACCTAAACTTTTATAGTTATGATGAGCTTATTGGCAATCTCTTGACTCAAGAGCTATCTATAAGAGATATAGTCAACAGGAGAAGAAGCCTGAAGAGAAGAAGAAAGCCATTGCACTTAAGGCAGAATCCACTGGATCAACTTCATTCGGAGAAGAAAAGCAAATCAGTAAGGCTCAAAGTACCAAGGAGCAACTAGCTCTATTAACTAGACAGCTCAACAGGTTTATATAAAAGAAAGGAAGGAGGAAGTCCAAAAAGTATGAATCCCAAAGACTAAGGGAAGGTACATTCAGAAGGGATAAGCCTAGAAAGAATCTGGATGAAAAGAAGAACCCGGAAAAAGAAGCTGCCTACTTTGAATGTGGGGAGAAAGGCCACTTCAGAACAAAATGCCCTAAGCTCAAAAGAACTAAGAAGCACAAGAAGAAGGCAATGGTAGCTACCTAGAGCAATAGTGAGGAAATTAGCAGCTTATCTTCAACAGAAGAGGAAGAGACTGCCAACTGTGCATTCATGGCACTAACTGATCCGAAAGCAGAGCAATCTGGAAAGAATGTCTCAAAGGAAGATATAGTGCAAATTGAAGAATCAGAATCAGAAACAACAAATGCTGATGTAAACTCTTATTCTAATTCTACTTCTAACTTTTACCTTGCTAGAGCTTTAGCTATTGTGATCAAGAGTGTGAAGAAGAACACCAAAGCAATCAAGTCCTTGAGACGACAAGTGTTGAAAATTGCTGAAGACAATGAAGCATTGGCACACGATGTCAACTTGATCAGAATGACAAACCACATTGATGAAGTTGAAGAAAACTTCCTGAGAAATCAAGTGCAGATATTAAGTGCTAACTTGATGTGGTTAGATAGGGAGCTACCCCTAATATAGGAAGCATCCAGAAGGAGTTCAAACCCTCCTCAACCAAGAAGGAATCCAAAATAGAATACACAAAGAAATCAGTACCAAGCTGCAAAAGTGAAGGAGGTTAGCAGGCAACTACAAGCCCAAAGATATACTGATGCACAAGAAGGAAAGGCTAAGGCAGTATACAATCAGCAATCTACCAAACAAAGAAGGAATAGTGTAGTAGAAGTTCCTCCTCTAGCCAGCTTCTGAATACACTCTGGACCATCAACAAGTGTACAAAAAGCTGGATACAAAGGGAACTATGGGAAGGAGGATCTTGAAAAGATTAAAAAGAAGCAGGAGCAGAGCAGACCCATCTTAGGGTGTAGGTTTTGTGGGAAAAACAATCATATTACTAAATTATGTAGATTAAAAAATGGTTATTATGATGTCAATCCTTGGCCTGAGATGGTTATTAACCCGAGAGGACCCAAATTTGATTAGGTACCCAAACCCACTTGATCTGTTTTATAGGTATGCCTTAGATCCACAGTAGATTAACACACTTAGTACATTGATAGTAGATGCTCAAGGCACATGACAAGTGATGAGAAGGCCTTCATCATATTAACCCAGAAGAAGGGAGGCAAAGTGAGCTTTGAAGATAATAAAAAGGACATATCATTAGACATGGAACCATTGGATCTAAATTGAAAACAAAAGATGTCTCACTGGTTGATGGACTGAAGTTCAACTTACTCAGTGTAGCCCAACTTTGTGACAAAGGAAGAAAAGTCACATTTGATTTCGGAGGCTACTGAATCTATGATAGTAAGTCTAATCAACTCATTCTTTATGCACCTAGAGTAAATAATGTCTATTCTCTTAACATTAAAAATGAGAAAAAGAATATCTGCTTGGTGTCTAAACAAGAAGAATCATGGCTATGGCACTAGAGGTTGGGACATGTTAGCATGAACCTCCTATCCAAACTAGCCAAAAAGGAATTGGCAGTAGGTTTGCCTAAGGTTGCTTTTGACGAGGATCATCTATGCAGTGCATGTCAACTAGGTAAACAGCATAAGAAAAGTTTCCCTTCCATCTCTTACATTCCTTCCAAAAGAGTACTTGAGCTCTTACACATAGATCTCTTTGGTCCAATTAAACCATTGAGTTTAGGTAGAATAGAATACACTATAGTCATTGTGGATGATTATTGTCAATATACCTGGGTTCTCTTGCTAGCAAGCAAAGATGAAGCCTTTGACCAATTCTCAAAAACATTCATCCGGATAGAAGTAGAACGGGGCATAAGCATCGCACGCATCCGGAGTGATACTGGTGGTGAGATAAAAAATAAGCATTTTGCTGAATTTTGTGACTCCAAGGGCATTGAACATAACTTCTCTATCCCTCACACCACTCAATAAAAAGGACTTGTTGAGAGAAAGAACAAGACCATAGTAGAAATGGCTAGAACAATGCTAAATGAAAATTGTTTGCCAAAATATTTTTGGGATGAGGCTGTAAATACAACATGCTATATTTTGAATAGAGCTCTTATTAGAAAGACCACAGAAAAGACCCCATATGAAATCTGGAAGGGAAGAAAACCCAAAATTGGGTACTTTAAGGCTTTTGGATGTAAATGCTATATCCTAAATGATAGAGAGCAACTAGGAAAATTTGATCCTAAATCTTATGAAGCAATTTTCCTTGGCTACTCAACACATAGTAAGGCTTATAGAGTCTTCAACAAACTAACCCAAACTATCGTAGAGTCTATACATGTAGATTTTGATGAGACTAACCATGCAGGTAAGAGAAGTTCCACTCTAGAAGATCCAATTCCAGAAGCTAAAAAATCTGGAGAAAAGAAGGAAGCAAAAATTCCTGAGTCATTCCAAATCAATAAGTATAAAGAAGAAGATGAAGGAAAATCCTTTGATCCAGAAGTACAACAAGTTAATCTCAACCCATAAGAGATTGACTTCAATGAAGGTCAAGAAGAAGTAGTTGAGGCAGAAGTGGAACAAGCTCCAATCCAACATGAAGGCTTACAAAGGGAAATCCGGACTCACAGAAATCATCCAGTAGAAGCTATTTTGGATAATGTCCAAAATCCACTCAGAACCAGAGGACAAATCAATAGAATGATGAGCCATGCTGCTTTTGTCTCTCTCATTGAGCCAAAAAAATTTCAAGATGCTGAAGGGGAGGAAAGTTGGATGATGGCAATGCAAGAAGAGCTAGATCAATTCACTAGGAATGATGTATGATTTCTAGTGGGACCTTTGAAGGGAAAATCAATCATTGGTGCCAAATGGGTATTCCGGAATAGGCTAGATGAATTCGGAGTTATGGTAAGGAGCAAAGCAAGATTGGTTGCCCAAGGCTACAACCAACATGAAGGGATTGACTTTGAAGAAACATTTGATCCAGTAGCAAGACTGGAGGCAATCCGAATCTTATGTACTTTTACATCATTCATGGGATTCATATTGTTTCAAATGGATGTCAAAAGTGCATTTCTCAATGGAGTTATCTGGGAAGAAGTCTATGTGAAGCAGCCACCTAGATTTGAAGATTCAAAGCATCTGGATAATGTCTACAAGTTGAAAAAGGCCCTCTATGGATTAAAGCAAGCACTTAGGGCTTGGTATGAGAGACTCACAACCTTTCTCATATCCAAGGGATATATCCGAGGTAAAGCAGATATAACCCTCTTCATCAAGAAAAAGAAGAATGATATTATTCTAGTTCAAATTTATGTGGATGATATCATATTTAAGGCAATAGATGAAAGGATGTGTGAAGAATTCGGCTCTTAAATGTAGAAAGAATTTGAGATGTCCATGATGGGAGAACTCAATTTCTTCCTTGGTTTACAAATCAAGCAAAGTCCGGATGAGATTTTCACTAGCCAATCAAAGTATACTAAGGAGATCTTGAAGAAGTTTGAAATGGACAAGAGAAAGCCAATGTCTACTCCAATGGGATGAGATACAGTCCTATCTAAGGATTGTAAAGGAGAGGATGTTGATTAAAAGCTCTATAGATGAATGATTGGTTCAATTCTGTACTTGATAACAAGCAGGCTAGACATACATTACACAGTCTATTACTGTGCAAGGTACCAAGCCAATCCTAAGGATTCTCATCTCAAGGCGGTTAAAAGGATTATTAGATACCTCTTAGGAACCATTAAAGTTAGGCTATGGTATCCCAGTAATGGAGATTTCACACTCCAAGGCTTTACTGATGCTGACTATGGTAGAGACACTCTTCAAAGGAAGAGTACATCCAGAGGTTGCCATTTCCTTGGAAATTGGCTAGTATCATGGTACAGCAAGAAGCAAACTTTACTTGCTTTATCAATAATAAAATAGAATATATGGCAGCTGGAAGTTGTGTAGCTCAACTCCTTTAGATCAAGCAATAGCTAGAAGATTATGGAGTTCAATCCGGATGTGTGGATGTTATGTGTGACAACAAGAGTGCTATTGATGTGTCAAAGAATCCAGTACTCCATAGCAGGATGAAGCATGTCAATATAAGGCATCATTTCATCCAGGATAATGTAATGAAAAAGGATGTTGCTCTGGTATATATCCCAACCAATGAGCAAAGAGCAGATATCTTTCCTAAACCATTAAGTAAAGATCAATTTGGCAAGTTGAGGGAATCAATTGGGATGTCTAATCCAATTTGAAGAAAATCCGAAAGACAATCCAAGGTAAGGATGAATCCCTGGTGAGACAAGGAATCCGAAAGAGTAGAAGATTTAAAGAAAGCTCCACTCCGGAGGAATGAGTGCCACTTCAGCAGACAAGATAGGATACATGGCAGTAAAGGCGCTGAAAAGTAAATGTCCCTTTTTGAATTTCAAACGTCTATTGGGTGCTACACGCGCGGTAAATTTAATAGTTAAATTTTAAAATAAACCATTCCCATTCTCCGATTAAACTGAAACTACCTCTCTCTTAAAATCCCCGATTGCCATGTTATCAATCCAGCCAAATTAACAGCATCCAGATTACTAAATTACCCTCATCTTGAAAAATCTATATAAACCCATCAAATTTTCCTCTCTCCTTCATGCAAGCAACTTATCTACTATTACTCTGCAAAAATCAAATCACAAACCCTAAATTCCTTCAATCTCATAAATGACTGCAATCATGATAAGTGAAGGACCAAAATTGCTTCCCTAAATGAATTTTGTTGATGAATCTAATCTTAATGACAACGACTTCATACCTATAAACTGTAAACCCTCCAACTCTGTAATTCCCACTGATTATTTGGGAGATAACTTCTTTTTAGAGACAGACCCTCATTCAAAACTTATCGAAGACCAGCACATGGGAGATTTCCTAGAGATAAAATGTCCAACCTACCTAGATCTTGTAAGGGAATTCTACTCAAATCTCAGAGCACACTCATTTCATGATGCTCTAAGAACCACAGTCCAGGGGAAGGTAATTACTATAACTCCGGGGTTCTTTAAAAGATTTCTCAACATGAAAAATGAAGGGGTTCAGCTTAGAAGTGATGGAGATAAACTGGAAGTCAAGTATGAACCCAAGCAGTGGCTGCATCCTAACTATTTTAGGGATAAATGTTCAATATACTTCTCGAAAGTACCAAGATACCTCCAGCATGCACTTGTAAAATTGGTGCTTATCCGGAGGGGCTCTCTCACCATATTATCATCGTTCCAGCACTATATCTTACAACATTGGATGGAGAGTAGAGTGGTTAATATGCTGGTACTAATCATCCACTACTTGAGGCAACACAGGAATTCTCATGGCCGCCTTATCACTTAGATCTTAATTGCTAATGAAGTAAACTTAACCATATTCCAGATTGTGAAAGGTAAAGAAATCCTGGAAAAGAACTTCAGGAAGCAGAGTTTTAGGGAGACTTGGAATGAGGATAAGGCCAAAAAGCTACGGGATGGTAAGAAGGCGAGGGATAGAAAAGTTGTGGGTCTGGTGGAAGCAACTCCGGTTCCTAAGAAAGCAAGGACCAATAAACCAAAGGCATAGAAGGAACTGGCCTTGGTTCTATCTAAGGAAGTTAATGAGGATGCTTTGTCCTTAACCCAACTAATGGCCAAATCTCTAGCCAAAAAGCCAAGAGGAAGACTAATTAAAGATGCAGATAAACTAAAGAAACCTGTATGTGAGCTAGAGGCAAGAGAAACCATTGTAGTGGCTGCTGCTGCCATTAGAGAAGGGTACCAAAAGGGGCAGAAAAGGAAAATAAAAGATATGCTAATAGAAGAGCATGAGTCTGATAGTGGGGAGATAAGGGATGAGGAACCTGCTCCCAAGAAGTAACTCTAGAAGAGAGGATTGACCTTTATCGAGGCCTTAAAGGCACAGAAAGCTAGAGCCAAACTCCCAATCTGGAAATCTGGATCTCGAATAACCATAAGGGAACCATCTCCCAAAACAACCTCTCCCATTGAATCCGGAAAAGGGAAGAAGATTATGCTATTAACCAAAGAGCTAATCCCGGAAGATAACATATTCCCGGATGATCCCCAATTTGCTGAGATAACGTCAGCTGTAAAAGATAATCAGAAGATCAATCTTCTGATAAAGGAGGGACCTGAAGGCTCATCCGGTATAACTACATCAAACATCCCACCAGTCCTCATTTCATCAAAGGATCTGGGGCTTCTCAAACAAGCAAATTACTAGGAAGAGGATTTAGTGCATTTCCAAGCTAGATTCGGACCTCTTCTTGAAAACTTGCTGAATGTGAACCCAAAAGTGGTAGAGCTAGAAAGCCCTGAAAAGGCAATTAAAGGAAGTGGTGAGGACAATTCCACCATTTCGGGACAAGAAATGATCATAGTAGCAAGTCCTCTATAGGCATTGGCAGGGGTGACTGAGGACATTACCAGTCATCCAGGGGTTGTGGAGGTTGAGGAAGAAAGTATAGAAGTAGCTATTCTGAACCAATTGCCATCTATTGAGGTAATTCCCAGCTCAGTATCATTTGATATTAATGCTGACTTTAGTGTTGGAACAGAAGATGAACATAGGGACAACTTAGATGCACATTATCCAATTGCATCTAAGGATCAGGAGTCCAACCCGAAACATAAAGCTCTGGAGGAGGGACATAGTCTGAGATCTAATGAGAATGCTCCTAAAGTGGACTCAAAGGGCAAGGCTAGGCTGGAAGAAGAGCATAAAGGAGAAAAAGAAAGATCTGATGAGACCGAAAGCAGCTCTAAACCCGAAACCCCTCTAGCAAGCCCAATCAAAATTCCTGCTACCAATGAAAATCCAACACGTGCTATAAAGATATCCACAACACTCAAAATCCTTCAAGATGCTACTCATGAGGAGCATGAGGAGTGCTACATCAAACAAAGCCTCCGGAACATCTGAAAACATCTAAAAGCTGTGGAAAAGGTGCTTCTTGAGGAATTCTAACCTTTATACTTGAAAAGGGAGCTTGAGGTGATTAAAGGGGATATTCAGAAAGTATCAGAGAAAGTGGAGGACTTTCTACTGCTGATTTAGTGGCAGAAGTCTCTCTTGCCATGATCAAACCAATTCTTGAGCAATTCAACATAAATATCGCCGAAGCTAACAGATCTGCAGATCAGGCCAACACAGTGGCCACAATCAAATGTGCTATGACCTTAGATAAAGTCACATATATGTCTACTAAACTTAAGGAGTACACTGATAAAAAGTTTGAAAGCTTGCTAAAATTCATTCCGGATGTTGTTACTAAGGGAGAAAAGGACATTGCTTCTATACTTCAACTGCAAAATAAGGAGCATCAAGCTGCATAGGAAATGCTCACAAATTTCCTTGATGAAGCTCTCCCAGAACTGTTAAAGAAGTAAGTGGATGAAATCAGTGAAGATAGTGGAAGCCACTCTTTTAGAACCAATAACTTGATAAAATCTCTCCAAGAGGCTTTCTATAAAGATCTCACTATGCTTAGCTCCAGCATCCATAATGTCTGGTGAGATATATGCAACGACATTGATGCTCTAAAGTCAGGTATGGCTAATCTTTCACTCTCCTCTCCAGATCTTCCTCCTCCTCCCAAGACAGCCTTGTCCTTCCAGTGGTCAACGATCTTGTCAAACATTTAGGTGACACTGGATTCTTTGGATACAAATGCATGTTAACTCTTCTCAAATGTATGTTTCCCTATTTTGATAAAAAAGATCAAGCCCATGCACTCACAATGATTTCGGACATGATAAAGTCCTACAAAGAGCTCTGGGCATTTCTAAAGCCTTATTAACTTCTTCCGGCCACTGTAGAAATAATTTTTGAAAAACTCATACAAGGCAATATAGATTATTCAATCTACTCTGAAGCATGGCAGAAAAGCTGGGACAAGCGATCATACATGGTAATAGACCCCCTCTAGGATGAAAACAATAAGGGGGAGAAAAGTTCAATCAGTAAAGGCAAAGGAGGAGAAGATATGAATATAGATAAGTAAATGTGTAGCTAGCTTTTGATCTTATGTAAAAACCTTGTAATAGCCAGCTTAGCCAATTTTCACTTATATGTACTATGTATTTGTAATTCTGGATTTCATTGATGTTAACCATTGTTAACAGCAGAAGTATATATATAGTGAAACACATTTACATAAAAATTGCTTCTAAGTACAATCTGTAATTGTACTTCAAAAATATAGAAGCCAAAAATGCAAAGATATTGGAGGAGTAGGATGCTTAGATTATGGGGGAGTAAAAATTTGTAAATGACTAAGTATCAAGAATCATACTTAGCTCATATAAACTACTTTCCTTATGCTTAGTTGTCTTTAGGTTTTTGTTTCCATCAAATGGGGGAGATTGTTAGCAAACAATGATCTGGAACACAATCAATCCGGATTAAGTTTGAAGAAAACAAAATACCTAAGTATAAAAGAACCTAAGTAATTGCATCCGGATACAAATCCAAATCATCCAGAGTCCAAGATAAGTGAAGACAAACACCTAAGCATTAATGGAAGCATCCGATTAAAATTTGGAAAGGAAACAAACTGTTAAGCATTCAAGATCAGCATCCGAAAGATCTAATTAATAAGCACCCGGATAAAGACAGATCCAGAAATATTGAGTCTGAAGTCATCTAGAAGACTCATATATCAAGACAGTGGGAAAAGCTTAAAAGATAACTTTTCCCTCCACCTTTTTGGTCTACAAAGTCAAAGATCCTTTCACTATAAGTAAGACAAAAGAGACAGCTTGCACTTTTTAGAAAAAGGATGAAAGGATTGACATCGGACAGAAAAAGTTAACAGCCTTTTTCACCTAGACCAATAAGGAGGCGCGTGGAGCTCACACCAAAAAGCTAATGGTATAAAAGCTAGTGTGACACTAAAAAACAAGGAAAATGATCACTGACATCTTTTCAGCCTCAATCCCAAGGATTCAAACGGGTCAAATTACTATTTAACAGATTGATCAATGGCTCCGGAAGCGCCACATTTCACCTGATCAACGATAAAGATTAATTTCAGCTTACCAACCCACAACGGCTACATTTATGATAGAAGCCGATAAAAGGAAAGCTCCATAAGTTGAGAAGGTGCTGGTTGATTTCTCAAAAGCATATATAAGAGAATTTACTAGAGAACAATCAGATTCACAAATCCCTCCAAGAACCAAGTCATTCAAAATCAATTTGTAAGGATTCCTAAGTGAGTTATAAACTTAAGGAAGTCCAAAACCAAAGCCTTTGTTAAAAACCAGAGTGTAAATGATCTCCTACTTGGGTGAGTAGTGAGAGTGGGATATAGCTTGAAGTAGGTGCTTTGAGTGGGATCTTCCTGTAGGACTCAACTTAGATTTGGGACAGAAGTCTAAGTGGTATATCCTGTTAAAGACAAAAGGACTCAGCTAGGAGTTGGTGCTTCTAGTGGTATATCCTACATCAGAAGGGGGTACCATCTGGAGATAAACTGTAAGGCTTGATTTCTGCCAGTTGGAAAGAAATCACACTAGTGGAAAAGATCAAAGGAAGGAACCTTTGAGGACTGGACGTAGGCGGGGTCGAACTAGTATAAATCATCGTGTTTGATTTTCTTTAACTCTTTATTTATATGTGCATCATATTGTATATTAGCATCATCCGGATCCATAACATCTAGAAGCCATCAAACGCACTACACAAGAATTTTCATAGTCTGTTAATTCTGCGAAAAAGGGTCATTCACCCCCCTCTGACCTTATGTAGACCCTCATAAGGACCAACACCCCAGTAGCGTCACGCCCCTCAACATGCCGATCTGCGCCTCTCTGAGTCATTAGATATGTAAAAAGATCATCCCCATACTCATCATCAGAAGGGACTGAAGTCTGTCTGTACTTAGTCATCCTCGCCAACTAACCCCTCAGCGTCTCAATCTCGGCCCTTGTCCGAGTAGTCTCGACCCTAGCCTGATCAGCCTCAGTAGTGGCATCCATAGCTGTTCCTCTAGAAATCTGGCTCTTTCCTTTCAAGCATCCAAATCTTAAGCGGACTTGCTCCGCTCCATGGCCAACAAAGTCTGCAATGAATATCTTGAGATTAGTACACATATATAAATGTCATGGCATGCATGTATAGTTTGTTAAAATTTTGCAGGTAAAAGGAAATTACTGAAGCTAAAGCATCTTGGGCCAACAGTAGATCCCGCATTGAAAAATAATGGCCTAAAAAATGGTCACCTGAAAAGAAAGGGTCACATCAGGATAAGACGTCTTAAGTAGTAATTGACAAAGACAAAGGTAAAGGATTCCTTACATGAGTAGAGCTGGAAAGAGTGAAACTAATAGGCTGGACCGACTCCTCGAGCTTCTTGATAGCTGGATTCCCCGAATGGTCAAGGAGCAGAAAGAAAGTATCCAACTCAGCCCGGAGAATGCCCTCCCTCATAGACCTAGAAGCCCGAGAATGCTTTGTTGGCGGCTCAAGGGCGACAGCAGCAGTAGTGAAAGATCTCTTTCGCATGGAAGCAGGAGGCTGTAGCAACAAATAATCATGCTTAAGTTCACAGTTGATTTCAAAAAACAACGAAGTATTCACGAAGGCCAAGTTAGAGACATACCTGAGAAGAAGGGGTAACAGACCTAGCCAACCCCTAGGTACTCTACACTATGGATGGACCCCTGTGGTCACCCCTTGGTTATCCCTCCTCGTCATCATCATCATCATCATTATCCAGACTGTCGCTCTAGTGAAACTCTAGGGGCTCATCCTCATGGTGGATCCTATCACAGGGTAGAAGGAGGGAGGAATCAATAAACTTAGAGTAATGGCACTTAACAGATGGCACACGAGCTCTATTGCCCAATAAATATAGCCCCTGATTGGTCCCTGGCATGAGATGAGGCCAAAAGACGCCCGTAGGGATTAGGGGAGGAATCAGTCTCTCCACCATGGTACTGGTCCGCCACCCTTAGACCCGCTCGCTGAAATACCACTCATAGGAGAGTGGTGACTCTAGGATAAAGTGATGGTCATCTACACTGGCCCGCATCTACTCGATGGCTCCACATGTAGCCAATCTCTCCCATGGATCTCGAATGACCTGCATAAAATAAATGCACTGTAAGTATCACAACCTAGTGAATACAATTTCTACTAATGGTTTGTTGAAATTTAAAATGCAGGTTTAGTAGAAGAAATTTACCCGATCTGAGCCCAGTTGGCATAAGAACTCTCGGTACTGCGCTGTGGTCAGGGGCTAATTTTGCGAAGGCCCCATCCAACTAGATATGATGTGCGGCGCCTTAGGCTGCAGGGGCAAGTCTGGTCTAGGAATCAACCTATGCTCAAAAGCCTAAATCTGCAAGACAAAGCAAGGATTAGTTGCAACACAAGTTCAGACAAAGGGCTAAAGTATAAGAGATTAGTTTAGAATTTACCAGCAGTATCAGATGGCAGATCTTTAGCTCAAATTGCTCACCCCAAACCCCGACATCCAATCCATAGTACAGCTGTGCCAAAATAGCCCGACATCGGTTCTTGCCTGGCACAGCTGCGAGATTCTCCATGGTAGAGAGCAAACTATAGTTGAGGTTGTTCGAGTAGACGGGGAAGAAGATGGTGGTAAGAAATGTCAACAAGAATGACCGGGCATACTGGTCCCTCCTTCAGCCATAATGGGACTCGGCTGCCTGATCTAGTAAGCATGCAAATCCCCATACTTAAGCTTATTCGTCCCGCCCGGACTAAGCCCAAGTAGTCTGGTAATGTAGTCCTTCACCTTAGGCCGAGAATGCCATCGATCGGCATAAACATCAAAGTGGACCACATCACCGCTCCACTCCAGGCCCGTCATGGCACACACATTCGAGGGAGCGATAATGACCTCCTCGATAGGCTAGTGAAAAGTATAGGTCATCTTCAACCACCTCTCAGTCAAAGCTAAAACAACACCAGGTGCCAATGTCTTAGGGCCCTGAGGAATGGCCCTGATAATATTGTTGAAGCTGAAGGAATTAATGCGGGTCAGCAGCTCCGTATCCCTTGCAGCACGAATCTCCTCATACCATTTCCCATAGAAGCTCAAAGCCCCTATAGTCTTGTATTGGAACTACAAAGACAGAAGTATAGTTTAGCAGGGTTAGAATACAATAGTCAAGCAAGAAAATAGAAAAGGATTGCAGAAATCAAAGAAAACAACATTCTATCCCTAAGGACGGGACCCATACGGGTAGGCCCAACCCGTACAGGTCCATGAGCAGAACGCGTATTAAAAACAGGACCCATACGGGTCCACCCTCACCCTTATGGGTCCCCTGCAAGCAGTCCCTATACGGGCAAAACTCCCAAAAATCCAAACCATCCAATTTCAACCAAAGTTCATCAAAGACTATCCTAAAAGCACTAAGCTAAAGTTACATGGATCAGGCTTTATTCTAAAGTCTAAAACACCCTATTCATGCGAAAATCCAAGAAATCGCCAAAGTTTGAAATTGGAAAATGGGGAATCAAGCGAAGATACCTGGAGTTTGGAGGCATGAGTATCAGGGGAAGGGACTAGAGGCACTTCAAAAGCCGTAGTAAGCCCCAGAAATTAGTCTCCCTCGCGAAAAGCATAATCGATTGGAACTGGGCATTCTCAAAGCCCCAAATCGTCCACCTGGGACAAGCCCTCGAGTCGAAGGGAGAAATGGCCTGTCTGGGGGATTTTTTTATACATCTTTAGTTGGTTTTTGGAAGAAAATTGCCGGTAAACACAAAATGGGAAGTTTTGGTGTGAGGCGGGATATAAGGGGGCTGATCTACCTTTTAAACCCCCTTATAATGGACCCGTACGAGTCCTACCCCACCCACATGGATACCAGCTTTCATGGATCATGCCCGTATGGCTCTAGCCCACCCGTACGGGCCTTCTCTTGCCATCTAGGGACAGGTTTTTGCATCAGTATTCTGGCAAGCTCCATAAAATCATCCCATCCAAACTCAAGGCCAAACCCGCTCTTCTTCACACCCACATTTCAGTTATATTTGCTCACCTTGATCCTTGATTAAAGGGGCAAAAATATTTTTGTTTTCACAAAAGTCAATCAAGAATCAAGGTAAGCTATTTTTGAATTGAACATTAATCAGGAAATTTTTTGTGTACAAGTCCATCCTAACACAGGAGTTCTTCCCTAGCTAACGAGTTTTACAAGGAAGGGGCCTCCCCAATAGAAGAGGTTTTACGAAAGGATATTACTTTACTCCCCATCAGCGGAGTCAACCAAGGGGCATCCCCCCCATCTCCTAGCAGCAAAATCAACCCCATCTCCTAGTAGTGGAATTAGCCAATCCAGGGGCATATCCTCATCATCAAGAGCCCTAGGGGCACCCACCCTAAGAGCATTCCCTAGTAGTGGAATCAGTCGAGGGGCATATCCCCATCATCAAAGGCCCTAGGGACACCCAACCTAGGGGCATTCCCCAATAGTGGAACCAATCAAGGGGCATTCTATCTCTAAAGTAATCGAGCCAAAACCCAACATTTCTCGCACTTAGCTTTTAGTTTATTTCAGGCGCTAACCCCCATCCACACATCTTTATTCTTAATTGAAGGGGCAAAATTTTTTTTGTTTTCATAGAAGTCAATTAAGAGTAAAGAGGTGTCTGCTTGGACAATGACTAACTTGGTGTTTGATTGCTGTATCTTTTTAGGTTATTCAAATTCCTCAACAGGAGTGTCATCCGCCTTAGGAAAGGGATACATCATCAGTCAGGAAAGTCAATCCGCCTTAGGAAAGGGATACACCAGTCAGGAAAGTTGATCTGCCTTAAAAAGGGACACACACATCTTCCCCAGAGATGTCATTAGTCCGGAGAGTCATCCGCCTTAGGAAAGGGATACACCATTAGCCAGGAAAGTCAATCCGCCTTAAGAAAGGGATACACATACCCTCCTGAGTTGAGTCACTAGGGATATGCACCGTAGCAAAATGAAATTCATCTGCCTCAAGAAAGGGATACACATTGGCAAGGAAAGTCATCCGCCTCAGGAAAGGGATACGCAGTAGCAAAGGAAAGTCATCTGCCTTAGGAAAGGGATACACATTGGCAAGGAAATTCATCTGCCTCAGGAAAGGGATACGCATCCCCCAGTAGAGTTATAAAGGGCATGCATCAGTAAAGGAAAGAAATTCACCTCAAGAAAGGAACTAACCTATATCAACACCATAGGTGTGATTTCTAAACCTTAGCTCACATTGTGAGATCATACAGATCTGTATCTGCAATGATCCTATAAGGGGCAGTCTATAAGCACTGGATTTTAACGATCCTTCTCACGAAATGATGATAAGAGCTATATGATGTAATGTGTTTCAGGTGTTGTGCGTCAGACGTGTTCCTACTACTGCAAAGTTGAGTTTAACCAAATTTTGGAGACCTAGTCTGCCCTTAGGGAAATGTACGGGTGCTGCCTGGTGGTAAAAATCCACTAGCAGACTCATATGGGTCATCCCTTCTATAAGCCTGGGAGTGACCCGTATGGGTCCTCTTGTTGCCTAAACTAGCTCTTTTGGAAAGGAATCCTTTCCTATTTCGGGAAAAGGTAGGTCATGAACGTGATTTATTGCATCCAGACCTCCTTTCTTCTATAAATAGGGCCCTTCTCTTCACATTTTCAACACACATAGATTTTCATACAAAAATTATACTAAAATTCTAGCAATTTCTATAGGTATAGAAAAGGTATAGTAGGGTATAGAAAGTATAAAATAGGGAGAAAACCCTTCCTTTGAGGTTTTGTCTACATTTTATCCATTCCTATCTTCTTTCATTAGGATTTAGGGGAGGTTCTATCCACACAAATACTCACCTAAATAGTCCTATTTTCATCATCTACTTTGCTAGGCTCTCTCAACAGTAAAAGGATCATCTTAAAGTGGATTCAAGCCACAAAGGTAATGCTCCTGAGTTTCCAAGAGACTCATATCTCAGTTATTTCATTGTTATTATTCTCTATTTCTCCTGTTATATCTATTCCTTTCATTTCTTGTTTTGGGTCTGGTCCAAACCCATATGAGCCTTGTTGGCACCATATATCCCCAAAGATATCAAATTGGTGCACCATACTCATACGGAGGAAATCCCTCTTTATTTTATTTTTCTCCCATCAATCCATTAATCTATTAATCTGTAAACTGAACTGAATAGGGTTTTTGGATAGACCAGACAGGGCCAGTACGGGTACACCATACCTATACCGGTCCTCCCTAGTACCTATATGGGTCCCACCCACCCACCCACACACCCACCTTTTTGAGTTCTAGCCCCAGGCAGATTCTAGAGCTCACGTTTAACTGGTTAAATATCAACCTAACTCGCCATTTGCCATGCGATCATTTTCACTAATAATCTGGTAAATTAACCCACAAAAGTTAAAATGTGTTTTCACAATAAAATACGTTAAACTACTGATTTATAATGTGTTATAAATGTGCTAACATCTATGGATGCAGGGGAATTTATTTTCATTTTTGTTTTATAACTTAGAACACATGTATAGGTTCTCTTTGCAATTTTCCCCATTTTCCCTGGTTGTAATTTTTATCCCCCCATTTAATGCTTGTGCTTTATTGTAATATGTAAACGCATGTAATAAGTATGAAAGAGTGTAGAAATAGGATTTCTGTGATAATCCCTAAATGATGAAAACTAAAATGGTTTTATGCAGTGAATGTAATTTTGAATCAACTAAATGAGAAATAAGTGACTCATCCGATACTCGAATCTCTGATTCAGTAGGTATGAGTCTCCTACCCAGAGGGAACCGTACTAAAACTCTTTCCCAAGTAGACAACTTGGGTGTTGACTCTATCAATTGTATCAAGATTTAGGTCTCGATTCTTTTATTCATTAAAATTGGATTATTAAGCAAACTTAAACTAAAAATGTTTTATCTCGCCTAAATTCAACCAAACCCCCAGTGGGCCCTACCTCTCATATAGGCGCCAAGGAAGACCCACACGTCATCGACACCTCATAACACTGCCACCTAAGGGGCATCATTCAAAGGACATACCCAATAAATGTGCCATTCGAGGGACATCTTCCCAAGAAGTATTCCCAATAACTAGACCGTTAAAGGGATAATTTCCCCAACAAGCAAACCAACTGAGGGGCACCCCTCCAACCGATCAAGCCACCCAAGGCAATTTCTAAGGGGCCCCTGGCAGCTAATTTCATCTTTCTAAGGGGCACACCCTAATAATCCAAGTCATTTAGGAGACTTGCTCCCAAGCAGTTAAGCCACTCATAGGCTATTTTCCCCCAGTAGTTAGGCCACTCTAATAGCATACCAAAATAAGATTGGGACCAACCCAACATCTCTTCACTCAATCTTTATATTTGCCCCTACAGATGACTATTCTATGGCTAAATAGAGGATTAGCGATTTACCGAGCATCGGAGGTTTCAAAACTGGAGGGTTCATGAGATAAGCCTTTACTTTATCAAAGGCTATTTGACAATGCTCATTCCACTGTATTGGCTGCTTCCTTCTTTGAAACTTAAAGATCAGTTCACACACTATTATTAACTTAGCGATAAAATGGCTTACATGCTGAAGCGATCCAAGAAACGACTGACTTCCCTTTTGGTTTTAGGAATAGGCATTTCTTGAATGGCTTTAACTTTGTCAAGGTCAACCTCGATCCTTTATTGACTAATGATATGGCCTAGAAGCTTCCCAGAAGTTACCCCAAATACACACTTCTTTGGATTCAAATGCAGGTTATATTTCTCGATTCTAGTTAAGAACCTTTCCAAAATCTCAGGGTGCCCTTCCCTGGTGTTTGACTTTACTAACATATCATCCACATAAACCTCAACCTATTTGTGCATCATGTCATGCAATAAAGCTATCATGACCCTTTGATAAGTCGCCCCTTCATTTATTAACCCAAAAGGCATGGTCTTATAATAATAGACCCACCTAGTCTGTGATGAAGGCTGTCTTAACCTTGTCAATGATCTCTATTAAGATTTGGTTGTATCCGAAAAACCCAACTAAGAATGAGTACATTACAGCCCTGGCAGTACTATCCACTATTACATTGATATGAGGCAATGGGAAATCATCTTTTTGGGAGGCCCTATTCAAGTCGTGAAAATCGACATACATTCTAACTTTCCCATCTTTCTTGGGGACTAGGACAACGTTGGCTAACCATGTCAGATATTCAATTACTTCGATGAGCTTGGCCTCCAACAACCTAGCAACCTCACCTTTGATCTTATCTGCCCATTCAGGACACAATCTTCTCAACTTCTGTTTGATTGGTTCGAACCTGGGGTCGGTTGGGATACGATGTTTAGCGATTTGATGATCTACCCCGGGCATATCCTCGTAGGACCAGACAAAAGCATTAACATGTTTTCTAAGCACTTTTATCATCTCTCTCTTTTTTGATAGGGGTTAAGGCGTTGGATATTGTTACCATTTTTGGATTTTCCTTAGCTCCTAAATCAATGTCATGCAATGAAGTATCATGAATGCTAAAAATATTATGCGTATGGTCAGATAAATGCATGGTGCCATCAGGCAAAACATTGAACAAGTAAGAAAAATCATTATCATTATCATTAGGATGCTCTAAGGCTACATAATTTTCATTACATTTTATTGCATTGTCATCCTCCACTGGCGGAGGGTCTACTTGGTCATTCATCATGATGTGAGTCAGGTCGCGATCCAGATCCTGCATCTATTTCTCTGTCAGTACATCATCCATGGTTTCTCTTATGACTTGGGCTAGAGTCTTTAAAGCTTCATGGATAGGTGCTACTTCTTATCCCCCAATCACAGTATGGTATATATTAAAGTAGTAAGGTTATCTATAGCTTTGTCCACTTTAATCTTTGATGGGCCATTGTCTTCCATTTTCTTAAAACATTTTTTTGCTTCTATGGCTACTTCATAACTCTTAGCAATGGTTTTGTAAGATTCCATGAATGCTATCTTACGAAGGTGAGGGGATAACCTAAAGATGAATCAGTTAGCTAGTTCCTTCTCCTGAGGTTTCCTCTTAATAGCTACCAAGATTGTCTACCATCTCTTAAAGTAGTCATGCATAGTTTCCCAAATCCACTGCATGATTATTATAAGGTCATGCATGGATGGTTCTTCTCTTGCTTTCTTGACTTCTATGATGTGCTTCTAGACCTCTTCTTCTTCTAATCTTGAATTGATCATGCCTACTTGTTCCCCCCTTCTCCGGGGTTCCCAAACTTTGCCTTTATCAATGAGTACCGTAGTGGCCTTAAGGAGATCCTCACATGCTCTAGTCGGGTCACCAAAACTGACATGATACAAGTAAAATTTGTCCCTCTCCTCAGGCTTTATCTGAACATATGGTTTGAGGTGATCTATCAACTTGTAACAAAGGAATACCCCAAGGTGAGATATCATCGTGAGTCATAGGATAAACCTTCTGATCGTGAGTCATACCATAGGGTAAACCTATAAAATAAGAAAGGATTGTCCCCTTTAGCATAACCAAAAAATCGGGTAACTTACTCAAATCCTTGCTATGGTGAACTTATAATATGGCCTCTTGATAAAATAGATGGGACCCGTTATCAACTGTAAGGAGCGTTCAGTTCACTGGCTGAGTAGGTTGATCAAGCTGAGCCATGGATTAACTTGAGAGGAAGAAATCTTGTCGAAAACTAGAACTGAGAGGGGAACTAAAAGATCAGTACATGCATGAGATGAGTTATGCATTCATAAATTACAACGATGCATAGATGGGCTAATTACACGGGAATGCAACACAACACATACAGAGCAATCGATTCCTTCCTCATTTCTCCCGCTGAGTCTGAGGGTATTCTTCCTTAGTCTAATCTCACACAGAATAGGTATAGAGAAGGTAAAATTGTAATGCTTTTGATAATAATGGCATAGAGATATATCAAAAGTTTGATGTAGAAGGTTCCCATCATATCAAGGCTCTTTTGAAGGGAGATGATAATGAGTGCTCTACCCACTAGAGTTTCCCCATTTCCTAATAAGGCATGAGTGACACTTTCATGAGTTTTGCAGAAAATTAGGGTACCTAGCGCTAGAAGAAGAGCACATCTAATTAAAGAGAGAAGGAGAGAAGATAGAGTGTGATAATTTTCCCAAATGATGAAAAAGAAAATGGGTTGAACCAAGTAAATGATTTTTTTGTACTCATCTTAATCTTTTAAGCTTTTAAAACAAAACCAAAATTTTGCAAGTTAAAAGATTTATTCCCCAGCATAGTCGCCACTGTAAGGTGTCAATGACGTATGGGTCTCCCTTGGTGCCTATGTGAGAGGTGGGGCCTATTGGGGGTTGGTTGGATTTAGGCGTGACAAAACATTTTTAGTTAAAGTTTGCACAATAAGCCAATTTTAATGAATAAAAGAACCGAGACCCAAATCTTGATACAAATGATAGAGTTGCCACCCAAGTTGTCTACTTTAATGAGAGTTTTGGTGCAGTTCCCTTCGGGTGAGAGACTCATACCTGTTAGATCAGAGATTCGGATATCGGATGAGTCACTTATTTCTCATTTAATTGATTCAAAATTACATTCACCGCGAAAAACTGTTTTCGTTTTCATCATTTAGGGAATTATGACAGAAATCCTATTTCTACACTCTTTCACACTCATTACATGCTCTTACATATTACAATAAAGCACAAGCAATAAATGAGGGAATAAAGATTACAATCAGGGGAAAATGGGGAAATTGTAAGAGAACCTATACATTTGTTCTAAGTTATAAAACAAAATAAAAATAAAATTCCCCTGCATCCATAAAGATTAGCATAGTCTATAACACATCATAAGTCAGCTTTTTTATCGGGAAAAATGTGATTATGTTAGCATGCCGTTTTGCGATCGATAGTGCCCGAGCGGGTCTGAGGGTTGATCGAGGGGCGACAACGGGGCTCCATCCATAGTTCATAGCACCAAGGGTTCATCCAGGTCTGCTACCCCTTCTTCTCAGGTATACCTCTAACTTAGCCTTTGTGAATACTTTACTGCTTTCTGAAATTATCTGTGATTCTGAATCTTATTCTTTGTTACTACAGCCTCCCACTTCCACATGGAAGAGATCTACAACTGCTGCTGCTGTTACCCCTAAGCCTCTGGTAAAATAGTCTCAAGCTTCCTGATCTATGAGGGAGGGCATCCTTCGAGTTGAGCTAGATACTTTCTTTTGACTCCTCGATCATTCGGGGAAGTGAGCTATCAAGGAGCTCAAGGAGTTTGTCCAACCTATTAGTTTCACTCCTTCCAGCTCTACTGATGTAAGGACTCCCTTGCCTTACCATTTCTCCATTACTGTGATTGCTTAGGATATCCACTCCTAATGTAACCTTTTCCTTTTAGGTGACTATCTTTGAGGTTAAGAGGATTGCCAGGGGCTACTTTTCAGTGCGGGATCTGCTACTGGCCTAGGATGTATTAGCTTCGATAAGTTTCTTTTTCCTGTAAAATTTAACAAACTATACATACATGCTATGAATTTATATATATGCACTAATCTTATGATTTATATTGCAGACCCTGCTAGCTATAGAGTGCAACAAGTTTGCCCAGGACTTGGATGCTTCGAAGGAGAAAGCCTGGTTCTTGGAGGAGTAGCTGCGGATAGCTACCATTGAGGCTGACCAGGCTAGGGCTGAGACCACTCGGGCAAGGGCCGAGATTGAGATGCTGAGGGGCTAGCTGGCTAGGATGACTGAGGATAGGCAGACACTGATTTTGTCTGATGATGAGTCCAAGGATGATATTTCAGCATACCGGGTGGCTCAAAGGGGCGGAGATAAGTCCGTTGAGGGTACTGATGCTGTTGGGGTTGGGGTTGCTGCAAGGACTTCGGAGACCAAGGCCCTCGCTTAGCTAGCTGCTGATACGGATGAGGCTAAGGATCACATGACCATAGATGTGGATTATCTGCTAGTGGATACTCAGGACCAGACTTAGGAGGGCCGCCAGGGACAAGATCCCCCTATAGCTTAGATTATGATTACTTTCTAAACTGTTGATAATTTAGGGCCCTGTGTGGCTTATTTTGATGGTAAACTTTGGATTGGTACTTTTGACATTAAACTTTTATGCATGCTGACTTTCCTTGAACTGAGAGTATAGAGTATTGTTGCCTTGCGAACCCGTGTGTTATCTAGAGATTTCATAGTGAGGGGACTGAGTGATGTTCTAACTTTTGCATACGCCATTCGATGTGAGATGACCTATCGCACATTTATTTTTCTTTCTTTTTTTCCAAATTTTTGCATGAATTATCCTGGATAGCTTATCCCAGCGGACTTTTTGTTTTTAGTTTTAACTTTTGCCTAGACCGCCCTTTTGGGTTTTCAACCTAGCAAGCTTTTTTCTTTACTTTTTGCCTAAATTTTTGCTGAGACCGCCCAGGTTTTCAATCCTGCAGGCTTTTTTCTTTTGTTCCATCTTAAGTTTTGCCTGGACCGACTTTTGGGTTTTCAATCCAGCAGACTGTCTTAATTTTTGCCTGAACTGTCCTTGACGGCTCAATCCAGCAGACTTTTTTTGAATTTACATATGCCTGATTTTTATTTCTATTGGATTACATGTGAAAGGAATAAATAACAATGATGCATAACATGTAGAGAAAAAATGATATTCACATACCATCGATTATTTCACCTAAAGACATGCATGCATCCATAAGACCAAGATTCTTAGCAAAATCATAACATGTTCATTGATGAGATTAATTTGAGTACATAGGCAATGGTAACAATTTCCACTGGTCAACCCCTATTGCGTACTGGTCTTTTAAAGATTTTCTAGAAAGCAACTGACATTTTTCACTCGATACCCTAACTTTTGCCTAAGCCTCCCTTTTCGGGTTTTCAGCCTAGCGGGCTTTATTGCGTTTGAGTGCCCTAATTTTTGCCTGACCGATTTGCAGAATAATGATCAATGGCCTGCACCCTAATTTTTGCCCGGGCAGTAGAGGACTACTCACTCGGTGATTTATTCTTTATTTCTTTTATTCTTTGTGCTGCTTTTTTATGATTCAACTCTTTTAACCTAAACATGATAACGCTTAAGCCTATCCTAATTTAATGGATTCATGAACTCTTTTCCATCCATATCCATAAGCTTGATTCCTCCTTTAATAAGGACTTTCTTTACAACGAAGGCCCTTTCCAGTTAGGTCTGAACTTGCCCCTAGCGTTAAGGTTGACCTAGCATAGCTGCTTGAGAACTAGATCACCCGCTTTGAGAGGTTGTTTCGAGTGTCTGACCCTATTGTTGTAAGCTTGAGCCATATGCTGCTAATATATCTATAGGTGGTCAAGTGCCTTAAGCTGCTTTTCATCTATTGCGTTCAACTGTTCATACATGGCCTTTGCCTAATCTAATTCTTTTAACTGAGCTTCGAGTGCCACTCTTAGAGATCTTGCTTCTGTTTTAACTAAAAGTACAGCTTCCATTCCCTATACAAAGGAGAATGGCATCTGATTGGTAGGAGTTCTTTCTATACCTCTAAATTGCGAATGGAAGTTTATTAGCCCAGTCCTTGTAGGTAGCCACTATTTTGGACAAAATCTTCTTGATTGACTTATTGGTAGCCTCAACTGCCCCATTACCTTGTGGCCTATATGGAGAATATCTGTAATGCTCGACATTGAACTTCTCAAATAATTCTATTGTGTCCCCTTAAAACTGAACCCCATTATTAGATACCACATGATGCAGAACCCCATACCGAGTAAAGATGTGCTTCTCTATGAACTTGGCATTTTCTTGGTGGTGATACTAGTGTAGGATTCGGCCTCCACCCATTTTGAAAACTAATCGATTGCAACTATAATGAATTAGTGCCCATTGGTTGATGATTGCTGAATCTCGCAGATAATGTCTATCCCCCATGCCGAGAATGGCCAAGGATTAGGCAAATTGTGAAGCTCAGATGGAGGTAAATACTGTATATCTCCAAGGACCTGGCACTCATGACATTTCTTAACCCTATCAATGTAGTCGACATTCATTATGGTCCAGAAGTATCCCATTCTCTGAATTTTTCTAGCTAAAGCCATCCCATTCACATATGGACCACAATCCCCTGAATGTACCTGAGTTATAACTTTTTCTGCTTCCTCTTCTATCAGACATCTCAACAATAAACCTTCAGCTGTTCTATTGAAGAGATCCTCATTAACTAGTCTGAATTATTTTTGTAAGCTTTTGAGAATTAGGCGATCAAAACCTGATGACCCTTCGGGGCACTTCCCTTCTTTTAGGATCCTTTTAATGTCGTTGTACCAACAGACCATTGCTCCTATATAATCATAACTCGAACCTTTTCATGAAATGGAGTATGAGTCGTTTCTATTATAAACGGACGGATGGGTTGAGCCTCTTCTCCCTCCCACATCGAGGCTAGGATAGCCAAAGAATCAGCCATCTGGTTCTCATCCCTTGGTATATATTGGAAAAAGCATTGACTGAACTGTGCTAACAAATCCCAAACTGCTTCCATGTATAGCCTGAGTGACTCTTCTCTAATTTTCCATTCTCCTATGACATGTTTTATCACTAACAGGGAATCTCCCATCACCCTGACTTCCCTTGCCCCTACTTTTAAAAGAGCATCAAAACCAAAGAGACAAGCTTCATATTTGGCCCCATTATTAGTGACTGGAAGTTCCAATCATTTGTTCAAAGGAATAACATTACCTTACGGTGTGATGATGATTACCCTAAGACCTGCGCCTTCTCGATTTATAGCCCCATCAAAATACATTATCGGTTTGGCCTTCCCTACCTTTACTTCTGGTAACTGCTCATCAAGTAAATCAAGATTTTCAACATAATTAGACTCTATAGATTTACTTGCCAAGAATTCACCACTACTCTCCCCTTAATGACCTTCTTCATGACATAATCGATATCAAACTCAGATAGTAATAGGAGCCAACGAGAGAGTTTCCCTGCCAACGTGGGAGATTGATAGAGATACTTCATTGGGTCCACTTTTGCAAGTACTTGGGTTTTATAGGACTAAAAGTAATGCCTCAACTTCTTAGTTAACCACCCCATTTCTATACACGTCTTCTCTGCCACTATATATTTTGTCTCATATTCTAACAACTTCTTACTTAAATAGTAGATGTTGTGCTTGTTTTTATCCTCTTGCTCTTAGACCAATATTGCCCTTACAGATAACTCTTCTATGGCTAAATGGAGGATTATCGGTTTCCTGGGCATCAGCGGTTTCAAAACTAGAGGGTTCATGAGATAAGCCTTTATTTTATCGAAGGCTATTTGTAATTGCTCATTCCATTCTATTGGTTACTTCCTTCTTAGCAACCTAAAGATCGATTCACACACTGTTGTTAACTTGGGGATAAAACGGCTCACATACTGAAGCGATCCAAGAAATAACCTGACTTCCCTTTTGCTTTTAGGAATAGGCATTTCTAGAATGGCTTTAACTTTGTCAGGGTTAACCTTGATCCCTCGTTGACTGACGATATGGCCTAGAAGCTTACCCCCAAATACACACTTCTTTAGATTTAAATGCAGGTTGTATTTCTTGATTCTAGTTAATAATATATCCAAAATCTCAGGGTGCACTTCCTTAGTGTTTGAATTTACTAACATATCATTCACTTAAACCTCAACATCTTTATGGATTATGTCTTGCAACAAAGCTATCAAGAACCTTTGATAAGTCGCCCCTGCAGTCTTCAACCCAAAAGTCATTATCTTATAACAATAGACCCCCATTCTGTGATGAAGGCTATCTTGACATAGTCGATGATGTCCATTAATATTTGGTTGTATCCAGAAAACCCATCTAAGAATGAGTACATTGCAGCCCTAGTAGCACTATCCACCAGTACATTGATATGAGGCAATGTGAAATCCTCTTTTGGGGAGGCCCTATTCAAGTTGTGAAAATCGACACACATTTTGACTTTCCAATCTTTCTTGGGGACTGGGTCAATGTTGGTTAATCATGTCAGATATTCAATTACTTCAATGAACTTAGCCTCCAATAACCTAGCAATCTCAACTTTGATCTTATCTACCCATTCCGGAAGCAATCTTCTTAACTTCTATTTGACTGGTTTGAACCTGGGGTCGGTTGGGATATGATGTTCAGCAATTTAATGATCTACCTTGGGCATGTCCTCATAGGATCACGCGAAAGGATTAACATGTTTTCTAAGCACTTTTATCATCTCTCTTTTTTCGATAAGGGTTAAGTCATTGGATATTGTTACCATTTTTGGATTTTCCTTACTTCCCAAATTAATGTCATGCAATGAAGTATCATGAATGCTAAAAATGGTATGCGTATGGTCAGATGAATGCATAGTGTCATCAGGCGAAACATCAAACAAGTAAGCAAAATCATTATCATTATCATTAGGATGCCCGAAGGCTACATCATTTTTATTACATATTATCGTATTGTCATCCTTCACAGGAGGAGGGTCTTCTTGGTCATTCATCAAGATGTGAGTCAGGTTGTGATCTAGATCCTACATCATTTCTCTGTCAGTACGTCGTCTATAGTTTCTCTTGTGACTTAGGCCAAAGTCTTCAAAGCTTCCTGGATAGGTGTCTTGTTCTTATCCCCTAAGCACAGTATGGTGTATATTGAAGTAGTGAGGGTATCTATAGCTTTTTCCACTTCAATCTTTGACAGGTCATTGTCTTCCATTTTCTTGAAACATTTTTCTGCTTCTATGGCTACTTCATAACTCTTAGCAATGGTTTTGTAAGATTTCACAAATGCTATCATACGAAGGTGAAGGGATAACCCAAAGATGAATCGGTCAGCTAGTTCCTTCTCATGAGGTTTCCTCTTAATAGCTACCAAGATTGTCAAGCATCTCTTATAGTAGTCATGCACAGGTTCCCAAATCTATTGCCTGATTGTTATAAGGTCAAGCATGGATGTGTCTTCTCTTGCTTTCCTGACTTCCATGACGCACTTCTAGACCTCTTCTTCTTTTAATCTTGAATGGATCAATCCTACTTGTTCTCCCCTTCTCCGGGGTTCCCAAACTTTGCCTACGTTAATGAGTACTATAATGCCCTCAAGGAGATCCTTACATGCTCTAGTTGGGTGACCAGAACTGACATGATACATGCAGAAATTGCCCCTCTCCTCAGGCTTTGGCTGAACATGTGGTTGGAGGTGATATATCAACTTGTACTTTTTAAGCTTCTTGAAAAGGCTCAATAGAGGAGTACCCCAAGGTAAGATATCATTGAGAGTCGTAGGATAAACCTTCTGATCGTGAGTCATACAATAGGGTAAACCCATGAAATAAGGGAGGATTGTCCCCTTTGGCATAACCATAAAATTGAGTAACTGACTCAAATCCTTTCTATGGTGAACTCATAACATGGCCTCTTGACAAAACAGATGGGACCCGTTACCGACTGTAAGGAGCATTGGGTTTACTAACTGAGTAGGTTGATCAAGCTAAGCCATGAATGAACTTGAGAGGAAGAAAACTTATCGAAAACTTAAACTGAGGGGAACTAAGAGATTAGTACATGCATGAGATGCGTTATGCATGCATAAATTACAGCGATGCATGTTTGGTTTAATTACATAGGAATGTAACACAACTCATGCGGAGTGATCAATTTCGTCGTTGTTTCTCCTATCAAGTCTGAGGGTATTCTTCCTTAGTCTAATCTTACATAGAAATGGGTACCTAGAAGGTAAAATTCTAAGGCTTTTGATAAGAATGGCTTATGGACATATCAAAAGTTTGATGTAGAAGGTTCCCATTGCATCAAGCCTCTTTTGGAGGGAGATGACAATGAGTGCTCCACCCACTAGAGTGTCCCTAATTCCTAGTAAGGCATGAGTTACACTTTCATGAGTTTTGTGGAAAAATAGGGCATCTAGAGCTAGAAGAAGAGCGCATCTAATTAAAGAGAGAAGGAGGTGAGAAGATAGTGTGTGATAATTTACCCAAATGATGAAAAAGAAAACGGGTTGAACTAGGTAAATGATTTTCGGTGCTCATCTTAATCTTTTAAGCTTTTAAAACAAAACCAAAATTTTGTAAGTTAAAAGATTCATTCCCCAGTAGAGTCACCACTATAAGGTGTTGATGACGTGTGGGTCTCCCTTGATGCCTATGTGAGAGGTAGGGCCCACTAGGGGTTGGTTGGATTTAGGCGTGACAAAACATTTTTAGTTAAAGTTTGCATAATAAGCCAATTTTAATGAATAAAAGAATCGAGACCCCAAATCTCGATACAAATGATAGAGTCACCACCCAAGTTATCTACTTGGGAAATAGTTTTGGCACGGTTCCCTCTGGGCGGGAGACTCATACCTATTGGATCAGAGATTCGGGTATCGAATGGGTCACTTATTTCTCATTTAAATGGTTTAAAATTATATTCACTGCGTAAAACTATTTTCATTTTCATCATTTAGGGAAATATGACAGAAATCCTATTTCTACACTCTTTCACACTCATTACATGCGTTTACATATTACAATAAAGCAAAAGCAATAAATGGGGGAATAAAGATTACAGCTGAGGGAAAATGGGGGAATTACAAAAGAGTCTATACATTTGTTTTAAGTTATAAAACAAAATAAAAATAAATCCCCCTGCATCTACAAAGATTAGCACAGTCTATAGCACATCATAAGTCAGTATTTTTATTGGGAAAAATGTAATTATGTTAGCATGGTGCTTTGCAATTGACAGTGCCAGAATGGCTTCTAGGATCGAAAGGAAATAATAGGTCTTCAACGTCTTTTGTTATGAAAACATATTTTAACTTTTGTGGGTTGATTTACTAGATTATTAGTAAAAGGGATCGCATGGCAAATGGTGAGTTAGATAGATTTTTAACCATTTTAAAATGAGTTTTGGATTCTGCTTGAGGCTGGTACCCGTACGGCTACCAGGGTGGACCGATACGGGTATGGTGTACCCGTATAGGTCTTGTCTGGTCTAGGCAATAACTTTGTTCGAGGTAACTTACAGATTAGTAGATTAATGGATTGGTGGCAGAAAAATAAATAAAAAGGGATTTCCCTCCATATGAGTATGGCACACCGATCTAATATCTTGATGATATAAGGTGCTAACAAGGCTCATACGGGTTAGGACTAGACCCCAAATAAGAAATAATGATATAATAGAAGAGACAAAAAATAACAGTAATAATAAAACTAAAATGTGAGTCTCTTTAAAACTCAAGAGCGTTACCTTTGCGGTGTGAATCCACTTTGAGGTCTATTTAGGTGAGTTTTTGTGTGGATAGAACCTCCCCTAAATCCTAATAAATGAAGTTAGGAATATATAAAATGTGGACAAAACCTTAAGGAATGGGTTTTCTCCCTATATTATACCTCATATACCTCCACTATACCTTTTCTATACCTATAGAAACTACTAGAACTTTTACTGTAATTTTTCTATAGTTTTCTTCTAATATCAATGTGTGTTATGAAATGAGGGGAAAAGGCCCTATTTATAGGGTGAAATTCAGGTCTGAATGCAATAAACCACATTCAAGACCTGCCTTTTCTCGAAATTGGTAAGAGATTACTTCTGAAAGAGGCTGATTAGGCAATCAGAGGAGTCATACGGATGGAGCCCTACCCGTACGAGTACTAGGGGACCCGTACAGGTCCCCTTAACATGTATGGAAGGTAATCCCTATACGGGTCTGTCAGTGGATTTATACCACTAATTAGAACCTATATGGGTACCTAAGGGCAGACTAGGTCTCTAGACTTTAGCTAAACTCAACTCTACAGCAGTAGGATCACCTCTAATGGATAACACCTGAAAGAAATTTCATCATATAGCTCTCATCATCATTTCGTGAGAAGGATCATTAAAATCCAGTGCTCACACTGGGACCTTCAATTGGAGTTCCAGGGGTGAACCCAAAGGTGACATGTAAAAGGTCATGCCAGGACCTTTAGTTGGCATTCCAGGGGTGAACCTAAAGTCGACATCTACAAGGTCATACCGAGACCTTCAGCTGACATTCCAGGGGTGAACCAAATAAGGATATATAGCTTGCCCCTTGCGGTAATACCTACAATGAGTGATAAGTGAAACAAGGTTAGACATAATTTTTAGATGAAGTTTTTACTGTTTGATCGATTTTGTGAAACAAAAATATTTTTTCCCTTCGATCAAAAGTAAAAATGTGATAATTAAAAATACAAGGGTTTCAGAAGTCCTGGAATGTCGAGGGCTTGAGCTGGGATCTCGTTGAACTATTGAAAGGGCAATTAAAATGCCCATGGAGAAGTTGATGACGCCAGCGACTTAAAGTCATGTCGCTGGCGGTTTAATTGATGCCGCAGGCAGTATGAGGCACCGCATGGCATCTTTGACTAGTCAATAAAATTCAAAAATTTCACCTAGTGAGAATGAGACCGCCAGCGGCCTAGTGATGCCACTGGTGACATGAACTGATATCGTCAGCAGTATGAAGTGGCAATTTGTGACTCCTCAAATTTTGTGCTTGTGTTCAATACAAATTAAAACACTTAATTTTTCCTATTCTGTCGGCAGTAGGTTCCAAAACAACTTCTCCCCTTGGTTTCAAACTCTTCAAACTCCTATATCTTCTCCCCTTACTCTCTCAATCATGTTAAAGAAAGTGTTTGGAAGAAAATCCATGAGTATGAGGCCCAAAAATCCGCCTGATTCTTCTGTTGAGGAGCTGAAAATTTGCCCGATGCTCGTTGCTTACAATTTGAAGAAAACCGTTGAAATGTATGGCTATAGGATTAATTCACCCATAATAAATTTGACTTCTGATAAGAAGAAGCAACTTTGATACGTCCAGGTAATCCTACGAAACCCGAATTTCTTTATTTTTATTAAGTTTCAATTTCGGCCTTAGGCTCGACATTTTTCTATGATAGGGTTATGAACATGAAATTGAAAGTATAGAAACTGATATTGCATGCCATAGGTTTGATATTTACTATTTTTATGCTTTGGTTCAAATTATTTGTGTTCTTTGTGATTTTGGTGCGATTTGGCTTCACTTTGGGGTAAACTAGATTCTGCCCGTAGAAACTGAAGCCACTGGCTGCTTCACTCATGCCGCCAGCAGCTTCAGGCCTTACAAAAAGGCCTAAAGACTAGCCATATCACTGCTACTTATAATGATATCGTCGACAGGATCACCCATATTGCTAGCGGTATGACTAATGTCACCGACGGTATCACTGCTACAGCAGTGATATCCGCCAGTTCTAGCAGTAGCAGGAAATCAAACTAGTAACTAAAACTTATCTATTTGCTTCTTTCTGACTTTTGCCACCACACAGTCTAACTTGCACTGGGGCATGGGGACTACGACCGAGTGGTGGCAATACATCGAGAATAAAGTCCTCGATCTCGCAGCTGTAACTGATAAAGCAGGCTTTGGAAACTTGGCTCACGCTATGCCTTTGGTTATGCTAAAACTTTCCCATTCGACCTTGACTGCTTTGACTAAGAAGTGGTCTAAGACCACCCACACCTTCCATCTTACCTTTGGGGAGGTGACCATCACTCTTTCGGATGTGGTGGCTTTGACCGAGCTTCCTTGGATGGATCACGTCATCCATTTTAGCACGTATATGGAGAAATACTATCTTAAAAAGCTCATGGCAAAGAGGGTGATGGAGCTATTTAGTTTGAAGCCCACTCAGGGCGATCATCATATGGGTAGCTCTAAAAGCATTGGGTAGAAGTGGGAGTAGTACCCGAGACTGAGTGGGATGCCTATATCTGCTCTTTCGTTATCTTATTATTGACTGTACTATTCTTTCCAGTCTCCAGTAGCAAGATCAACTACGGGTTGATCTCCATGGTCGAGGATGTTAAGTCACTCAAGGAGAAAAACTGGCCTAGGGCCATTTTGGCATAAATGTACCTTGTGCTAGACGTAGGTGCGCGAAAGAAGGGCAAGGTCCTTCGGCTTAGCCATTTACTCTTACAAGTATACCTTTCCCAAAAGCATTTTATGCCTTATTTAGTTTATCTGCTATTCTTCTTTTGGATGTTTAGGACTGATAAATTGTCACTTGTGCAGGTTTGGGCCTTCAAGAATCCAATTCTTCTACCGGTCGAGTTTAAGATCATTGTGCTGGTTAGTTCTCACTTCCTTTCTCAATGGTGCAGGGGTATTAGGGGACTCGAAAAATACCCCACTAGCTACAGGGAGTCGCTGAGGAGCCTGAAGCTGAGCTCGATATGCAGCCTTTTTGATTCTTGTCCCTGTTTCATAATTAAATAAAACAATAGTAGACAAAATGCGTTCATGAATTTACATTATGCTTACATTGATTGATTTCTTGGTTGTTTGGTCAGGTTATCTGTGACCCATTCAATGAGGTGTCTAATCTCGCAGATGTAACTGCAGTCTGAGAGGATGTGGACGATCAGCGATTCGTGATGGAGTGCCCCTTATCCCTTGAGTGGTACTTGGGAGAGCGAGTATAGGGCTAGAGAGATGTCCCCACTTCTTCTAGGCCGGTACCTCCAGCACCTCTAACTGGTCTATGGTGGCCCTACCTAGTTATCATTACCGAGGCTGACAAAGCCACCTACTTAGAGGGGAACGACTGAGTTATGGAGAGCATCCCTAGCTCCTATGACCAGCACCAACAGTGCCTACTTTCTATGTGCCTACACATCCACCACAATGACACAATCGAGTATCATCTAGAGAAGAAGAGGGAGGAGGAAAAGCGACGACTTAAGGGTGTCATAAGCAGCGATAAGGAAGAGGAGGAGGAAGAGGGCACCGATGAGGGTGATTCTGAGGGAAAGGATGAGGTCAGCGAGGACGTGCTGGCGGCCTACAAGGAGCACTACTCTTCTGATGTAAGACCATGTCCAATTACATATATATGTTAATTATTGGTCCATCTAGTTGCTAATCCTTACTTTTGTGTTATTTTTGTTTATTTTACAGCCACCTTCGAAAAAGGGGAACTGGCCTAAGAGCAGCCGCGTACGAGACCAGGTTAGGCCAGAGTATGCCGATATAGTGCCATAGCGCTTTTCTACCGCTTTGGAGGAGACCTTCTTTCTTATGGGCCTAAATGGGGAGTTCAACATATAGCACATAACCCCGAGTGCTAAATCCATGGATTTTATCCCTTCAGACACCACTCATGTAAGCTTGGCGAAGATTTAATTCTGATCCTTTATGTGATTTCTCCTTTGGGAGTGACATTTGACTGCCCCTTCTTTTTAGATTTTTCACGTTACTCGCAAGGAGGCAGAGAAGATAGCCGGGAATGCCTTTGCTCTTCAGGATACTTTGGTTTCCCAGGCCCTTCTTGCCAAGGTAATTGCATGTTTAAATGATGTTTCAATTCTTAAAACTGCATGAATGGATGTTATGAATAACATGCATAGGTTTTGTGGTTTTACAAGATTTCATGGCCCTAACACTCTCCAATGCTCAATAGACAGAGGCCACAAACCAGGAGCTTAGGCGACGGGTTGATGAGCTGGAGCTATAGTTAGATGCTATAATGCGCGAGAGGAGAAGCAAGCACAACATGGACAGTGCAACCTTAGGTGAGCCTAGTCGTAGAGGGAGGAAGGTGATGGCTGGTTGGCTTCCTGCTGCTGTGCTTGCTGAGTCCAGCAGTGTCCTGATGATGGAGGATAGAGATAAGGATGGGGACTTTGTTAACCACTTCTTTATGGATGAGCCGGAGTATTCATCGCACCTGAGGGACGAGAGCAAGATGCTTTGGCTTTATTTTGATTTTGCTTTGATAGCTTGTACCTATATTACATTGGGGTTTGTATAATTTGGCTTTGGCTTTGGCTTTGGATTTTTTACTTTGGCTTTAGATTTTTGAACATTTTTGGGTTTTTGTGTTTTGGTTTTGTTAGGCTTAGGATACAGATATTCGGTACATTTGAGCCTTCAGGCCTTGAATTTAAATAAAATGGATGTTTGGCTTTGAACTGTCTTTGGGGATAGGTTATAGGATTTTTAGTAATTATGGATAGGTTTGGCTGGGCTAATATAGGCCTGGAATTTTTTTGGAACAGCTCCATACCACTAGCGGCTTCATTGATGCCACCGCCTTTTATGACAGTGCCACCAGTGACATGATCCAAATTGCCGACGGCTTCAATTCTCCAGAATTACAATTTTTGTTCTTTTTATTTTTTTGTTTTTGTCTTTTTGGCTCTAACTTTTGCATAGATTGCCCCTAAGGGTTTTCAATCTATTGAGCATTGTCTTAATTTTTGCCTAGACCTCCTTTTCGGGTTTACAATCCAGCAGACTTACTCCAACTTTTGCATAGACCTGGATGTTTTCAGTCTATCCAGATTCATAATCTTTTTGAATTGTTGTGCGCTATACAAATTAGCTCCGAGTACCCTCTATTTAAGTTAGCTTCCAATGTTTCCACCATTTAGCCGCTAGACATTCAAACAGTCATAAGCATAAAGATTTCAGTACGAAAGATATTTCTATTGGATGAATTTAATTAGAGTACAAGATGTTAGTAATCATTTCCATTAATCAAACTCCTGGTGTTAACTAGTCTTTACAAATTCTCAAGTTAACATCTTACTGTTTTTCTCTCGTGCCCTAATTTTTGCTTGAACCGCCCTTTTTGGGTTTTTAGTTCAGCGGGCAATTTGGTAAAGAGATTCCCTAACTTTTGCACGGCTAGTTTGTAGAATATCAACCATCGGGTGTCACCCTAATTTTTGCCCGATCGGTAGAAGGCCAATCTATATTTTTTGTTGTGCCACTTTTTTGATTTATTTCTTTTATTTAGATGTGATAATGCTTATGCCCGTCTTGGTCAATCAGGTCGATGAACTCGTTCTTGTCCATGATCTTGATTGCCTCTTCCACTAGGCATTTGCAAGGCCTTTCTAAACTCGGTCGAAATCCCCATTCTTGGATTTGTGTCGGTAGGTTTGACTTGCTTCAAAGTCCGATCATTGGACACCTCGGATGCTTGACTCGATTATTTATGTATCACTACCACATATCACTAATATTCTTTCGAGGCTGTTATTCATCCATGGCATTTGCTTGGACCTTATCTACGTACATTCAAGCTCTTCTAATTTGAATCTTAAAACAACTTTCAGTGACTTCACCTCGGCTCTAACTGTATCTCGTTTCCCTAAATCAAGTGACCTGTGGTTCAGGGGACTTTTACTTGGTGCCTCTAAAGGGGCAAACGGTAACTCATTTAGCCGATTTATGTGATAGGCTACTTTACGACTGCAGTTGTATGATTAGCCTGTGGCTTGTAGGGTAAAGATCTGCGATACTTGATCTCATACTTCATGATCTTGGCGGTGGTTGTCCCCTTAGAGCTAATCTTCATTTTTTGAGGTGTTTGTGGTGTCAGGTGAAGATGTGTGTCTCTGCGAGTTTTGTCATTTTCTTGGCAGTGACATTGGTGTAAGATTCAGATTCTTTTATAGCTACGGTGTTTATTTGAAGAAGGCCGGAGTTATCCAATCGTATATGCCCCCATGCCAAGAATGGCCAAGGAGCAAGGAAGTTTTGGTTAAGGATTGATAAGGAATGGGGTGGGTGGGCGAAAATGTATGCCTTGATTTTCCACGAAACAAATCGACACTTTTTTAGTAGCTTGAAGGTGGGTTTGCGCATAGTCATGACTTTGCTGAGTTATTTCTATAAGAGACCCGTCTTATTTTTTGTGATGTTCGGTAATCTGTCTATCGATCTTGGGCATATCTTAGGAGCACGACCAGGCAAAAGCGTTATCACGGAATCTAAGCACTTTTATTATCTCACATGTGCTTTGACATGACTCAAATTATTAGAAATGATTACCATTTAAGAAATTCCATTTGTACTCAAATTAACTTCATACAATGAAGTATCTTGAATACTGAAAGCATCATGCATATGGTTACATGAATGCGTGGATCAAATGGACAAAACATGAAATAAATAACAAAATAGGGGGTTGCTCATGACATTGTTCAAATTGAAAGCATAAAGAAAAGATTACACATTAAAGCTTTTCATCCTCCATAGATGGAGGGTCTTCATTGGAGATGTCAGCAATGAGACTATCCTGATTGAAAGCTTGAGTAAGCAAAATGCCCTTCATTTAGAATTGACTCTCCGGTGAGGACCTCGGTGAATTATTTCATGGCTCGGGTTAGTGGGTTACTCATTTTGCTTTTCGGTATTTCTTCCCTTTCTTTGTCAAAACTGTAATGGCCTTGATTATTACTGCAATAACTTCCTTAACCTCTTCATCATTTGATTCCTCGTCCTCGCTGTTGGAGCAAAACTTTCCCTTGCCCTTGGAGTAGATGGCCTTGATGAGATCCTATAGCCCATTTCCTTATTTAGGCAAGCTGGGATTGGTCGTCCTTATCTGTTTATCAAACTATGGCAAGGGGAAGTTCATAGCGCTAGGTGCTTTTTTAGGTTCAACAATCTTTCCTTCCCTTGCTAAGCGATGGATAGCGCGAACCAAAGTTTTACATTCATTAGTGCGGTGACCCGACAGGACGTGATATCCGCAAAAGTTTTTCCTCTCATCTTTTATAGGAGGTCTGTATTCGCAAGGGATTTGAGAAGGCCAACTTCCCTTAATTCAGTGATGATTACATTAAGCAACAGTTTTCATAGGTTTGTGCTACTCGTAGGACAGCTGCTTGGCTAGATCTTGGCACTGGAGCCAATTTTTTTAGAGGTCTTTTGGCCCATTCTGATTTGAGATGGGGACGTACATGAGTCGGGGTTCTGGAAAACCTAATCTTCCTATGCTTAGACTTCCCCCTCTTTCTGGTCATAGTCAGCTGTCACCAATTGCAAAAGGCTTCAACTTTGGTTGTCATGCCCGGAGGTTGCATGACCTAGTCATAGTAAGGAGGTGTCGGGGCTATGGTTAGCATAAATTGAGATGAAGTGACAAACGTCAGAGGCAAGACACCAGAGAATGATGGAGGAGCTGGACTCTGGGCTCCTTTCCTTTGCCCGTGGTAAGCAGATAGTGGTGATTGCAAGAGTGTTTCACCATTGGGTGTTATGCCCGAAGATTGCATAACCTGGTCATTGGCTTGGGGGACAGATGATTGTCGTAAGGTGGCCACAATCGCGGGTGTCACGCTTGGAGATTTCATGACCTAATCAGAGTGCCTGTTTTCCAGGGCTTGATTAATGGCTACTTAAACAGTTGCTTGAATCTATTCCTAAATAATGTTTTGGAAGAGGTCTGAACTAACAAATTGGATCATGGCGGTGGCAATTTCAGAGCCAAGAGATGGTGGAGGAAATACTCTCGAAGTAGGGGTATTACCGGTCTATTCTTTAGGCAGGGTAGTGTCGTCATCATTATGAGGAAGATACATGGCTGGTTGCGGAGGTTTGGATTGGAATAAAGACTATTTAGGATCATGAACCATGGGTCAGATCGTGAATGGGTTGTAAATGGTATGGATGGTATGTATGCTTTTTGTTTGATAATCGATGCATGACATGCTTATTTAGATGGCTGCACGTAAATGTGGTTAGTGATGATGTGGCGGCTTATCCCTCCAACATATGTAGGATGTTCGTACCTCTCGCCATGCATAGTGATATGTCGTTACTCAACGGGAGTACAAAAGAAATCCTATGAATGTTGCTAAACCTCTTCCATGAATGGAGACTGGTAAGGGTAAGTTGATTGATTTTTGGCTGATGCATGGGTGATGCATGAGCACGTAGCACACAGCACACAAAGCGTCCCTCTTCCAACCTTATGACTCCCGTATAACACCTCTTTGGAAAGGATGAAGGTTAGCTTCTTCACCGGAAATGGCAAAAGAAGTGCATCCCTATTATTTTCTTTATTTTGGTAGTCCTAAGGGAATGAAGTGCTAAGGCTACTTCTAGCGCGGCGTTGGTATAGGTTTATTGATGTAGAGGGTTCTCGTTTACCTTGATTCCACGTTACTCAACCACTCCTCAAATAGGTACGATTGCAGAAGTTTACATGTTGGTTAAAATGAGTGATCCACCCACTAGGCATCCTCAATTCTAAACATGGCATAAGTGATACTTTCACGAGCTTCTCGGGAAAAATGGGGCACCTAATATTACCAAACTATCTACACGCGTAAGGACAAAACGTCATAAAAAGGAATGAATTTTTAATTTGGCCAATGATTTCAATACATCATCAAAATCGTTTAAACTCATTGAAAATTTTAAGTTAAGTTTAACGAGATTAGTCCCCAACAGAGTCGCCACTATGAGCGGACGACATTTCAGACGGGCTACAAAGCCAGGTCGGAGGACCAGTCTCCTAAATAATAATGGTATGATGGTGATCGATAGAAAAATGGTTTAACATATTTTAATGTTCAAAAGGTACAAGTTCGAAATCCCGTACTTAAAATAGAGTCGCCACCTGGTTCAGCTCAACGAAGAAAATTTGGTATGATTTTCCTACCGAGTGGTAGACCATACCATAAGTAGAGATTCTGAGTTCGGGGGATGTTATCTATTTTACATTGGACAAGTTAAAAGATTTCATTCTTTTTTAATCGGTTTTAATCCACCCTATTTTTGTGTTTTTGATTAGTATTTTATGTTAGCGGGTTATTTAACAAGCATTCAAAAACAGTAAATAAATTATTATAGCCATCCAAAAATAAATGAAGAAATTAAAATTACTACACGGCTTTCAAATCCTATACATTTATCTATACAATAAATAAAAATACTCGAAGGCCTAACATACATCTAACCTAAATCTACCTGCACAAAATGGTTAGCACAGATACGGTACGTATACAGGGTATATCATACAAAATGGTGCCCCAGCAGCAGGGTCGGGGGTCTGCAGCTCCTCGTGGGGTCCAAGGGGCAGTGCCCTCGATGGGGTCGAGGGGTGATAGATCCTCATGGGGTCACAAGGTAGTGCCCCGGGCAGGGTTTGGGGGTAGAGCCCTAGGCTGGGGTCGAGTTTTAGGGAAAAGTCCATTTTGGACACGATCGTTATTTAAACCAAATTATTAGTGAAAATGCCACATGTTATGGAGTTTGGACCATTTTTGGGGAGTTCTGGACTCCCGTCGTTGCACTATAAATCCTAGTTTCGGAAATTAAACTAGGTCAAAAATAAAATGAGAACTAATCTGCTATCTAGAATCCCATACTACTGGCCATATGAATGATGCCGGCGGCGATTTCATTTACACAGTTAGGCTGTATGACATTCTGGATACCATAAATAAAGGGTCCTGTAAGAAAATAAAGCCATTGGGGGCAGATGAGGCCACTGGCGGTATCAACGATTCTACTGGCGGCATGGTTGATACCGCTGGTGGCTTCAAGTGACTCCAGTAACTTCAGTTTCTCGCAGCAGCTATTTTTGGCCGGAAAGCGACCAAAAATCCAAAGCTAAGCACAAAACAGTAACTAAACACAACAAACAAGTAAAATGCAAGCCAAAGAGCTATGAGACTCAAAATTTTTACCTCGGGGCAGTGGATCCACCTCTTCGTGATCCAAATGACACCTCTGGGGAGCCCAAATGATGATTTGGGAAGTAAAGGGGTGATTTAGGTCTCTAAATCCTATTTTAGTGATTCTAAACTGAAGAATTTACCTAAATATCAGAGAGTTCAGTAGAGAAAAACCAAGAAAAGATGGATTGAATCCTGTTTTCTTACCTTTTCTAAACTTCGTCCCACTAGAACTAGCTAAAATACTCAAAATATCCTTAAGATTTTTAGTGGTGGAAGTGTTGAACCCTTTTAACAGCTGCGAATGCCTCCTTATATAGGCTAAAATCTGTTGGAAATTGACTTTGATCAATTATCCGATGGATATTGAGTAAAAAGGCACATAACTGTTCTACAGCAAAACTCATGCCACTGCCGGCATGGATAATACTGCCGGCGGTATCGATGAGGTCGCCGACGGCCTTAGTTTCTTGACAGGTCTAAAGAGCAAGCATGAATCAAGCTTAAAAATGGGGAAAAAGCAAGAAAATTCAGCCAAAAACAAATTCAGCGGGATGACCTGAATTATTGGGCTCTTTTTTTACTTTTTAAGGGTATTTTGGACTAAATTATTTTTTAGGGTCAAATCATCGGTCTAAGCTACCACCGGACGCGTTATCAGACACGACGAACTGAATTTTTCCTAAAATAAAATTCGTAGAGAATTTTTTATCGGTAATAAAAATTCTAAAAAGAATTTTTATCATGAGGAATAAAATCGGGTATATGTCATCATCATCTCGCAAGAGGGACTGTAAAATCCCTGTGCTCACACTATGCAAAAGTTAGAACTCAAATTAAAAGCGCCAAGTGCTTCCACTAGCATCATCCAGCTTACACCATGTTACAGTTTGGACACCTCAAATATGCACCTTCCAATGTGCAAATAATGAATCTCATCCAATCAAATCGCTAGTGCAAAGAAGCATAGGAATCCATATAAACATGTACGAGCCTACAAAAAAACGTACAAATCCTCTTTTTAGATTCAAGACAAGGTTCTCACCAGAGAGAAGCACAAAAACAGTATAAAGACTTTTACAAAGGCAATCCAGTTAGACTCATGTTCAACTTAAGCCTAGTTCCAAACTAAATAGGTCCCCAATAGGCATACGGATCTCATCCAAATCTTGGTAGTACTCGTCGGTCTCAGTTGGTCCAGTCTTTCAGTAATCTAGAGCTTTAAAAGTTTGGTTACTAGTTAATTCACTAGCAATTTAAGCCTTTATCAAAGAAGGACATGGCAAACAGTATCCTCAAGGCAAAGGATCAATTAAGGACCCAGACAAGTAAGAAAAGCACAGCCTAATCTAAGCTACTAGGGGGTCATGTCCCTAATGCTCATCATGAGTCTGGTCTTGTGCATCTGCTAGGAGGTCATCCCTATCTATCATCACATGATCCTTTGCCCCACCAACATCTGTAGTAGGTAGATCAGGATTCCTAGTCTCCAAAGCTCCTGATATACTCCCAACGACAATACTGATCTCCTCTACTCTCTACTTTATCTCCTACTCAGCTCCCACCACCTGAGTGGCCACCGACACCAACTAACAAGCCGAACTATCCTCCTCCAAAGAAGAATTGGATGGCTCCGGTATCTACTTACCCTCAACCATCCGGGCCAGCTGGCCCCATAACACCTCAACCTCGGCCCTCGCCTGAGTAGTCTCCACTGTAGCCCTCTCCAACTCCTCCTCCAGTGGCCTGACCCGGTTAGCCTTAGCAACTGCTCCTCTAGGAACCTGGCTCACTCCTCAGAGGCATCCAAATCCTAAGCGGACTTACCTTGCTCTATAGCCTACAGAGTCTACAACGAAAACTAGGGGATTAGTACACATATATAAATGTTCATAGATCATGCATCATGCATAGTTTAGCTTTGGGTTTTGCAGATTTGAACTTACCACGAGGGTATCCTGAACCAATATTAGATCTAACACCAAAAAGAAGCATAAGCCTCATTTGGGCATACACTATCCATCCATACTTGTGCAAGTTCACGATAGGCATACGAGTCCTCTTTTTATATTCAAGACAAAGTTCTCATAAGGGTGAAGCACAATAAAGTTACAAATGCAATTATAAGGGCACGCTAGTCAAATTCGAGCTCCACTTAAACCTATTCCTAGCTATACGGGTCACCAGCAGGCTTATGCATCCCATCCAATAGCTTCCTCACCGACTAGTGTCAGGTGTACGGGTCCCTTCCCATTAGATGCACCACCCTTATTGGTCTTCTCCAATGGATCCCCTGCTATACGAGTCCTAACTCTAGGGTAGATCAATTTTCCAAGCAAAACTAGAACTCCTCAGCAGTAGAGGCACATTAGATCCAAATTGGGGCAAACCCCACTTCTCAAACCCCATTCTTTAAGATAATTAAGGGTTGAACCCATAGCTCACCTTGATCCTTAATTGAAGGGGAAAACAATTTTGTTTTCATAAAGTCAATCAAGAATCAAGATAAGCCATGTTAAAGTAATTACTAACGTGAATACTTTTCATGTGCAGGTTCATTCATGGGGAGGATCCCCAAGTGGTCAAAACATTAAGGGGAAATAATCCGTACAAGATAAGAGATTCTTGCCCAAACCAAGGAAATGTTATCCTAGAAGAAATCCCCATCAGAAAAATCATCTAGGAAGACACCTCCCTAGCAAAGAAGTCAATTGGGGTGCATCCCTCCGTTCCCCAGCAGTGGATACCATCGAGCGGCATCCCCCATCATTTAAAACCCTAGGGGCACCCACCCTAGAGGCACTCCCCAAAGTGACATAATCGAAGGGTATCCCCCCATCATCAAGCACCCTAAGGGCACTCCCCAGTAGTGCTGATGAGTAGAAGGGGCATACTAGGGGCATCTCGGTTTAAGTTAGGACCAACCTAACATCACTAAACTTAGTATTTTCTTTTAATCAGGGCAAGTCCCGACCCGCGTATCTCAAAGTCTTACTGACTAGCTTCTTTATCATGTGTACGAACCCAAGGAGAGGTATCCGTGGGAAAAGAAGGAATTCACCTAGCCACACTACCACTTAAGGGGCATCATTCAAAGGACATACCCAACAAAGATGCCATCTAAGGGACATCTTCCCAAGAAGTATTCCTAACAACTAGACAGTTAGAGGGATCATTTCCCCAGCAAGCAAACCATCCGGGGGGCATCCCCCCAACCGATCAAGCCACCCAAGGCAATTTCCAGGGGTCCCCCGGCAGATAAGTTCCTCTTTCTAGGAGGCACCCTAAAGCAATCAAAGTCATCTAGGAGACTTGCTCCCAAGCAGTTAAGCCACTCATAGGCTATTTTACCCCAGTAGTTAGGCCACTCTAGGGGTATACCAATATAAGTTTGGGACCAACCCAACATCTCTTCACTCAATCTTTACATTTAATTAAGGGCCAAAACCCTGATACATCTTTATTCTTGATTGAAGGGGCAAAAATTTTTGTTCATCACAAAGTCAATCAAGAATTAAGATATACCATTCCAGGTCATATTCTGATAAGACTTGTTTTTCCCCTACAGGTAAGATAAGACAAAACCTGAATGCCAACCAAAGGGCCACTTTTCTCCAGCAGAGCAAACAAAACACTCAAGGGGCATTCCCAATCCCCATAAAGAATCAGTCCTTGTCGCCTATGGCTAGGAGGTTAGAAAAACCATTACCTCAGTCAAAAGAATACCCGAGGGGCATCAACCCCAAAGCCTCCCAAGGGCAAATTTCTAGGGGCAGCCCCCAACTAGTCAAGCTTTCTCGAGATGGTTTCGAAGGATACTCTCCGACAACTAGGATGTCCTAGGAACATCTTCCTCCAAACAATTGAAATTGCCCTCGTGTAGTTTCCCCCAGCAGTCCAAATAGACTAATCATTCGAAAGCTATCTCCTCGGCAGTCAGCTCCCTAGAGGCACAACGATTCATGTTGGGCCAAACCTAACAATTCTAAATGTAGTTTATAGTTTATTCAAGGGCTAATCTCCATCCACACATCTTCATTATTGATTGAAAGGGCAAAAATTTTTGTTTACCACAAAGTCAATCAAGAATTAAGATGTATCATTTCAGACAGTACTAACGCAACATTTTTATTATCTTTTTAGCAGGTAGCTCAATACAATCAGTAGGAGAGTCATCCGCCCTAGGAAAGGGATACATCAGCATCGGGAGAGTCATCCGCCTTAGGAAAGGGCATCAGAATTAGGAGAGTCATCTGCCTTAGGAAAGGGATACACCGTCAGTAGGAGAGTCATCCTCCTTAGGAAAGGGATACGCCAGCAGTAGGAGAGCCATCTGCCTTAAGAAAGGGATACATCATCAGTCGAGGAGAATCATCCACCTTAGCAAAGGGATGCAATATCAACCAGGAAAGTCAATCCGTCTTAGGAAAGGGATACACCAGCAGCAGGAGAGTCATATGCCTTAAGAAAGGGATACATCATCAGTGGAGGAGAATCATCTAACTTAGGAAAGGAATGCAATATTAACCAGGAAAGTTGATCCACCTTAGGAGAGGCATATGAGGAGAAGTCATCCACCTTAAGAAATGGAAACACCAACATCAATTAAAGGAAAGTCATTTGCCTTAAGAAAGGGATACAGACAATAAAGGAAAGATGTTCAACCTAAGAAAAGAACACCAAGGAAAGGAGTTGCCTCAAGAAAGGAACCCACCCATATCAAAACATTATAAAGACCTTTATAAGGTCAAACCAGTCAGACTTAGGGTCAACTCAAGCCATCCCTAGCAATCATATGGGCACACACTCCCATTTTTAAGCTAGATTTCTTACTAGAGGAGTGCTAACAGTAGAAGGGGCACATTAGGGGCACATCTAGTCTAGACTCAGGGCCAACCCTACTTCTTTTAAACTCTATAAATCAGTTAAATATGGGGCAAAACCCCTAGCTCACCTTGATCCTTGACTGAAGGGGCAAAAATTTTTGTTTTCACAAAAGTCAATCAAGAATCAAGGTAAGCCATATTTGAATTAATCACTAACAAGGATAATTTTTGTGTACAAGTCTACCCAAATATGGAAAATTTTCCCCGACAAGTGAGTCTTGCAATGAAAAAATTCCCTAATAGAAAAGAGTTTACCAAAGAACATTACTCTACTCCCCGGCAGCGGAGTCAACCACGGGGCATACCCCTCATTCCCCAGCAGAAGAATCAGTCAATCTAGGGGTATTCCCCTATCATCGAGCCCTCCAAGGGGCATTATTCGAGAGGCACCCTTCTAAAAGGGCATTCCATCCCAAAGTAATTGGGCCAAACCTGACATTTCTAGCACTGAGTTTATAGTTTATTCAGGGGTCAACCCCCTATCCACACATCTTTATTCTTAATTGAAGGGGCAAAAATTTTTGTTTATTATAAAGTCAATCAAGAATTAAGATGTGTCTGCTTAGACAATGACTAACTCGGCGTTTGATTATTGTCTCTTTACAGGTCATTAAAAATCCCCAACAAGGAGAGTCATCCGCTTTAGGAAAGGGATACATTAGCCAGGAAAGTGGATCCGCCTTAGGAAAGCGATACATCAGCTAGGATAATCGATCCACCTTAGGAAAGGGATACATCAGCCAAGAGAGTCGCTCTGCCTTAGGAAAGGGATACATAAGCCAGGAGAGTCGATCCGCCTTAAGAAAGGGATACACACACCTTCCCTAGTAAAGTCACTAGGGATAGGCACTATTAAAGGAAAGTCATCCGCTTCAAGAAAGGGATATGCATTGGTAAGGAAAGTCATCCGCCTCAAGAAAGGGATACGCATCAGCAAAGTAAAGTCATTCGCCTCAAGAAAGGGATACACATTATTAAGGAAAGTCATCCGCCTCAAGAAAGGGACTCCTAGGAAAGGAGTTTGCCTTAAGAAAGGAACTCACCTATGTCATCACCTTACGTATGATTTCTAAACCCTTGCTCACATCGTGATATCATATAAATATGTATCTACAGTGATCCCATGAGGGGTAGTCTATGAGCATTGGATTTTAACGGTCCTTCTCACGAAATAATATGAGAGCTATATAATGCATCCTTTTATAGGTGATATCTAGTTGGAGTAATTTTAATGCAGTTTGGTCAAGCTTTTTTAAAATTAAACCTAAAAAAACTAGTACCTAAGCCCTAAAAGGTCTAAACTGGTTAAAACCGATCAAAACTAGTCAAAATTGGTCAATTTCGGGCAGTTTTGGGAAGTTTCAAGCAAAACTGATTAGATCGGTCCATACTGGTCTACGCGGATCTATACGGGTCCGTATGGTCGGACCCGTATGGGTCTAACCAATCCATACTAGTCCAAAAACTTCTAGAACTGCCCAATTTAGTCCTAACTAGACCTATACGGGTCCAGGCCACCCGTACGGGTCCTCTAAATGCTCAAACAGTCAATTTTAATGCCGTAAATCTGCCATAAACGAATAAAATCAGCCATACATGAATAAAATCAGCCATAAACGCATAAAATTAGCCATTTAATGCATTTAGACCTAATTTCCCATATAAATAGAGGCCTTTTACCTCGTTACAAATGGAGAAAACATAAGAGAAAGCAAATACTACTATTAGGAAATAATTCTACTAAGTTCTTGAGGTTATAGCAAGGGTATAGAAGAGGTATAGAAGTTATAAAATAGGGGGAAAACCATTCCACATTGGTTTTGCCCGTATTTTATTCCTTTTTAACTTCATATTTAGGATTGCGGGAGATTATGTCCACACAAACACTCACCTAAACAGTCCTAAATCTACCATTTCACCATATACTTTGACAAAGTTTCCATTCAGTATTGGAATCGCTCTAAAGTGGATTCACAGCGTAAAGGTAACACTATTGAGTTTTAAAGAGACTCATATCTCAATCACTTATTTATTGCTCTCCATCTATTCAATTCTATATGTTCTTTTATTCTTGTTTTGGATCTGGTCCTAACCCATATGAGCCTTATTAGTACCTTATATCCTTAGGGATATTAAACTAGTGTGCCATACTCATACGGAAGGAAATCCCATATTTATTTCGTTTCTCCTCCATAAATCTGCTTGTTAAATTAAACTGAGATATGCATGGGACTGGATAGGACCTGTATGGGTCCCCCGCACCTGTATCGGTCCTCTCAGTAGCCATATAGGTCCCACCCTACCCCGTACGGGCATAATCCACAGTTCCCTTTTTAATCAGTAAAATCAATCAACTCACCATTTTCCACGTGATTATTTTCACTAATAATCCGGTAAATCAACCCACTTAAAATTAAAATGTGTTTTCATAACAAAATACACTAAAGATGAGTTATTTCTCTTTGATCCTAGAAGCCATCCGGGCACTATCGATCACAAAATTGCCACGCTAACATAATCACATTTTTTCTAAACAAAATGCTGACTTATGTTGTGCTATAAACTGCGCTAATCTTTTTGGATACAGGGGAATTTATTTTATTTTATTTTATAACTTAGAACAAATGTATAGGTTCACTTGCAATCCCCCATTTTCCCTCGGTTGTAATTTTATTACTCTTTTTACTACTTGGGCTTTATTATAAACTGTTGAATGCATGAAAGTGTGTAGAAAAATAGACTTTTTATGATAATTCCCCAAATGATGAAAACAAAACGTTTTTATGCGGTGAATGTAATTTTGAATTAACTAAATGAGAAATAAGTGACTCATCTGACATCCGAATCTCTGATCCAAAAGGTATTTCCCATGTAGATAACTTAGGTGGCCACTCTATCATTTGTATCGGGATTTATATCTTGATTCTTTTATTTATTAAAATCGGCTAATTATGCAAACTTAAACTAAAAAGGTTTCATCCCGCCTAAATCCAACCAACCCTTTGTGGGCCCTGCCTCTCACCCAGGCGCCAAGGGAGACCCACACATCATCAATACCTCACACCATTATAAATATTCCTGTTACATTCTCCCTACTGCTTGGCCGACCATGGTTACATCTATTAAGGGGTGTCCCATCCACCTTACATTAAAAGGTGAAAATCCCCTACAAAGGGAGGATAGTAACCCTTAAAGCAGATGAGGAATCTACTGCGGCTGCCATACGAGTAGCCCCGAAACACGTAGGTAGGTTCCTCACAGCCACCATAGTAAATAATGAGAAACCAACTCAGTGGTCTGAATGGGTAAAAAATTACATGGTCAACGCTTAACCCAGGAGCCAGTCTTGGGGCACAAGAACAGGGTGCTACCGAGTTTAAATTTACGGAAGGTTCCTATAGTCCCTTTAGACTCGATTATCGGGGCTGGGGCCTATAAAGAGGTTGGTCCAGAAGACGCCAAATGTCTGAGATCTTCATTCATTCTAGGGAGGTCTTATATGTTGGTCCCTATGAGGGTCTAAATAAGGTCAGAAGGGGGTGAATGACCCTATTTTATGGAATTAACAGACTTTAAAAAGTCTTTGTGTAGTGAGTTTGATTATGTTTCGGATGTAATAGATCCGGATGATGCAGATATAAAATATAATGTAAGTAAGTAAAGAGTTGGAAAATCAAACACAAGAATTTTATCCTGGTTTGGCCCCGCATACTCCAGTCCCCGGAGTTTCCTTCCTCTGAGCTTTTCCACTAGTGGATTCCTTTACAACTGGCAAGAATCAAGCCTTACAATTTGTCTCTAATTGGTACCCCCTTTCGGATGTAGGATATATCACTAGAAGCACCAACACCTAGCTGAATCCTTTTGTTTTTAGCAGGATATACCACTTAGATTTCTACCCAAACCTAAGCTGAGTCCTACAGGGAGATCCCACTCAAAGCACCAACTTCAAGCTATATCCCAATCTCACTACTCACCTAAGTAGGAGATCTTTCATACTTTGGTTTTCTCAAAGGTTTTGGTTTTGGAGTTCCTTAATTTTATAACTCACTTAGGAATCCTTATAAATAAATTTCGAATTTGTTTGATTCTTAGAGGGATTAAGTAACTGAATGCTTTTACCAAATTCTCTTATGTATGCTTTCTTGAAATCAACCAGCACCTTCTCAACTTGTGAAGCTTCCCTTTTATAGGCTTCCATCATAAATATAGCTGTTGTGGGTTGTTGAACTTGAATGAAATCTTCACCATTGATAAGGTAATATATGGCTCTTTCGGAACCATTGATCAATCCGTTAGATAGAGATTTTGACCCATTTGAATCCTTGGGATTAAGGCCAAAAAGTTATCAGTGATCATTTTCTTTGTATTTTAGTGATTCACGTATTTTTATGCTAGTAGTCCGGAGTGTGTGTGCTATGCGCCTTTCTTATTGGTCTATGTGAAAAAGGTTATTCCCTTTTTCTCTTTCTTGTGTCAGTCCTTCTGTCCTTTTCTGAAAAGTATGCTAGCTATCTTTTATCTTGCATATGGGCAAAGGATCTTTGACTAGTAGACAGAAAAGTTGGAGGGAAAAGTTATTTTCAAAACTTTTTCCTTTGTCTATATCAATGTGTCTTTTGGATGACCTTTTCTCTTGATATCCAAAATCTATTCAATCAGTCTTCCTCCATATGCTGTTGAACTAGGAGTTAGCAGCTTGTTTCCTTTCCAAACTTTAAACGAATTCTTTCCTTTCATGCTTAAGTAATTGTCTTTTTAATAATTGACTTGGACTTTGGTTATTTTGGTTATATGTCTGGATAAAGTGACATAGGTCATTTTGTACTTAGGTATTTTGTTTACTTCAAACCTGATCTGGATTATTTGTTATTCCGGATCATTATTTCCAACAATCTCCCCCATTTGATGGAAACAAAAACCTAAGTCATCTAAGCATAAGGGATGGGGTTTTATGATCTAAGTATGATTCTTGATACTTAGTCATATACAATTTTTACTCCCCCATAATTTTAGCATCCCTAACTCTCCCAACAGTTTTCAATTCTAACTTCTAAGGTTTTTGTATTACAATTTCACATTGTACTTTACAAGCAATTTTTTGTAGTAATTTTTCACCATATACTTGTGCTATTAACAGTAGTTAACATCAATGAAGTTTTGGATTACATGTTATAGAAATATATAAGTGAAAAATAATTCTAGCTATTACAATTATTACATAGCTATTTCTATTACAACTTATTTTGATCTAGATGCTTCTCCTTTCTTCTCCTTGCCTTCGCTCCTCTCCCCCTTATCAGTTTCAGCTTTATCCTCCACCTTTTTAATCTCCCCCTTTTGGTTTGCATTAGCTTATGAGTGTATAACCATATATTTCTTACCATCCCAGTTCTCCTGCTATGCCTTTGAGTATATGGAATAATCCAGATTTCCATGTCTTCTATGCTCGATGATAGTGTCAACTATGGCTAGAGTTAGATGGAGATGGCGGAAGGCTTTTCAGAGTTAGGTATATGACTTTGTGAGGTAAGGATGCATGATTAGAACATGTTCACAGTCCTTCTCATCAAAGTAGGGGAAGAGTGCCTTCAAGAGTGTAGCTATCCCTTTATGTCCAAAGAAGCCTGTGTCCCCAATGTGTTGGAAACGATCCTGAAGTACTAGGAGTAATTGCCTTTTTAGAATTGACAGTAAGGATGAAGATCTGGAGATGGACAAGTTGGATAAGCTGGATTGCAGTTTCTCGAATTCATTGCCTATATCTCGATGATAGTTATAAATACTTGTGTTGACAGTTGTAAGATCTTTGTGAAATGCATCCTTTAGACATTGATGACTGCGTCTTGTCCATTCATTTGGCCTAAAAACTTAGTTCTAATATTTTCCATCTGCTTGGAAAGGAGTTTGGGACCTTCAACAATGAATTTGGTTAACTTGTCCAATATAGCTTATTGATTTTCATTCAGGCTAGTGATGTTGGAATTTACATCCTTCTTAGCCATGAATTTTGACAAGTTTCGAAACTTGGAATCCAGATACTCCTTGATTTTTATTATCAAGTCGGAGGAGGAGGTGATTTTATCCATTAGGGTAACACAACTGTTATTTGCTCCTGTGTTAGCCTGATCTGTAGAATGGTTTACTGCTGTAACACTTATTTTTAGCTCATAAAGTACCGGAGCAATCTTTGATAGAGAGACTTCTGCAATGAGTTCTGCTGATTGGAAATCCTGCACTTTCTATTCTATAAACTTGACCGATCCTTTTATTTCTCCCAATGCTTGCTTCAGATCCGAAGATAAAGACTTGTCTTTAATCATGCTCTCCATGGATTTTAACTGAGAACTAACACTCTGAAGAATTTTTCTGACATGTCTCTCCTCCTTTCTTTCAAGGGCAACCTCCTGAATCATCTCTAATGCTATAGTCAGTTCTACTCTGAATGGGAGCGACAAGTTTCTTTAGATGAGCTTTTTTGGAAGATGAACTTTCCTCGGATTTGGATAAGCTTTCAGTACTAGATGATTCATTTTCCTCCACTTTTACTTCCTCTTCCCTTTCATCTGACCTTTCCCCCGGACTGGCCTCGCCCTTTGAATCCACTTTAGAAGCATTTTCATCGGATCCTAGACCTAGTCCTCCTCCATAATGGTTTGTTCCGGGATAGGCTAGCTGTCCTTAGATAGACTTAGAATTTCAGTGTATAAGTTGCCTTGATGTTCAAATTCTGTATCATTGATATTGATAGCAGAGTCAGTATTAACAGTAAAAAGTGTTGAGTCAGGGATTACCTCATGGCTTTGAATTGGAATGTCTGCTTCTTCTCTTCCTTCATCTACCTCCACAACCCTTGAAAGACTGGAAATATCCTCAGTCTTCCCTTAAGATGCCTTTTTAGGACTTTTAACCACTTTCCTAGGCATGTTGGTAGTGTCCTAAACACCTTCTTCACATGCATTTTTTAGGACTTTCTACATTGATGATCTCAACTTCTGAATTGAGCAGATGTTTCAGAAGTGGTCCAATTCTGGGCTTGAAGACAAACAAGTCTGTTTCTAGATTCTGGGCAATAGTTTCCACATTCCTCCCCTTCTTAGCTGCTGCCTTTATCAGGCTCCCCCTTGGCTTAGGCTTCTCAGGGCTTTTATTCATCAGTTGAGTGAGGGTTTGGGCATCCTCATCATCTATCTCAATTGGAACAAGAGCCAACTATTTTGGTACTTTAGGCTTGGTGGTTCTAGCCTTCTTAGGAGTAGAGGCTTCTTCAACAAGATTTGCTGCCTTCCTGGCCCAACTCTTTTTCTCATTTCTCTGTTTAATGGCCTTTTCTTCATCCCAGGTTTCTCCACAGGCCAGTTTCTTGAAATTTTTCTCCAGAATCTCCTTCCTTTAGACAAGCTTAAATTTGGAGAAATTTACTTCAGTTGCCAAAAGGATTCTAGTGATCAAGGCACTGTAGGAATTCCTGTGCTGTCTGAGGAAGTGGATGATAAACACTGGCATGTTCACCTCCCCGCACTCTGCACAGTACTGTGACACACAGTGTTGGAAGGAAGACACTATGGTTAAGGATCCCTTCTAGATGAGGACTAATTTGGCAAGGACATGTTGTAAGATCCTTGGGGCTTATGGCCAATAGGTGGAGAACTTGTCTCGAAAGTACCTGGTAGGGAGCCACATTAGATAATGATATTTTACCTTTAATTTATCTCCATCAGTTCTCATCTGAACTCCATCATTCTTCATATTCAAATGCTTCTCAAAGAACTCCAGTGTAATAGTTATCTCTTTCCCTTAAACTTTGGTTATGAGAGCATCATAGTAGGAGTGAGCTCTCAGATTGATGTAGAACTCGCGCACCAATTCTGAATAGGTTGGGTAATTGATCTTTAAGAAATCCCCAAAGTATTGATCCTTAATGAGTTTAGAGAATGGGTCTGTTTGAAAGAGGAAGTTATCTCCTAAGTAGTCTGTGGCTTTGAGGTTTATGGGCACGCAATCATTATCTTTGTGATTAGACTCTACAAAGATGTTTTACGGAGGAAGGGTTTGGATTTAGTTGTTTGTCATTATGGATTCCATTTGAGAATGTTTGAGAATTAGGGTTTGGAAATAGAAATTTGTAGAGTAACAATAGTAAGTTGCTCGCATGAAGAAGAAGGCAAAATTTGAGGGGTTTATATAGGATTTCCAAAGTGAGGGTATAATGCTAATCCAGACACAATTATAGCTAACTAGATTGATGACATGGTAGATGGAATTTATGAGAGAGGTAAATTGCGTTAAAACCGTAGAATGGGAACAGTTTATTTTTAAATAGCCATTTAATTTTATCGCGCATGTAACACCCCATAGACATTTAAAATTCAAAACGTGTACAATTACTTTTTAGTGCTTTTACTGCCATTTGTCTTTCCTATCTACTGAGGTGGCAGTCTTTGTTCTGGATCCAGAGTTAGCATAATATTTTCTTCTTTTCCTGATTCCTTAACTCATAGAGCTTCAAACTAATTCCTAATTTTCTTCCAGATTTGCCTTTAAATTGGATTGGACATTCTAATTGACTCCCTTTACTTGTTGAATTGGTCTTTACTTAATGGCTTAGTAAAGATATATGCTCTTTGCTCATTGGTTAGAATGTATAGTAATGCGACAACCTTCTTCATCACATGATCCCGGATAAAATGATGCATGATGTTTACATGCTTCATCTTGCTGTGAAGTAATAGATTCTTTGATACATCAATGGCACTTTTGCTATCACACATCACTTCAACACATTCGGATTGAACTATATAGTCTTTTAATTATTGCTTAATCCATAGGAGTTGACCTATACAACTTCCTATGGCCATGTATTCTGTTTCTGTGGTTGATAAAGCAACCGAGGTTTTCTTTTTGCTATACATGATACCAAGCAATCTCTAAGAAAGTGACAGCCTCTGGATGTGGTCTTCCTCTCAAGAGTGTCTCTGCCATAGTTTGCATCGGTGAAACCTTGGAGTGTGAAATTTCCATTACTAGGATACCACAATCCAACTCCAGTGGTTCCTAAGAGGTATCTGAGGATTCTCTTTACTACTTTTAGATGTGAATCCTTAGGATTGGATTGCTAACTTGTACAGTAGCAAACGGCATAATGTATGTCAGGTTTGCTAGCTATCAAATATAACAATGATCCAATCATTCCTTTATAAAGCTTCTGATATACTTCTTCTCCTTCATAATCCTTTGATAGGACTGTATTTGATCCCATAGAAGTGGATATTGGCTTGCTTTTGTCCATCTCAAAATTCTTTAGAATCTCCTTGGTATACTTGGATTGATTTATGAAGATCCCATCTGGACTTGGTTTGATCTGCAATCCAAGGAAGAAATTAAGTTCTCCTATAATAGACATCTCAAACTCCTTCCACATTTGAGTGCTTAATTCTTCACACATCTTTTCCTCTCTTGCTCTAAAGATGATGTCATCAACATAAATTTAGACTATAATCACATCATCCTTCTTCTTCTTAATGAAAAGAGTTGTATCTGCTCTACCCCGATTGCACCCCTTGGATATGAGAAATGTAGTGAGTCTCTCATACCAAGCTCTTGGTGCTTGCTTTAATCCATAGAGGGCTTTCTTCAGCTTGTATACATGATCCAGATGCTTTGAGTCTTCAAAACCAGGTGGCTATTTGACATAGACTTCTTCTTGAATGACTCCATTTATGAATGCACTTTTGACATCCATTTAGAATAATGTGAATCCCATGAATGATGTAAAAGCACATAGAATTCGGATTGCCTCTAATCTTGCTATAGGAGCAAAAGTTTCTTCAAAGTCAATGCCTTCTTACTGATTGTAGCCTTAGGAAACCAATCTTACCTTATTTCTTACTACCACTCTGGATTCATCTAGCTTGTTCCGGAATACCCACTTGGTGCCAATGATTGACTTTCCTTTTGGTGGTGCCACTAGATACCACACATCATTCCTGGTGAATTGATCTAGTTCTTCTTGCGTGGCCATCATCCAGCTTTCATCTCCTTCTGCATCTTGGAATTTCTTTAGCTCAATGAGAGAGACAAAAGCAGCATGACTCATCATTTTATTGAATTGTCCTCTACTTCTGACTGGATTTTGGACGTCATCCAAAATGACTTCTACCAGATGATTTCTGTGAGTCTGAATTTCTCTTTGAAGATCTGTATGCTGGTCTGGAGTTTGTTCCTCAACTGCTACAGCCTCTTCTTGATTATCCATAAAATTTATCTTATGGTGATTAAGATAACTTTGTGGAACTTCTGAGTTGAGATTAATTCCTTCATCTTCTTCCTTATATTTCTTGATCTAAAAGGAATCTTGGATTTGCACTTGTTCTTTTTCTCCAGTATTTTCAGCTTCTGAAGTTTCATCTTCTGGATTTGAACTTCTTCTTCCCAAATGGTTAGTCTCATCAAAATCTACATATATAAACTCTACCATAGTTTGAGTTCGTTTGTTATGGACTCTATAAGCTTTGCTATGTGTTGAGTAACCAAGCAAAATTGCTTTATCAGATTTAGAATCAAATTCTCCTAATTGCTCTCTATCATTCGGGATGTAGCATTTACATCCAAAGTCTTTGAAATAACTAATTTTGGGTTTCCTTCCCTTCCAGATTTCATAGGGGGTCTTTTCAAAGGTCTTTCTAATGAGAGCTCTATTCAAGATTTAACATGGTGTGTTTACGGCCTCACCCTAGAAATATTTTGGTAAATAATTTTCACTTAGCATTGTTCTAGATATATTAACTATGGTTCTATTTTTCCTCTCAACAACTAGATTTTGTTGAGGAGTACGAGGGGTAGAGAAGTTATGTTCAATGCCCTTGGATTCGCAGAATTCAGCAAAGTGCATGTTTTTGAATTCTCCTTCATTATCACTCCAGATGCATGTAATGCTTATGCCCTATTCTACTTCTATCTGGATGAATATTTTTAAGAATTGGTCAAAGGCTTCATCTTTGCTAGCTAGCAAAGTAACCTAGGTATAATGAGAATAATCATCCCTAATGACCGTGGTGTATTCTCTTCTACCTAAACTCAATGATTTGATTAGAAAAAAAAAATCAATATGCAAGAGTTCAAGAACTCTCTTAGAAGGTATGTATGAGATGGAAGGGAAGCTATTCTTATGCTGTTTACCTAATTGACATGTAGTGCATATGTGATCCTTATCAAAAGCTACCTTAGGCAAACCCACAACCAATTACTTTTTGGCTAATATGGATAGGAGGTTCATGCTTACATGTTCCAACCTCCGATGCCATAGCCACGATTCTTCTTCGTTAGACACCAAGCATATATTGTTTTTCTCATTTTTAATGTTAACATAATAAACATTATTAACTCTAGGTGTATAAAGAATGAGTTGATTAGACCTATTTCATAGATTGAGCATCCTCCAGAGTCAAAGGTGACTTTTCTTCCTTTAGCACAGAGTTGTGCTAACTAAACAAGTTGAACTTTAGTCCATCAACTAGAGAGACATCTTCTATCTTTATTTTAGATCCAATCATTCTATGACCAATGATTTGCCCTTTTTTACTATCTACAAAGCTCACTTTTCTATCTTTCTTCTTGATTAAAGTGATGAAGGCTTTCTCATCACAAGTCATGTGCCTTGAGTATCCACTATTAATGTACCATGTATATTGATCTATTGTGGATCTAAGGCATACTTGCAAAACAGATTAAGTGGATTTGGGTACCCAATTAGATTTGGGTCCTCTCGGGTTATCAACCATTTTGGACCAAGGATAAACATCATAATAACCATTTTTTAATCTACGTAATTTAGTAATATAATTGTTTTTCCCATAAAACCTGCACCCTGAGATAGGTTTGCTTTGCTCCTTCTTCTTTTGGATCTTCTTAAGATCCTCCTTTCTATAATTTCCAACATATCTGGCTTCTTGTATACTTGTCTGTTCGGAGTGTATCCAGAAGCTGGTTAGAGGTGCAACTTCTGCTTTGTAATTCTTTCTTTGCTTGGTAGGTACAGCCTTAGCTTTTCCTTTTTAAGCAGTTGTGAATCTTTATGCTTGAGGCTACCTCTGATTCTTTCTCTCTCTTTGATTTGATGGTGCTAGATTCTTCCTTTATTGAGAAGGACTTGGTTTTCTTCTGGATGCTTTCTTCATCAGAGTTAGCTCCCTATCTAACCCTATTAACTTAGCACTTAAGATCTGCACTTGATTTCTTAGGAAGTTTTCTTCAACCACATCAATATGCTTTGTAGTTCTTATTAGATTGACATCTTGTGCCAATGCTTCACCATCCTCAGCAAGCTCAATCACTTGTCTTCATAGGGATTTGATTGCTTTTGTGGTCTTCCTTACATTCTTGATCACAATCCCTAAAGCTCTAGCAAGTTCAAAGTTAGAAACAGAATTAGAGTGAGAGTTTACCTCAGTACTGGATGTTTTCGATTCCGATTCTTCAATTTGCACAATATCTTACTTAGAGGGATTTCTTCTAGATTGTTCTACTTTTGGATCAGTCAGTGCCATAAATGCACAGTTGCCAGTTTCTTCTTCTTCTGTTGAAGATGAGCTACTACTTTTCTCACTGTTGCTCCAAGTGGCCACCATTGCCTTCTTCTTGTGTTTCTTATCCTTTTTAAGCTTGGGGCATTTGGTTCTAAAGTGGCCTTTCTCTCCATATTTGAAACATGCAGCTTCTTTTTCTGGATCCTTCTTTTCCTCTAGAGCTTTTCTTGGCCTGTCTCATCTAGAGGTGCCTTCCTTTGACCTCTTAGAGTCATATCTTCTGGATCTCCTTCTATCTTTCTTATTGAGGAATTTATCAAAATATCTAGCCAACATACCCATATCTTCTTTCTTGTAGCTATATTCCTTTGGTAGCTTGTTTGGTCCCGAAGAGGCCGATCTGGCAGAGTCTGCCTTAAGTGCAATGGCCTTCTTCTTTTCTTCAGGCTTTTTCTCTTATTGGCTATGTATCTTCAAGGATAACTCTTGAGTTATGAGATTACCAATGTGTTCATCATACCTATAAAAGTTTAAGTCATGAGCTTCTTCAATATCAGTCTTCTTGTTCTCCCATTCCTTGACTCCGGAGCACCTTTTTTACCATCTTTACTTTAGAGATTTCCTTTCTGAGCCTCTTCATTTCATTCACTAGATTTGTATATCTTGTGTTCATGCTATTGATTGACTCTTTTGGCTCCATTTTGAAGGTCTCAAGATTTTGTTGGATTAGATCAAGTTTGGCTTCTCTGACCTTGTTGGTTCCTTCATAGGTCCCTTCTAGTTTCTGCCAAATCTCTTCTATAGTCTCACATTCGGATATCCTATTAAATTTTTCTGCACTAAGAGCACAATAAAGCATGTTAACATTACTTGAATTTTCATGCAATTTTTAATAATCAATCTTCTCACATAAACTTGAGGGCTTTCAGGTAGTTATACCCTCTACTTCGTGAATAGGCTCATATGGGCCATCTTTAATGGCCATCCATGCTTGCATAATTTTTTCTTGAATGAAGTTCTTCATTTGATCCTTTCAGAATGTGTAGTGTTCACCGATAGAGAGTGGAGGATGCATAGTAGACATACCCTCGAGAAAGAGTTGTGAGTTTTGGAAACTCATTTTGATGCTTGGATCAAAATTTTGACCTTTAGCTCGAGAATGATAGATCTCTAGTTTTGAGAAACTTGCTCTGATATAACTTGTTGGTCCCTATGAGGGTCTAAATAAGGTCAGAGGGGGGGGGGGTTGAATGACCCTTTTTTGCAGAATTAACAAACTTTAAGAAGTCTTTATGTAGCATGTTTGATTATGTTCTGGATGTAATGGATCCGGATGATGCATATATAAAATATAATGCAAGTAAGTAAAGAGTTAGAAAATCAAACACAAGAATTTTATCCTGGTTTGGCCCCGCCTACTCTAGTCCTCGAAGTTCCCTTCCTTGGAGCTTTTCCACTAGTGGATTCCTTTCCAACTGGTAGGAATGAAGCCTTACAATTTATCTCTAGATGGTACCCCCTTCCGAATGTAGGATATACCACTAGAAGCACTAACTCCTAGCTGAGTCCTTTTATCTTTAGCATACCACTTAGATTTCTACCCAAACCTAAGCTGAGTCCTACAGGGAGATCCCACTCAAAGCACAAACTTCAAGCTATATCCCAATCTCACTACTCACCGAAGTAGGAGATCTTTTACACTTTGGTTTCCTCAAGGGTTTTGGTTTTGGAGTTCCTTAAGTTTACAACTCACTTAGGAATCCTTATAAACAGATTTGGAATTTGTTTGATACTTGGAGGGATCAAGTAACTGATTGCTTTTAGTGAATTCTCTTATGTATCCTTTCTTGAAATCAACCAATACCTTCTCAACTTGTGAAGCTTCTCTATTATAGGCTTCCATCATAAATGTAGCCATTATGGGTTGTTGAACTTGAATTAAATCTTCACCGTTGATAAGGTAATATGTGGCACTTCCGGAACCATTGATCAATCTGTTATACAGAGATTTTGACCCATTTGACTCTTTGGGATTGAGGCCAAAAAGTTGTCAGTGATAGTTTTCTTTGTATTTTAATAATTCACCAACTTTTATGCTAGTAGTCCGGAGTGTATGTGCCACACACCTTTCTTTTTGGTCTATGTGAAAAAGGTTGTTCCCTTTTTCTCTTTCTTATGTTAGTCCTTGTGTCCTTTTCTGAAAAGTATGCTAGCTATTGTTTGTCTTGCATATGGGGAAACGATCTTTGACCAATAGACTAAAAAGATGGAGGGAAAAGTTATTTTCAAAACTTTTCCCTTTATCTTTATCACTGTGTCTTCCGGATGACTTTTTCTCTTGATATATGGATGCTATTCAATCAGTCTTCCTCTGGATGCTGTTGAACAAGGAGTTAGCAGTTTGTTTCCTTTCCAAAATTTGACCGGATTCTTTCCTATCATGCTTAGACGATTGTCTTTACTTTAATAATTGACTTAGACTTTGGATCTTTTGGTTATTTGTCCGGATAAAGTGACTTAGGTCTTTTTGTACTTAGGTGTTTTGTTTACTTCAAACCTGATCCTAATTATTTGTTATTCCAGATCATTGTTTCCAATATTATATCAAGGTGAATTGGAGCTGATCAAAATCAAAGGAGAAGAGGTACCTAGCTTCGAGATATTCTTCGATGTCATAGATTTCAACGGCTCCACTAGCCTGACTAATTACGAAAGGCAAACCGAGAAAAGGAATGCCTCGCCTAAAGGCAAAACCCCTAAAAGGCAAAAAATGACAAGCCCACCACGATAGTCAAGCGTCAAAGAATAAGAAATAAGGTTGACCAAGCTGATAGAGACCCATCTCGAGGACGAGAAAGCTGAATCAAAGCTATGTGGAGAAGAACCAACAGAAGAAGGAATGGATAAAGTGATATCTGAGATGGCTCTGCTCATGATCAAAGGGAATTCCAAGGTCGAAGATGCAATCACCAGCAGTAGCGCAGAAGTTCCGGACAAAGAAGCTCATGTCCCAGAAGTTGATAGTGATCTTTCACTTTCAGATTTTTTTATTTAAATAACTTGTATTGCAAAAATGATAATGACAATAAAATGGACAACTTTGCTTATTTTTTATGGTGCTTTTGATTACATGCATTCATCTCATCATATATCGAACATTTTTAGTATTCATGATACTCCTACAAAAGAAACAAATTTGGGAACCCAAAATGACCCTAAATGATATCGATTTCCAATGACCTTAGTCCTGAACTTGAGATAGAATTGGTAGAAGTACTCAGGTCACATATAAAGAAATTTGCTTGGTCCTATGATGACATGCCTAGGGTTGACAAGACCATTGCAGAACATAAAATGCCTATCGATCCTAAAATCTGGCCGGTTAAACAAAAGCTGTGAAGACTGAGGCTTGAATGGGCTGAGAAGGTCAAGGAAGAAATAACCAAACAAATCAAGGCCGAATTCCTAGAGTTCATAGAGTACCTAAAATGGTTGGCCAATGTGGTACCCGTTGTGAAGAAAGATGGGAGGGTTTGAGTCTGTGTTGATTTTCGAGATCTCAACAAAGCATCACCAAAAGATGACTTTCCTTTACCCCACATAGATGTACTAATCGACAGCATTAACCAAGCATCCATGTATTCCATCATGGATGGATTCTCAGGATACAATAAGATACTAATGAATGTCATTGATAAATTCAAAACAGCCTTCATCATGGAATGAGGGGGGTGTACTACTATAAAGTCATGCCATTCGGACTAAAAAATGCAGAGGCAGCATACCAAAGGGCAGTCACCACCTTACTACATAACCTAATCCACAAGAGGTCGAGGTATATGTGGATGATATGCTAGTAAATTCATCAACCATCGAGGAACACCCATCTATGCTCAATCGCTTCCTCACCTGGGTAGAGAAGAACAACCTAAAGCTCAACCCAAAGAAGTGTGTCTTTGGAGTGACCTTTGGTAAATTGCTAGGTCATATTGCCAGCCAACAAGGTATAGAGATCAATCTAGACAAGGTGAAGGCAATTCTCAATATCCCTACACCTAAAACTAAAAAGGAGGGCCGAAGTTTCCTTGGGTCACTATAATATGTCAATAGGTTCATTGCCAAATTGACCACTATCTCGAACACATATTCAAGCTCCTCAGGAAGCAACAACTGGTCACCTAAAACCCATAATGCCAGGAAGCCTTAGACAAAATCAAGGCTTACCTATCCAATCCACTAGTGTTAAAAACTCCTATTCCGAGTAAACCTCTCACCTTGTACCTAGCCATTGAAGAAACCTCTGTAGGGGCAATGCTTGTAAAAGAGCACAAAGACAAGAAAGAATATGCCATTTATTACCTCAGCAAGAAACTCCTGGAATACAAAACCTAATATACCATAGTTGAGAAAACCTGTGTCACCATGGTATGGTTAACCAAAAAGCTCAAACACTACTTTCAATCCTATTAGATCCAATCCATTGCGAAGGAAGACCTCGTGAAGTACCTTTATCAAGCATCCTCTTTGGCTGAGAAGCTATCCCGATGGTTGTTACCCTATCAGAGTTCGATATCAAATATGACACCAGGAAAGTAATTCAGGGCCGAGTCATGGTGGAATTTCAAGCCAACCAACCTTTGGAATCTAACTACATCCAGAACCTTGAATTCTCGGACAAACAGCTAGTTACAATATCAAATAAACCCCAAAGATAGACCATCTTCTTCAATGGGGCAGTAAACCGCAAGGCAGCTAGTGTAGGTGTCATAACTGTATCCCCTAAAGGAAGATTAATCCTGCTCTCTAAGAGATTAGAATTCCCAATAACCAGCAATGGTGCCAAATACGAGGCATGGCTATTCAGCCTAAGTTCACTTCTCACACTAGAGGCAGAAGAAGCAAAAGTTATTGGAGACTCCGTCCTTGTCATCAGAAAGGTAGTAGGTGACTGGAGCTAAGGGACGAGTCACTCCGTCCATACCTTAAATCCATTTGGATGAAGGAATCTCTCTTCGGGAAGAGCAAATTCCGGCATATGTTGAAGGGGGAAAATCAAATGGTAGACTCGCTAGCCACCCTGGCCTCAATGTGGGAAAACCCTAAACAATAACCCATCAAACCCATAATAGTGAAGGTTACCAACACATCTTATTACCGTTCTGCAGTCACACAAATCTCTAACGATCAACTACCATGGTATAAGGACATATCCTAGTACTTGGAAGATGGAACTTTCCCTATTGAAGCTACGGATGCTGACAGGACAACCCTATAAAAATTAGCCATTCAATTTGGGCTCATCAAGGGGCATTTACTCAGAATATCTTCTGACAGAATTCTCCTCAAGTGTCTAAATCAGGACGAAGCTGCAAAAGTCATAAAAGAAGTTCACGTGGGATCATGTAGCCCCCACGTGAACAACATTATGCTAAGTAAGAAAATACAACAAATGACCTACTTTTGGCTCACTATGATAGCCGACTGCGTAAGTATGGTTAAGAAATGCCATGAATGCCAAATTCATAGAAACATTAGTCATTTGCCACCAATTGAGTTGTAATACCTCGCTACACCTTGGCCCTTCTCGGCCTAGGGCATCGACTTCATAGGAGAAATCATGCCATCCTCAACCAACGGCTGTAAATTCATTATAGTAGCCGTGGACTATTTTTCAAAGTGGGTGAGGCTGAATCCTACATAGGAATTACTGCCAAGAAAATGGAAAAATTTATTTACAAACACATCTTCACGAGGTATGGGGTAACCTATCATGTAGTATCTAATAATGGGGTGCAATTCTAGGGAGAAACCACAAATTTACTATAACAGCATAACATTGAGCCTTACCCCTTTTTGCCCTATCACCCTCAAGCAAATGGATCGGTAGTAGTAGCTAATAAAGCTGTGAAAAATATTCTATCCAAAATGGTAGTTACCCATCAAGATTGTGCTGATCATCTCCCTTACGCTCTCTAGGGCTATCGAACTAGCGTCGAGACCCTAACAGCATAAACACCATTCTCTCTAGTATACAGAATGGAAGCAATTCTCCTAATAGAAATTAAAATCAAATCACTCCGTGTAGCACTCGAGCAAAATTACAAGAAGACGAATAGGCTAGATCCCATTATGAAACACTAAACACTATTAATGAAAGGCATCTACAAGCCCTCGATAGCTTAAGAATGTACCAACATCGGATGGCTCGAGCCTAAAATAACTAAGTAAGGAGAGTTGACACACCTCTCAAAGCTAGCAACCTCATATTAAAATAGGTCAAAGCTACTCATACTGACCCCAGAGGAAAATTTTGCCCAAATCGGGAAGGACCGTATGTGATAAACTAAGTTCTTAGCAAAGGAGCCATAAGAATTATGGATATGGATGGGAACGAGTTCATAAATCCAATCAATCAGGACAAGCTCAAGCTATATCACATTTAAAGACCAATTCAGGATAAAAGAAAATCATGTTGAAAAGTTATTGAAAACATAAATATCGTCCTACAATTTGTATCTTTCTAAAATCATGAACGCTGAAAATAAAAGTTGTAAGATAAAATGAAATACATTAAAAAGAAGCATGTATACATTATAGAATTCATAACATAACCTAGTGGCTAGGGCCTATTGCGTGATGACTGTAGCGGTGAGTAATCGCTAGCCTAGCTGCTCTAGTAGGAGCTGCCTTAATGGCAGAAAGCCACTCTGAGTATGTTTCATTGAGTAACTCATTGAAGGATAGCTTATAATTCATGATAACCAACATGCGGCTATCTCACTTGGTGAGAACGCGGTCCGCCCACAAAGGCCCCCAGGGCTTTGACAGAGAAGCAGGAACATACTTGGGCACAAATTGAGGACAGCCATATTGTCGCCTCACACGCTTAGGGAAATAGTAATATACTCATTCTAAACCCAACAACTGGACATCCTTGGGAATTTTTTGAGTAATCACCTCATTAATCTTCCACCAAGGGCAGACCCACCTGATATCCCTCTCAGTCAACCTTTGCAAAAAAAAACCATTCGTGCAAGGACTGGTTCCTGTACCTTCCTGGTTGCATCCCTCGGCTCTAGAAGGCCATAGGGGTATAAGAGCTATGTCATTCGACTAGAACCCGAACAATCTTCAGACGTTCCATCAGCCATATCTATCATAACCATGAATGTGTTAGCACCATTAAAATTAACTTTTGCACAAGAAGAGAATTTTTATATATAGGTATTCCTAAAGAAGGTGCCAATTGCCTCCCACTATGTCACCCTCACCTAGATGGATTGAATCCATATGAGAAAAAGTTTTGGCTAGAACCCCGACCATAGGAGATAATCCCTCTAAAGTCTTTCTAATCACAGAAATTAGCCAAGGGTTACAGACCCTATTATCTGACTCATACATAAACTGCCTAAAATCAACAAGGTCATGAATGGCATCCAACTTTGGTGATTAGAAGGAATGGAAGAGCATACTTCCAGCGCCGCCCTAAGAATCAACCCCGATTGTTCAGGATTGGCAGAAACAATCAAATTCCTCCGGCGATAAGAAAACCAAAGGAAACTCACATCCTTTCGCTCCATGGTAGCATTATAATCATGTACCACGATGTCCGTGGTACATGAGATATCTAGAATGGCGCAAAAATCCACGTAAAGTGGACATAACTCTTGATCATTGAAATGAAAAAGGAATGCTTTGCGCAACACTTTTGTAGCCCGAAGAGACTATATTATAAATTTGGGTAAGGAAGATAATAATTTGCCTTAATATCTTTACTTTGGGATTTTATTGGTGTTAAACATCTCATCCAATCTAGGATTTTATCATATGGACATATTTATAATAATTTATATTAATTCAGGAAATTTTAGAATTAATTTATAAGGTCTAACCTTAGGTGGGTTCAAGCTTTTTATTATAATTATTCCATCAACCTAGATTACACGTAAAATAATTAACATTTTTATTTGTTATATATATATATATATTGCATTTCCTTTAGGCTTTTATTCAATAAATTTAATTTTTTACTTTGTTATAGAAACATATATAAGAACCATCTTATACACTAGAAATAAATTAGTCCATTTTAATCCCCTCTTGATCAATTTAGTTGCACCGATATAGGTTCCCAAGTAGGAGAGGTGCCCTAGGAGAAGTAGACACCAAGTCCAATCCTTGCTAGAACAAACACGGGCACAAACTCGAAGACCCTGGATTCTCTTGAACTAATAAATTTCGCTCTTGCAATTCATGTAAATTGAAAGCATCTATAACCCATGTAACTTTTATAATTTATTGAGTCTTTGACAAATTTTGAGTAAGTTCAGCAGACTTATACGAAATTATCTATAACCATTTTCTAACCTTGAAATGAAAGCCTAAGTTCATCTATTGTTCCAAACAATTAATAAAACTTAATTCATTTCGTATAAAAAATAAAATTCAGTTTGCTTCTAACTCAATTATGCACTAAATAGGTAGGCTTTGATACCACTGTTGGAAACTGACAGTCACTTAGAACATGCATAACAGGCATGGTGAAAATTCAAAATTTTGTCCGTTGTCCCTAGGAAATCCTATTAGTTGGATATTAAATAAAGCCTTAACTAAATAATTCTCCACCTAGGTTAGCATGCATATCCTAGGCATACTATAATTCTAAATATCCTAGCATAAATATTTTATACTAAGCACGTTATAACTCTAAGCTATAACCTAAGCATAAAATAAACTAAGCATGCAAAACAACGTAAGAATAATTACTAAGTCTAAAAACGCTTAAAGAAAAATACCTAATAATTAAAAGATAAAGAAAGAAAACTTACCAGTTGAAGCGTGCTTTAGCAAAACCTCCTTGCACAAGCCTCCAAGAGTAGGATAGCCTCTATGAGTATCCACATGAACCCCACCAACCAAAACCTCCCCGAGAGGAAGAACTGCAGAGCTTTGAGTAGCTGCTAGCCCATTCCAAAAGCCCACCCGAAAATAAAAACTAGAGTTCCCCAAATTAAAATATAATTTAGGATCCTCAAATTATGATCCGTGAGGATAAAAAAGTTCTTTGATGGCTCTAGAATCCTCACTAAATACTCTAAAAAAATGCCACAAAGACGTGACCTTGAAGTGCTTCGGAAGGGGAGCCAAAGGGCTCCTTATATAGCCCAAGGGGGAGGAAAAACCCTCTCCCATTTCTGATGTTCACATATACCACGCGAACCTGCGCACTACCTGCACTCTTCTACGCTGTGCACGATGCAGCGTGCGGAGTTTGTCATGCACCGCCACGCACTCTACAGGGAGCACGGATAGTGCACAGTGCTACTCCAAGCAGCCCCGTGCACCCATCGTGCAGTGCCTAAGCAGTGCCGCTTAACCCTCGCATGCACTAGTATCGCTTCCAATGGCTATTTACCTTTTAGGTCCCTCTCAAATAAATATATTTATTTATGACCCTAATAAAATTAGTTATCGGTCAAAATCAATATCTGGCTTAACCAGAAAATGATCTAATCATTAAATCAACATTTTTAAATATATTTATTACCTGGTCTAACCAAATAATAATCTAATTATTATTATTATGTTATATTTTCATAGCAGAATAAATCTATTAATTCTTTACTCAGTCCGATGAAGGTTCAATGTGTGTGACCTTATAGGATCCCAAAGTATTGAGCTGTTAAGGCTTAACCAATCCTTGTTCTATAGGAACTATTGGCTCGAGGTTCTAGACCGTGAATAGAACTAGATTACCTTAAATGACTGTACTACGCCTCTAGCAAGAGTCACCATCCCCCATTACTCAGAACTTCATTTGTGCTTATGACTTAATCTAAGAATAATTACTAAGTCTAAAAACGCTTAAAGAAAAAGACCTAATAATTAAAAGATAAAGAAAGAAAACTTACCAGTTGAAGCGTGCTTTAGCAAAACCTCCTTGCACAAGCCTCCAAGCGTAGGATAGCCTCTATGAGTATCCACATGAACCCCACCAACCAAAACCTCCCCGAGAGGAAGAACTGCAGAGCTTTGAGTAGCTGCTTGCCCATTCCAAAAGCCCACCCGAAAATATAAACTAGAGTTCCCCAAATTAAAATATAATTTAGGATCCTCAAATTATGATCCGTGAGGATAAAAAAGTTCTTTGATGGCTCTAGAATCCTCACTAAAGACTCTAAAAAAATTCCACAAAGACGTGACCTTGAAGTGCTTCGGAAGGGGAGCCAAAGGGCTCCTTATATAGCCCAAGGGGGAGGAAAAACCCTCTCCCATTTCTGATGTACACATATACCACGCGAACCTGCGCACTACCTGTAATCTTTTACGCTGTGCGCGATGCAGCGTTCTAAGTTTCTCATGCACCGCCACGCACTCTACAGGGTGCACGGATAGTGCGCAGTGCTACTCCAAGCAGCCCCGTGCACCCATCGTGCACTGCCTAAGCAGTGCCGCTCAACCCTCGCATGCCCTAGTATTGCTTCCAATGGCTATTTACCTTTTAGGTCCCTCTCAAATAAATATATTTATTTATGACCCTAATAAAATTAGTTATCGGTCAAAATCAATATCTGGCTTAACCAGAAAATAATTTAACCATTCAATCAACATTTTTTAAATATATTTATTACCTGGTCTAACCAAATAATAATCCAATTATTATTATTATGTTATATTTTCATAGCAGAATAAATCTATTAATTCTTTACTCAGTCCGATGAAGGTCCAATGTGTGTGACCTTATAGGATCCCAAAGTATTGAGCTGTTAAGGCTTAACCAATCCTTGTTCTATAGGAACTATTGGCTCGAGGTTCTAGACCGTGAATAGAACTAGATTACCTTAAATGACTGTACTACGCCTCTAGCAAGAGTCACCATCCCCCATTACTCAGAACTTCATTCGTGCTTATGACTTAATCCTGGTTTATGCGATAGTTGTCCAATGCAATTAACTCTTTCCGTTCTTTAATATTAGTACCATCTGGTTTATAGGGTTCGGTTAAAGTGTTAACCCACTAATAGAGAGGTTGCTCCAAGCTATCCCAGTTATTTACTTGTCTACCAAAGTATATTGCTTTTTACTACAATGTGTTTGACTAGAAACTATTTCTATCAAACACATACTTTGATCATAGGTTTATAGCAATCATCGCTTCAACAAGTGGCCAGGTACAACTCCTTAATATATTTGGAGTGATAGATTCTTTCCGACTATATAGCTTACCAATGTGCTGTTATCACCATACTCGCCTAAATTAATGAGTGCATAGGAATGACCCAAAGTATAGAAATAGTACCACACAAGGTAACTAGCATCTCAAGTATGATGATATTTGCAAAGCTATTGCATAAAGATGAATACTAACACCTTGATATATATACCAAGTGTTTATCTTATTGCGGTCTCCAATATATCCACTAGATATAACCATATGTCAATCTTAAGGCACCACCTTCAGTTATAGGAGATTAACTCCTTTGACCCATTCTAAGAAAGTTAACCACATGCTAGTCTTACTGCTTCATCAATATCTTTTCTTGATGAAACTATAACTAGGGATAGTTTAGACATAATCATAATTGCACGTGAAGCAGATCTCTCTAAGCATAGTCTAACTATGATCTGTCACTTCATGCTATGATATATGTCAAGGACTTTTGTACATAGATACTAATGAATATATTTTAACCAGTCATAATATATATGAACACATCAACACAAATAAAAGAATAAATGCCTTTATTAATTAAACAAATTATTTGTACGAATACATAATTAAGATATATTGCCTTAATTGCCTTAAGGCAATACATCATATCTAACATATCGCACTTTGCAGAAGCATGTCATCTAAAGTGAAATTGCAATAGTACCGCATATGAAAAAGATTTCCAAATTAAAGCTGATCCTAATCGTCTGAACTCAAGGTCCGGAGATAATCCACCAGTCGTAATTTAAACATGTCCATGTCGACACGATCACCACTCAATAAAGGCTACGATAGCTCGCAAAATCAAGGTTAATTGCACAAGGAAATCACCACTTTTAGAAAGCCTGACAAAACTATAAAATATGCACGTCAAAAGCAGAAAATAAACCATCCATAAACAGGGCCACAAAGAACCCACAAGTACATGAGAAATAAAAAAGGGGCAAAAGTATGCCCAATCCAACCATCAATTTACTAGGTACTACTTCCTTATAGGGCCCACACAAAAAAGAGACGGAAGCAATAGTGAAAGCCTAAAAACTAGTATCTAATAATAAAACCCTCCTAAGTCGCCCAGATGTGCTTATGCTACCTCACTGCTATCTCCCTCCTCGGCTCTTTAGCTCGGCATAATCTGAAGAGGCGGGACGAGTGGAGGAACTGAAGCGAATGGCAAAGTCATTGGAAATTACGAACCCATCCCCGAATAACTCACCTGACCAAAATAGCCTGATATAGGGCCTGGCGGCAGATACACATGTTGAGGCTGCAATTATCCTGTAGGAGGGGGCTATCCATATTGGCCTTGTTAATATCCCGAAGAAGGAGGCTGTCCATATTAGGCTTGTTGATATCCCAAAGAAGGAGGTTGTCCATATTGACCCTACTGATATCCAAAAGATTGTCTGTACTGGCCCTGCTGAAAGCCTGAGGTCTTTGCCAGTGGAGCCACCTAATGGCTGGCTCTAAGCTGATCCACCTCCACCTACAATCCCTAAATCTTATCCTGCATACGAACCATTCGTACATAAGCAAATGTTCTCGCATTCTTATTATATTAACACTTTCAGGTCTCACCGCATTCTGGTGATTGTTCTCGATCAAAATGTTCTGAAAGTTAAAACACAGGCACCCCTCCCTCTCACTATCTTCTCTCGACACCTATCAAAAGAAGTAGGAAACGCTAGCACAAGTTGAATAAAATACAAAACACAAAATGATGAACTCACATGGGTCGCATGGAAAGGTGTAAAGGTCATATTCATTCGAGTCAACTCATCTGCCCTAAAAGTAGGAAAATAGAAAGATAAGTCAGGTCAATAAATATGTTGCCCTGTTGGAATATTGTAATCTTGATGGCCTATAACAATACTAGCGCCAGCGCCCGCCGAATGTGGACTTTGTGTCCTTTTACTCTGTAAAATAAAGGCAAGATCAGTATCTTAGAAACCCAAGAGACAAGAAAGTGAGCACGAGGGCACAAAGGCATACCCCTTGGGATGCGATCAGTTCCTCCTCCAGCCACTCTAACAAAGACTCCTTTAGGAAACTAGAATACAAGCCCACTTCGTCGAATAGTACCATAGCCACACTATCCCCTTTCAAGGTGGCAAGGTCCTCAACCAGCTCCATCCAGAATAACCACCTCGAGAGTTTTGGTGGCACTAATCTCTCCTCCGCAGGTGTATCACACTGCTCCACCCTCTCCCCTAGGTACCACTCCATGGAGGAGGGGCTCTCCAAAATCAGCCTCTTTAGCACTAGCTCCCCAGTGACTGCCATAACTCCACTCCATCCTATCTTGTCTCCCTATGGAACATGTTTTACCTATAAAATGTGCAGTGTCAATTTCAAGGCACCATAAAGGCACGCAACCTAAAAAATCCACAAAGCAAAGAAACTCACGTCATTAAAACATCGGTAGTGTCAAGATTTCCCCAAGCGCTCTAAGCCGGTTCTCAACATCAGTAGTGTCAAGGTTTCCCTAAGCAATGAACCAAGTAGGGAAACGAGGGAACATAGGAATATTCATTCGATCCTCGGCCTTTGAAGGCAGCGAAAGAATGCCCTTCTTGAAACCCTAAATCTAAAAAAGTTTCGGAAGTTAGCACATGACAAAAACTATACATGTACAAAAAAAGGGAGGAGAAAACACTTGGCTTCACCTCAAGAACAAGCATGGAATATTTCAACTCCTTAGTATGCTTCCTCGCACAATGATCCGGTGCCAATTACAATTGACCAAGCGTGACTTTACCCTAGGCCATTCCCTTGAACTTTTTCAATTTAATCAAAGAGCCCAGCAAGTACAAATTAAGGGTCGAATTGCCAATGGGAAACCAGGTGTTAGTCAAGGCATACAACATAAAAGAACAAGCACACTGTTCTTGGACTTCAACGCTAGCAGGGGCCCTATTTTCTTGGGCCGACCAATAAAGGTATAACGCCTTAGCTGGGATCTCCTTGTCCTCAGTAGCAAACCCCAATAACTTTAGCATGAGCAGCGGATTATAGTGGCCCATATTTATGGTATAATTTAAATGGATAACCTCCCCATCAAAGTGCAAGCCCGTAATAACAGCAAAGTCAAGTGGCATGATAGTGTACTCCCCACTGGTAAATGAAAAGTATGAGTCGTGTCGGACCACCTTCTTAAAATTAGTGATAAAGCCGCACTTGAAAACCGGATAAGCCTACTCGGGATTAGCTTCTCAAAGAACGCGCTAAATCCCGAATGTTCTAAGATCCCATTTACATCGGGGAAAGGACTTTCCACAAAGTAGTAAGGTCCGAGAAATTGCTAGCGCCACAATGATTGACCCTCTGTGAAAATAAGAGCAACACTATATCAGAAATTGTGCTTATAGCTATTAAGCCAAGATAGATGAAAAAAATTGCTCAAAACATCAAAGATTTGCCTTTCCTCAATCATGCTTATAGTCACTAAGCAAAACTTCCCCTACTCACGGTCGTTACACCTAAGCAAAATTCACAAGCTTATAATCGCTAAGCAAACTCACCATGCCAAGCATAAATGTTCAAGTTTATATCCATTAAACTACCCAAAATCAAGCAAGCTAATAGTTATTAAGTTCTAACCAAAAAAAGGGAATTTTTGAGACATCACAAGGCTTATAGTCACTGAGTTATCCTAATATTCCTGAAGTTTGCACAAATAGCAATAGCATATACAAAACAAAACATCATAGAAAATTTTCGCAAACCACAAAAATTCCAAAATGCCAGAAATCACAAAAAATAGGTTTTTAAGGACTTGTGTCGATCGACATTCATGTGCGTCGATTAACGCTTCTCTAAAATCTAGAAGTGTTGATCGACGCTTACCCTAATTTTCTAAAATTATATCACATCACATAGGAAATTTATAGCAATACAAAATTAGTAGCAAATTTAACAGAGCATATATTATCACAAAAACCCCTAAGAGCATGCCAAGTCTAAAAGAGGGAGTTGAGTGATTTACCGGGACATGAGAAAGATGGCGGCTAGGTTTAAGCACAAGGGGAATAGCATCGCCCTTGGCCACGCCGTGAGACTTCCTATTTACCAGAAGTTCATAATTATCCTCGGTGCCCACAAATGGAATTTGGACGATCTCTTAATGAATATCCTCCTCCATCATCGATGTGGCATCACGAACATGATCGTTGGACGTCATGATTTTCTTCCACATCATAACAGATAAAAATTGAATGAAGATTAGAAGAAAAGAAATTGTAAAGAGGCTAAACATTTTTCCTGTTCCAAAAAAGAAAATGTAGAGAGTAATGGTTCAATGAGTTGTGTGTTTTGTTTACAGAAAAATTGCTGAATTTATAGAATTCTAAGTTGCATCGATTGACACAACTCATATGTGTCGATCGACGCATCTCTTGGCTCACCTTTTAATGTCAGAAACCGCTTCAGATTTAGATTCAAAATTTGAAAAGTTGTACCGATAGATGCATCCCCCTTGTATCGATCGATGCATGTCTAAAAAATAGCTATTTTTGTCTTTTCAAATAAAATTATAGTGCCAATTAAAATCCTAATTTTAGAAAATTACATTCTTCATCATGAAAATTGTTTTCCTAAAACTAGTAGACCCAAAAAGAATTTTCACACCACGAGATTTTTGTCTTAAAAACTTTCAAAACCCTGTGAAACATTAATTGATCGAAGTGGGAAAATATTTTTTTCAAAAATTGGTCGATCAAATAATGTTGACTAATCCCCATAGAAACACGTGCACTATTTCACTCACCGCGCTCACTTTGCGTATTCAAAAACTTTACCTCAACGGTGTAAGTTGTTGCACACGAGAGAGAGCCTGTGAGCACGGTCCGTCTCAAGCCTGATGATGTCCAAGACCTTTTTTAGGAAATGGCAAACTGGTACTGACAAAGATCATGTTTCACCATAAACCACAAATTCTAAAAAAAACATGATTCTGACATCCTAAAAACAAGCATCGATCGACACTCACTAAGCTCCAGTATACGTCAATCAATGGTTCCTACTTGTTTTGATTGATAGGGACACGTATCAAAATCCCTATTAACTCATCAAGCCTAAAAACCTGACTCAGCAAAGCTATCGCCGTATAAAGTTGTGTCAATCGACACTTCTTCACATGTTTCAATCGATGCTTATAGGGAATCTTGGCAATGATGAGCCTACCCTGACAACAGTTGTGTCGATCGACACTACCACATGTGTTGATCGACGCATTTAAAATTCCTATAAAATGGACGTGATCCCTGCCCATTCCAATAACAATGAATTTGATCGAGAAATTTGAATTAAAAGAATTCAATCCTTCCCCTCTCCTAAAATCCCTCATAGCATCGAGCCTATACCAAAGTAACCCTCAAACTATACTTAGGTATAGACACCCTTTCTGAAACTAGCTTTTAGCCACAAAGCTATCACCCAAACCCCAAAACACTAAAGAGTCCACCTACATAAATTCCTGAGGTTATCCCCGCAGAAATCTTGAGGAAATTCCAACCGAAATATGGTCCTAGTTAGTACTGGGCCTTCCAGTCGTCCTATAGCAAACAGAAGGTAACTGAGGGTCAGATTTCCCATGCATTTTTAATTATCATATCTATAACAAGTATCTCTAAACTTATCTCCTTTGTTCATTACAACAAAAAAGGATTTTTCTATAAAAAGATTATGCTTTATCCAAATTTAAATAATAAGTGACTATTCTGTCCGGAACCAGAATCTCTCTTTTATTGGTATAGGAATCCTATCCAGATTAGCTATCCATAATTTCTCGAAAGAGCTGATTCGGGTGGTGACTCTTATATTATATAAAATAGGGGCCCTGCTCCCACAAGTAAAAGGAATAATCTCCAAAGGAGTCTGTGAGCAGATGACCTCTTTCCCGAGTCACAAGGACCGCGTGAGATGTGTAGCATGGGGGGTGGAAAATAATAAGTGTCGTTAAGCATGCTAAGGGAGAATCCTTATTTTAGGCATAATGAAAGATGGATTGATAAAATTGATGTTGATGTTGATGTTGAATTTAAGTCCAATTTACATGTTAAGGGATACCAGACTTGAAATCCCCTATTTCAAAATAGAGTCGCCACTCGGTTAATCTCAATTGGTAATTTGGGTATGATAATCCCACCAAGTGGTTAGACCGTACCTTAAAACAGAGATTCCATGTTTGGATGATGTTGCTTACTTTTCAATTTTTAAATCAAAAAAACGTTTACATTTTAATAAGCGCAATTTTAGTTCTTATGAGATTTAAATTTGGTTAATGTTTAGAGATTTCAGATTATATAGCCATACCTCACACAAAAGCGGTAAATAAAGTAGGAAAATAAATTATTACACGGCTTTACCAATACCTATACATTTTTCTAATGCAGAAAAATAAATAAAGTGGATAAACAAAACGAATAAAGAGAGACCAAAATTGGGCCTCAACCAAAGTTACCAACACCAAAATGGCTCGAAACACGATAGATAAATCACAAATGATCACAAATAATGCACAAATAATAAAAGTCAGAAAAGCAAATCTTAATATGGAGAAAAACATTTTTTGGGATTTTTAGAGCTAAAAAGGCATTTTTAGGCATTTAAAGGTTATTTAATCAATTAAATAATAAAATAATTAAAAAAAATAGATTGAAAATAATATTAATTTTTCCAGAAATTTTGTAGGATTTTTAGAAGATTTTTCGGGAGAAAATAAGGGTAAAAAAATCAAGAAAATGATAAAATAGGACTTTAAATCAAATTTCGGCCGCCAAAGCTATAGCGACAGCTTTGACCGCCATCACTATAGCTTTGACCACTATAGTGGCAGCGATGGAGGCTATAGCGGCGGCGGTCAAGGCTGCCGCTATAGCCTTGGCCGTCGAGATTTGTTTTTAAGGAGGAAATCGGTGTTTTTGCATCCATAAACTTAAAATCATTGAAGTTTTAAGTCGTAATCAACTATATTTCAACAGATCTAGACTTAAAACACACAAATAATGTTGATTTTATGGATTTGGGTAAGAAAATACCCAAAAATCATAAGAAATAACGACACCTCTATAGGGGTGGAGTTCACCTCTATAGCTATAGCCTTTACCGCTATAACAATAGCGGCCAAGGCCATAGGGATAGAGGTGAAGGCTATCCCTATAGAGGTTAGATTATTTTCTAACGGTTTTCTAAAAATACCGAAGTAAAACAAGGAACAAACACCAAGATCGCCAAGAACAACAACAATAAAGCGATAAAAGAGTAAATAGATAAGAGAACTCGGTTTTGTTACCTCTAGGATGTGAATCTAACTTTAGAGACTCAAACCGGACGTTTGGCAAGCTTTTGATGATTTTTAGATGAAATAGTGATAGAATCAGTGACGAAAATAGTGACAGATTATTTAGGTCATTTTTGAGAAAAAGCCTCTAAAGCCCTATTTAATCTATTTTAATCTATGATTTCTAATTGATTTTAGTGTTTTTGCTACGAGATTAAGCTAAAGAACAACTAAGAATCAAGATTAGAAGGATTAAACATGGATTCTATGCTTTTCTTAAGCTTTCTCTCTCTAGTTCTTCCCTTTCTCTCTCTTCTTCTTCATTTTCTCTCAAAAATGTGATTCTAATTCTAAATTTTCGAAAAAAAAGTCTTTTAATCTCTCTCTTAGATGGGTTTAAATACTCCCACACTCAAAAATCCACTGACTTATGCGAATTTTTGAGGAAAATATGAGGCCCAATCGAAGAGGAGAGAAGGAAACAAAGTGGCACGACCAAAGAATGACCGTGCCACAACCGCTGCAGCCGTCACGGCGGTGGCCACCATAGGGGCGGCGACCACCACATTGACAATAGAAGCCACCGCCACGTGGGTGGCAGTGGCCACTTGTAAGGTGGCAGTGAAGCCACCATGGAGGCGGGGGGTGGCCATAATGAGGGTGGCCACCCTTGTGGCGCTCACTGCCACAAAGGTTGGCAGTGACCACCACCATGTAAGGGCACACCACCGGAGGGCACACCACCGCTGATGGTGGCACCAGTGGTAAAAAGGGTGAAGGGAGCTTGGGTTTAGACTAGGGGTTTAATTAGGGCTTTGATTAGGGTTTCTAGGGAGCAGGTTTAGGCTTTAGATTTTCGATGCTCATAACTTTCACTACAGTTAGCCGATTAAGGCGATTATTAACATTCCAGAAAGCTCGGAGAGTATAAAATCCAAGTATATAATCAAAACTTGCTGAAAATGTTTGGATCTTATAGAAAGTTGCAAAACAAATTACCGCACGCGAGCAAAAGAAAATGGCTAATCCTTAATGCATTTTAATGATTTTTTAAGTGCTGCCAAAGGTGCAAAATCATTAAAAAGGTACTTACCAAATTTGATTTGACCCTCAAAGAATAGAACAACTAGACCGTAAGAGGTCAGAGTAAAACATCATCATCGTTCTAAGGGTCACCAAAAAGCTCGTGCTCACAGGCTACCTCTCGGGAGATTATCGCTTGGTGAACCAAGTGTGATCTCACGAAAGAGTGAGGGATAGAAGGTTATACCTGAGGTGAAGGAAACTCAAGTCGATTGTCTAGGGATGATCAGGGGATACATCATCAACGGACCTATCAAAGGCAAAGATCTAGGTTGATTGTCTATTGATGGTTTGGGGATGCGCAATCAATGGATCTATGAGGAAGGCAAATCTAAATTGATTATTCACTAGTGGTTCTAGGACGCACCATCAACGGACCTATGGGAGGTAGAAGCTGAATCGGTTTTCTACTGGTGGTTTGAGGATGCACCTTTAATAAACCTATAGGGAAGGCGAATCTGAATCAGTTGTCTACTAGTGGTGTGAGGAAGCACCATCAACGGATCTATTAGAGGGTGGATCTGAATCGGTTGTCTACTGGTGGTTTGAGGATGCACCACCAACGTACCTATCGGAGGTAGAAGCTGAATCGGTTGTCTACCGGTGGTTTGAGGATGCACCATCAATAAACCTATCGAGAAGGTGAATCTGAATTGGTTGTCTACTGGTGGTTTAAGGATGCACCATCAATGGACCTATCGATAATAAAAATTTTAGACATTAAGAATCGTTGTAGATTGCATTTTTAATTGCTTAATTGATTTTGTCAAGATAAAAATTTTTGCCCCTTCAATTAAGCAATAAAAATGGAATATTGAGATAAAAGAGTTTGAGAATATCCAGGAAGTCTGGGACATCCATCATTAGGTTGATTTTGCGATAGTTGCATCGGGATTCCCTTGGAGGACTGAAAGCCACATCATAGAGCCCCTCGAGGGTTGAAAGCTGTATAGAGGTTCCCTCAAAGGACTTTCTAAATTCTGGATTCTGGAACTTCAGATCGATCGTCCATTAAAATTACCGTACGATATTCTAAAAGCTAAGTTGGGATTTTTGGGAGTCTGGAGAAACTATCAAGGTATACATTAGGTTGGTTGGTATGCCCCCTTGAGTCTCTATCTTTGACAGTAATTTAGGAAGTGTATTAAGATTCCCTTGATGATTATATTGAGGTGCTCCGTCAAGGTGCCCCTGGGGGAAATCTGAGTTTTGATTTTAGGATCCATCAGGTTAGTTATCCATCTGGATTGCCACATGGTGTACCTGTCAAGGAAATTGTAAAGCATCAGTAAATGATATGAATTGCATTTTTATTTCTTAATTGATTTTATGGAACAAAAATATTTTTGCCCTTTCAATTAAGCAATAAAAGCGGAGGAATGAAATAAGAGTCGAGATAGGGAGTCCGGAGAAGCTATCAAAGTTGAGCACTGAGACTAGCTGATGTGCACTTGGGAGAAACTCTATCTTTAAAAGGATAGAAAATAATTCTAAGATAACCTTTGATAATGGTGCTTGCTCGGAGGTCGAGCGTATAGCTCGATGATATTTTTTTCGTGCTTTATTTCCTGTAGAATTTAGTATAGAGTAGTAGACATGACATTTATGAATATTATGCATGAATGTATGAATGCATGAGCTGCTTGGACTGGTCATCCTCTATATTCGAGCCATATAACTATTTGTCTGATCAAATTTACTTAGATCGGCTGCTTACTAGGAGAGAGATTATACAAAAATGTTTTGTGGCATGGATAAGATAAGAATACCCCTGGCAGAGGATTAGGGATGTCGCACAGATTATATGAGGATGCCCCTAGCAGAGAACTATGGAAGTCGCGGCGTTCACTTGTGGCTTATGTGGCCAGATATTGAGGCTGAGGATTAACTTGTGAATTCTTTGTCACCAGTATGACATGTGATAGAAGGTTCCTCCCGAGATATTTAAAAGCAGCAAGTCAACTGCAAATTAATTACTGGATTGAGCACATTGAAGATAAGTGCGTGCGTGAAGCGAAGTTCAAGATTCTGGATAATGCACGACTGGACGCTATCACTACCAATGAATTCTACCAAGGATGGCTTGGGGAGATTCAGACTTTATAGACTCAAGATGTTTGGTAGTGATTGAAAATGGGGTAGACATGCGTAAAGGATGGATTCAAGCCCTTCGAGTCCTTCAAGTTGCAGAAGATATTTAGGCACTACAATGATGATGATAATAATGCAAGCATCTTGATGTGATCGATGGCAGACTTTTACCTTCAGTTTTACTTGTCTTAATTTTTTGCATAGACCCAAACATTGAGATGGGCCTATCAGACTTGTTTATTTTGCTTTTATGTCCTAATTTTTGCCTGGACTGCCCTTTTCAGGTTTTTAATCCAGCAGACTTTTCCTGGCTTTTGCATCGACCTCGATGTTTCCAGTCTATCAGGATTTTTTTCCTTTTGATTTCTTTCTTTTCTCTTGAGGAATTGAGTTGACTACATGGAACCCTATGTTTGACTTACTTGCAACATTTTGCCTTTAGGGCCTAATATACTCATTCAAGCACAAAGATAAAGGATTTAGTAAAATGACATTTCCATCAAATGAATTAAGTTTGAGTACATAATGATGATAACCACTTCTCTTAATCCAAACTCTGGTGTTAATCAGCTTATGAAGGTTTTCTAGCCAACACACTCTCATTGCTCAATTTACCCTAAGTTTTGCCTAGACTGCCCTTTTCAGGTTTTCAGTCTAGCAGGCTATTTTGCACCCTAACTTTTGCCTGGCCGGTTTATAGAATACCGATCAGCAAGATACACCCCAATTTTTGCCCGAGCAGTAGAGGACCACTCGCCAAGCGATTGATTCATTTATATTTTTTATGCCTCTTTTCTAGATTTGATTCTTTTGGTTAGATATGATAACGCTTCAACCGATCCTGATTGATAGGGTTTACGAACTTATTACCATCCATTGTCATGATTTCCATGCCCCTTATTACAATACCTTTCTGATTACATGAGGTCTTTCCTAGTCTTATTAGAATGTCCCCCTCGGATCAGTGTTGATAGACTTTACTTATTTTGAAATCAGATCATTGGCCTTTGACGAATACTCCTGATGCTTGACTTGATTGTTGTTCGGCCTTGCTATGCACTTTACTACATCTGAAGATTGTTCAAGCTGCTCAAACCACGTTTTAGTTTATGGGGGTCCCTTAGATTGTGACTCTGAAGGACTTCATCTTGACATTGATTGGTAGCATGGTTCCCATTTTATAGGCAAAGGAGAGAGGTGTTCGGATTAGGAGAATTCTTACATTTGTATGATACCTTCGAAGGGTGAATGGTAGCTTATTGACCTAATCTCTATATCCAGTGCTGGTCTTAGAGGTGAACTTCTTGATAGACTAGCTTGTGGTTTCAATTGCCCCATTAACTTGCGGTCAGTGAGTCAAAACCCTATGATGCTTGGTTCCCTATCTCTTGACCAGATCAGGTGGTTACCCCTTGGAACTGAAACTAATTTTCTGAGACCAAGCGATGAAGTAATCTATACCAGGTGAAGATGCATTTCTCGACAAACTTGGACATCCTCCTAGCAGTAATGTTGGTGAAACACTCAGCTTCCCCCCACTTTGAGAAGTAACCTGCCCCTACGGTGATGAAGCAATGTTCATTTGTCGATGAGGATCGAGTCTTGCGGATCACGTGAGTCCCCCTCACTGAGAATGGCCAATGAGAAGAGAAACAAGGAAGGTTTGGATTTGGAAGGTAGTGGAATTAGCAAGGATCAATGGTGTATTGGGGGTGGGAATGTGAGAATGGGTGGGCGAAGAAAAGGTAAGCCTTAGTTCTATCGAAGATGATTTGGCAATGCTCTTTCTCCATAATAGGCCGACACTTCTTCGGTAGTTTGAGAATAGGTCTGCACATAGACGTGAGGTTGGTGATGAACTGATTGACATTTTGGATCTATCTAAGGAAGGATCGAGCTTCTTTTTCTATTCTAGGTGACGGAAAATGATGCTCGGTTTTCTAGCAAAGAACCCTAAGTGTGGCTAGTTATGACTAGGCGAAAGCGTTATCATGATCCTTAAGAACTTGTTATCTCTCTTTTTCTTTCAGAAGTTAGGTCATTAGAAAATGGTTACCATTTTAGGTCATCATCTGTACTCAAGTTTATTTCGGTTAAAGAAACATCCTGAATACTGAACACATTATGCTTATGAAAAAAATGAATGCATGGACTCATCGGGAAAAACATCTAACAGATAAGCAAAAAGAGAGACTTTGATTGAATTAAAAATTCCTTAAAAGTAGAATTATTCACATCTAAATACTAGAAACAAAGAAAATTACATAATAAATAGTCATCCTCCATAGGCGAAGGGTCTTGAGTTGTGATGCTGGTAGATTCGGCATCCTTGGTAGCTTTCATTGGAGCATTGCCAAGGATGAGATCCAGAACTTTCTCTTGTTCAGCTGATGACTTGTCTCCTTCAATTGCCAGAGACCTTGTGAGATTCTCTTTAGATTTGGCAGTGGAATTGGCTTGCATAGTGGTGTTAACTGAACTGGAAAAGACCATGGCTAATACAAATTCTTTGGGTGGACTAGAATTGATCGCACTCACTCCACCATCAGAGCTCGGTGATGGTTTCTTTTAAGTGCCGATTTTTCTAGCTGGCTGATAAATTTTCCTTTCTCTTATCAAACCTCAAATGGCCCTGCCCAAAGGTTTGCATTGATATGTTTTGTGACCTGCCTGAACATGATAATGATAGAAATTCCCTTTCCCTTCGGGTATAGGGGAACGATATTCATGGAGAGGGCTAAGCATGCCTTTCTCTTGTAACTTGGCAAACAGGACACTAAGAGGGAGTTTCCACGGGGATATAAATGCTTTCTAAGCAGGTGTCCGAACATGTGTAGCTTGAACTAAAGAAGTATTGAGTTGAATTGGGGGAGCTTTGTCTTTAGAATAGATGGCCCTAATAAGATCCTACGGACTACTACCTCCTTTTGGTGAGTGAGAAAGCAAGGGTGAATCCTGATGGCTAGATACCTTTTCAGGCTCAACTATCTTTCCTTCCTTTATCAAGCGATCGATGTCTTGAATCAAGGTCCAACACTCATCAGTGGAGTGACTTGGTTGGACATAATACTCGTAAAACCTATCCGTTTCATCGGCTGTGGGAGGTCTCCATGGGCGTAATGGTTTAATCTTACCATCTTTCCTTAACTTCATGTATATGCTTCCTAACGGTGCTTTCCACAGGTATGTGTTGTACTTTGCTTTAGTTGCCTTTCATACCGAATCCTGATCAATAACCTGAACTTGATTGGGGGGTTAGCGATCTAACTTCTTCTCTTGCGTAAGTCGCTCTTTCATTTTGGCCTGAGACTAGATATCGCGAAACCTACCAATTCCTTCACCTCCTTTAGGATTTCCATTCGGTCCTTTCTCAGCACTAAAAAGCAAGAACCTTCACAATAGAGCCTCTACTTTTTGCGTCATGCCGGAGATTGTATGACTTAGTCATTGGATGGATGGGGTGTGCCAAATTGTAATGGTGAAGCAAGAAATGAGGTTTTAACTTGAGAACCAACCCATAGATTAGTATTGAAGGGGTTTTGCGGTTAAGTAGTCCCTTTTAGAGCAACCATAAACTGAGTGAGAGAAGGAGAAAAGTACTTTAGAGGCATGTGAGGTTGAGTTAAATTCTGATTTAGTTAGAATAAATCGGATTAGGACTGGATGGGTAAAATTGACCGAGCGGGCTGAAACTAATTCAGGGTTGCAGGGGTCAACGGAAGTTAGCTCATACTGGTGAGAAAATCAGGCTTGAAGACGTAATTTAGAGCCCGGGTTGGATAAGAGAACATGGGCAGCTGAGATTGCTTGATATCCTGACCAAACTGAATGGGACCAATGAAGGCTGAATGGGGTGTTGCACGCACTGAACTGGTTGGATTGGCTAGACAACAGACTGAAATTTAAATGACAAAACCTGAACTGACCCATTCTAAGTGGTCTCTTGTTATCCCTGAGCTTGGATACCAGTCATCGAAATCTGTTAAACACTTCTTTTCCCTTTTAAAACTGCGCAGATCGAATCTTGGATCTTCCCCTGTATTACATCTCAAAATTGATAGAATCAGAGGAATACTATCATAGCATTATCAATCTCAGAACTCAATGGAGACTGATTCTGATTAGGCGGAGACAGAGGAGAGGAAGTTTCAGATAGAACCCCATCCATTGTCAATGAATCGGATATAGGCAAAAAACTAGGCTCTGAAACTAAGCTCAAAGCTGAATTCGGGTCCATAGAACAGCAACCTAGACTATGATCGAGTCTATGCCAAGTTGGACTAGTACAGTAGCGGTGCCTCGGTCTAACTCTCTCAAAAATTGGAAGATGATCAGCTCGAATCGAATCGTGAATGAAATGAATGATTACATAAATATTCAAGTGATGAATGCCATACATATCAGGGTGGCTTAGACAGGTAGAGATCAGAAAAGCTTATGATGCGAAGCTTAACCCCAAAATATGTGAGACGTACAAATTCTATGCCATGCCTAGCGAACTAGATATGTGTCGTCGAGACTCAAATGATCTCAGGCATTTTGTGAAATTCCCCCTTCAAGTGAGGAGAGAGTAGAGGTAAGCGAAAGAAAAAAAAAGTCGACCACAGGCGGCCTATGCATGAGGTGCGTATGTATGAGCACAACACAAGTTGCACACAAAAGCAAATAAAACTCTTTCAACCTTATGACTCCTGAGAAACGCCAATTTGGAATCTGGGGTTGACTCTAGAGCCAAGGAACCACAAGAGAGTATGCAACCTAAATCTAAATTGTTTTGGTGAACCTAAGAGGAAGTTGCTATGGCTAGATTTATTGCGGTTCATAGTCTCAAACTGCTGGTGTCGTGAACGACACTATAGAAGGGTCTCGTTTACCTTGATTCCATGTAACTCAACCACTCCTCAAATGAGTGTGATCACTGGAATTACATGTTGGTTGAAATGAGTGTTCCACCCATAAATATCTCCAATTCCTGGCGGGCATGAGGTATACAAGTGAGCTTCACGAGGGTGAAATAATGGCACCTTAAAATCTAGCATCTAACTAAGCAGTGGATAAAAAAGGCATAAGAAATAAAGTGTTGATTTAAAAATGATTTAGGCACATCATCAAAATCCTTTAACCAAATTGTGAAAATGAGAGAGATTTTTCAAATTATAAGTTAAGAGGAAATCCCCAGCAGAGTCGCCACTGTGAGCGAACGACCTCTTTCCCGACCCATAAGGACCGCATGAGATGCATAGCATGGGGGGTGAAAAATAACGAGCGCTATGAAGCGTGCTAAGGAAGAATCCTTATTTTAGGCGTGATGAAAGATGGATTGATAAAATTAATGTTGATGTTGAATTTAAGTATTATATACATGTTAAGGGATACGAGACATGAAATCTCGCATTTTAAAATAGAGCCGCCACCCGGTTAAGCTCCACCAAGAATTTGGATACGATATTCCCACCGGGTGGTTAGACTGTACCTTAAAACAGAGATTCCAAGTTCGGATGATGTTGCTTACTTTTCAATTTTTAAATCAAAAAATGGTTACATTTTTATAAGCTCGACTTTGGTTCTTATGCGATTTAAATCCGGTTAATGTTTGGAGATTTCGGTTTATATAGCAATACATCACACAATTACATGGCTTCACAAATACCTTTACATTTTTCTAATATGGAAAAATAAATAAAGCGAATAAAGAGAGACCGAAATCGGGCCTCAACCAAACTTACCAACATCGAAATGGCTCGAAACACGATAGATAAATCACAAAAAATGCACAAATAATAAAAGGCAGAAAAGCAAATTTTATTATAGAGAAAAACATTTTTTGGGGATTTTTAGAATTAAAAAGGCATTTTTTAGGCATTTAAAGGTTAATTAATCAATTAAATAATTAAATAATTAAAATAAATCAGATTAAAAATAATATTAATTATTCCAGAAATTTTTAGGATTTTCAGAAGATTTTTCGAGTGAAAATCAGGGCAAAAAACGCAAGGAAACGGCAAAAAAGACTTAAAATAAAATTTCGATAGCCAAAGCTATCGCGACAGCTCTGACCGCCGTCACTAGGCTATAGCGGCATCGGTGGAGGCTATAGCGGCGGCGGTCAAGGCTGTCGCTATAGCCTTGGCCGTCGAGATTTGTTTTTAAGGGGGAAATCGGTGTTTTTGCATCCATAAACTCGAAATCATTAAAGTTTTAAGTCGTAATCAACTATATTTCAACAGATATAGACTTAAAACACACAAATAATGTTGATTTTATGAATTTGGGAAAGAAAATACCTAAAAATCCCAAGAAATAATGAGACCTCTATAGGGGTGGAGTTCACCTCTACAGCTATAGCCTTCACCGCTGTAACAGTAGCAGCCAAGGCTATAGGGATAGAGGTGAAGGCTATCCCTATAGAGGTCATATTGTTTTCTGATGGGTTTCCAAAAATACCGAAGCAAAACAAGGAACAAACACCAAGAACACCAAGAACAACAACAATAAAGTGATAAAAAGAGTAAATAGATAAGGGTACTCAGTTTTGTTAACTCTAGGCCATGAATCCAACTTTGGAGACTCGAACTGGACGTTTGGCAAGCTTTTGATGATTCTTAGACGAAATAATGACGTAATCAGTGACGAAAATAGTGACAGATTATTTAGGTCGTATTTGAGAAAGAGTCTCTAAAACCCTATTTAATCCGTTTTAACCTATGATTTCTAATTGATTTTACTGTTTGAGCTATGAGATTAAGCAAAAGAACAACTAAGAATCGAGATTAGAAGGATTAAACCTGGATTCTATGCTTTCTTAAGCTTTCTCTCTCTAGTTCTTCCCCTTCTCTCTCTTCTTCTTCATTTTCTCTCAAAAATGTAATTCTAATTCTAAATTCTGGAAAAAAAAGGTCTTTTAATCTCTCTCTTAGATAAGTTTAAATACTCCCACACTAAAAATTCCACTGACTTAGGCAAATTTTAAGGGAAAATACATGGCCAAATCATAGAGGAGAGAAGGAAACGAAGTGGCAGGGCTAAAAAATGGTCGTGCCACAACCACCGCAGCCGTCACAGCGTTGGCCGCCATAGGGGTGGCGGCCCCCGCCATGACGACAACACCCATCGCCACAGGGGTGGCAGTTATTGCTACTATGGTGGTGGTGAAGCCACCATAGAGGCAGGGGGTGGCCACAACGGGGGTGGCCACCCCGGTGTCGCTCACCGCCACAAAGGGTGGCTGTGACCGCCGCCACGGCGGCGATGATAACCACTCCAATGGCAGTCACTGCCGCCCGAGGGCACGCCGTCGCCTCCTCCACCGGTGGCGGCAAAAAGGGTAAAGGGAGCTAGGGTTTAGGCTAGGGGTTTTAATTAGGGCTTTGATTCGATTTTCTATAGGGCAGGGTTAGGGTTTATTTAGGGCTTTGATTAGGGTTTCTAGGGGGCATGTTTAGGGTTATACTTCCGAAGCTCATAACTTTCACTACGGTTATCCGATTAAGGCGATTCTTGACATTTCGGAAAGCTCCGAGAGTCTAAAATCTAACATTATAAACGAAATTCACTTAAAATGTTTGTATCTTATAGAAAATTATGAAACAAATTACTACACACGAGCAAAAGAAAATGGCTAACCCTAAATGCATTTTAATGATTTTTTAAGCGCTGCCAAAGGTCCAAAATCGTCAAAAATGTACATGCCAAACACGATTTGTCCCTCAAAGAATAGAATAACTAGACCGTAAGAGGTCAAAGCAAAACGTCATCAGCGTTCCAAGGGTCACCGAAAAGCCCTTGCTCATAGAGTCCATGACCCTTTGTACAGTTTGAAATTCCAAGTATGTTCACACATACAACGAGCCCCACACTCTAGCGGTGAATCCCCACATTAAAACCTTGGAGCCCCACATTGGCCATCAGAAAATAGAATCAATGAAAGAGAGAAAAAGCTCGCTCGATCACAATCGCGCTGACTTACCTCGTAACCTTAGGACTAAAAGAACATACAGGAGGATGGACCGGGTAGAGGTGAATCAAGATAGGGAAGTGTCTGTTAAGACTGCCTCCAGTTCATAAATACATTCGTCTGACCTAATATGGGCAGGGACCGGTGATGAATGAGGCGAGGTTGAGCAACTAGCTGACCCAGTGAGCCTAGATCCCGCGCCTAGGGGATATAGGAAAAAGAGAGCCGCCAAGAAGGGCAAAGTGAAGGTTGTGAATGTAAGGCTGACTGAGGAGAAAGGGACAAAAGAGAAAAAAATAACCCCCTGCATTGAGGATATGATATCCATTGTCCACCTAGTAGATGTGGATTTTGAGAGGGCGACCTTCCCCTAGATGCAAAGTTGTAGGGTTATGCTTTTGTTTGAGAGCCAACATGTCCACCAACTACCTGAGGGGTGTTCAGTCTATACCTAGAACAAGATTAGTTTGGTTTGGTCTATCTCCTCCCCGAAGGCATATGTGACCTCCTTAATTATTGGAAGGTGTGCCCGACCCAAATTCACCTAAGTGTTGGGGTGATATAGTGGGCCATTATCAGATATGCAAGAACCTTAGGCTATCATTGGACGCAAATTTCTTCAGGCGGGTGGCCTCATGTAAGATGAATAAAGGCGAATACCACCTGCATTTCACTCTTAAGTCCGGGTTCTACTCTTTTACTAACAGAGCCAACTCCATAAGAACTTCAAGCAATTATTTATTTTTGTGGAATTGAAGAAAGGGGCACTAAGTTATCCCACTCGATGGTCATTCACTATACTGCTTGCCTTTAAGATTCCTAAGAATGACCCAGACATCCAGGTGGAGATGTTTGAGCAGTTTAAGAAGAGAGTGTGGTCCTTGGCGGATGTCTCGTACGCTTTTATTCATAATATTAGATTAATAGATTATAATCTTGACTTGGATAATGGTTATGGTTATTATATCAGCCCTCAAATCCCTAGTGAGTTTGTTCTTTAATTTATTTATCTCTTTTGCTTTTGATTTCAGCTATGTTAGGAGTTAAGAACGCGGTTTCTAATGCTATAGCTAAGCGGGTGAAAACCCTGCAACAAGTCAACGACCGCTAAGCTCTAAAGATTGTTAAGGGGTCATCTAATAAAGTTGCTGCTATAGTTTTATTAAGAAAAAGTGGAGAGAATTCCATCAAGAAAGAGGGGAAGCGAGGAAACCTGAACGTAGCTGAGGCATCTTTAAAAGATGCCAAAGAAATCAAAGGTTGCCACTGAGGTATAGCGTATATTTGTTGTTTTTATTCCCCGTTTCATTATTGCATAGATTTGTCTAATTTTCCTTCTTGTTAGGTGACTGTTGAGGTGGCAGCAGAGGTAGAAGGGATACCGGGTCAACGTTCTCCTACACGTACTTTAGTGAGGGAGGCCTTAACTTGAGTCACCGGTGAGACACCTTGCATCTCATCGCTCATGGTCTAAGAGTCACTCCGCGAAGCCTTTATTTTGGAGCAAGAGAACCTCTGATATGAGAAGGAGGATTTTCCTACCATAGCTGCTCTTTTGTTTAGATCCATTACCCAGGTAGTTTTCTCTTTTTTACTCTATTGCAGATTTGTTTATTATTTATGGTAAACTCTTATTAATGCCTGTACTTTTTCTTAGTCTCTTTCCCAGGTGGGAAATATATTTCATCAGGTGGAAGCTGAGATGACCAATGCTGAGAAGCTGCAAGAGGCCGTAGACATGAGCCGAAAACTGAGGTTAAGGGTGAAGAAGGCAGAGGCAAAAAATCTTGCCCTAGAAGGGGATTTATAGAAATTGAAGGGAGAGCATGAGTTGCTCCAATCAACTCTTGAAACCGCCTGTAAGAAAAATGAGACGGATCTCGCTTTCACCCGGGAGGAACTTACTGCTACTATCCATCAGAAGGAGGAGGACTCGGTGGAGTTCATTTGCTCTATCAAAAGGATATAGGACTCGGGCAATGAATTTGTGAGGTGTGTTTTCAACGCTTGCAAGAAGCTCTACCAGGATATTCTTGACGATTTGATATGCTCCGTCAATTATCCAGGAACTGAAGCAAAAGTGGGGGAGGTAACTAAGGATGACGTTCTTGAGAGGACTGATGAAGACCAAGGCACCCAGGAGGGAGAGAAGCAGGAGCCACTCAACAAGAATCCTTCGTCCGTAGTGTAGAGTTTGTATTTGTATTCTTTTATATGTACTTTGGCCACTTTGAGGCATAATTTTCTTTATAGGTCTTATTTTTGTGCCTATATTTTTGCATGCATGCTTTAATTTTTTGGAGATCTTGTTGCCGCTATTTTTTATACAGGTATTATTATTGCTTAAAAATTAATATCTTAGTTTTAACTAAGGAGTTTCGTTCTCATCACTTGAAAATTTTAGCTAAGTATTTTGTATAACTTAGATTTTCTGCCGGTTCTTTCTGTTAGCCGGTTGCCTGGGTGACCTTCACATTTTGTTCAAGTCTTATTTACTACCTGGAAATTTTTCCCTTAGTTTTAACTATGGAGTTTGATTTCCTTTGAACAAGTAATTTAAGGTCTTATGTTATGCTACTGGCTAAGTTCTTGGTACTTAGTCTTTTTTACGAGTCTTATATTTCAGTCGACTGCTTTGTGATATGGTCTTATAATATGACATTTTTTACATCAAAGACTTACTTGAAATGAGTAATTTTTGAATAACTAATAATTTTATTGAAAAAAAATACAAGTCCGAGAATTCTATGCACCTGGATATCTACTTGAGGGGAGCTGCCTCATTAAAAACTTCCTAGAGGGAAAAAGAGTGTAGTTGATGGAGTCCTTAAGTATCTACTGTGTAATAGGGCCTAGGATTAGCACTGTTCTAGGTCCAAGGAAGCTCTTGACCTTTCATAGTCCCTAACTTGTAGGTGGCCGGCCTGATGACTTTGGTGATTTTATGGGGGCCTTCCCAATCAGTGCTTATTTTTCCTTTGCCTTTCTAGAGCATGTGAAGCGGCTAAGTCTTTAAGAACTAGATCTCCTTCTTTGAGCCGAATTTCCCAAACTCACCTATCATGATACATTGCAATTTTTGCTTTATAAGCTACCATGAGGATCTAAGCTTGCTCTCTTCTTTCATCCAAGTTATCCAGGTGGTACTTCATATTGATGTCATTATCTTTCTCTGTGTAGTAATCCACCCGATTAGATGGTGCCCCTATTTCAATCGGTATAACCGCTTTGACTTTTTGAACAAGAGAATAAAGGGTTTGTCCGATCATTCCGCAAGGAGTGGTTTTATAAGACCACAATACTTTGATTAGCTCATCCGACCATCTTCCCTTCTGATCTAGTACTCTTTTCTTTAACCCTTTTCCGAGGGTATGATTAGTAACTTCTGTCTGGCATTTGTCTATGGATGGGCTATGGATGAAAAATGATCCTCTATCTTCTAATGCTTACAGAAGTCCTTGAATTTTTCTAAAATAAATTGTGATATGTTAATCGCTATGATTCTGTTTAGTACTCCAAACCAAGTGATTATGTGCTTCCAGACGAAGTCAATAATTCTTTCAACTATGACCAAACTTAGTGCTTCTGCCTTGATCCACTTGGAAAAGTAGTCAATTGCCACAAGTATACACTTCTTTTTCCTAGATGCTTTCGACATTGGTCCTGCAATATTTATTCCACAAGATGCAAATGGCCAGCCAGTCATTATGGGCTTCTAATTAGCCTTGGGTATATATGACTTCCTTGCATGGATTTAGCACTAATGGCAAGTTCTTACATGCTCTTCTGAGTCAGCCTTGACCAACTTCTAATAATATCCAGACAAAGTGATTCTTCTAAATAAAGTCCCAGTCGCCTGGTGGGATCCACAATCTCCTTTATGGATTTCTTCTATGATGAGTTTTCCTAGCTCTGAAGTGATGCATTTAAGCAACACATCTGAGTAGGGTTTTCTGTACAATTCATCTCCCACTAAGGCAAACCACAAGGATTCCCTTGTTATCTTTTCCTCCTCAATTTTATCTTCAGGTAGTTTATTGCAATCCAAGTAGTCATACAGAGGTAACATCCATCCCAACGAATTCTTCTAAATCTAGAGGTTTTCACCTTGCTCTTTGCATGTTGGCCGGGTCAAGACCATATAAGGGCAACTTAGCTCTTTCCATGAGTCTTTTCCTACGACCGTTTGGCTAACTCATCCGCTATCTAGTTTTGTGTCCGTGAAATGTACTCAATCTTCCACTCAGTCCCCTTGGCCTCTAGGTTTTAGACGGTATTGTTCTCTCCTGCTCGATACTTGCAAATTCTACTTTAAAATTTGCCAAAACTTGCACCTTCAAGGCTTTCCTGGCTTCAGATCTTTTGTCATATTCACAAATTCTAATGGCCCAATAGGTTAGCTGACCCAATGTATCCAGCCTTTGCAACACTTTCTTAAGAGGAATGCTTATCCTTACTACGATCGTGTGCACCTGAAAATATAGTCTTAGCTGATCGACCGAGTGAACTAGTGTTAGTGCCAATTTCTCAATATTGGGATATCTCACCTCCGTGTTCCACAACACTTTACTAGTGTAGTAGATAGGGTTTTGTTCCTCTTCATCTTCCTAGATTAGGACGATTTCTACAGCCTCATCTGTCACTACTAAATATAGGCAAAGTGTGTCCCTAGTTTTGGGGTGGCTCATGAGTGGGGGTTTGGCCAAGAAGTCATGCATTCAATCAAATGGTTCTTGGAAATCCTTATCCCACTTGAAATCTCGATCCTTCTTGATTTCCTTGTAGAACATAATACATCTTTTGGCTTAAATTGACACAAACCATCTCAGGGCATTGATTCTACCATTGAGGCGTTGAACTTCATTTAATGTTTGAGACGGTTCCATACGTATGATTACATCTATCTTTTATGGATTTGCCTCGATTCCTCTTTCTAAAATCATAAATCCTAAAAACTTTCCACTCTTAACTCCAAAGACACATTTCTTTCGGTTGAGTTTGAATTGATAGGCTTGTAAGGTTTTGAATACTTTCTCTAAATCTTTGGCATATGATTCTACATCCTTACTTTTTATGATCATGTCATCCACATATACCTCGACAGTCTCGCCAATCATGTCTTTAAACATTCTGTTTACCAATCATTGGTAAATTGCTCCTATATTCTTGAGTCCAAATGATATGACTGTGTAACAATATGTTCTTTTATAAGTGATAAAGGACATCTTCTCCTCATCTGCCAGATCCATGGCAATTTTGTGGTAGCCGGACTTTGCATCTAATAATCAATAGATGGTAAAACCGGTTGTAGAGTCCACCAATTAGTTAATACTTGGCAACAGACATCTATCTATTAGAGTTTCCTTATTCAGGTCTATAAAATCTACACACATGCGATGATTCCCATTTGGTTTCTTAACCAATAACACTTTTGCTCGCCATCTGTGGTAGTGTACTTCCCTGATATGCTTAGCTTTGACCAATTTATCTATTTCTTCTTTGATAGCTTTCTATCTCTCTATGGCATGCTTTCTCTTCTTCTGTATCACCGGGGTTGCTTCTGAGTAGAGGTTGAGGTTGTGTTGTATTATTTCTAGCCAGACTCCTGACAAATCATCTAGAGGCCAAGAGAATGAATGTTGTTATCCAACCAGCACCGAGTTGATGCTTACTTTGTTATCTATCTTCAAGTCTTTGGCCACTTTCAAAGCTCTACCCAGCTCAACCACAGGTACTTCTTGTCCACCAATTAGCTTAGATATTGAACTACTTTCGTTCAAGCTAAAGTCATCCCGGTCTCTACTACAATCTTTTGATTTAGACTTTTGATCTTGCTCCTTATCTTTTCTTAAAGCAGCTATGTATGTTTTATGGGCTATCGAAGGGTTCCCTATTGTTACTGTCATCCCTTTTTTAGTTGGCATTTGTAATACCAAGTAAATGAGAGAGATTGAGGCAAAGGATTCACATAAGAAGGGACATCCCAAGATGATGTTGAATCCAATTAAAATTTTGGCAATACTAAAATCGACCTCCTCATGGTATTTGTGCTCTTTGTCATAAATTTCAATGTTCAGTTTGACTTCTCCTAAGGAAATAGTAGAGTGTCCACTTAAATTGGATAAAATGGCATATCCCGGCTGGATACGGTGACTGTTCACTTTTAACTATTCAAATGCTAATCATGTTATCAGATACACTGTTCTCCCCAAGTCAACAAGCACGCGGTACACCATGTAGCTTTCTACTCCCACCTCGATAGCAAGTGAGTCTATGTGCGGCTTAGTCACTATAGTTTCTCTTCTTCAATTTTTGTTAGCTCCCAAGCTATCGCTCAACATAAGTGACCGATTGGAAGAGTATTTTTCCCTCTTATGAGGCAGTTCCCTATCTTCACTACTATATATTACCAGGACCTTTTTTTACCTCCCTTTATCTGTCTTCTTTTGATCTTTGGGATTTCCTTTGGAGTCATCTGAATCATCTCTCTGGTCTGATCTTCTGGTCATGCCCGTAATAAATTGGCCAAATTTTCCTGCCTTTATGAGGGTGTGAACTTCTTCTGCTAGGACCCTACAGTCATCTGTATAGTGTCCCATGGCCTGGTGAAAATTATAGTACTTGTCATAATCTCTTCCCAAATTTTTACCTTCTAGGAAGTTTGGAAACCTAACATTCTTATTTTTTGGTCCATTCTTAACTGCCACCAAAATTTTGCTCAAAGTAGTGTTCAGCTTTGGCTTCTCTTCTTCCCGATTGAACTGGCTATAACCACGACTATTGCTACCTCTACTCCTCTTTCCTTTTTTCTCATCTCATCGAGAACGATCATTGTCATCAAAGTTCCACTTAATAGGGTTGCTTACCTCTTCAACCTCTACCAGATTTTAGGCCATCCCAATCATTTGGAGTAATTGAGTCGGCTTTCTAGTAATTATTTCTTGCTTGAGCCAATCATTTTGAGTTCCTTTGATTAAGGGTTTCTTGGTCATCTTGAAATACAAATCGGCAATACCCACATATGCTTTATTAATCCTTTTGAGAAAATCTCATAGAGAGTCATCCGATCTCTGCACTATGTATTGAAGGTCACGGCTAATGCTATCCAACTGGGATGATCCCAAGAAATGCTATACGAACTTCCCCATTTGCATTTCAAAATCTTTTATAGAGTTAGGCACCAACTGAAGGAACCACTGCTTAGTGGCCCCGGTAAGAGTGGTAGGGAAGTATCTGCACCGATATGCCTCAAAAGCATTGATCAGGTCCATTCAGTTAATATAGTCCGTCATATGCATCCTTGGATCGTCCTTATAGATGTATTTGTCTAATACAGGTGGGAAAACATACTCCGAGACCTTTTGGCTCAAAATATTTTTCTTAAAAGGAGACAAAGTTTTCTCGCTGATTGGTTCCTGAAATGAAATAACGTATTTCTTTAGGAATCTCTTTAATTTAGTGTCAAAATCCTCCAAGCTCCCCAAGTTGGACTAGGAAGGGTTTGAGGATGATGTGGAGGGAGAAGGAGTGGGAGACTTATGTTTCTTTCTGTTGCTTCCAAAATGGACAACCTAGCAAGTGCACTAGGACCAATGTAGAGTGGTAAGCACAAGGTCATATCCCACAAGGAGCAATCTTAAAATAGTTCGAGGTTTCCTTGGTAGACTGGTTTAGTAAGATCTTCTTAATTTTGAAAGATTGTTTGTTTGTTTAAAATAGCAATGAAACAAAAGCAATAAAGTAAACAAAGGTTGTAAACAATGATAGAATAGCACAAGCTTCACCTATCCATAAATAACGTAAGATTTCCTCCTAGCAAAACTATAAAACTACTTGATTATGTGCGTGGACCTAAGGTCTCTTAACCAGATTTCCCCGAGCTTACCCCTAGGCTTCACTTGGTTTCTAAGATTACTAACTTAAGTATACCCTAGGTACTTATTAAATTAGTAAACTTGCATTAAGATTAGTTAAGCATTTAATCGAAATTAAAACCCTTAGCACATACACAATCCCCCTAGGTTTCTTGTAATATGTGTGTGTGTTTATGATTCTAACTATAACAAATCTTCTTTAGGTACTTATTGCTATAGCATATATGAGTCGGGCCCTAACTTAATCAAATTATTACTCAAACACAGCAATCACTAAGAGATTTAAAATAAAACTACAAGGTTGCATCGGAGGAAGATCTTACGCTTCGTGCTTGGGCAGACTTGGCTCGTAAGGAGATTACTCACTCATAAAGAAGAGAATGCTAAACTCCATTAGAAAGAAAGCAAAATAAACGAACAATTCTATTCTAAATATTATTGATGGTTTGTCTAGTGCTTTATCAATGGAGAGGAGGTATATTTATACCTGCCAATTGATAAAGATGAAAATAAAAAAAAATCCCAAAAGATAATTATCCTATTTTAGTCTTTATCTGAAAGGGAAAATAAACTCTAAACAAGGAAGAACTCTAAGGTAATTGATAAACTTAGAAATATTAAAAGATAAAATCTCTCTTTTTCTTCTTCTTTAGTTCACGCCACATCATCCTTCTAATTAGATGGTCCAACTCTTCCATGATTCTTTTCCTTTTTATCCTCTTTTTCCTGAGATTTCCTACTTTGACAATCTGCTGGAGAGATCTTCCTAATACGGCAGAAAACTTGAGATTGCTCCAAAAATTAATAAAAACTTATTTTATTTAAATCAATTAGGCACTTTAATGATACAATATTTCACTACTAAATTTCACTTATCAAATTCCCCCACACTTGAACATTTGCTTATCCTTAAGCAATTTACTTTAGACAAAGAAAATAACACAAACTTCATAACAAAACTGGGAAAGTATCCTACAATTTGGAAAATCAAAGAGCTTTAAACAAGTTTAGAACTCAATTTCAACATAAGGAAAACCTTAGTAGAGAAATATTATATTTCCATATAAACATGGAAAGAAAGAGAAATTAGACTACTTACTTCAATAAAACAGCAACAAAATCAAGATACCCCACCAAAGGATGAAATCACTCTCATGTGTTTAGGGTGATTTTAAGAATTCCCTTATTCAACAAAACCTTAAAATTTATAGACCATAAGCTTGCTAATCGGTCAAATCTCCACTGCAAAGTATTGAATGCATACATCATCAAAAGGTCTTTAAAGGGTTATAATGTTAGGCTTACGTAAGGGTATGGAAAAAAGGGAATTTTGTGTGAAATGAGTTTCCAAAAGAAATTATGTTGATGAACATGCAACTTCGTATAAGATGGGAAAACCTTGTTCAGATTGTCTTTAAGCACATAAAACCTTTTGACATTGTTGTTCACAAAAGCTTTCCTCATAAGCACGTTTCTTCTAAGTACAGCAACCTTGAAAAACTTTTATTCATGCCTCAAACATAAGTAAAAATTTAAAAACATAAACATTTTTTTCATTTCCTTTTTATTTTTTTCATTTTTTTTATGAATTAGTACAAACAAAAGATAAATGTGCAGTCTATGGTTGTGTTGATCTTTGAAGTATTCTGGTTTTAACAGTTTTGTTGATGAGCTCTTCTGAGTCGAGAAGGTCTTCCTTGATTGATATTGTTGTTGCATTGAGTGTTGATAATCTCTTTAGAAAACTCAGGGTGTTTTGGGAAATCAAAGTGAATGTTGTTAGGTTTGTAATGTGTGTAAGAAAGAAAAGGCTAAGGCTCAAAGGGGTTGATCTAAGGGTAAAATGTTGAAAAGGGTAGACTTTTTGGCTAGAGAGGGTAAATCCTAATGTCGTAATCATTTGATACAAGCATTCAATGGTGGTCTTGATAAGTACTAGCACACAATAACAAGTATAAGCATGCATTTCCCATAGCAAGTTCTAGCTAAAAATAGAACGGTCGCCTATAAGGGTTGCGTATCTGATTTAGGCTATGAAATTGAAGTAAAAATTAAAATTTTAAAAACTTAAACATATTTATGGGTTATACTAGATCACTTTACTAAAATTTTCAAAGTCCTCAAATTTCCTTCTGAATCTTTGCTCAAATCTATTTAATTTCCACTTTACATAGACTTCACAAGTTTCGTTATCCAACAAGGTAATCCTTCAATGAGCACAAACCAAATTCAATTAGACATGTAAAGTTAAGCAAGGGCAATCTTAAGGTTTTCCAGCAACAATTAAGCATGGGTAGTGATAATAAAAATTCAATAGTTGAAAAATCATGCATGAAAATCTTAATCCCTCCCCCACACTTAAATTATCCTTTGCCCTCAAAGCATTAAAGAATAAAATACAAAAAGGGTAAGGAAAGACTTTCCTGAGATGACCAAATAAGAAGAGGCTAGATATTACCATTCACCATTGAGAGAAAAGAAGAGAGATTGAGAAAACCTCAAGGTTTCCTCCAGAATTGCTTCACATGGTGTGTGAAGCGAGCACAACTATAAGACTTTGTCAGGGTGGTTTAAAGGGGAAGGCTCTCTCCTCCTCCTCAGCTTGTTCTGTTGATAGGTGATGTGTCGGCCTTTGTCTATCTGCCTTCAAGCTTTCCCCCATCTGATTTTTGATTTCAATGGAGCTATGAGGAAGGACTATTACCACAGAATATGGACCAGTTCAAAGAAACCTAAGCTTTCCTGGTGCAAGTTCAAAGTAATAATTAAACAATAATACTTTTTCACCATGATGGACTTCCTTAAATTCATAAATTCCAGGCCAAGGTTTTAGCTCAAAGGTTGATTGGTTATTTTTTGACGCGGCATCCTCATGTTTAGGGTAATTTGTCAAAGGTTCCGTTTGCTGCATGCCTTTCAAGGTTATCTGGCATCAAGATCTTCCTCTTTTTTTAATTCTTTTTCATGAAGTCCCTGAAGAAAATGTGGATTTAAATGCTCATCAGTAACATCTAAGAGTTAACATTAATCATCACAAGAAGGAGGAAATCTCATAGCTTCATTCATTTTAAAGACAACTTCCTCATCATGTATTTTCAAGATTAATTTTCCATTATGTTCATCTATGAGGGCTCTACCCGTAGCTAGGAAAGGTCTTCCTAAAATTATAGGCACATGTATGTCCTCATCCATATCCATACCTTTAAAATCAACTAGCAAAATAAATTTTCCTACTTTAACTAGGACATCCTCAACCATTCCCCTAGGATATATAACCGTTCTATCCGCTAATTGAATGGACATCAAAGTGGATTGAGGTTCACCTAAACTAAGTCGATTATACAAATGATATGGAATTAAGTTAGTACTAGCTCCTAAATCACACAAATCATTGTCAATTTCAAGATTGCCTATAGAACAAGGAATGGAAAAATTCCCTGGATCTTTAAGCTTAGCGGGTAAAGTTTTCTTGCTTTGTAGAATGGAGGAGCAATCTCGTTTAAGTTGCACCATAGCCATACTTTCTAGCTTTATTTTGTTTGCCAAGAAATCTCTCATAAACTTTGCATACTTTGGCATTTAGGCAAGTGCTTCTGCAAAAGGAATATTAATGTGTAATTTTCTAAAAAAATCAAGAAATTTATCAAATTGCTTAGCTATCTCATGTTTCATTTCCCTTTAAGGATAAGGAATCCTTGGTTGATATGATGGAATGATAGGTTTATCTGCCTCGACAATCTTCTCCAGGAGAATAGATTGCTCTGTCTTGTGGGAGGTCTTCTTAGTTAGAGCAATCTCATCAGGTTTCCTCTTCTCAACTTCTTTCTCCTTAGTTCCTACATTTCCAAAAACATCAAGTATCATAGGGTTAATTGAATTCATAATCTTACCATTTTGGAGTATGATTGCCTTGCATTCCTCCCTTGGATTTATCTTGGTATTGCTAGGGAGAGTTCCCTTGCTTCTAAGAGAAACAACTTGGGCAATCTAGTGAACTTGAATTTCCAAATTTTTTATAGAAGATTGCCTTTGTATCATGAATTGAACCATCATGTCCCTCATCTCTTCTATTTCAGACTTTTTGGTAAGTTTGGAGTATCCTACTTGTGAGGCAACCTGAGATTGATGAGGTTGCTGAAAGCAGTTTTATTATTAAAATTGAGTCTGAGATTGCCCCTGTGAAAAGTTTGGATGATTTCTCCAACCTAGATTGTAAGTATTAGAGAAAGGGTTTCCTCCACGAGAGTTCCCTATATGAAATCACATTGCTCTTAGATAAGGGCAATGTCACAATATGGTTGCCTCTATAGTACTCAAAATAGCTCAATTAAGAGCTTGTGATAGCTGAAACATTTCTCTTGGTAAGATGTTGGAGTAACATATCAAACTTATTTGAAAGGTTAGTGACAGCTTGAGAATGATAAGGCTGTAACCTTTCTTCATTCACGGAGTGCCATTTAGAACTTGTGTTGACAAGCTTTTCTATGATTTCGAAGATCTCCTCCAGAGCATAGTCTTCTAAGTCTCCATTGGCAACGGACTCAATTTACATCTTGTGAGGTATGGTTAAACCATTGTAGAAATTCTGAACTTGTATCCAAGCTGGGATACCATGGTTAGGAACCTTCGTCAATATCTCTTTGAACCTTTCCCAAGCCTCTGACAAACACTCATCAGATTGCTGGGAAAATCTTGTGATCTCGTTCTTTAGTTTCAAGGGTTTCTTAGGTGGGAAGTATTTGTTCAAGAAAGCCTTCGCCATATCACTCCAGGTTGTGATGGAACCTGGTTACAAAGTCTTTAGCCACATCTTAGCTTTTTCCCTCAAAGAGAATGGGAAAAGCTTTAGTCTTATCACATCATCCGAGATTGCCTTGTTAGATCAAAAGTAATTGCATATGGTAACAAAGTCTTGGATGTGTGAGTTTGGATCTTCTCCAGGGAGACCTCCATATTGGACGGCTGCCTAAAGCATTTAAATCATTGAGGCTTTGATTTTGAAAAGGTTGCCCTATTCTTAAGGTATAACAATACAGGAAGAGTTTCCCTCTGTGTTAGATTGCATATACTCCCGACGTCTTTGCCTAGGAGGTGGATGATTGACCTCGTCCCCCTCATCATGTAAGATCTCATCATTTCGAGATATTTTATTGTCAGCCATTCTTTCTCTAGCATGAGCTCTTCTAGCAGCACCACTTAGTTTACGATAAGTTCTTTCTATTTCCAATTATAGTGGAAAAAGAGGTGGCAAACTAGCTCTGCGCATGCAAGTTAAAAAGATGTTCTGAAAACACCTATTCCTGAAAATCTAAGAACACACAAGGTAAAAAGCACCAATCTACTGTTAAAGTAATCAAACTATTTAATTGTTGCTCCTCAGCACTGGCGCCAAAAACTTGCTGCTTCCAAAATGGAAAACCTAGCAAGTGCACTAGGGTCAATATAGAGTGGTAAGCACAAGGTTGTATCCCACAAGGAGCAATCTTAAAATAGTTTAAGGTTTCCTTGGTAGACTGGTTCAGGAGGATCTTCTTAATTTCGTAAGTTTATTTGCTTATTTAAAATAGTAATGAAACAAAAGCAATAAAGTAAATAAAGGTTACAAACAATGATAGAAAAGCACCAGCTACAGCTACCCATTAAACAACGTAAGATTTCCTCTTAGCAAAACCTATAAAACTACTTGATTATATACATAGATCTAAGGTCTCTTAACCAGATTTCCCTAAGCTTACCCCTAGGCTTCACTTGGTTTCTAAGATTACTAATTTAAGTCTCCCCTAAGTACTTGTTAAATTAGTGAACTTGCATTAAGATCAGTTAAGCATTTAATCGAAATTAAAATCCTTAGCACATACATAATCCCCCCTAGGTTTCTTATAATATGTTTGTGTGTGTTTATGATTCTAACTATAACAAATCTCCCTTAGGTACCTATTGCTATAGCATGTATAAGTCGGGGCTTTCAAATCTCCCTTAGGTACCTATTGCTATAGCATGTATAAGTCGGGGCTTAACTCAATCAAATTATTACTGAAACACAACAATCATCAAGAGATTCAAAATAAAATTATGAGGTTGTGTTGGAGGAAGATCTTACGTTGTCTGCTTGGGCAAGCTTGGCTAGAAAGGAGATTACTCACTCATAATGAAGAGAATGTTGAACTCCATTAGAAAGAAAGCAAAATAAAAGAATAATTCTATTCTAAATATTATTGATGGATTGTCTCAAGCTTTAACATTGGATAAGAGGTATATTTATACCCACCAATTGATAAAGATGAAAATAAATAAAAATCTCAAAAGATAACTATCCTATTTCAGTCTTTATCTACAAGGGAAAACAAACTCTAAACAGGAAAGAACTCTAAGGTAATTGATAAACTTGGAAATATTAAAAGATAAAATCTCTCTTTTTCTTCTTCTTCTTTAGTTCACGCCACATCAGCCTTCTAATTAGGTGGTCCAACTCTTCCATTATTCTTTTACTTTTTGTCCTCTTTGTACTGATATTTCCTACTTTGACAATTTGCTATCGAGATCTTCCTAATCCGAAAGAAAACCTAAGATTGCACCAGAAATCAGTAAAAACTTATTTTATTTAAATCAATTAAGCATATTAATGACACAATATTTCACTACTAAATTTCACTTATCACTTTACCTTATGCTTCTTTCCCTTTGACTTACGGCGGGGCCTAGAATCATCTTTTTTAACTGCTTCGGTGGAAAAGATTGTTGAGTCAGTCACCACTCCTTGTTTTGGTTTAGGGGTTTTATTGAGCATCGATACTCTAGCTGGGATTTCCTTTCCTTCTTATGCCATCATTAATAATCCTTGAAAAATTGTGAGGTCTGAATCCGAGAATCCACCCGGAGGCGGTTGAGTTGATATGGCCGCCTCCACTATAGAAGTGATTAGCTAGACTGATGCCGACTGGGAAACTATGAGATTTTGAAGTCCCTCTATCACAATGGATATAGAGGTTGATATTCCAATACTAGAATTGAATTAAGGGAGGAGATTTTGGCTAATGCCTATTTTAGGCGGAATAGCTATATCTTTATGAATTTCTCCTTCGAGTTGGCTTGTGGCGATATAGTGGTTGTAGGTGGACCTTATCATCTCACTCTATTGCTCTGGGGTGAGAGCTGCCTAACGAGCAATTTCAATGAATGAGTCCCATGGATTGAGTGGATGGGAGGAACATTCCTCTACTTTATTTATTCCTGAACTGCCTACCGTCATCGGCATGACTTTCGAGATTCCTTCCGTGATCGGCGCTTTTCCTATTATGTTGGCATTTTTTCACCACCTTGGGTGTTTTCAATGCCATAGATAATGACGATGTCTGAATTTTTGAGTGACATGTTTGCAAAAAAAACTCAAAAATTGGAAAAACTATGATTCTCGCTTTAACCAAGTAAACGAAGTCCACACTCACCGCACCACTGAAAATATCGTACCTAAATCCAATATTTTAGAATTGACCTACCACGAACTATCTTCAATCTGTGAACTAATTCCTGTAAGACAACACACAAACTTACGGGCAATCGGTGGTTACCCCGTAGGGGACCCTCCGATGCTTTAAGTCAGTAAAGGGTTCTTGAGGAATGTTTGGGAGTGAGTATCAGAGAGTGAATGTAACTGTTGAACTGACCTAAGAGGCCTATATATATATGTGCGGGAAGTGTTCTAATTGGTTTAAAACTACTATTACTTGATGTATGGAGTCCTTGTTAGTTAAGGATTGTGCTTTTACAGTTATCCCTTAATTGGGAGATCAAGATGAAATCCTAGTCAGATTAGGATAATGACAAAGAAGAGATAATATAGGGATAAGGATCAGACCTAGATTCCCTTCTAATTGCATAGCATAAAGGTGCCCTTGAGCCGGTATGAGTCCGGCTCTGGACCATGCCTGCTCGGGATGATAGCATGCGTTAAGCGGCTAACCATGTTCCCCGGCTAGATTATGACCTTAGCCGGCTTCATGAGTTAGGTTCACTTGGCTTCACTAACATCAACTAGGAGATGGGCCAAACGGCTCTACATTGACTTGGTCCCGTGGTCCGAGACCGGGTGGAATATACTTAGTGAGTTATCACTTTGTTTGCTACTTTTTTTGAAATCATTGACCCTTTTTTGCAAAAAAAAATTCTCATAATTCATTTTACAAATGAGTGAAACCACATGGTATTTTTTAAAAGTTTACCTTATACAATTTTAGTCAAATATCTATTAAAAATCAAGTTTTCCAATTAAACTGGTAAAACCGTAAATATGCATTAACATTTAAGACAGCTCACTATTTTCACTGAGAAAAAAACAATCACTATTTGAAAAAACTGTTTATTTACTGAAAAATTACAGGGAGGTCTTAGGTTTACATGTAGGAATAAGGACGTCTCAAGAAATGATCATATGTGTGTCATAAATTCCAATACAACATTTCTTTAATTTGATTCTCCCCCACTTGTATTACTCTTTGCTCTCCTCTCTCTCATCTTTGGGAAATCATACAATGGATCGGGTCCTTTAGTCCCTTCTCATTGTATGAATGACATATATCTCAGAAATGAATAAATAATAGAAAATAATAGTATAAAGTAGTTTCTAGGAGGCATGTCATTCATGTGATGAGAAGGGACCAAAGGACCTGGTCCATTATAAAATTTCCACTCATCATTATCCCTCCATTACTCTCTCTTATCATCTATTGTCTTACAACTACTCTTTTTATTAAGAGCTATTGGATCTTCCGTTAGACATGGCTTATTTTCTGTTAGGCATATTGGCGGGAGTCAACTCTACCAACTTCTTCAAGTTCATAGTCTTTTACTGTTGGTCCTTATGCATATGTATTTAGGATCAAAGGGGGGTGAGTGACCCTTTTTTCGAAATTTATAGACTTATTAAAAGTTTGTGTAGCGTGTTGGAAATGATCCGGATGATGTAGATATTTAATTAGAATGCAATTAAAGTAAGGAAAGGGTAAGAAAAATCAAACACAAGAGATTTATCCTCGTTTGGCGCCGCCTACTCTAGTCCCCAGAGTTTCCTTACTCTAAGGTAGGAATCAAGCCTTATAATTTTTCTACGGACAATAGGATGTACCACCAAGTTCTTCACGCTGACTGAGTCCTTCTGGGAGTAGGATATTCTACTAAGGCACCAACCTTAGCTAAGTCCTCTTGAGCTTATCTCCATAAACTTCTTCTTTGAAAGTAGGATATACCACCAAAAGCACCAACTTCTGGCTGAGTCCTCTTGAGCTTGTCTCTGAAGATCTCCTTCTCTAGATCTAGGATATACCACTAGAAGCACTAACTCCTAGCTGAGTTCTTTTTCTTTAGTGAGATATACAACCCAAACTCTCCCCAAGTCTAAGCTAAGTCTTACAGGGATATACCACTAAAAGCACCTACTTCTAGCTGAGTCCTACTCTCAATACTTACCCAAATATGAGATTCTTCTCCCTTTGTTTTCTCAAAGGGTAGGTTTTGAATTCCTCAAGTTTATAATCTTACTTGGGAATCATTACAAACGGATATGAAATTGTTTAGTTCTTGGAGGGATTAATGTAACTGATTGAGTAGTGGATTTCTTAAGATATTGTAACTCTGGAATCAATCAGCATCTTCTCAACTTGTGAAGCTTGACTTTTATAGGCTTGGATAAGAATATACCTATTACGATCCATTAGAATGATCTCGAATCTTCATCGTTGATTAGATATGACGTGGCGCTTCCAGCGCCATTGATTTATCTGTTAGACCCATTTATTTATCCATTGAATTCGATGGGATTTGAAAAGCAAAAGTTGCTAGTAGTCATTTGTTTGACATTTTGTGTTTTACTAAATTATAGGAAACTTTTTATTTTTTTTGGACTCAACGCGCCTTGCTATTGGTCTATGTAAAAAGGTTGTTACCTTTTCCTCTTTCTGTGTCAGTCCTTTTGTCCTTTTTCTGAATTTGTGCAAGCTATTACTTTTTCAATCTCTAAGGCAAATAGGAACTTTGTCTGAGACCAATATTGGAGGGAAAACTATTATTTAAATATTTTCCCTTTGTCTGTCTTTTGAGTCATCCGGATATCTCAATATTTCAAATTATCCGGATGAGACTTCAATCAATTGACTTCTTCAATCCGTTGACTTATCTAAATACTTCCTTCTCATACTTGGGGGATGCTATCTTCTATTTTTGAACCTGGATGCATATTTCCTTGGACTTAGTGACTTCTTTATATTTGATGCTAAGTTTGGATGCAATCCTTTTATACTTGATGGTCTATTTCCTTCGAACCATAATCTGAGTGAGCTATTTTAGCTTTGGAGTTTTGTTCCTTCTAGACCTTTGATTAGGATGCATTCTTCTTGATTCTAGCAAGGACTTCCTAATGGTTGATTTGGACTTTGGATTTTGCTTCCTTTCTAACTGTGGTTCGGATGCAATCTTCTTGATTCTTTGCAATTGCTATCGGATGTTATATTTCCAACAATCTCCCCCATTTTGATGGAAACAAAAACCGAAGGTTAGAAGTATGCAGAATGGATATATGACTAAGTATGATTCTTGATAGTTAGTCATTTACATGGTTTTCTCCCTCATAATTCTAGCATCCTAACTCTCCCAACATTTTTTACATATTAGCTTCCAAGTTTTTGAAGTACAGTTGATAGTTGTACTTAGAAGCAATTTTGAATGATGATTTCACTATATAACTTCTGTTGTTAACAATAGTTAACATCAATGAAGTGCAGTACTACAATTACAGAAGGTTATAAGTGAAATGAAGTACATAGCTAGCTATTATAAAACATTAAGTGAATCTAGCTGTGGTTGAGGCTTTTTTCCCTTCTTAGCTTCTGCTTCTACTTCTTTTTATTTCCTTTTCTCCCCCTTTTTGTTGGAATCGATTGGGGGAACAATTTTAATCATTTTCCTACTATTCCCTTGTCTTTCCCAAGCTCCGGAGAGGAGTGTATAATCCTGATTCCTAACCAGTTTTTGCTCGACAATTTTAACTATAGTTGAAGGCACAATATAGATAGGCTTGAGGGATTTTTAGAGTTCAGGATAAGATCTTGTGAGATGAGGATGATGCTTAAGAACATATTCTCTATCTTCTTCTTCAAAATATGGGAGCATTCTTCTGATGAGAAATAGCATGCATTTATAGCCCCCATTGCTTGTCTCACCTATGTGTTGAATGAGTAGCTGAAAAAATAGGAGTAGCATACTCTCATGTATATATCCGAATGGGGTTGATCCGGATGGAGATGTGATGCTTAAGTTGGATGGAGAGGATCCAAGCTGCTGAACTTCATCTTTTACAGTTTGGGCACTGCTGTGGATGCCTTCATTTAGGTGCCGAAGCTCAACATTGAATATCTCTCCAGTTTTCAATTCTTTTCTCCATTGATTATATAATGGTTTGGAGATCTATTCTAAAATCCTCAGAAGCTTTATCTATGATGGATGGCAGCTCATCTTTCAGGAATTTTATCAGTTGATCACTTAATGCCTTTTATTCCGTGTGAATAGTTTTGATTCCAGAAGAGATTGGTTCTGTGCTTTGAGTGATAGATGATAGGATGAATTTTAGCATATCTTCAAATTTCTAATCCATGTAATCTTTCAGCCCATTTGAGGAGGAAGTCACATGCTCAAGGATAGTTTCCTTGCTTGATTCTAACCCATATGACATTTGTTGTGCACATTGCTTAGCTTCTGTAATCTCATTAGATATCTTTTCCAAAGTCAGAGTGACTTTGGATAAAGTTTTCTCTGTTATATTATCTGCATTCTGAGGATTGCATGCTTTCTGCTCAATATCTATAAGCTTCCTTCTCACTTCTTCCAGGTCAGATTTCAAGTCCTAGGAAATTGATAGATTTTGAGTGGAGGAATAAATCTTTCCTAGTCTTGCATAGATTTCCTAGAGGATTGGCTCAATTTCTAATTATTTCTCTTTCTTATCCTCAGTAGCTGCTTCTTGTATTAGTTTGAAAGCCATTCTCAATTTTTCAGCTTTTGTGGTAGGAGTGTTTGGAGTGTTTGATCTAGGCATGAGCTCAAAGCATGGAGTGAATGGGATTTCATCCTCATTATTGGTCCCTGTGCTTATGTTAATAAGGTCAGAGGGGGGGGTGAATGACCTTTTTCATGGAAATATTAGACTTTTAAAAAGTCTTGTGTAGCGTGTTTGAATATTCCAGATGTTTTGGGTCTGGATGATGCAAGTAATATAAATTCCAATAAATTAAAGACAGAGTAAAGAAAATTCAAACACAAGAGATTTATGCTAGTTCGGCCCCGCCTACGTCCAGTCCCCAAAGGTTCCTTCATTTGAGCTTTTCCACTAGTGTGATTTCTTTCCAACTGGAAGAAATCAAGCCTTATAGTTGTCTTCGGATGGTAGCCCCTTTCAGATGTAGGATATACCACTAGAAGCATCAACTCTTAGGTGAGTCCTCTTGTCTTTAGCAGGATATAACACTTAGATTTCTTCCCAAACATAAGCTGAGTCCTATAGGGAATCCTACTTTAAGCTCTATCCCAATCTCACAACTCACCCAATTTGGAGATTTTTACACTTTGTTTTCTCAAAGAGTTTAGTTTTGGACTTCCTCAAGTTTATAACTCACTTGGAAATCCTTACAACTGATTTGGAAATATTTGATTCTTGAAGGGATGTGTTTTCTGATTGCTTTAGCGAATTCTTTTGTTAAAAATGCTTTTTCAAAATCAACCAGCACCTTCTCAACATGTGAAGCTTCCCTTTTATAGGCTTTGATCATAAATATAGCCATTGTAGGTTGGTAAACTGTATTTAAATCTTCACTGTTGATCAGGTAAGATATGGAGGTTCTAGAGCCGTTGATCAATTTGTTAGACAGAGATTTTGACCCATTTAAATCCATGGGATTGAGGCTGAAAAGTTGTCAGTGATCGTTTCCCATGTATTTTAGTGAAACACCAACTTTTATACCGGTAGCTTTTTAGTGTGAGCTCCACCGCCTTCTTATTAGCCTAGGTGAAAAAGGTTGTGGCCTTTTCTCTATCCCATATCAGTCCTTTGTCCTTTTTCTAAAAAGTGCTAGCTGTTAATTTTGTCTTGCTTTAGGGAAAAGGATCTTTGACTTTGAGACCAAAGGAATGAAGGGAATGGAATTTTGAATCATTCCCTTTGTCTGAAATATTAAGTCTTCCGGATGTCTTCAGACTTAATATATCCGGATTTGCCTTCTTCCGGATACTTTTGCAATCAGTTCTTCCAGATGCTGTTTTGGATGGTTCAAAGTTTGTTTCCTTTCCAAACTCTAACCGGATGCTTCCATTTATGCTTAAATAATTGTCTTCATTGTCTTGGACACTGGATATCTTGGTTATGAGTCTGGATTAGTGATTTAGGTCTTTTTATACTTAGGTTTTTTGTTTACTTCGAACCTGATCTGGATTGTTGTGTTCCGGATCCTTGTTTCCCAACAATCTCCACCAATTGATGGAAACAAAAACTAAGCACACTTAACCAAAAAGGGAATACGATCTAAGTATGATTTTGGATGCTTAGTCATTTACAACATTTACTCCCCCATAATCTAAGCATCCTTACTCCCCAATATTTTTGCATTTTTTGCTTCTATATTTTTTAAGTACAATTACATATTGTACTTAGAAGCATTTTTATGTAAATGAGTTTCACTATATATACTTCTATTGTTAACAATGGTTAACATCAATGAATTTCTGGATTACGGCTACAGAGTGCATATAAGTGAAAATTTACAAAGCTAGCATTTTACCATCAATAGCTAACTACACATTTACCTATCTATTTCCATATCCTCCCCTCATTTGCTAGTTTTGCTCTTCTCCCCTTTATTGTTTTCATCTGATTAGGGGTCAATTACCATATACAAGCGCTTTTCCCAGCTCTTCTGCCATGCTTCTAAGTACATAGAATAGTCTTCGCTTCTTTGTGAGCGTTTCTCAAATATGGTTTCAACAATGGCTAGAAGAAGTTGATAGGGCTTTAGAAAAGCCTAGAGCTCTTTATAGGATTTTGTCATGTCTAGAATCATCCTTAATGCATGGGCTTGATCAGCTTTATCAAAATATAGAAACACACACTTGAGGAGAGTTTACATGCACTTGTACCCATAAAATCTAGTGTCTCCTATGTGTTTGACAAGATCATTGACAACTGGAAGGTCAAGACTGTCCTGGGTTGACGAGGAAGATCCAGATGAGGAGAATGATAGATTAGCCATGCCTGACTTAAAAGTTTCCATATCTTGGTAGATATCTCTCTAGACATTGTGGATACTGTTGTTGAGCATAGTGAGATCCTTGTGAAAAGCCTCTTGAAGAGCTTTAATCAAGTCATTTATTCCAGATGAATGGCTTTACTGTCAACACTTATTTTATTCACCTACTTCTTTAGTAGATTGGGAAGAGCCTCATCAAGGAAATTCGAGAGCATTTCTTGTACAGCTTGACGTTCCTCATTTGGCAGTTTAAGTTCAAAAGCAATATCCTTTACACCTTTTGTAACAGCTTTCAGAATGAATTTTATCAAGATTTCAAACTTGTTATCAATGTACTCCTTAAGCTCTGTGGACAGATCTGTGGAAGAGGAAGAAATCTTGTCTATAACTGTGGTGCAATTATTTGTGGCTACAGTATTAGCCTAATCTGCAGATCTATTAGCTCCGACAATGCTTATGTTTATTTGCTCAAGGATTGGCTTTACCTTGGCAAGAGAGACTTCTACAACTAAGTCTGCAGTGGGGAAATCTTTCACTTTTTCTTCTATTTTCTTAACACTACCCTTAATCGCCCAATTTCACCCTTCTAATCCAGAGGCAAGAATTCTTCAAGGAGTAACTTTTGCACAAATTTTAAGTGTTTGCATATGTTCCGGAGGCTTTGTTTGATGTAGCTCTCCTTATATTTTCATGAGTAGCTTCTTGAAGGATTTTTAGTGTAGTGGAAATCTTCTTAGCTCTAGTTGGATTGACACTTGTTGTTGGTATTTGGATTGGGCTTGTAAGTGGAGTTTTAGATCCGGAGCTACTGCTAGTCTTATCAGACTCGGATGATTCAGTTTTAAGTTATTCCTCTTCTTTATCTTCCTTCTCTTCATCCAACTGTTCCTCTAGACTAGCCTCACCCTTTGTGTCCACTCTAGGAGTGTTCTCATTGGATCTTAGACTGTATCCCTCCTTCAAAACTTTATGTTCTAGGTTAGACTGGTTATCCTCGGATGTAGTTTGAGTGTCTGCACCCAAGTTGTCATGTGCTTCAACGGCATCACCAGCCGGAGTATCATTAGCAGAAGGGATAGGTGAAAGAATTATTACCTGACTATTGGTTTGAAGATTAAGATTAGATTCCTTATTAGACTCCGGTTCTTCTCCATCCGACAGACTGGTACTATCCTCAGTCTCTACTCCTAATGCCTGTAGAGGACTTGCAACCACAATCATCTCTTATCCCAAAATGGTGGAATTATCCCCACCATTCACTCCAATTTCCTTTTTTGGACTTTCCAGCTCCACCACTTTTAGATTGACGTTCAACAAGTTATCAGGAAGAGGCCCTGATCTAGCTTGGAAATTTAGTAGGTCCTTATCCTGGTACTTGGCCTCTTTAGGAAGCTCTTGATCCTTTGGTGCTATAAAGATTGGTGGGATATTTTATTCTACTACACCGAATGAGCCTTTAGGTCCCTCTTTGGTCAAGAAATTGATCTTTTGATTGTCTCGCACAGCAGACATCATTTCAGCAAATTGAGGATCTTCTAGAAATATGTTGGCTTCAGGTGTTGGCCTTTAGGTATATAGCACAATTTCTTTTCCTTTCCTTAATTCAGATGAAGTGAAAATTATGGGAATTGGTTCCCTAATAATTATTCCGGTAGCAGGTTTTTTTATTTAGAGTTTGGCTCTAGCTTTCTCTACCTTCAAAGCTTCTCTAAATGTTAATCCTTTCTACTGGAGTTGCCTTTTGGGGGCTAGTTCCCCATCTCTAGTCTCTTCACTATCAGACCCATGCTCCTCTATTAGTATTTCTCTTATACTTTTTTTCTACCCCTTCCTAAATCCTTCTCTAATTACAGTAGTAGCTACTACAATAGTTTCTATTAGTTTCAGCTCACATACTGGTTTCTTCAGCTTATTAGTAGCTTTAATTAGCCTTCCTCTTGGCTTTTTAGATGGAGATTTGGCCATTAATTGGGTTAAGGACAAAGTGTCCTCATTTTGTTCCTCAATTTCTAGCTGGATGTTGAGTTTCTTTTGAGCTCTAAGCTTCGTCATCCTTGGTTTCTTAGCTTTCGATTCTTCCTCAGCTTTGCCCTTCCAAGCCTTGCTTTTCTATTTCTTCTCATCCCTTTGTCTATTTGCCTTTTGCTCATCCCACTTTTCTCTAAAAGATAGGTTTCTGAAGTTTTTCTCTAAAATAGCCTTCCCATCCATAAATTCTTCCTTAGTGACATCAATCCCTTTTCCCACCAAAATCTCAGTAATGAGTCCTCCATGGCTATATTGGTGCTGCTTAATGAAATGAATCAGAAGCACTGACATGTTAACTATTGTACTATTAGTCCAGTGCTAGAGAACACAGTGTTGAAATGAGGAGATCGTGGTGAGGGATCCCTTCTGGATGAGCACAAACTTTGCTAGCATAAATTACAGATATCTTGGGACCTTTGGCCAATAGATGGAGCATTTGTCTCCAAAGTATCTTGGTGGCAACCACTCTAATGGATCATATTCAACTTTATATTCATCTCTGTCTGATCTCAATATTACTCCATCATTCTTCATCTTGAGATGAGTGACAAAGAATTTCAAAGTTAGACTGATTACCTTTCCATCCATAATGGTCCGGAGTGCATCATAATAGTTGTGAGCCCCGGAGGTTTTCATAAAACTGCTTTAGAAACATTGGACAGGTGGGATTATGCATAGTGAGGAAGGTTTCCAATCACTGATCCCTGAGAAGTTGGTTGAACGGGTTAGTTGAGAATAAGTAGTTATCTCCTAGAAAGTCTGAAGGGACGACAGTATATGAGGCAGTTTTCTTTACCAGAATGAAGTCAGAGTCAATAAGATCCTCCATCTTGAAGACGTTATTTGAGGGAAGGATGACTTTGGGTTGAGATTGTATGGGTGCCATTTGAAGGTTTGGAAGAAATTTGGGGATTTAGGGTTCTGAGTTTTTATTTTTGCAGAGTAACAGTAGATAAGTTGCTCGTGTGAGAAAGAAAGGATTTTTGGGGGGTTTATGTAGAATTCTAAGAGTGAGGGTAATTTGGTAATCCAAATTCTGCTAAGTTTAACTATGTTGATGACATGGTAGTTAAATATTTAGGAGAGATAAATGGCATTTAATCGGAGAATGGGAAAGGTTTATTTTTGAAACAACCATTTAATTTTACCACATATGTAGCACCTAATAAACATTTGAAATTCAAAATGTGTTCAATTACTTCTTAGCACTTTTACTGCCATTGATGTCTGCTGATCTGGCAATATTCTCTCTAGAGCAGAGTCAGCGTCAATTTTCTTCTCTTCTAGATTCTTCATTTTGCCAAGGATCCGAACTAACTTTGGACTATGTTTCGGATTTTCTTTAAATTAGAGTAGACATCCCAATTGACTCCCTTAGCTTGCCAAATTGATCTTTACTCAATGGCTTGGTAAAGATATCTGCTCTTTGTTCATTGGTTGGAATGTACACCAATGCAACATCCCTTTTCATCACATGATATCGGATGAAGTGATGCCTTATATTAACATGTTTATCTTATTGTGGAGTACTTGATTCTTTGACACATCAATGGCACTTTTATTGTGACACATAACATCCACACATCCGGATTGAACTGCATAATCTTTTAATTATTTCTTGATCTAAAGGAGTTGAGCTACACAACTTCCAATAGCAATATATTCTACTTCTATAGTTGACAGAGCAACTGAAGTTTGCTTCTTGCTATACCATGATACTAAGTAGTCTCCAAGGAAATGGCAAACTCCGGATGTACTCTTTCTCTCAAGAGTATCTCTTCCATAGTCTCCATCAGTAAAGCCTTGAAGTGTGAAATCTCTATTACTAGGATACCACAACCCAACTTCAGTGGTTCCGAGGAGATATCTAAGGATCCTCTTAACTGCCTTAAGATGAGAGTCCTTAGGATTGGATTGATATCTTGCATAGTAGTAGACAATATAGTGTATGTCCGGTTTGCTAATAGTCAAGTATAGGAGTGATCCAATCATTCCTCTATATAGCTTCTGATCAACATCTTCCCCTTCACAATCCTTGGATAGGACTGTATCTGATCGCATTGGAGTAGACATTGGCTTGCTCTTGTCCATCTCTAGCTTCTTCAAGATTTCCTTTGTATATTTGGACTCATTAATGAAAAACCCATCCGGACATTGCTTCATTTGTAGACCAAGGAAGAAATTCAGTTCTCCCATTATGGACATCTCAAACTCCTTCTGCATTTGAGAGTTGAATTCTTCACACATCTTTTCATCTGTTGCCCTAAATATGATGTCATCCATATATATTTGGACTATAATGATATCATCCTTCTTTTTCTTGATGAAAAGAGTTGTATCTTCTTTGCCCCGGATATATCCCTTGGATATGAGAAAAGTAGGGAGTCTCTCATACCAAGCTCTTGGTGCTTGCTTTAATCCATTGAGGGCTTTCTTTAGTTTGTAGACATGATCTGGACGTTTAGAGTCTTCAAATCCAAGTGACTGCTTCACATAGACTTCTTCCTAGATAACTCTATTGAGAAATGCACTTTTGACATCCATTTGGAATAATGTGAATCCCATGAATGATGCAAAAGCACATAGAATCTGAATCACCTCCAATCTTGCCATAGGGGCAAATGTTTATTCAAAGTCAATCCCTTCCTATTCATTGTAGCCTTGGGCAACCGTGCTTGCCTTGTTTCTCACCATTATTCCGGATTCATCTAACTTGTTCCGGAATACCCATTTGGTGCCAATGGTTGTCTTTCCTCTTAGAGGTACGACTAGATCACATACATCATTCCTGGTGAATTGATCTAGGTCCTCTTACATGGCCATCATCCAGCTTTTATCTCCTTCTGCATCTTGGAATTTCTTTAGCTCAATAAGAGAGACAAAGGTAGCATGGCTCATCATCCTATTAAGTTATCCTCTATTTTTTACTGGATTTTAGACATTATCCAAAATGGCTGCAAATGGATGATCGTTGTAAGCCTGGAATTCTCTTGATAGATCTTCATGCTGGATTGGGTCTTGTTCCACTTCTGCCTCGACTTCCTCTACCTAGTCTTTATTGAAGTTTATCTCATGTGGATTGAGATCAACTTGTTGTACTTTTGGATCGAAGGATGTTCCTTCATCTTCTTCTTTGTACTTTTTGATTTAGAAGGAATCAGGAATTTGGACTTCCTTATTTTCTCCAACGTTTTTAGTTTCTAGAATGGGATCTTCCGGAGTGGAACTTCTTTTACCTACATGGTTAGTCTCATCGAAATCTACATGTGTTGACTCTGCCATAATTTGGGTTCATTTATTAAAGACTCTATAAGCCTTGCTATGTGTTGAGTAGCCAAGGAAAATTGCTTCATCAGATTTGGGATCAAATTTTCCTAATTGCTCTCTATCATTTAGGATGTAGCACTTACATTCAAAGGGTTTGAAGTACCCAATTTTGGGTTTTCTTCCCTTCCATTTTTCATAGGGGGTCTTTTTTATGGTCTTTCTAATGAGAGCTTTATTTAAAATATAACATGATGTGTTTACGGCCTCACCCCAGAAATATTTTAGCAAATAATTTTCATTTAGCATTGTTCTACGCATTTCAACTATAGTCCTATTTTTTCACTCAACTACCCAATTCTATTGAGGAGTATGAGGGGTAGAGAAGTTCTGTTCAATCCCCTTGGAGTCACAAAATTCAACAAAGTGCTTGTTTTTAAACTCACCACCAATATCACTCTGAATGCGTGCAATGCTTATGTCATGTTCTACTTCTATCTAGATGAATGTTTTTGAGAATTGGTCAAAGGCTTCATCTTTGGTTGCTAGCAAGAGAACCTAGGTATAGCAAGGATAATCATCCACAATGACCATGGTGTATTCTCTTCTACCTAAACTCAATGGTTTGATTGGACCAAAGAGATCAATATGCAAGAGCTCGAGTACTCTTTTGGAAGGAATGTAAGAGATGGAAGGGAAACTTTTCTTTTGCTATTTACCTAGTTGACCTGTAGTGCATAGATGATCTTTATCAAAAGCAATCTTAGGCAAACCCACAACTAATTCCTTTTTGGCTAATTTGGACAGGAGGTTCATACTAACATGTCCAAACCTCTGGTGCCATAGCCATAATTCTTCTTCTTTAGACACCAAGCAGATATTCTTTTTCTCATTTTTAATGTTGATAGAATAGACGTTATTTACTCTAGGTGTATAAAGAATGAATTGATTAGACTTACTATCATAGATTGAGCGGCCTCCAGAGTCAAAGGTGACTTTTCTTCCTTTGTCGCAGAGTTGGGCTACACTTAGCAAGTTGAACTTCAGTCCATCATCTAGTGAGACATTTTCTATCTTCAATTCAGATCCAATGGTCCCACGTCTAATGATCTGTCCTTTTTTATTATCTCCAAAGCTCACTTTGCCGCCCTTCTTTAAGGTTAAAGTGATGAAGGCCTTCTTATCACCTGTCATGTGCCTTGAGCATCCATTATCAATGTACCAAGTGTATTGATCTACTGTGGATCTAAGGTATACCTATAAAACAGATCAAGTGGGGTTTGGGTACCCAATCAGAATTGGGTCCTCTCGGGTTAACAACCATTTCAGGCCATGGATTAACACCAAAATAACAACTTTTTAATCTACATAATTTAGTAATATGATTGTTTTCCATAAAACCTGCACCCTGAGACGGGTCTATTCTATTTTTGCTTCTTTTTTATCTTTTCAAGATCCTCCTTCCTATAGTTCCCTCTATATCCAGCTTCTTGTACACTTGTAGAAGGTCCGATGTGTATCCAGAAGCTGGTTGAGGGTGCAACTTCTGCTGCATAATCCTTCTTTGTTTGGTAGGTTATTGATTATACACTACCTTAGCCTTTCCTTTTTGTGCAGCAGTATATCTTTAGGCTTGTGGTTGCTTGCTAACCTCCTTCACTTTTTGGTTTGAAGGCTTTCCATTTCCTTTGGTAGCTTGATGTTGATTTCCTTGTGTATTCTGCCTTGGATTCCTTCTTGGTTGTGAAGGATCTGATCTCCTTCCGAAAGCTTCCTTCATTAGAGTTATCTCCCTATCTAACCCCATTAAGTTAACACTTAATATATGCACTTGATTTCTCGGGAAGTTCTCTTCAACCACATCAATATGCTTGGTGGTTCTTATCAAATTGACATCTTATGCCAATGCTTCACCATCTTCAGCAAGCTCTATCACTTGTCTTCTTTGGGATTTAATGGCTTTTGTGTATTTCCTTACATTCTTGACCACAATAGCTAAAACTCTAGCAAGTTCAAGGCTAGAAATAGAATTAGAGTACGAGTTGACCTCAATACTGGCTGTTTCTGATTCTGATTCCTCGATTTGCACTATGTCTTGCTTAGAGACATTTCTTTAGGACTGCTCTACTTCTGGATTAGTTCGTGCCATAAATGCATAGTTAGTAGTCTCCTCTTCTTTTTGTCAAAGATGAGCTGCTACTTTCCTCTCTATTGCTCCAAGTTGCCACCATTGCCTTCTTCTTGTGCTTTTTGGTTCTTTTAAGCTTAGGGCATTTGGTTCTGAAGTAGCCTTTCTACCTACATTCAAAGCAAGAAGCTTCTATATTTGGATCTCTCTATTCTTCTGGATTCTTTCTAGGTTTGTCTCTTCTAAATGTGCCTTCCCTTGATCTTTAAGATTCGTACTTTTTGGACTTCCTCCTTTCTTTCTTTTGTAAGAACCTATTGAGTTTCTAGCTAGCATAGCCATTTGTTCTTTGCTACTTTGAGGTCCTTGAGTTTCTTTTCTTCTTTGGATGAAGTTGATCTAGCTGATTCAACCTTGAGTGTAATGGCTTTCTTCTTCTCTTCAGGCTTCTTCTCATGTTGGCTATATCTTTCTAGGGATAGCTCTTGAGTTAAGAGATTGTCAATGAGCTCATCATAATTGTAAGAGTTCAAGTCATGAGCCTCTTCGATTGCAGTCTTCTTGTTATCCCACTCCTTGGTAAGACTCCGGAGCACTTTCTTCACCATCTCTACTTTAAAGACCTCCTTTCTGAGTCTTTTCATCTCATTCACTAGATTAGTATATCTAGTGTTCATACTACTGATAGAGTATTTTGGCTCCATCTAGAAGGATTCAAGCTTTTGCTCGAGTGCATCATTTTTGGCTTCTTTCACTTTGTTTATTCCTTCATAGGATACTTCCAGCTTCTGCCAAATCTCCTGTGTAGTCTTACAATCAGATATCCTATTAAATTCTATTACACCAAGAGCATAATGAAGCATGTTAATAACATATGCATTTCACTCAACTTCTTAATATCATTCTTATCCCATAAACATGAGGACTTTCGGGTAATCATACCCTCTACTTCATGAGTAGGCTCATATAGGACATCTTTAATGACCAACCATGCTTGCATGCTTTATGCTTGAATGAAGTTCTTCATCTGGCTTTTCCATAATGTGTAGTGTTCACCAATGAAGAGTGGAGGACGGGTAATGGATATACCCTCGGGAAGGAGCTGTGAGTTTTAAAAACTCATTTTGATATTTGAATCAAAATTTTGGACCTTTAGCTCGAGATTGTTGGATCTCTAGTTTTGAACACTTGCTCTAATACAACTTGTTGATCCCTGTGCTTATGTTACTAAAGTCAGAGTGGGGTGAATGAACTTTTTCATAGAAATATTAGACTTTTAAAAAGTCTTGTTTAGCGTGCTTGAATGATCCAGATGTTTTGGGTCCGAATGATGCAAGTAATATAAATTGCAATAAATTAAGGACAGAGTAAAGAAAATTCAAACACAAGAGATTTATACTAGTTCGGCCCCGCCTACGTCCAGTCCCCAAAGGTTCCTTCCTTTAAGTTTTCCACTTGTGTGATTTCTTTCTAACTGGCAGAAATCAAGCCTTATAGTTGTCTCTGGATGGTACCCCTTTCGGATGTAGGATATATCACTAGAAGCAACAACTCCTATGGGAGTCCTCATGTCTTTAGCAAGATATACCACTTAGATTTCTACCTAAACCTAAGCTAAGTCCTACAGGGAGATCCCACTCAAAGCACCTACTTTAAGCTGTATCCTGGAGTAGACCCATCTAACCGATTTTTACACGTTTGATCAGTCCGTTAGATAGAGTCTGCTCCAGGATTTGTGTAAGAGTCAGATTATCCTCATTTTCTTCTTCTGTAGCTTCTTCCACCGTAGGACCTAAATCAATTTTCTTTAGAGCCTTGGGTCATATGGTTCTTGGCTTCTTTACTCTCGGAGCTTTTGTAACTGTATCTCCAGCTTTTCGAACTTTGCTCTTTTCTTATTTCTCCCTCTTTTGTCTTAGGGCCTTTTCCTCATCCCACTTCTAATCAAATTTAAGCTTTTTGAAATTCTTTTGAAGGATGGCCTTTCCTTGATTGGGTTCAGCTTTAGACAGATCCATCTGATGTTGTGTAAGGATTTTAGTGATGAGTGGTCCATGGGATTACATGTGTTGCTTTACATAGTAAATGAGTAAGATTGACAAATTGACTTCTCTACTCTCAATCTGATGTAAAATAACATAGTGCTGAAAGGCTGAGGCAGTGTTTAAGGATCCCTTCCATACTAGATTGAGTCTTGCCATTATGAAGTAAAGAGTTTTGGGTACTTGAGGCCAGTGAGTGGCTGTTTTATCTCCAAAGAATCTCTCCGAAAGCCACTTCTTAGGATCATACTTAATAGTGAGCTCATCTTCATCATTCCTTATGATTAATCCATTGTTTTTTTTTATCACAAAATGGGTGACAAGGAATTCGGGGATGATTGTGATTTCCTTCCCCTGCACTGTGGTCTGGAGTGCGTCGTAGTGCTTGTGAACCTTCAAATTTTTATAGAACTCTTTGACCAGGACTGGATAGGTTGGTTTTTCATCCAGAGAAAGAAACTCTAAATGTTGGCCTTTTAGAAGGAGTTGAGTGATGGGTTCTGTAGTAAAAAGGTACCCATCATCCAAGTAATCAAATGGAGTAATGGTATTGATGTCTTTGAATCTAATGAGGATAACATCCTTATTTTTTAGAGATTCCACTAGTACCCGATTTTTAGGAAGAAGAATGGCTTGATTTTTAGTTCTTGCCATTTGAGAAAGGATTTTAGGAATTTTGGGATTTCTGGAAGTAAAATAGCAGAGTAACCGTATATTTTTTGCTCGCGTGAAGATGAAGAAGAATTTTGGGGCTTTTTATAGTGTTTTCAAGGTGAGGGTAATTTGGTCAACCGGAAGCAGTTAATACTAGTTGGATTGACGAATTGGTAATTACTTTTGAGGAGAGAGGTTACTGACATGTAAGCCGGAGAATGGGAACGATTTTATTTAATTTCCAACTATTGGATTTTACCGCCCAATAGCTGTACAATAAACGTTTAAAATTCAAAAGTGTACAGTTACTCACAGTTACTTTTCAGTGCCTTTACTGCTATTTATTTTATCTTGTCTGCTGAGCTGGCAATATTTTCCTTCTAGACAAGAAATTCAGCGTATCTCCTTTTCTTATTTGACTTTCTCTTGTGGAGTATATCTTAGTTTTCTTCTTCTGGACCCCTTTTTGGTTTTTTGCTTTAACACTATAGAGTTCATCTTTAAGCTTTGTTGACTTGGTATAGTGTGTTGCCAGAATCCCTTAGAGAGTCATTTGAACATGATCCGGATGCTATGAGTCTTTAAAATTGGATGATTTGCTTTAGCACTGATCTCTTCTTGAAAGGCTACTTGAAAAGGCATAATCGTTAGGATTGATTTGGATTTTCTGATATGTTCAACATATTGCCTTCATCTCCTTATCTTAATGAATGTGGAGATTATTTTATGCCAATATTGATTTCAGAGATAGTATTAGATCAATTTATGAAAGCTTTTCTTCCTCCAGAGATATGTCTTATGGATTTTGACTTGTTTTCTCATCTGAATTAGTGTAATTAGAGTATTTCACCACAATTCACCTGCGTTGATTATCCACTATCAATTTGTTAGGTTTGTTTATCTTTGTGTGGATTCAAGACATACCTGCAAAACAGATTAAGTGATTTCGAGTCCCCAATCAGACTTGGGTCCTCTTGGGTTAGTCACCTTTTTAGGTTGTGGAAGAATGTTATAATTATTTTGAATCTACATACTTTATCTGTATCATTATTCTTACCACAATAAGTGCATCTGGAGATATGTGCAGTTTGTTGTGGCTTCTCTCTATTTTCTGACTTGTTAGTGATTATTAAACTCGTTACCTTTTTCTTTCTCAACATTAGAGTGTCTCCATTCTTGAGGGGATTTTCTCATAGACCCTTTTCCTTTATAATTTGCTGCATGTTTTTGCTCTTGGGGTTGCTTATTGTCATTTCTCCTTCTTAGTCGTGCAGACTCAGGATTTCTTCTTTAATTTGTGGGCTCTGGTTTTCTTCTATATGCATCCTTAATGAAGGCTAGTTCTCTATTTATCCTAAATAGGTTGGCGCTTAACATCTGTACTTGATTCTTTAAGTGATCTTCTTAAGTAGCATCGACGCGCTTTATTCCCCTTATCAGATTAATGTCTTGATTCATCGTTTTCTTTAGTGAGCTTTAATGCTTGTCTTCAAAGAGATTTGATAGCTTTTGCATTCTTCCTTACATTGTTGATCACAATTCCTAAAGCCCTAACAAGTTCAAGGTTAGAAAAAGAGTTAGAGTGAGAGTTTTCCTCTGTACTTTCTGACTTTGATTTGGTTTCTTCTATTATCTTAGTAACTTGCCCAGGTGTTCTTCTTCTAGATTGATTTACTTTAGGCTCTATTAGTGCCACGAATGCACAATGTGCAGTCTCTTCTTCTTCTGTAGAGGATGAGCTGTAACTTTTAACACTATTGCTTCATATAGCCATCATTGCCTTCTTCTTGAAGTCTTTATTCTTTTTGAGCATAGGACAGTTTGTCTTGAAGTTTCCTTTTTCTTCGCAGTCATAGCAGGCAATGTCTTTCTCCGGATCCTTCTTTTCTTCCGGACTCCTCTTTTACTTATCTTTCTTAGAGCTACTTTCTTTTCAATTTCTAGAGTCAAGTTTTCTAAAGCCTCTTCTTGACCTTCTTTCTTCCTTTTTTTGGAATTTTTCTAATTCCCTGGTTATTATTGCCATATTAACATTTTTACAGGAAGATGACTTTGATTGTCCTTCTGATCTAGAGGCTTCTGCTCTGGATGACTTTCCCTTTAGTGTAATTGTTTTCTTTTTCTCCTTAGGCTTCTTCTCTTGCTGGCTGTATCTCTCCATGGATAGTTCTTGGGTTAGGAGATTGCCAATGAGCTCATCATAGCTATGATATTTCAAGTCATGAGCTTCTTCAATGGCAGTCTTCTTGTTGTCCCATTCTATGGTAAGGCTAAAGAGAATCTTCTTTACCATCTCCTCCTTTATAACTTCCTTTCCAAGCCTCTTCATTTCATTCACTAAATTTATGTATCTAATGTTCATGCTGCTAATGGACTTTTTTGGTTCCATCTTGAAGGCTTCAAGCTTTTACTGAAGTAGATCAATCTTGGCTTGTTTGACTTTGCTTATCCCTTAATAAGCTACTTCAAGTTTTTGCCAGATTTCTTGAGCAGTTTCACAACCTAAGATCTTATTAAATTCTGCTACACTTAAAACACAATGGAGCATGTTAATACCATTTGCATTATCACGCAATCTTTTATAATCGTTTTCATCCCATTGGCTTGATGGTGCTCTAGTGGTTATGTCTTCCACCTCAATGGTTGGAATATAAGGTCCATCTTTAGTGGCCATCTAGGCTAGCATACTATGGGCTTGCATGAAATTCTTCATCCAATTTTTCCAAAACATGTAGTGTTCACCGGTGAAGAGTGAAGGATGGGTAATTGACATACCCTCCGGAAGAAGTTGTGAGTTATTAAAACTCATTTTGATTCTTAGATCAAAATATGGTCCTTTTACTCGAGATTGTTAGATCTCTAGTTATGAGCACTGGCTAGAATACCACTTGTTTGTCCCTATGCATATATATTTAGGGTCAGAGGGGGGTGAATGACCTTTTTGCATAATTTATAGACTTATAAAAAGTCTGTGTGGTGTGTTTGAAATGATACGGATATGTTGGATCCAGATGATGCAGATATTTAATTAGAATGCAATTAAAGTAAAGATAGGGTAAGAAAAATCAAACACAGGAGATTTGTCCTGGTTCAGCCCTACCTACTCTAGTCCCCGGAGTTTCCTTACTCCGAGATTTATCCACTAGTGGATTCCTTTTCAACTAGCAGGAATCAAGCCTTACAATTTTTCTCTAGATAATAGGATATACCATCAAGTTCTTCACTCTGGGTGAGTCCTTCTAGGAGTAGGATATACCACTAAGGCACCAACCTTAGCTAAGTCCTCTTGAGCTTGTCTCTAGAAGCTTCTTCTCCGAAAGTAGGATATACCACAAAAAGCACCAACTTCTAGCTGAGTCCTCTTGAGCTTGTCTCTGAAGATCTCCTTCTCCAATGTAGGATATACCACTAGAAGCACCAACTCCTAGCTGAGTCCTTTTTCTTTAGTGAGAATTTAAGGCTGTAAACAGACCGAGCTGAGCTCAAACACTGACTGTTCAACCTCTATTCATTTAAATTTTAATGAACACGAACCAAGCTCGAGCTTGGTCAATCCGAGCCCAAGTCTAGCTTCGAGCCTATCTCGATCTTTATTTAAATCAAGAGCTTAACTTATAAAAAAGTTAGAATCTGTAAGATGAAAAATTAGAGATGAAGGATCTAAACACCTCTAATGATTTTCACTATAAAGCGTTTTTTCATATTAAATTAGAGTTTTACTGAGCATATAAAGATTGATGAATATTGTATGGATTGGATTGAATCCGAATTGCCTTTATTAGGCTTTATATTTATCTTTTCTCTTTTTTTTACTTATTCTTATTTATATTTTATATATCACTTTATACATATCTTTCTTTTACTCTTTATCTTATATTTTATATTTTTCTTTATACATTTTTATATCCATTTTACACGTAGATAATTTTATGTTTATTCATAATCTATTTATTTCATAGATATATTGTATAAAGTTTTCAAATATGTTAACGAGCCTGTTAGCCCCTTGCTTTACAGAGATTGTTATGAACTTACTAAATGACTAGATTCTTCCGAACGCTAGCTAAGCTAAAAAAGAGTATTAGTTCCCTTGAATCAAATTTTTGATTTGATTGATTCAAGGCGCCGCCCTCCTTCTTAGAACCTAGAGAGGGGGGCCTCGGCCCGGGAAGAATCAGTATCTAATTACTTCAACAGTTCCAGTAGAATAGAAATAAAGAAGGGGGATAATAATAAGATCCTAATCGCAAAGCAAAAAAAGGGGATATGGTGAACTAGTTCACGAGCCTTTTATCGAGTATGTTGACAAGCTTTCAAGCTGACTATCCCCTTGTTCAAGCATGGTTCGTTTACGATAACGATCCTGGAATTTTGTTCATAACAAGCTCATTTATCAATGAATCGAGCTCGAATGAGCTTTGACCGAGCTGAGTGCCGAGTAGTTCATGAGTAGTTCGGCTTGTTTACCGCCCTAAGTGAGATATACCACCTAAACTCTCCCCAAGTCTAAGCTAAGTCTCACAGGGATATACCACTAGAAGCACCTACTTCTAGCTGAGTCCTAATCTCATTACTTACCCAAGTATGATATTCTTCTCTCTTTGTTTTCTCAAAGGGTAGGTTTTGAATTCCTAAAGTTTATAATCTTACTTGAGAATCCTTACAAACAGATATGGAATTGTTTGGTTCTTGGAGGGATTAATGTAACTGATTGAGTAGTGGATTTCTTATGATGTTGCAACTCTGGAATCAATCAGCATCTTCACAACTTATGAAGCTTGACTTTTATAGGCTTGGATAAGAATATAGCTATTGTGATCCATTAGAATGATCTTGAATCTTTACCATTGATTAGATATGGGGTGGCACTTCCAGAACCATTGATTTATCTTTAGACCCATTGATTTGTCCATTCAATTCGAATGGATTTTAGAAGCAAAGTTGTCAGTAGTCGTTTATTTGACATTTTGTATTTTGCCATATTATAGGCAACTTTTTATTTTGTTTGGACCCGACGCGCCTTGCTATTGGTCTATGTAAAAAGGTTGTTACATGTTTCTCTTTCTGTTTCAATCCTTTTGTTCTTTTCCTGAATTTGTGCACGCTGTTACTTTTTCAATCTCCAAGGCAAATAGGAACTTTGACTGAGACCAATATTGGAAGGAAAACTATTATTCAAATATTTTCCCTTTTTATGTCTTTTGAATCATCCGGATATCTCTATATTTCAACTTATTCAGATGATACTTCAATTAATTGACTTCTTCAATTAGTTGACTTCTCCATATACTTCCTTCTTATACTTGGGGGATGCTATCTTTTTATTTTTGAATGTGGATACATATTTCCTTGGCCTTAGTGACTTATTTATATTTGTTGCTAAGTCTGAATGCAATCTTTTTGTACTTGATGGTTTGTTTGCTTCAAACCATAATTCGGATGATCTATTTGAGCTTTGGAGTTTTGTTCCTTCTAGAACTTTGATTAGGATGCATTCTTCTTGATTCTAGAAAGGACTTCCAGATGATTTATTTGGACTTTGGGTTTTGTTTCCTTTCAAAACTGTGGTCCAAATGCAGTCTTCTTGATTCTTTGCAGTTACTTTTGAATGCTATATTTCCAATGTTTACACATTTTAGTCTCATACAGTTTATTTGTGTCAGATTATCAGGTGGCTAAAACTGGTCCTTGCTCTCTTGTTGTCAACTCAGTTTTGAAAAATCCTCTTACTACTTTTAATGTTAGGTTTATCACCAATCTTTTTGGATCATAAAAAGTAGAGGTCTAGTTTTAGTATTTGCCTTTACGTGAGTTTTTGCATTGGGATCTGAGCTTGTTTGCGGAAGATACTTTCCTTCTTTGATACACCTTGATTTATCTTCTAACATTACTTGATTTTGGGATTGTCATGTGCTATCTTCCAGGTTTATCTTGCTTTTGAGATTTTTTGGATTCTGAGCGTGTATATCTTCTAAGTGCCCAGTTTTTAATTTTTGGTTATCTTCAAAACTTGGCTTCTGGGTTTCGAAACTTAACTTATGAGAATCCTTCTTGTGAGCTAAGTTCAATAAAAGTTTTCTTCTATCAAATCATGGTCAGGTATTTCCTCATAGCCTACTACAATATTAGTTATACTGAACATGGACTTGAAATGAGGGGGATATTCATTCTTCTTCCAAGGTTAACAACGAGATGATTCCCATTACAAAAAGTACGAATACCCTTCTTGCCGCCGTTTTTCTATCTTCTAAATGCATTAAATGCATTACTCTGTAAATTTCCCTGACTAATATTCCCATTATTTTGAAAATTCTCATTACCCGGATGGCTAGTACTCCCTTGTTGAAAACCAGAATTATTCCTTCTAAAAGAAGTAATAGTTTCCTAAATAACAGAGCCTTTACCCATACCAACAAATTCTCTTTCAAACTAAAATACTAAGGAAAAAACCTTGTTCATAGAAGGCAATGGTTCTAGAGCCATTATATGTCCTTTAATACTTGAAAACAAATCATTAAGCCCTTTTAAGAAACACATTATCAAATTTGTTTCTTGTTTTCTCTTTATTACTTCAGACATATTACAAAAACATCCTTCACAAACACAAGAGAGATTTGGACTTAAACTAGTAAATTCATCCCATAAAGCTTGAAGAGCAGCGAAATTATCTGTAATAGATTTTTCCCCTTATGCAATATCAAAGATTTCAGTCTGCAAATTAGCTAACCTATAAACGTCTGATTGCGCAAATTGTTCTTTAAGATTCTCTGAAAGTTGCTTGGTTGTCTCACAGTTCATTGTAGTTTGGCACCTGAAGGAGTAAGGAACTTCAAGATCCAAGATAACAACATATTATTACAACGCCTCTAAGAACTAAACATTGCATCTCCAATCGTTGGTTTCATGATGGTGCCATCAACGAATTCAAGCTTGTTTTTGGACATCAAGGTCATTCGCATATTTCTTGCCCAAGTGTGGTAATTAGATCGATTCAACAGCGGTGTAACAAGAACTGACGAGGGATTCTCGCTCGGATGAAAGTAGTAGGGACTATTTTCGTCTACTCTAGTTTGATTTCTATTTGCCATTGCTAAGGTTTTTGAAAGAAATCGAAGGAATTTGGGTAAACTCTAGAAAAGTTGGAAAAACAAAGATTTAAGTGGAAGAACCTAGAGATCATACGCTACTACGCTCTGATACCATGTAAACAAATTGAAACTAGCAAAGAGAAAGAGAAATAACAAGAACTCCATTCAATCCAAAGAGAGAAATTACAGATTACAAAAGTGAAGACGTAAATTACAGAGAAGATGAACCTAGTTTATATATAACGGTTCATTAACTAATTTATAGAAAAAAGAGTAAAAAGCCCTTCTATTGTAACGGTTATAAACAACCTTTCACTCACTTTCTGTTTCTTTATATTTAATATATTGTTTGATTGCTTATACGAAAATATTTTTTTTCCACTAAGAATGAAGTTTGGAATGTTTGGAGCAATTGGCCTCTAGCAAAATTATGTTACCTCCACTTAAGAGATCTAGTAATTTGTCTCCTATTAATTGAAAATAATTGTTAGCTATTATGTACTTTATTGACTAATGTTATTAATATTTTTTACATTTTTATTAAACTAGTTTGAATTATAAATGCGATTATATATTCGTCAAGCTGAGCTTTTTACTGATTGGAATTATAATCGGCGGCCATCATTGACGGGAATGGTCAATCATGAACCGAACTTCCGTACCCCAATATTCATTGTGGCATTGTCACTTACTTCTATTGTAAAAGGTTATAAATGATAGTTATTCAGTTCTTTTATCTCTGTTGGACCATCAATTAGTTCTTTTTTATGTTTCAGTATGTGGATTTTCATTGTTCTTTTCCATGTTTCAATGTTGCCACGATTTTTTTAATTTTCAAATTTGTCCAACGAAAATTTCTCACCCTGCTCCCAATTAATGGGAAACCTCAAACCAGTAGGCTAAGAACTTTACCACAATATTATTGAAAACTGACAGTCACTTTGAACATGCCTAACAGGCATGGCAGATGTGAGCGGACGACCTCTTTTACGACCCCTTTAAAAGTCGGGAGAGGTGAAAGAAATAAAGCGTGGCGAAGAGAGTCGGAGGAGAGCCCTCGATTTAGGCGTGAGGAAAATATTAATCTAATTGATGTTGAAGTTGAATTTTAAGTCCGATTAATAGTTAAAAGATACGAGATCAAAATCCCGCACTTTAAGATAGAGTCCCCACCGGTTAAGTTCTACCGAGAATTTTGGGAACGATATTCCCACCGGGTGGTTAGACCGTATCTTAAAACAGAGATTCTGAGCTTAGATGATGTTGTCCAATCTTCGTTAATTAAATCAAATCATTTATATTAACAAAATTATCTTCAGTTCTTATGCGATTTAAATCCTCCTAATTTAGAATTTTCGGTTTATCATCCATACATCACACGGTGAATCATGCAAAAGTGATAAATGACATAATATTATAGTCATCCAACAAATAATAAAATGCGGGAAATTAAAATAATTATTACAAATCTTTCGAATCCTATACGTTTTTCTAATGCGAGAAAATAAAATTCCGAAAGCCCAAATCTAGCCTCAACCGAATATATTACGACAAATACAGCACATAACGAAATATAAGGCGGCCCCCGTGAAATCCAAGGGGCGGCAGCCCCTGGCGAGATCCAAGGGGTAGCTCCCCTAGCTTAGGTCGAGCTATCAAGTTAGCTCAGAAATTTTTTATTCTCAAATAAAGGCTCTCTTTAGAAAAATCATTTTTAAGGCCAAAAATGGTTATTTAATCAATTTTGATTAATCAATTAATTGATTTATCATATTAAAAATATTTAATATTAATTTTAGAACATTTAGGACATTTTTCAGGTTGATAGAATCTCAAAAGCACGAAAAAGAATAAAAAGGACAAAAAAAGTGTTAGTAAAGTTCCGTTCCGGTCTGATGAAGAATGATGCCTATTTCATTCAGTGATCAGATAAATGAGCTAAAAAGGACCGAATTGTCATCCAAAATCCGAAATTCAAATATTTACATTCGAGGGAAGCTTTGATTTAGCATTTCGGATTGAAAAATCAAAAAGTCAAAGTTCGGTCAAACATAGGAAATCAGCCCGCCGGCTATTTACCAATCTACAGTAAAAAATTCAAATCTTACCGAGATCTGGCAAGATTATACGGGATCTAATGTAAAATTTTGTCAGATAGATAATTAGCCCGTAATTAGCTCGCCGGCTAATTTCCTCCCTATTATAAATATGGGGTCACCCCCCCTTATTTGCAGAAGAGAAGTAAAATTTTGTAAAATTTTAAAATTACCTTTGTGTCCTTTTTTAGTTCTAGGAATCCCAAAAGACCCGAAACTCTGTCAAAACGCTTTTAGATTCGAGCGTTATCACCGACACTCGGTATAAACTCAGTTTCTGGTCTTTTTAGATCAAGATCTCAGAGTGATCTTGGTTCTAAAAATGACTTTAACTTTATATTTCCTTTAGAAATAATCCAAGATTATAGCCATAACTTGGGTTAAACCTATTTTTCAACCAAATCATAACCTTTAACAACTTCGGTCTTGCACCGGCTCTCAAGTCATCCTGGACAGACGAAAAGGTAAATTGAGGGTAATTGGCTCTAAGTCCAACTTTCAAATTCATTAAAACACATTTTTATTGCTTTATTATTACATATTGCATTCCATTTCTCTAGTTAAGTGAGCCACTGGTACCACTTAAATTATAATATGTGTAAATAAGCTCGCAGGTACGGACAAACATCCAGAATGTGGGGAAACTCTATCCGAGTTTTTGGGCCCAAACACCAGCGATGACGTTACTCTGCCGAAAATTCGGTAGAAAATGTCCATTTATTAAGCCGTTATAATGTCCGTTTTATTTCTTGAATTTAATTCTCAAATAAAGCCATTGTAATGCAGAAATCACAACAAATTCCAAAAGTTCAAAATTAACCCAAATAATTTGAAGAATATGAGTAACTATTATGTCCAAACTCAGAATCTAATTTTCTTTTCTGTATAAAAATCTCATTTTGGATCAGTATACCACAATTCCCGATGGAGCTGAACCGGGTGGCGACTCTATTTTATTTTTAAATAAAGTAAAAAAATGCTTTATCTTAAAAATATCTTTTCTCAATAAAATGTGTAAACGTATTTTTCAACATAATCACATTTTTTGCCTATAAAGCCACTGCATTTAAGCAAACTGGATTTTCTCAAACCAAACTATACATCGTGGTTTCCTCAAACTACATCAAACCCAAAGTGCGCCCCGCGTGTAACCCGCGAAAGCGTTCGCTCGCTCACAAACGGACAAATGGGGACCAGTCTTGATATTTTACCCAGTGCCTCTATAGGGGGCTAGCACTGCCGAAGGTCTGGCGGCGACCGTGGCTGCCTGTAGAGGCCCTGAAAAAAAGTTCAAGAATGGGAGGATGGCTATTTTGCACCCGAAAAATGAAAACCATTAAGATTTTAAGTCGATTTCAAGATTATTTTAGTAGATCTGGACTTAAAACACTAAAATAATATTGATTTTATGGATCGGGGGAAGAAAAATCCAAAAATCAAAAGAAATCATCGAGGCCCCTTCAACGGGTGGCGCCACCGCTATTGCTCCAGCAGCGCCGATACAGGTGTAGCGGCGGCGGCACCTTATAGCGGCTCTGGCGATTTCTTTTGGTTTAGCAAAAATACTGAAGAACAATAGGCAAAAGGCCCCCAAAACACCAAGAACAGCAGCAAATAATCAAGATAAACAAGGAAATAACAAATGGAACTCAGAAATGATACATTTAGGCCGTGAATCCACTCTTAAGACTCGAATCAACCCTTGGCAAGCTCCTTTTTTATGATTTTGAAGATTTGGATAGTATTTGAAAGAAATGGTCTCTAAATCCTATTTAATCCAATTTTAACCTATGATTTCTAACCAATTTTAGTTATTAAGCTCTGAGATTAAGCCTAAGAACAACTAAGAACCGAGATTATAGAAGATTAAACTCATATTCTGTGCTTTTCTTAAGTTTTCTCTCTCTAGTTCTTCCTAACTCTCTCACTAGTATTCT